>CATPAH010000013.1:2718200-3397750 GCA_954870535.1 Fusarium sp. VM40
GTAGAGCTCTTGGCGCACCGCCATCCAATATGCCGCTTGGATAAGTGATCGTCGGCCAAAGAGGGTCCTCGACGGTGGGCTTCTGAGCACGGCGTCGATGATGGCTAGGAAATTGACCTGAGGTTTTGCACGTGGCGCCTCAGTTCCGCTGTCCGGTCTCTGGTTCCGCTCTTCTTGCTCGTCTTCTTCGTCGTCGATCTCTTCCAATTGCCGAAGGATGACTGATACTTAATCAGCAAAACTGCGACGTGATAGTCGGAGACTAATCTTACCAGCCGTCGCTATGATACTCTCGAGCTTCTCGTCCTCGTGGATGGTGTGAAAATCTCGGAGGGCAGGGATGCATTTCAATGTGTATTCCACTGCATCGTGAGGCGTAAGCTTTGGCAGCAATTGTCCTTGGTATAGGATTCCCTGTGGGGTTCTGTACTTTGGTAAACGAGTTAGATGTCGTGCGGAAAGGGCAAAAATGGCGTAGAGCAGTGGTGGATGCTGTCGTGCCCGGATAGGAACTACGAGTTGGAAATGTCTCCTCTCGTCACAGAGATCAAGCTGATCACGTTAGCAAGTGTTACTGTTCTTTCTAAGCAAGTTGATTATACCCAATGCGAAAGCTCTTCAACAAAATACCGAAGTAAGCAAGCCTCTTGTGGATCTCGCAGCGGAAATCTAGGCGTTTCAGAAGTACCATACGGCTGATATGATCGGGGAGAAGGGGCATGATCTCTGCTCTGGTCTTGGGGTGGGCCATATGGAGATGAGTGGTCATGAGCGGCAACGTAGACATTCGAGTTATTTGGAAAGTCTGGTGATCGACCTATTCCTTGCTGCCATGGTGATGGAGGATAATTGGGAGAGTTACCGGCTGAATTTGGTGTGTTTGCCGTTGAAAGAATGGGGTTGTTTCTCAGCGGCTCATTAAAACTAGTTATTTCTCTTGGTGTTTCAACCATTGGCTCATCGAAATGGGCTACAGCAGTGGAAGAAGTACCAATATCGTCCAGGTGGCCCTGCGGACTAGTGTTGACTGTATGATCATCGGTTACCATCTCATACTCTGCCTATGCGTTTCTCTATCAACTCACAGTCTCTGATTTCACTACTGACCCAAGTCTGGTTTTGCAAGGGCCCTGTTGTTGAATTGAAGAAGACCGTCTTCTTTGCCGGCCGCGCACAAGGTAGGTTTTTGATAATACAGCGGTGACATCTTGGTTTTCCTTCATCGCCTATAGTCGATTAGCTCTCCAATTGCATGTGGGTATAGTATTCCAGCAGTAGTACCTACACTTGACATGTTTTTCTGCGCGTCCGTCATTGATCAGCACTCCGCATCATTGACCATACAGACAACAGAAGGCCTCACCTTTGCATTGGAGACATGGTCTCTTGACCACTGGCATCGTTCTCAGGCCCTTGTAGTGGTTATGATAAATGATGAAACCATAGTCAAGGCTCTGTCATTGTCCACCCCACTCTCCATGGCTTCTTTGTTGCCATCACGTGCGGTAAAATCGCCTTTCTCTCCGAACGGGAGTGCATACCCTATACCGATGCTATTTGATGTGATTGCTTGCGTGCGCAGTGCAAGAAATACGTTAAAAAATATCATTTTGCCAATTGCTGAATTTCTGTCCCTTATAAAACTATTTGGAAAAGCAAGAGAAGTTCAATGGCAGCTCATTGTATGCGGTTGTTTGTTTTCGTCTAGTGTCATTCCTGTCAGCAAACATCGCATTCCACCTCCGTAAATCCTCACCTTTACTCACTGTACTTGGAGCTCAACACCAACATGTCAAGACAAACAAGATCCACCGCGAAGAAACTGACGCGTCTTAACGCCTCAAACCCTCCCTTACATCCTCCACGCGTCCCTACTTTAGAAACCCAACTCTTCAACACACCCTCATCATGGGAATCCTGGCTCAACACCAATCATAGCACAAACGCAACCGGCCTCTGGCTCAAAATTGCAAAGAAGGACTCAGGCGTGACATCAGTAACCTATGACCAAGCGCTGGATGTAGCGCTGTGCTATGGCTGGATCGATGGCCAGCGCAAGGCTCTTGACGCGCAGCATTTCATTCAGCGCTTCACGCCACGTCGCAAAGGGAGTATGTGGTCTCAGCGAAATGCGAACAAAGTCGCGTCGTTGATTGAAGCGGAACGTATGAAACCCGCTGGACAGGCGGAGATTGACGCGGCGAAGAGTGATGGGCGGTGGGATAGGGCGTATTCGTCGTCGAGTAACGCGGTTGTTCCGGAGGACTTTCAAACGGCGTTGGATGGGAATGAGGCTGCGGGTGAGTTTTTCAAGGGTCTTAATAGAACGAAGAGGTATGCTTTTATACAGCGGTTGGAAACGGCGAAGCGGCCTGATACGAGAATGAAAAGGATTGAGCAGTTTATCACGCTTCTTGCAAGCGGGAAGTCTCTGGGATGAATCCATTGCTGGAGTGCGTTCTACATTGTATTATAATCTAGGTATAGATAGAGGATTGGAAATACAAGAAGTTGAATGATATGCGATTAGTAGTCATCCTCGTCATCGTCTTCGCCTTCCCCATCTGACTCGTCTGCCATGCCTATCATGAACGGGTTCCGCTCTACATCCTCATCGTCTTCGCTGTCCGCATCAGCAGTCCGGCTGCTTGCATCGTCATCAGAGTCTTGGTTATTGACGGGGTTCTCTTCCCGATGGAGACGTAACCTCTCGGCTAGTGACATTTTCGCAGGCGGCGCATCGTCATCTGATTCTTCGCTCTCTTCCTCACTGTCTTCTTGAGAGTCGCTTGCGTCGTCTGCGTCTGATTGTCTAGAGACGCCCCCTTGCTCTGATGCATCATCATCATCCTCATCGTCGGAAATAATCGTCCTTGAGCGCTTTTGAGGTGGGTCTACCTGTGCAACCTCTGGCTCATCGTCTTCATCGTCAGACTCAACAACACGGCCTGTTCTTGCACGTTTTGTAGGCTGCACATCCTCCTCATCTTCATCGTCGGAATCAGATACCACCCGACGTTTACGTCCACGCTGCACAGGTACTGATTCATGTTCCTCCTCAGGCTCTGGACTTGAAAAGTTTGCACCTACACCTGTACCTGCACCTGTGACATCTCCATCTTCATCCTCCTCATCGTCGTCATCGGATACCTCGTGAATCACGCGGCTAGCGGGTGCCGGAGATCCGCTGGCTAATGAGATGCCTTCTTCGTCTGAATCGTCGTATGTCTCCAGAATCTCATTATCGTCGATGCCATCGCTCTCATACTCGTCAAGGTTTGATCCATCATCTTCATCATCCCCCTCCTCTTCCGAGCTTGTGTCGTCTCCCATATCTGGTCCGAGTGTTTGCAGCATCTCATACCGTCGGAGACCACGCTCATATTCAAATGCGACCATAGGCCATGCTTTGAGCCCTCTTCGCTCCAAGGTGCTTCCCAAGGGATCTGGTAAGTTATCCCATGTGTCTCTGTTGATTTGGAACCTCGCAAAGTCAGGATGTCGTTGCAGGTCAGGCCAGCACCACAAGAACTGTAGGTCCTCTCCAAGTCCAGGCTGCTTTTCATACGTTTGAGTTTGATAATGGTTGACGAGGTCTGAAGTGCACCATGCCAAACTGGACTTCTGACAGTCTGTGCTTGACACGTCGACGTAGAAAGTCTCGAGTTGTGTGAACTGGTTCACAAGAGTGGGAACGTCAGATCCACTGAGGTTGTCGAGAATATCAGGACCGCCAAGAGCCAGGTTTTTGATTTCGCTGGCAAATTCAGGTAGGTGGAAGATATTTCTACCAGGCGGACAAGTAAGTCCATTCACAAGAACGACATCGGAATTTTGATTGAAAGCGACGATGGCATCTCCGGTACCAGCATCAATGCTGAGAGAATTCGGGAAGGCGTTGGTCGCTAAGGCGCGCGATTCTTGACAGACTGCGAAAACAGTGCGTAGATTCCTGGTCTGATCCTCCAAAGCAATACCGTCGCGTACAGTCCAGACGAGGGAGGTTGCTGATTCGGGGTGCCTGGTGGTTCCATAAGAGATGAGAAAATCAAGTACGCGATAGCGAGCGCAAAGTTCGGGGCAAAATAATTCCCAAATGCGATTCCGCAACTCAATAGGAAGGCGACAGAATTGTGGGAAGTAATCGGTATTCGAGCTTTTTCTCAGTCCAGTTTCGTAGTGGTCGTTGTCCTCGTCGTCAGACTCATCACCCGAGTCATCATCGGTATCTGCAGCCATAGTGTCGAGCAAGCCTCCACCATCGGAATGATCAGAGCTTTCGTCGCTGGATTCATTTCCACTCGACTCCTCCTCGCCCTGGATCTCGTTGGGGAGTCTCTCATTTTCGCTGTCGTCAGACTGAGATTCGGCTAAATTCGACATGATGCGTGTTCTTTGACGAAAAATGAGACTTCACGCGCTGCTGCAAAAGCTTTGGATGAAAGCGGTTCTGCACGATGAGACGTGTGCACGTGACTGTGCACGGGTGCCACGCTTTCACGTGATCATGGCTTCTGCTCCGGAGTGAGCGGCAAGCGAGAATGGAGGGCGAAATACGAAATGCGATGGAATATTCGGAACCTAGATCTTCAAATACCTACCGTATTACACAGCCAATGCCCATCGTTACCGCTCGGTATTTGCATCGTTTCCCGAGCCCCTCTTTTTCGCGGGACAATTGAACCGTGACAAACCTCCGAAACCTCCGTACAACTCGTCTCGCCAGACTTTGTCAGCTTTCTGTCCCCGCATCTCTGCACTAGCAATTATCACATCCAATGACCTCCTCATAAACCTTCCCTCTTTAGTTAGGGCTGCATCTCGTTGTCTTGGCATTTGCCGAAAACCGTCAACAGACCAATCACAGGCTCGGAGTCGCAGCGGCCTACATGGCCGGCACATTGGCTCCTTATTCATCCTGTCAAGGGACAAGGTTTGGATTGCTAAGGATTTGGTGTATGAGGGAGGTCGATTATGCAGATCGGTGGCTTACGCTTGTCCGATAAATGCTGCATATACGAAGCATTCATCACTGCTGTGTCATGTATCTATAAGAGCAACCCTCATCCTCTGTAGCCAACAATTCTATACCTCATCAACTCACACTCTCAATCCAATTTAACCCAACCCAAACACCCAAACCACTCATCACTACTTCAATTATCAAAATGTCAAAGATTCTTACTGTTTTCGGTGCCACTGGCAACCAAGGTGGTTCTGTTGTCCGGGCCATCCTCAACGACCCCGCTCTCTCCAAAGAGTTCAAGATTCGTGGCATCACCCGTGATGTCTCCAAGCCTGCCGCCAAGGAGCTCGCCTCAAAGGGTGTTGAAGTCGTGGCAGTAAGTTTCACAACCGCATTGTCTAAACCAAACTTAATCTAACTTTCAATAGGCCGACATGAACACTGCCGAGCAAGTTGCCCCTGCTGTCAAGGACGCCCACACTGTCTTCCTCGTCACAAACTACTGGGAGACCGGCAGCGGCAACGTGGAGGTTGCCCAAGGAAAGGCCGTCGCCGACGCCTGCAAGACTGCTGGAGTGAAGCAGCTCGTCTTTTCATCTCTCCTCAACACCAACAAGATCAGCAACGGCCGCCTCACCCACATCAAGCACTTTGAGGGCAAGGCCGAGATTGAGGATTACATTCGACAGATCAACGTCCCTGCCACCTTTGTTCTCCCCGGTTTCTTTGCCTCCAACCTGTTTACTTCAATTCGCAAGAATGAAGACGGCAGCTTTGCCTGGGCTCTCCCCGCCTCGGGCGACAAGACCAAGGTGCCTATCTTTGATGTTACTACTGATATGGGTAAGTGTCTTAATCTCGAATTATCGAATAAACATTCTAACTCTCAATAGGCAAATTTGTCAAGGCTGCTATTAAGAACTTCCCCAGCACTCTCAACAAGCGCGTCTATGCAGCGACCGATTACTACTCTCCTAACCGGATCGTCTCCGAATTCAGCGAAGTCATGGGCAAGCCCGCTACTTTCAGCCAAGTCCCTGCCGATGTTTTCAAGACTTTCCTTCCCGCACCCGTCGCGGAGGAATTGACCGAGAACATGATTTTGTTGGAAGACCCTGGATATTATGATGATGCTGATCTCAAAGAGAGCTTGGAACTGCTTGATGAGAAGCCCGTGACCTGGAAGGAGTTTGTGGAGAAGAACAAGTCTAAGTGGGAATAGTGTATAGCTGTGATATTTGATAATTAACCAAAATTTCGAATTCTTAATATTTGTCTCAAAACTTGACAAACAGGATGCTTGTGATGTACAGGGAATCAATAGGAAGACACATAGTACTTCTTCGGCAGAACTTGTTTATGTAGACTGGGAAGATTTGATAGATTGACAAAGCTACTGAAGTATGTGTACCTAAACTTCTGGACTTCTCGACACGGAAGTATGGCCCTATGCATGTGCTAGGGAGATCTGCCGTGGTTAGCTTAGCTCGCTGTCGAAAGAATTGAACCATTTGAATCGATTATCCTTACCTTTGACTTTCCACCGAGGTGCCAAGGTTAATGGACCTCAGCATCGTAAGAATTTTCTCCCTGACTACCTTGAGAAGTCAGTGTGTGATACCTTTCTTCGCTCCATTCCCAATCAAAAGGGGTACGAGTCGGTAGTCGTTTGCTTGGATTGCTGCATCCAACGGTGTTCTACCTTCCGCATCAGTGATGTTGACATCCGCTCCACCACTAACCAAAAGGGCTGCAATATCGACTTGCATCTTCTCCAATGCAACATGTAATGGTGTCTTTCCCCATTTGTTGCAGGCGTTCAGGTCTAGACCTGGCTGGTTAATAAGAGGAACAAAAATTCTCCAATCCGTATTCTCATGCATAAGATGCAGAGGTATGTTGCCATAATCATCACGGATGTTGCCGTCAGTCTCGTAACTAAAGAGTAATTGAAACAGACGCTTTACTTCAGGCAAAGAACAAGTTAGATATTGCATCTCATGAAGGCATGTTCGACCTAGCCCATTGCGAGTATTGACTCGGGCCCCATTCATGAGTAGGATTTTGACAGTATCATAATGGCCAGATCCTCTATGAAAGGCGTAATGAAGGCAGGTGTTGCCCTTTCCATCTTGAGTCTTGACATCCGCTCCATTGTTCACAAGATATTCTATTGTGCCAATGCGGGCCCAGTTACGCACAGCATGCATGAGGCAGGTTAAGCCGTCCACATCCCGAGCGTGAATGTCTGCACCGTGTCTGATAAGTACTTCGACTGTTGCTTTTTGTGTGGTAAGATGAAGTGCCGGTTGGCCGAGACTGTTCTCCCACTTGGCTATTTTACCACTTTTCAAGAGCAGTTCCACAGTTGCATCATGGCCGTTGGATACAGCCAAGAATAATGCGGACCGGCCTTGGGATCTGAGGGGATTAGGGTCTGCCCCCTTTTCAAGTAGGACCTCCACAGTTCTTGTATGCCCGTTTGCTGACGCTAGCGAAATGGCAGTTTCTCCCCTGACGTATGCATGAACATCCCCTCCGTGGTCGATCAACAATGCCGCTATCTCTGCATGTCCGTTCTTTGACGCAAGCATAAGCAATGTGCTCCTTCGTCTTTCTATTTCGCTGTCCTGAATACCTCTTGAGATGAGGAATTCTACAACCCCGAGGTGACCATGCTTACAAGCCCACGACAAGGGACTATGGTTTCTGCCGTCCGCGTTCGCGTTAGATATTAAGGAGTCCGTGATGCGAGCCACATCATGAACGCCTGAAGACAGACGCAAAAGAGCTACCACACTATTCTTATACCCTTTGGCCATAGCAGCTATTAGGGGGTATTCGTATCTATCTCCTTCTGATGAAACATTGATTTCTTGATCATCCAGTAATCTTGTGCGTAGGAGAGAAGAATGCCCTCTATCCGCGAGAATGTAGAGCAATCCTGCACCCGGCGTATACTTGCGAATGTTGAACTTCTCAAAATGATTGATGACCACGATCCAAATACAGCAAAAAGATTGGAATTGTTCCAAGAATAGACGCTGACAAACAGTATCTCCTGCTGAATTGCCATGATGTAAAACGGACTGGCTGGCATACTCGAACAAAGGATAATTGCCGAACCATTCTTGGCGGTTTAGATGATTTTGGTAGAAAGGACTGTTGCCGTCATGTTCGAAAATTTGGAGATAAGAGTAACAACATAACTTAAGCTTCTCGTGACCGACGCTCTCCCAATCCGGCTTGAGATCTGGCCATAAGTCAAAGAGTCCTTCGTCTTTGACGAGAAAGTCACGAACGGATTCGTGAATGAACTGGACTGTTGGTTTGGACTTTGTAACCTCAGCAAGTCCTTTGGATGAACTGATGGCACATCGTATAAAGCATTCCTTAGAATCCGCTGTGTCGACTTCTGGTGGGGTAGGATCTGCTAGTCCCTGTAGTGATAAACCCGACCAAATGGCATGGTAGTACTCTTCTGGTTTTAGCGGCCGTTTACTAAGGAGAATCCATAGAACGGATAGCTTAAGCTCTTCCATATTGGTGGTATCTCTCCTCAAGAGGTCCTTAAATAGCTCACTTAGGCCATTGGGGACTTGCTCAAGTCTCATCTTTAGAGATAAACGTCCGCGGCAATTCTCTCGCTTCAATATGTCTGTCACGAGGACTACCCACAGGAAAACCCCTGCCGCTTTCTCAAGCATCTTCTCTTGAAGTTCCATCAGGAGCGACGGGTCCTTGATTCGAAGATTGGCCTTGATGTAACTCTCCAGGTCGTTGGCATGGCCCACTTGGTCCTCCAGAATGAGGCGAATACCCAATCTCACGTCGATATATGGATAGTGTCGACTGGAGAAACAAATACTTAGACGCACCCCATCTTCCGTGCATTGCTCCGCTAGGTCTTCAAAGTATTCGACTAGATCCATTACTTGCTGTTCGTCACACTCGTCAAGAGCATCGATGAAGCAGGTAAACGATCTCTGACCAAGTTTGAAAACCGCACTGCGAAGGAGATCCTTTAGGACGTTCAGGGAAGGGCAGCCTGTTTGTCTCCGAGGCAAAATCTCCGGGTCTGCCAAGACACACTTCAAATCAGGAAAACCTTCGAATAACTGCAGGAGCAGTGACCGGTACATTCCTGATACTGTCTTCTCCAATATATCGCCTCGAGCATTGAAAAAGAACGAAGCCGTAAGACTTTGCGGTGCTTGCTCTTGTCTTTTCGCTTTTAAATAGATAAACTTCATGAGTGTAGACTTCCCGGCTCCAGGCTTGCCTCTGATCCAAAGGAAGCCATTGTGCTCTGATAAGTGTTCTGGGTTGACCCAAGAAAGGTAGTCGGGATGTTTAAGGATCCAGCGGCAGGTTTTGGAATGTGCAGCTTTGATGGTGGTTTTACGGGCATCAATCCCGTCAAAGTCGAGGGATTCCAATATCTCATCCTCTCGTGCGGATGATAAAAACCCTTCGTCTATGGAATGTCAGCAATCAAGTAAGCCAAACGGAAACGTTCAATCATCTCATCGCAGGAGTGCGAGACAGCAAATACTTACTCGGGAGTTTACCATATTCAGCCTTTATTGTCGGTGCACCTCCTCCCCAGATCTGCAAGAACTCATACGCGTAGGCCGCAGCCGTTGCTGCTGCATATCGTTGGTACTCCTTGGTCTTGTGAGAGTCCGAATAATCACAGATACCTCGAATCGGCAGACATGGCATGATGTCCATCAGGCCCGCAGCCTCCATCTCGAAGCAAATCACGTCAAGATCCCGAGCGATTTCATCACGGGTGGTAGAATTTTTCATTACCGTATTCGCCGAGGCAATCCCCCCATAGTGAATGACTGGACCAGTGGATGAACGTAGCTTTCTCGTCACGAGCTTAGACTGGTCGCATTTCTCACAGGAAGAGAGCGAAGAATCATGATTGTATGACGATAGGAACAGACGGTCCGGTTCTGTCGGTAAACAATAAGGAGGATAGTCGCCCATCTTGTTGCTCAAGATCGAAGGAACTCTACTGCCACTCAGCTCGTGTCGAGATCGTAGATTCGAAATAACCGTGCGAATGGAAGAGTCGGGGATTCTGGGAACTGATGTTCGTTGGAAGCTGTCGCTGAGTGTCTTCCCGAGGTCATACTGCATGACTCGTACTCCCACAACGATATCTCCGAGTCGTATATCAGCCTTAGTTGGCACTCCACCCCCAATGCCCACCATCAGGCCGATTTGAATGTCAGGAAACGTCCTTTTCACGTTGCTCAAAACAGTCGCAGCATTATTCGTTCCGTACTGACTTGCAGGCAAACAAGCTATGACGATGTTGTGGTTTTGTATAGCCCCCAGGACGTAAGAGTTGGTGTCATAGGCCTGCTGTGGGCGGTCAACGTATTCCTGGTCGAGCATTGCACGGGCTGCAGCCATCTCAATATGCAGCGCGCAAATCCAGGCGACGGTATAGCGGCGATCGAGGGGCTCATCCTCGTGGTCCTGGCCGAGTTTGCGACGTTTTACGTGCTGAGGCAAAGCGTAATCGTGGTTTTCAGACATTCGCCGCCGGTCCATTTTCAGATCGGCCTGGGGTAGAAGCAATCCTGCAGCTGCCTGCAGCGGAGACCAGGTTCAGGTGTTAACCTCGACTTATTTATGTCAGTGAGCACGATGCATCTGCTTTGGCCAACGTCAGACGATGTTGAGGAGGAGAAATTGAATCAGGCTCTGCGTGCCTGCCAGTCAGCCTCACAAAAGTCGCTCCTGCACAAAGTCACGTGAACTACACTCCAGACCTCGGAGTGCAGAGTTCCAATATGGCGCGTAGTACGAAGTCATAGATTGAAACTGAAATGACCCCTCCAGATACTACTAAGAGAAGGAGTTGATTGGACTCATTATTAAATAAAGTCGCTACGTGTATCCTAGATATATGTCAAAATTTAACACCCTAATATGTTATGAAATTATTTTTAAATATAAAGGAATAGCGATTTGATTACAGAGACATTTTATTTACATGATCAATAAGAGAAACATATTACATCAAAAAACCGTTTCCTTTTTCACAGCATACAAGACTATGAATAGCATATAATGGTTTAATAACTAATAAGAGTAGTAGTACTGGCACAGGGATAAAGTTTATCGGACCGCATACATTACATATTGACAGGCCATGAAGTCTGGAATATAAATCAGCTAGGTTTAGAAATGTGAAGTTTAATGGATTGGTTATTGTGTTATCTGGCATTGTGCATAATGCCTCTATATCGGCTGGAAATCACTGTACCATCTATGGGTCAACCCAATCATTACCTTCTAAGGTATATATTCTATTAAATAAACCAGCAAGAATGTGCCTATAACATGAGTCAACTTGACCTAATGGATCACTTATTCTCCCGATGTCAAGTCTTTTATGGGAAAGACCCGTCTCATCAGCTACGCTGCATTGATATATTGTTTCAAGACATCATTCGAGGTTCCTACCTGAGCTACGAAACAGCGGTGGACTGATTACCATATCACATTACTGTGTTCAAAATATCTCCAAATGCAGCAGCGGGAATGTTACTTAGCAGTCTTGGCGTCTTGTCGGTATGTGGCTGAGTAAATTATTTGACCGGTATATATCCCTAACCCTTTGTTGACCTCGTGAGCTTCACGAGGGAGTGGGCATAGTAGACAATGAAAGACCAAACCTGAATTGCAAAGGTGATGAATGTGAATATCAGGATGATGTAGGAGGATAGAGCTGCTGTAGACGGTTATATTCTTCCAGATTCTGTCAACACTTACATTCAATGTGGATGAGTCAACGACGGATATTGACTACCGAAATTAGAACCCTTCACGCCCGCACGATGGAGATATCAACCACGAATACCACAATCTCAACTATCTCCGTGCGGGGTATTCTTGTAAACGCTGGTCCCCCAAAGGCATCTCCACAAATGTGCAAGGCCGTTGACTCTTTGCGGAGGTTTTACTGGCGCCAAGTGATTTAAGCTTATTTAGAGATGGAGCTTGGAATCCGGGGATGTAACAACAGCGTGGGGATCCCAGACTAGGGTTGTAGACTTGACCTGCAAGAGTGTCACACTGGTAGCTACAACGTCCGAGTTCTTCCGATCTGGATGACCTCAAATGATAGGAAAGGTGTCGAAATGGTGGCTGTGTAAGCTGCAATCTCTCCGTATATAGATTTATCAGTACATCAATTTAGAGAAACGGCCGCTGGAAGCATATAATAGCCAAGATTGTAGACGTAGCATCGTCTAAAGGCCGAGGCAAATCCCCCAACCCCACTTGTTCACTCATACGCGAAGGGCTTTTACCGGTGCCAAGTCCAAGTTTCCTACGCTTGTAAAAGTCCCTTGTCATATAACAGAAAAGCAGGGTAGTATCGCCATAAGCAATCGTCTGATACAAGCGGGGAAGAAGGATTCGGGGTATAGTTCTGCTACCGAGTGCGAAAATGGTGCGAGTCATGGAACTGCGCAGCCAATCGTTTGAAAACAGCGACTGGCACTTGATTTATGCTTGGAGCTTATATCGGCAGCTAAACTCTGAATGGCGGGCCGGTTGGTAGATCTTGTAGACCTCCGGGACTAAGCTTTGGACCCTGTTGTGGGGGGATCTTGGTATTGGTAGAGAAAGCTTGAACTGAAGATATTGTAATCGGTTCTTGTAATTATTTCAAGATAATTTGGTATGTTTTGAACTTCACTGAGAGGCCTTTTACTTAGATGTTTCCTCATGTGTGCCATGTACGTCATCAACCTGGTGAGATGGTGATAGAGACTGAACAATCAGCATCTCAGTATTGACGGATAAGCAACCATTTAGCTTCCCCACGGAAAAGGGCAGCCTGAACATCTTCTCATCCAGTCTTGGCAGCTCCACAGACACACGCATGATCACAGCTAATACCAGGTTCAACTAACACCTCTACGATACCCTGGTTTATCTTGTTTACTACCCCACGGGGAAGCCGGTGGAGTGGCACAACAACGGAAGATCTTAACCAGTCATAGCCAACAGTCAGCCTGAGTGAATGACGATGCATGGCTTCTGAACGACATTAAAAGGCCGCGGTGCCCCCGTCAGAGAGAATGCATCAGACACTCGCAAGCTTCGCAGTATCTGTATTGCTACAACATCATCCAAACACAGCTTCTTTGCTACCAATACCTCTTTTATTCCAATAATCTATGGGCTTTTCTACTCATGCGTCGGGCACCAATGATCCGCCTGAGGTGCGGAACTGGCGAATCCACCTGATTGCCACGGTGGCTAGCATGTCCGCCCTCGCCAGTGAGTCTTGCTGTCTATTCTGTTGTAAAAGGTGGCATACTGACCTAGGAAGTCGGATATGATACTTCTGTTATTGGAGGAACCATGGCATTGACCTCTTTCATGAGGGACTTTGGCCTTGACCTCGTCGAAAAGACACAGCGTGACACCATCCAGGGAAACATTGTATCCACCTTCCAGGTACGTTTCCCACTCATATAACTCAGGCATATCTGACCTATATAGGCTGGCTGTTTCTTCGGTGCGCTGTGCACCTTCCCCATTGCTGAGAAATGGGGTCGCAGGAAGACCATCATGGGCGCCGCCCTAGTCTTCCTGCTCGGCGGCGCTCTTATGACCGCCGCCAACGGAAACCTGAACATGATCTACGCCGGAAGAGCCGTAGCTGGCCTTGGGCTCGGAGCCTCGTCCCTCACTGTCCCCGTGTACATCAGTGAAACCGCTCCGCCGTCTATCCGCGGTCGTCTTGTAGGTATCTTTGAAATCGCCTCGCAGGGCGGTGGTATGCTTGGCTTTTGGATCAACTATGCTACTGACCGCACCATCGACGTTGAGACTAAGACCCAGTGGATTGTCCCGCTGGCTCTTCAACTTCTACCTGGTGTCGGACTTGCGCTGGGTATGCTTTGGTGTCCCGAGTCGCCTCGTTGGCTTGCTCGTGGTGATCGCTTCGAAGAAGCTGAGAAAATCCTCGCCCAGATTCGAGGTCTCCCTGCTGAAAACGAATATGTCCGTCGAGAGATGGGTGATATTCGAGCGCAGGTTGAGGAGCGCAGTACCAACAAGATGAGCAAGAAACAGCAGTTCCAGAAGCTATTCCAAAAGGGCGTCCGCAATCGTATGGGTATCGGCATGGCTCTCATGTTTCTGCAGAGCTTCACTGGTGTCAACATCATCACCTACTATGCTCCCCGCATTTTTGAGAGTCTCGGTATCCCAGGTACGTCACTGAAGCTTTTTTCAACTGGTTTCTACGGTATCTCCAAGACACTCGGCATGTTCCTCTTCACCTTCTGGGTTGTTGAGAAGGTTGGTCGTCGCAAGGGCTTGATCTGGGGTGCTGCACTCGGCTGCATCCCTATGCTGTATATCGGCGGGTACGTGATGGAGGCAGATCCGGCTGCGGCCGCTGCAGCAGGAGTTGTGAAACGCGACGGATGGGGTTACCTGGCTATTGTATGTGTGTACATCAACGCCATCATCATCTGCGCGACGTGGCAGGGTATCACCTGGACATACGCATCTGAGATCTTCCCTCTCGATATCCGTATGCTGTGTGTGGCTATCACCACTGCCGACACATGGTTGGGATCATTCATCATTGCACGATCTACGCCATATATGATTTCTGACCTGGGATACGGCGCCTATTTCTTCTTTGGCTCGATTCTTGTGCTAATGGGTGTCTGGTCTACGTTCTTTGTACCCGAGACCAAAGGTGGGTTACACAACCATTCTTCCAGAAGTAATCTAGAACACATTCACTGACACATTTTATAGGAGTTACCCTCGAAGATATGGACGCGTTGTTCGCCAAGCCCGTTTACAAGACTGTCTGGGCACAGATGCGAGGCAGGCCTGTTCTGGAAGAAACTCGCTCTGATTCTCCGTTTGACGACGATGAGAAGGCTCATGAGATGAGAATACCTTAGCTCCGGCCCTCGCCTCCCCTGGCCGGGGTTCATTTGCAGCGTAGATAAGAAATTGCGAAACCCTAGTTATCGGCTGCAGCCACTGTGTCCCCGATTACTGCTGTGTTGTGATTGTTACTGGCTGCATTAGTGGAATTTTCTGACTGTGCCGCTCTGTTTCCAGAAGGGCTTTAGACTCTCAACTCCCGGGGTCAAGTCCTGCCGCTAAATTTGAGTGATGACAGCAGCGATAAGAAAAGGCGTATCCATGTCTCTGATCAATGAAGTTTATTTCTTATTTCGACTGCGACTCTGGACCTTTATTTACTTGTTCTAATCGCCGTGCGATATCTAGAGTTTGATGATCTGATATCGCACGGTTCACTTTACCCCGCAAATCCTTCCCCAGCTCCCACGTCGATTATGCCCGTATTTGGGTTTTCTATTGAGTAATAGCGACCAGACCTTTTGCTAGCCCCAGTCTCAGTGGCTGTTTGCAGCCAACAGCGAGTTCGTGCAGCCATTCGCAATAGCCAAACTGCGTGTGCGGCCGACACATCTACAGAGCCAAGACTTTGCCAAGGAAGGCTGTAATCAAAAGGTATCTAATTGGTTTGTGATTGCTTGAGCGGTTGAAGACAACCGCGTGATGCTTCCCATTAGGTTTCATTTTGGGCTTCTCCAGTTCTTGGTTTTTATCGCTGCCAAGAGCAATAGTGCCTTGGCATTGAGAAGAGGGCATTCCCCATTGAGTGACGGTCCTCTTGACGAAGATAAGGGCCCATGCATGCGATGGTCAGGATCTGGAAGTCGGGGAATGATCTTTTGTTTTGCATTCAGTTGGACGCATGTGAGATGAGTCAATGTTGGCTTTGGTATCTGCCAGGGTAAATAACCAATATTGCGCCGACTTACATGCGCTGCACCAAAACGATGTTATTCAATTTACAAATGTGATTGCAGCGCATTCCACTTCCCCGGCCCAAACCCGCTATCCCCGGATCTGATCGGTTTAGGGGACGGAATAGCGTATCGCAATATGATCTCCAGTTCCGCACCCGCAATGAGGATGGGGTTATGGAGATGATGCACGATTCAAAGGTCGATTGTTATGTGCGCATGGACAGCAACAACCCCGCTAAGGTGGATATACAAATTGAGTTCAGGTACAAGCCTGCTCCAGCTCGTGTGTAATGAATTGCTTACTCGTCTCAATCATAGCGTGAAGATAGCCTAATAGAGAGGAGGCAGTGCAGTGTAATTCGTGTAGATAGCTGTAGGAGGTCTCGGTGACCTAAAACCTTAGATTATCTCCTTCCTTTTCAAGCATCTACAAGTTCAGCTTATCATCTTGGCAGTGGCTTCTTGTAGGTCGGCCAAGCAGTGTTCCCGAACCGCCGGGTTTGACAGATTTCTCGGCAAGCCAGGAACCGTTGTGTTTGAACTCTTGGGGTAACGGGACATCTCGCCAAGGACATAAGTCCCGAGATCATTGCTTGTCGTTGTTGTGAATTACTTACACGGATCGCGACAACACAAATGACAATCTTGGAGACAAAGAACTTTTAGTGGTGCGCACCACTAACGACGGCAGCGCGTCATCACCCCGGATTATGCTGTAATAGCGTTTTAAGGTTGATTTCTTAGCTCGGCCCCAAGATTGCCTGGTCTCAGTCATTGGTCTCGCAGCCACTTCAGAGATACCCCAAACAACCAAAACACAACACACATTGAGCATGCGCCAAGGCGGAGCTTAACCCGCAATGGTCTTGCGAAAGAAGAGATCGATGTCTGCAGCTTCCATTCTCAGTATCATGTCCGTTACGACGAGGCTTGATCACGGATTGCTGATTGTCCAACAGCCGGCCAACAATTGACACTTCGGCTGGCGGATACAGCACAAGCATCAGCGGCAAAGGGCACTTAAAAGGCGCCCTTGTCAACAGGGTTGATGCGGGGAACTAGACCTGACACGGGCCAATTGAGCAGAGTGTTAGACGGTACTTGAAAGCTCAAAAGCTGGGGAACTTCACATGAGGGCAGAGGGGAAAAGAGAAGACGAGTGATGCTTCTGTAGGACAGCACTTGTGAGGCGTAGCACAGCACATTATTCCATTTACTTGACATTACGCATTACTGATACAGCGCAGACTGCAGGTCAAAGCGAGGAGAAGCAGTCGCAGGAGGCACCAGCATCATATCACCTTCACCCTTCACGCACCCATCCTTGCATTACCACCGTAACATGTTCAACGCCTTTTCTCTCGACACCATCTTCCAACCCTATTTTAGTCTCTTTTTGGTGCCTCCCTCTTGTTTCTTTCATGTCCATCATGTCTTGGCACGCTACATTTACGACACCCATCCTTTTGGATTCCATCTCCTGCCGTTTTCGCCATGGCGCGCAACTGCTGTACCACTGTAGAGGTAGCTTGTATCTTGTAGGTTGCATCTTCCCAACTGTAGCTTGTCACACGCGACGGTCCCGCTCCTCGGAGATAAAAGTATCCATGATTCCCACTTCTTAACACGTCTTATTCTCTCGCCATCTTCTCCAGTAATTGCCTCTACCGATACAACACACAAAGGGCTCTTTTCCTTCTTCCACCGACTTACTCTGAATCGCCCTCCGCTTCAATATGGCGTCCAGGGACGAGAAGGCTGAGGAGGCCGGCGGTATCACGCCGCCTTCTGCTGCCCACACGCACACAAAGGATACTTTTACTGGCGATGTTGAGGGTGTTCGCGATGATTTTCGTGAGGACGACTTCATGACCCGTAATGGTCTCAATCTCAAGTCCTTCCAGCGCCGTAAGTCACAGCCACTACTCCGCCTTGTCTCCCATTTAGCATCTAACGTATCCTGCAGGTGACTACGGTACTGGCGTCGTTGAACTCGATCGATCCATGAAGAAGCGCCATCTCCACATGATCGCTATTGGAGGCTCTATCGGTGCTGGTTTCTTCGTCGGTTCCGGTGGTGCCCTCACCAAAGGTGGCCCAGGTGCCGTCTTTATCTGTTTCTCCATCGCTGGTATCATGATCTTCAACGTCGTCCACGCTCTTGGTGAACTCGCTGTTATGTACCCTGTCTCTGGTGGCTTCTATACCTACTCTACTCGCTTCATCGATCCTTCCTGGGGTTTCGCCATGGGTTGGAACTACGTGAGTTCAATTGAAACAACCTACATCAGTGTAAATGCTAACAGTCGCAGGTCTTTCAATGGGTCATTGTATTACCACTCGAATTAACTGTCGTATCCTTCACGGTGCAATACTGGAACCCTGATATCAACGAAGCGGTCTGGATCACTGTGTTCTGGCTTTTCATCATCGTAATCAATGTGTTTGGCACATTGGGATATGCCGAGGAAGAGTTTTGGAGCTCCTGCTTCAAGCTTGCTGCCATCGTCATCTTCATGATTGTCGCCATCGTGCTTATCTGTGGTGGCGGTCCTTCTAGTGGCGATTTTAGCACTTACCAGGGTGCTAAGCTCTGGTATAATCCCGGTGCCTTCCAGAATGGTAGCCGTGGCTTTTGCGGTGTCTTTGTTACTGCTGCCTTCTCATTTGCTGGAACTGAGCTGGTCGGTCTGGCTGCTGCTGAGTCTCGCAACCCTGCCAAGGCTCTTCCCGGTGCTATCAAGCAGGTCTTTTGGCGTATCACCCTGTAAGTACCAACACTCCCAAATTGTGATTACATGTTTTTGACAAACTGCAGCTTCTACATCGTTGGTCTTACCCTTGTCGGTATGCTTGTAAGCTCCACCGATGAGCGTCTCCTCAACAGCGACAACCCTTACAAAGATGGTGTCTCTCCCTTCGTGCTCGCCGTCTCCGATGCTGGTCTTAAGGGTTATGATGACTTCATGAACTTCGTCATTTGTATCTCAGTCGTCTCTATTGGTGTCTCTGCCGTCTATGGTGGTTCCCGAACTCTCACTGCTCTCGCTGAGCAAGACTACGCTCCCAAGATCTTTACTTATATCGATCGATCTGGACGCCCTCTCGTCTCTGTTGTCTTCAATCTTGCCTGGGGTGCCCTCGCCTACATCGTCCTTGCATCTTCTGGCAACCTGGTATTCAACTGGCTCCTCGCTGTCTCTGCTCTTGCTGCTCTATTCACCTGGGGCTCTATCTGCTTCGTAAGTCATGAACCGCCAGCTTCGACTTGGTCAGATGCTAACCTATACTTCCAGGCCCACATTCGTTTCCGCTGGGCATGGCAGCGTCAAGGTCGTAGCCTCGAGCAAATCCCTTTCAGGGCCGCTGGAGGTGTCTGGGGTTCTTGGCTCGGTCTCGCCCTTTGCTTCGCCATTCTTGGCTGCCAGCTCTTCACCGCCGTCTGCCCGGCAGGCAAGGAAGGCTATGGTGATGCCACCGACTTTTTCATGGCTTGCCTGGCTATCCCCGTCGTTCTTGTGTTCTGGATCATTGGATACATCTGGAAGCGACCCAAGTGGCTCACACTCGACCAGATCGATCTCGATACTGGTCTTCGTGAGCATGACTGGGATATGATTAATGCCTACCGCGCCAAGGTTGCTCAATGGCCCGCTTGGCGCCGATTCTTCCACAAGTTCATGTAAAGTCGGCCAAAGGTCCTTTCATTGCCTGGTTCTGTGGATAACCCGATCAATCTTGTACTTATTGCCTCTCAGCCGAGGATTAGCTTATACCCTGTCAATCTATTGCTTGTTATGTTATACAAAATGCATCTGTCGCCTCCCGTGAAATTCAACTTTGGGCATTATGTTTTTCTACTGAAGACAACGCGCATTCTTCTACTTACTGAGCTAATAGGCTTGCACATACCTTACGACATGTGGGATGTGAATCGGTCATCCCACCTATCCCACCACAGCTATCCCACCTTCTAGCCGAGTGGGATGAGTAGATCAGACTAACAAGATATTGGAGGCTCAAATTTGTCATTCCTAGATGGTGTAACAGATTTATATATTTCAACACAGTTCCTATCCTGAATCTTTACTCACCTGTACAAAACATAATTTTAAAATTCCTCAGCCAGCCATGACACCACACAACCCAGTTTCCGCCACCATCTTGAACAGGACTCTATTGTACCTGATAGATGACCTCTCTAACAGCGAGCCAAGCTCTTACTCTGATGGGTATAACCTGCAGCACTACAAAGAGCACCTGGATCATCTAGAAACAGCCTCAAAACTCGCGCTCCTCCGAGAATGTTTATGCGTACGACAGCCTCTGCCACTTTTACCAGACAGTATCCTTCAAGACATTGATTCCATCCTGAAACGCGTCCGAGAACACCGCATACTCACCCACATCTCATCTCTATCACCATGTCACATTATCAATCACAGTAACGGAGCGGAAACCAAGATCCACCTTTGGAGAGGCGATATCACAACCTTGACTGGTATCACTGCTATTACGAACGCTGCTAATGGCCAGGGTCTGGGGTGTTTTCAGCCGACACATCGCTGCATTGATAACATCATCCATGCAGAGGCAGGCCCGCGACTAAGGGAGGAATGTTTTCAGCAAATGCAAGAAAGGGCAAAAGACCTTGAGCCCGGTGAGGTTCTGGTTACTGCAGGCCATGCACTCTACGCTTCTTCAGTTATACATACAGTTGGACCACAGCTCAAACGTGGTGCTTTGCCTACAACAAACGAGAAAACCCAACTCTCTAAATGCTACGAATCCATCCTTGAAGCTTTGGAACTTCTGCCGCCCAGTCAAGATGGCAGTAAGTCAGTTGCGCTTTGCTGTATCTCAACAGGCCTTTTTGCCTTTCCAGCGGACGAAGCAGCTAGAATTGCTGTATCCATAGTCTCACGCTGGCTGGAACAGCATCCGTCAACGACAATTACTGATATCGTCTTCAACACATTCACGCAATCAGACACCGAGATTTATTTAAAGCTTCTCGGCCCCTTACCAACAAAGTCGATCTTTGCAGTGGCCAAAAATACTACACAAGGCACCTTGAGCCTAGCACGCGACTGGCTCAGCTCTGCGGATGCTGTCCTTGTTACTGCCGGCGCAGGATTATCTGCTGCAGAAGGGCTGGACTACCACTCCAGAGACCTTTTCAAGAAGAACTTCCCTGGGTTTCTGAAGCTCGGCTTGACATCTCTCTATAGTGTCTTTGGATATGACGGCTGGCCATCAGAAGAACATCGATGGGGCTACTTCTTTACCCACTTAAATATGGTGTCGAACTGGTCCAAAGTCCCGACTTATCGGGCTCTTCTACTGTGGCTGGAAAAGTTTGGGCCAGACGCTTTTGTTCGTACTTCAAACGCCGATGGGTTGTTTCTAGCAAACGGCTGGTCAGAAGAGCAGCTATCCACACCTCAAGGCTCATATGCATATCTCCAGTGTCTGAATAACTGCAGAGTAGATGCCGTTGTTGCATCAGCTCCTCTAGTAGCCGATGCAATGCCATTTATCGATAAGGTCAGCCAAAAGTTAACGGACCCGAATAAAATACCAAGATGCAGATTCTGCGGTTCGGATATGAGCATCTGTGTACGGGCAGGCTCGTGGTTCAACCAAGCACCTTACAAAGAGGGTGAAACTCAATGGAAAGCTTGGAGATCTCGAATTCTTAAAGAGAAGAAGAAGTTGGTGATTTTAGAACTTGGGGTCGGGATGAATACACCTGGTGTTCTGAGATGGCCTAATGAGGATCTTGTAATGAGAAGTGACGGGATGGTCAAGTTGATCCGTGTTGGGATAGGTCCTGAGACGATGGTGCCGTGGGAGCAAGAAGATGGTGGTGTAAGCACATGTATTCAGGGTGATATTGAGCGCGCCATACCGCTGTTGTTAGCATAGAGTGGCAATACCTTACATATGAGCTTCGAAGAATTAAATAAATAAATAGTGGTTAGATCAGAAGCTATGAAATAGTCAATATCAAATGCAAAGCCACAAATATTACATCACCATAAAAGTCAGGTCTCTTTTCAAGGCTGACCAAGTCACGTCATCTCTTCCAGTGCAAAAAGAGGCGAGGCGCATGAAATTAATGCCAAGCCTGCCTGGGCGTGGGTACCTCGCTGTAAACAGTGGCAGAGTGGGCTCTTCCGGCTTGTCCGCGTGGCTGTACAGCACTAATTACCGCCCCTCGCCCCTGTCATCAACCTTTCATCTTTCTTCTAAAAACAAAAACAGCCCGCAGCCCTCCCTATCTTGGAATCCTCCAAAATTTACCCCCGATATATCGCGCTTGTTAAGTTTACCGTTACTTCGATCTATCGCTGCGTTATGGGCTTGTTATAGCAGAAGATGGGACTCGATGCCCTGAGTAAGCTCGCTTCAGCCGGTGAGGCTGTCTACCAGAACCTCTCCAAAAAATGGTGATTTTTCATTCCTGCCTCCTCGATACAACCACTAATCGCAGCCCTAGGGAAGATAGAAAGAGGCGGCAAGCTGAAGAAGAATGGCTTACGAAATTCGCTGAGGAGATCAGACAGCGAAATGAATTTCTGGCGCTCGTGACGAGCAAGCTCACAGGCAACTCGGCGCTTGACATGGCGCCTCTGCAGTGCAACCCGCGTGAAACTCAAAAAGCTGTTTTTCTCGTCACCACACCCATCGCTTTTGGGGTGCTTGAGGTTTCGCAGCATAGCTATAAGCTCTTGGCCAGACACGTAGGGATGAGCTTGAACAGTGTCAGTCATTGGGCTGTGTGCGTCATCGATAGAGGGCTCGGCAAATGCTATTGCTATGATCTTATGAGCGACCGGCTGGAGTTGACGATGTTGGGGAAGAATTACTTCCGTGTGGCGGTTATCACGCCTGAATTTGTCGATACCTGGAGTTCGTGTTATTATATCGGTGAAACAACGAAGACGCATGACGAGATACAGGAAATAGGTGAGTCACTTGTAGCAAAGTATGGAGTCTGGATCTCTAACGTCATTAGGCCATCGCCACACCGGACTGAATCCTCGATATAGACTGCTATCTAACAATTGCCAGCATCTGGTAGACAGCCTTGTGAAAGAACTATGCAACGGCAAGGTAATCAGCCAAGCCAAGCTTGACGAGGAATTATCTCTGGTCTCGCCAAAGCTTGCACGCGATTTGATCGTTGGGCGGATACGATCGAAAATGGATGTTGGTGGGGAGAGTGAGGATAGTCCTTCGATTAAGGAACATTTAGAGACGATTAAGAGTCATTGGACTGACAAGTAGTTTTAAGATACCCACGGTGGTAAATAATAATCATAGAATTGAGATTTTCATTTAAATGTTCAGGCTTTACAGCAGCACTTCAGGGTATGTGCTGATAGGTGATCTCAAGTTATTTTTCCAAACATGAGACACGACGAGAAACTTGACGAAACAGTAGTTCTTTCCTTGTTCCCAACGGTAGGAAGAAATCTGCAATATTTATAACATTCCCATCTCGCATATATGGGGTTGCATAGAATGCCTTTCGAGCTGTGAAATTGTACGTGGCTGATCAATTACCGGTGGAGTGAACGTAAGGTAACCATGCACAATTTTTTCATCATGTATATATATCATGGTGTGTGACTCTCTCTGCATCAATAGCTATTCCTCCGATTCGGAGATCTCCCCGAATAGCTCAGCTGGAAGAGCGTTCGACTGTAATTGTTATATGTCATCGAAAGGTCACTTGTTCGATCCAGGTTTCGGGGAGCTGATATTTTTGCCATTTCCGCAGTCACGTAAAAGGCGTGATCATTTTGTTTTCTGTTTTCCGTTTTCCATTTTCTTATTACTGTCCTTTTCGCCAAATCACTGCAATTCGTCCGCCTTCATGCATGTTGCTTTGATGGCGATGCAGACCGCCCGCGTCAGTCAAGCTATGTGAACTAGAATCCTCATACGACACTCCACCTTCCTAGTGTCATCCAGTCAAAATGATGGAGATACCAAGTTAGATGCTGAGATGAGAATATGCTTACTTGTGTCATCATATTACCACTCGAAGACTGTACAGCCAGTGTTGGTGGTCAGTCATCTCGTGAGATTTCCACTTCGCTGGCTTTTCTTTTTTGAGCAGCCCAACCTAGACTTTTTTGTTTCTATCAATGTCAAAAATAATATCAGAATGCTAACAAATCTGCCTCCAGAGGTTCTCGAACATATTTGTGAAAAGGTATATTTACAGCTGATGCCCACATATGCGTACTGATAGTAGTAGTTAAACGGCATTGATTTAAAACGACTATCGCTGACATCAAAATGGCTACACAAAGCTGCTTTCCGGCAACTATGGCGGTCTATCACAATCGAACCAGCACCTGCAAGCGAACGGCATGTCATTAATCACCTTGGTCCGCCACAGTCATTCACCCAGTCCACCAGGGAACTTCACTTCGATGCCATCGAACGAGGCGCAAGGCGTTGCATCCATGTCACTGACTGGCTTGGCTCTTTACGTAACTGGATCGATAACGAACCGCAGGAAGAAGATACTTGGCAAAGGAACAGCAATAGCTTTGGACTGGGGTATGGTAAGCTTGTTCGTGTGAAGTATGAATGTCTCGCGCAACGAGCGATGGCGATACTCCAACGATTGGATAATAATCAGCTTGAGCACTTCAGGTAAGAATAGTTCGGGTTAATGTGGCTACGCTAATTCTTCAAAAGCTGGAATTATACCACCTGCATACCTTCAGAAGTCCTCGAGTATCTCAGCCTAAATCATCCCTCGATCCAAGGCCTGAGCTTCACAACAGATCCCTTCTGTAGCAAATTCAATCGCTGGAGCAGGACATCCGACCTGAACCTTTCCGCGTTCTGTAACCTTCGAAGATTGAGTTGGAAAGCCCCCATGGGTTGCCATTTCGACAACATTGCCAAGCTGATTCAGGCTAATTCAGCACAAATAGAGGATCTGGATATCGATCTTCAGAGCTGGTCAAGGGAGTGGGATAACCGAGAGTCCATAGCAGTTCACCATCAAGACAATCCAGAGGAGTGGGATAGAACGTCAGCTATTACGATGCTGGCGCGTCAAATATTTGGTCTCCAAAGTCGACCTCCCGATTCGTCTGAAAGGCCATCCTATCCGCGGTTGCGACACCTGAAGCTTACGAGGCTGCCGTTAAGAGATGAAATTACTAAGGAGGTGGTTCCTCCTGCATCTATAAGCTTTAATGCACTTAGGTCGCTATCGTTGAGGATGTGTCCCTATTGGATGTCATTTCTATCTCAAGCTTTTGAGTCTGGGATTCCACCAAGACTCAGGAAACTAGAGATTCTAGACTTTCACTTGCACACACCTGAGGAGACTGCAGTTCGCAAAACAGCAGCTGTTGCAAAGTTACTTGATTCTTTCAAGGGTCTTGATGAACTTTTTATTAGCCATTGCGGACTGACATCAGCTCTCGAGTTTTTGGAACATGTTACTGGCCATGGGGCGACTCTCAAGTGGTTCGTGCACCACCAAAGGACCAGAGATCAAGACGAGGAGACGTTGATGTCACGCATGGGAGACGACATAGCAGACTTTGGAATATCCCAAGTGGAACGTGATCGTATCAGGGTACATCCATCACAGAACCCTCTGTCGAAACTGAACCTAGAATCTATTGGATTGACATGTGCGCCTGAATATTTGGTGAGTCTACCATCCTTTCATTCTGGTATAGATAAGATACTGAGAGGTGACAGAGAGATGTTTTGCTCCCCTTCGTATCGAAAAACTTACTTAAAGTCCTCCATATCCGACAAACGGGAGTGAATATGGGTTCCAGCCCATCTTGGGTCTTCAACCAAGCTTTGGAAGCCAGAATACGGGAAGCAGAAGGACATGATACAAAGAAGGTGGATGTTATTCTAGGAGATCAAGAGGAAGGAGATATAACAGATGACCCGGAATATATTGCCACTGCTCTTGGAGAAAGGAAAGAGTGGAAGACGCCACCTTTGCACCAAAGCTTTCGAGATTTTGCAGCCTGGGTCTTTGGCCAGGAAGGGATCAAGTCTCTTGAGTATATCATTTCCGGGGACCTTTCTCACGGGAACAGGTATTGCAAGAACAATTTTCTGATATGCAGGAGTGTAGGGGAAGGGGGAAGGTATCGTGTTGTAAGCCAGGGAATTGGTGGACCAGAATGGTGGGATGTCAAGAGCAGATTTGGAAGTGCTTTGGAGGCTTGTCCGGTTGAAAATATTGCTCTTGAGTACTAGGCGGTTGGTTAACTAGCTAAATTCAATGGAGACAAGGATGTATTCAAATCCGCGGAGGCCTAGTGCTTAATCGCATCCCTGTTGCCAATTGTAAATTTGCAAACGCCTCGTAAGCACCCAGTCGTGACATAACCCCATATCCCGCTTATGCTATTAGATTTAACCATAATTCGGCTGTGCCATGGCATGATTGTGGCTGGCGTAGCTGGATCTGTCACTCGTTGATATGCTTATGCATAACCACGAAATCCTGGTATTGAGTCAGCAGCTGACCACTTCGGCTTTCAGCTCGTTCCATACACAAGGTCTGGGATGCGAAGCGTGTGAGCCAGAATGGATAACAGTAAATCTCACCACGCCCGCAATGGATGGAGACGAATCAAGTCCGAGGTCGACAGAATGTCCTGGGGCTTCAGCTGTACATCCTCGTCACCCCTGTCATCACAACATATGAGCTCACTTCACATGCTAATAGACCAGAGGGTCAATGTGATGGCCGTGTATAGATTTCTTTGCAGAAACAGGGGCATGTATCACGGTTACCGGGCGCAATCAGAACTGCCATTACCCCTAATAGTCGAGTTCCCGAGTAGAGGATGCTTAGAGTTTAATGAACGGGAACCTGGACTATCGCATATCACACAAGTCTTTCTGCTTCTAGTGTCAACCCCAGCCAGGGCAAGATGTCTCAATAACATTCGGGAATCATATTTAAATTTCAGGTCATAAAGTTCCATCTACTTCTTTATGTAGCTTGCCAGTGATTTGTTAATCATAGCCTGTCCAGATTCATACAATTTCGACCGCTGCGTCTCCCACCCATCTTCTTTGAAGAGACTTTCTCCTGGGCCAATAGCAAATTGCTCATCACCCTTGACAAGGCCATCATACATCTTATCGGTATACTCGGTAAGCGGCATTCCAATTTGTCCGCCATTGACCAGATCGGGCTGGTGCTTCTCGTCATGCAACTCTGTTTGCACAGCCGGTGGAAAGACCTCGATCATACGCACGTGGTCAGCACCGCCATTGCGAAGCTGCTGCCGGACGTTCAGGATGAAGGTGTGAAGCGCTGATTTGGAAGCATTGTAGTTAGGGGTTCGGACCATGCTAGGAATGAGGCCAAGTGTGGCGCTGACGAAGATGAGATGGCCTTTAGATTGCTTCTTCAGATGGGGAATGAAGGCCGCGGTGAGATACACGGCAGATGTGTAATTGGTCGTGAGCTCGTCGCCAAGGACAGACAGATCGAGAGTTTCGGGGTTGCAAAAGTCAAAACCACGTTGGATACCAGAGTTAAGGATGACAGAGTCAAGGTCTGGGTCAGATTGAGTGATAGATTCGGCAAAGTCTTTAATTTTGGGAAGGTCCGTAACGTCGAAAACCACAGCCTTGGCATTCTCTTTGCCGTGCTTCTCGACGAAAGCCTCGAGCTTATCGCGACGTCTGCCGACGACAATGACTCTTGTGCCTGTGGCTATGAGCTTGGCGGCGAGGGCCTCACCAATCCCGGAAGATGCACCAACCACGAGGGTCTTTTTGTACAGGGGAGCCATGGTTTCGAGTGCAAGATAGAGTTTTAATGAGATCCAGAGGTGGGATTCCAGGGGTAAGTGGGATGAAAGCTGCGTAAGTGACATATAACTGCCGCTGGGGTCAATATCGTGAGGTACTGGGATGGAGATATTGGGAGGGGTAATTGGAGGGTCCTGAACGAATGGGTCACCTGACGTTTAATCCATCTTCATGAAGTCATTAAACAACTCGAGTTTCCACCAATTAATGTTCTCAAACTGTCCAAAGTTATTGTACTTATCGATTAAAATGAAATAAATTGCATTCATTTGATCCCCAAGTCATGTTGATTCATGCACACACCACACTGACAAATGCAACGGAGAAAAGGCGCTTCTCAGATCAAAGCCAGTGCAATGCCAAGAAATCCAGACCTTTTGGTTGGTATACACCCCTGCTCTAAGCCCCAGGACAGTCCCTGGTCAAGACACCAAAACCCGGCGCTTGGCAACGGTTTTAATCTCCAACTCTAGTGTAACGGGAGCGTCTAGTCCAGCCAGTGACATTGATCGGTGCTTTTCCGATTAAGAGAGACCCTTGTTTTATGCTTAGGACCTTGCGGGGAGGCCCGCGGGTTTGTTTCTCCTGCGAGAACTGCGGGCGTAGACGGGACCTGGCACACGTCACTTTGGAGTTCCCAGTTGCCCTTTGGAGACGATCGTCTCGTCTCGGCGACATGGCCGATGTAATGGAAGAGAAAATTGAGGTTGTATTCGGTAACGGTGAGAGTTTTCACGTGCATAAGCGCAGTTCGCCGATGCTACACGATGCTACAGGGGGCGCTTCGTAAACTTAAAACCTTAAGCTCGATTATACTTCAAACGTGATTCCAAAGCCAAGACGAACTCAAGCTGAGTTGGGGACTATGGTCTTCCAAACAGAGCGTCCATTACGCATCAAACCCCCAGATTTGACAGGTAAGTCGGGGATAGCGGACAGGGAATACCTTGCCACGCTTATTCTACAGTAGCATTAAGCAATAAGCACCCCGTTTTAGATCCACAGCCCTGCGACTCGCAGCTGATATTGGGTGAGACTGGTCAGGGATCTCACCAAAGTGGCGTGAGTTTCCCCCCTTCAATTCATGACCGGTCTTTCGTAGGTCAGTAGAGTCTCTCACTTTCTCTCACTGCCGCGTTGTAGTTGGCGGGGAGGTAAGCTGCCGACGACACTGCCAGGACTCTTTTGGGAAACCCTGGGCTATAGCTGCAGCCGGGTTATATCAGATTCGGCGATTGTAAGAATGAAGCAAATTACTTAAATGATGGATGTTTCTGTCGTTTATTGAGATCTCATCCACTCGATACTCATACCGTTTCAACTTTGTTTTCTTTTTTAACCTGTCTTTTACTGGTCGACCGTTTCCCCGCCACGTCTTTTTGTATAAACATTTTCTTCACAATGCCTTCTTGGATACCCCTTTTGTCTCTCGTGGCTGCTTATGCGCCTCAGGTTCTGGCATCCTGCGCCTACGGGACTCATCTTCATCGCCGGTCCGATGTTATTGAAGCTCCCAAGTTCGGATACTCTGCTGCTAATGTACGTGATACTGTACCCCGAGCATGATCGCAGCCCCCTCAACCGTTGGGCATTGCATATAACTCAATTCAAGCAACTAACCTCGATGATAGGGCCCGGCCAACTGGTATAACCTGGACCCTAAGGCTAATGACCTTTGCGCCACTGGTAACCACCAGTCCCCCATCAACATGGCCGACGGCTCATTCGAGCTTCTCTCGTCATCGGATCTCCAAATCGAAATCCCCGACTTCACCGAGGGCGCCGAGTTCGAAAACCTTGGAAGCACCGTAGAAGTCGTCACTGAAGGCCTCGGCGGAAAACTCACCATCGATAACACTACATATGAGCTGAAGCAGTTCCACTTCCACCTCCCCAGTGAGCATCTCGACGACGGCACCAGCATGGCCATGGAGATGCACATGGTGCATGCCAGTGAGGACAAGAAACTGGCCGTCATCGGCATCTTCATCGATCTTGACGATGGAGCGGCCGCTGCTACTCACAAATCAAAGGTCGCTGCCAGGGAGGCCCGTAAGCCTCACCCAAGGGCCCCTGCTTTGCAATCCACTATTGCTGCAACGGTTCTCGACTCGGTGGATAAGATTGCGACCCTGGGAAAGACCACTCACATCAAGCCCCTGAAGATGACCGGTCTTGTTTCTCTCCTCGAGTCTGGCTCTTTCAAGTCGTAAGTTTTCTAACATTCCCTATCCGAATGAGACTGACCGCTAACATGTTCGCCTAGATACTCTGGTTCGCTTACCACCCCTCCCTGCAGCGAGGGCGTCAAGTGGCTTGTGTCCACTGAGAAGTTGACTATTCCTACCAGCACTTATCTTAAGGCTCGTTCAGTTATCGGCTACAATGCTCGTTTCCCCCAGAATGTTCCCGGCGAGGAGAACATCTTGACCATGTTGGCTGATGAGGTTGAGGAGTCTCATTAAGTTGTTTGAGCATATGATATAGATTTCTTTTGTCAGGGTTAGAGGAGTTTTTGTTTCATGAGTGGGAGGCTATCTGAGCGATTATTGTTATTAGACAGGCTACAGTATGTTGATATAGAGCATTATTAAAGGGAATATAGTACATGGCATACACCAAGGTTAATTTCAGTTGCGCATGTACTAATCCGATCTGTATACCTTCCTTACCCGACAGGAAAATATCCTTCGGTAGTTCATCTCCCTGTAGTGGATGTTTTTCCGTCCTATGTGTAATCCCAAACCTCTTAATCGTTACAGGATCATCATTTCCGTCTACACGGTCTTACTCGACGTCACGAGCCCCATACCTTGGCACTCTAACGCTTGGAGAACGTGGGGAACCGTTCGATATCCCCTGACTAACTCGGAGGTTGTGATGCTGATCACCCCCACTTCTTTATGCACATCGAAGGTTCAACGGTGCCAAGCCACCCGCTGTCGGGTCGAGATGGTTGTCTATCTTGGCATCGGGAGTTATAGAAACGCGCGGGTCGATGCTGATCTCACGCCTCAAGAACTAGAGGTTACAATATCCAGTTTCTAGCGATGATATAAATCCTTGTTGACGATATGCTGGAGTGGATATACAGAACCCCTTAATTCCCTCTCGCTTACGTAGTTGAGGTCGTCATTAATGAACTCTAACTTAGGATTTCACCGACCACCATGATACCACCAAGCCAGGGCTGTGTACCCTCTTTGATATATTTATTCGTGTTGGTAAATGAATCGACCTATTTAGTGTGACGCAGATCCATGAGAAGGTTACAGAGACAAGAAGGGGATGCAGTTTGATACTACACAGCAGGTCAGCATAACATATATCTAAAGGTTGCCGGGAGGTTGTTTGTCCTGTGGTCAATCTATGAGCACGAATAGATGAAACGGCAATTTAAGTTCCCACTGTCTTTCCCTGATGTACTTTTTACGTTTGCCGCTGGGATACAATTGTTATACCAGTTTTCGTTCCCTTTACATTGCCAAGGTTTTTAAGACTTTGTTCGGGTTAAAAGCTAGATATGCTGACTTGTAATGGTATGCTATCTTCCAAAGGGTATGAATCCATTGGAAATGTCAAATGTCCAGGATCAAGATATGGAATTCGTAGTAAGTAAGACCCAGAGGGCGGAGAAGTGAATTCTCCATAAACAACTTGCTAAGGATCTTACATTATAGCTTGGGGGCGGTTTCATTGAAGTATAATGCACATATCGATGACTATGGAATCAATGGCTACATGCCGTAGAAATATAGACTACCGAATAGACCTCTGGTCTGAAACTGATACTCACCACCCGAGCCATATCGCCCATTTAATCGAATCTAGGTATTCTCTGACATTGGCTGCAGTGCCGGAGAATTCTTTTCAAGCCTCATCTCTCCAGTATACCACTCCAGTGTCAAGACCATGACAAAGGCCATGAACATGATATCAAGCACGTATACAGGCCACTCATGGGCAAGTAAGTAACCATCTTCTCCTTGTCCAAACTCGACTAGGCGAGAGATATTCCGGAATATGACGAGGGTACTGCAGAGGTACAGTATGGCCATCTTCGGAAGAAGCCGAGAATTAGGATTCGCGGATCGGGGATATACTTTCTTAATGACAGTAACGTCAAAGATAATAGCAAAGGCGATGAAAATTATCAGAATTATAACTTGCAGGCCGAGTCCTGCAAGTATAACATTCTCTCCATCAGTTTGTTCGCCAGTGTTATCGCTGCTGACGAATATGCCTGCGCTGCACACTTGGACGAGGAAGCATAGAACATCGCCCACAACGAAGACTTTCGACAACCATCGGGTGCGGATGCCGCAAAGGCTCGGGTAATTGGCGCTGGCGATGAGACGGCCAAGAAACATGTAAATCGACGCGGCGAAGAAGATCGGGGCCAGTAAGATAAGCATAATTTGAGCACCATATGAGCCTTGATCACTCCGGTGGGTGCAGGAGTATATACGGGCGGCAAGACCAGCTATCTCAACTATTGAACGTACGTTAGTGATTGCATTTACCAAGAATAATATTTTAGAAGACTTACAAAGGCCTCCTATAACAATGGTGAAGCCGAACCATCTTTGCGTACGGATGATACGCCATATTTGAACAAGGCTGAGGACGATGAAGACGACGCAGACTACTATTGCCAGTGCTCTTGAAGGGTCGTATTCCCCGTAGAGATTTCTGGAAGAAGTTGCCATATTTTACTGGGTATATAAGACAGAATAGAAGGAGTTCAAACGATCGAACATTCAAAATGTGGTTGCATGCTTGGTCTTGAGTTATAAAACTTTTCGATAATTACATCAGTCCAGGGATACGGGAAGTCACTTTACTAGCATCTTGGTAGGAAACTTACGTACAGCGTTGGTGTGTCGTTGCATGACCACAATCGATTAGTTCGGTACACTGTGGCTGGAGGGAAAAGAACTAGAAAGATGCACCGGGTAATGCTTTATCCAATATTATTTCAATGCCTGCCTTTCTATAGTTGTTATTGTTGACTTTGGGGTAATGGGTGATGCTAGGCATAGTCTATACCTAGTCGCACTCGCCGATATGGTATGATATCGTGCCTTGGACTCGATTGTGCTTATTGCTTCGAAAGCCCTCAAGTATATTTCTGCGTTCTGATATCTTTGCTAAGTACACCTCACCCTTTACGCCGTTTTACTATTTGTATTTTTAAGACCTCTGCCTATGCTATGTCGAATATGAATCCTTTCTCATCATATGATACTCACAATCTCAACTTTGTAAGGACATAGCTTCGGACATTATAGTTACAACCATGTTTATCCTGAGCCCATAGTCACGTTTGGCCTACAATCTAGTAATCATTTCATCAGTGCTATGCAATTCCGTTACTTAGTCATCGCTGTGTAGTTTCATCATCTTCTTTGGCGATTATCCCCTTATTATTTACCCATAGGCTGACATCGCGTTAATCTTTCATATAAATTTCGAGATAACCTTCATTTCCACAATGGACTATCCGTATACCTATTGATGACATTGTATCAAGAGACAACCTGATCACACCGTCATCGTGCTCAGACATCAACTTCTCTCCATCATATACGTTGGCTTAGTCTTGTTGGAACTTTAGCGCTGTGAATTATCGTATCGGTTTAGCTATGAATTATCGAACGTAGTCTTTAGTACCAGATGGTCCAACGTTGAGACTCATTGCCACTTCTTGGTCTTTGATCTTTTCTCGCCCAGTCGATAGATTCCAGTACGTAACGAATAGTTCTGTGTGAAGGACCCGGAGATGCTGGTAGTCTCTTTCAACCTATTAAAACTGAAAGTCTCTTTCATGGCAGATTCATCATCTTCCCTTGACCACATAGACAGATACAGGAATTTATTGTTCAAAGAGACGGCGCATTTGACTTAGCGAAGGATGTCGTTATTACGTAGTGGCTGTGTCTGTAGGTCTGTAGGTTATTGGGTACTTATAGATACCAAAGGCATAAGCCTTGGAAGGGAATGTCCTCGAGTACTGATTGTGGTCAATCTTATCGTGACTAAGAAAGACAATACCATAAATATATCATAGTCAAACAACTTAGGGACGGGAATGGTATTTTCTCAACCAGCGTCAGTTGGGTCTGCAGACTGGAGAGGTTACACTACCTATTCTCCGTACATGCTAATGATAAATATGCATATGACGATGATTAAGCACGCTTATCCGATATCTCACTAGGATGGAATCAAGTTACAATATAAATCATTACTCATAGGTTTGCTTTCCGAAGGAACTATCTTACTCGCACATTACCAGACTTGGGTAGGTAGTTATGGTCGTTTCAGGCTCGGATCTACACAGGATCTGTAACATAAATTCACCTTTCGCGGTCTGATTCATGTTTATTCTGAAGGTAGTACCTAGTAAATCCATCGTGGCCTCCATCTATTAAGTCTGTGACAGAACCTCCAAATATAGTTCGCCGATTTTTTAAGCCGGTCGAAGATAATATCAGCCACCGGCCTTCACTAAGCAAGTTCATCCCATCTAGGATAGTATCGCTGGTCATTGTAATTTATTCAAGTCGCTGTTTGTGATTGCTTGCAAAAAGCTGTACTGGCGCACCCTCGGAACGCCCGGAGGAAGAGCGGCAGGTTATGTGCGGGGAGTGGTCTATAACCAGCTCAAAGCAAAACAAACAAAATTAACACTGCGTCAATAATTCGTGCAAACCGTGAAAAATATCTACCGAAGCATAAGGGACATATGATGGGAATAATCTTGAGCGCACATAAATTGAGCCGTTAAAATAAAGTCATTTGTGGCGGGACTCACAATCGCTGCGGTGAAACATGTGATGTCGGCGGGCGGTCTTGGTCATTTCTCAACCCTCAAAACGGTTCGTAAAACCAAGACAAGGTTAATTGGAGACACGCGTATGTTTGAGCCTGGCGCGTGCAATTGACTTTCCGCGTATGATCATCGTTACACAATGCGTCCACGGTGCCAGGAGCATTATGTCGCATTCCCTAATGGACATCGAATGTGTTCTATGCGGAGCACGGAATACGAGGGGAGCAATCAGGATGATATTTAATTGTAACGAGACTAATCCTGGCGTGTGAACTCTACCGGGCATTATCATGCTCTTTTGTGACTGGCTTCAATTGCGCCAAGCAATGACGGTCTGCCAAGGAGCCCCTGGATCAAATGAGGCATAGCAGCACAGGTCAAAGCCCACCAAACAAGGCCTGGCAGGCTGGGCCAAGTTTTGAGTAGGGTGAGTTGCGTGTCTATGACTCGTCTACTTGCGGCTTTATATAAAAGATGTTCCATACCGATGTTGTTTTGCTGTTGGATATTCTGGAGTGAGGAAGTCAGCGACCCCAAGGTTTGGGGATTCCTTGCAGCACCTTGTTTCACTGGTCGGGCAGCAGAATAAGGTAATATTTAAGCATACCAGGGGCTGGGCCAATCTCTGGTGGTGAAGGCTGTGCTGCGGTGGGGAAGGAGGGCAATTTGGCGCATTAAAGTTTAGCGCACCTCATTGTTAATAAGGGGAGCGCTACAGAGGGTGCTACAGAGGTACCTCTAAATACCCCCATTCTGGCACTACACAGCGAGTACTGCTCTACCTGGCAGGGCTTGCGCGGCCCTTGTGTCACTCCCATACCCAATCTCGGAGATCTTGGCCTTCTTTATTGTGATGGACCGTCAATTTGTCTCATCTCTGTATCCCCGACTTTGAGTGTCTGTTCCTGGAACCCTCATACAACTCTCGTCTTGACTCGTCTTCAATTCCATCAGGTTTGAGCACACTTTGCTCGCATGCGCTGTAAATCGAGGTACAGTAGCGCATAATTGGCGCCTTGCTTTTCTTTAAGCCTGCCATCAACAAATGTCAATTACGTGGCTATCCTCTCCCCCCTTCGCCAAGACTTGGCTACGAGCCTTGGCCGCCAATAAGTCATGATCCCATGTCCCAGCCGGCGTCTTGGCATCAGAGCCTCTGCTCTTTGTCCGCCATGCCGGGGCATTTGGATAACCGCCAAGAGCCCTCGTCACGGTGCTGGGACTGGTTGATACAAGCTGCACTGCCCCGTTGCCCAGAAGCTTGGCTCGTACCAAACCTGCGCTCTACCGTTCTGCCCCATTTCCATTTCCCCCTTTGCCTTTTCTTCCCCCTGTGATTTGTTGTTTTCGGTGTGTTGCCTTTTGGTGTTTGACGTTGAAAGATCCCCGGCTTCCGTCCCCTCCGTCCCACCTTTGATCTCCCATCATCCCCGATCAACATCTGCCCATGACTTTCTGGAGAGCTTCTTCCTAACTTCTGCATTCACTTTCTGCTCAAATTTTCGCATATTGAACACTCGTTTTCCTCTTTTGGACTTTCCTTTCCAGTTCCGTTTCGTCTGTCGGTTGAACTAGTTCAATTGTCGGATCCTCAGTTGTACTTGTTGACGCTCGCTTCACCAATTAAGCTACTCGACCGGCCTGTATTGCATATCACCATTGCTTACTCTACAACCATAAACTATAGAGAGTAGCTCTCTCAATTCGCGCGCTATGTTGTTTTCATCACCGACGGGCTTTATGGCCCAGGCCGCTCTTTTGGGAGGCCTTCTTGTTCAATCAGTCGATGCACAGGGTTACAAAATTGGAACAAAGGGTATGTGATATATGTCGCCAAGAGTGGGATGTTGAGACTGACAGTAACGCAGACGAGATCAAACAATCGGCCCGCTCACTTGCTTACGACCTTATGCTACAATATGACGGAAACCAGACTGGCATGATTCCCGGTATCTTGCCAGGTCCTCCAACAGAATACAAGGGCGACTACTACTGGTGGGAAGGAGGTGCTATGATGGGAACTTATATCGGTGCGTTTAAATCCGCTCCGTATTGATTGTGGGATGAAGGATTGGTCGACTAAACGAGAACAGATTATTGGAAACTCACCGGCGACTCAAGTTACAACAAGGTGGTGATGGAGGGCATGTTGCACCAGACCGGAGATGGCCGCGATTACATGCCGAGCAACCACAGTGCATCCCTCGGAAACGACGATCAAGGCTTTTGGGGGATGTCAGCCATGCTCGCCGCAGAGAACAAATTCCCCAACCCTCCCGAGGACCAAGCCCAATGGCTCGCGCTCGCACAGGCTGTATGGACGACACAGGCAAAGCCCGAGCGACACGACGACGAGTGCAACGGTGGAATGCGATGGCAGATTCCCTTCACCAACTCCGGATACGATTACAAGAACAGTGCGTTTACCAATAATTGAGTATGTTTTGTGTTTTTGAAGCTAACATTTTACAGCCATCGCCAACGGATGCTTCTTCAATCTCGGCGCTCGCCTTGCGCGATACACTGGAAACGAAACATATGCCAAATACGCCGAGGAGACTTGGGACTGGCTCTGGGCGGTCAACTACATCGATCATGAGCGCTGGCTGGTATACGATGGCGGACACGTCGGCAAGAACTGTACGGATATCAACAAGGCCACATTCTCCTACAATGCCGCCATTCTTCTCCAGGGCGCTGCCTTCATGTACAACTTTGTAAGTCCTCCCGCAGTCTTGGTGGGATATACATGCTTATACTTTACAGACCCAAGGAGAAACTAAGTGGCAAGGCCGAATCGAAAAGCTCCTCGACGCGACACTCAAGAACTTCTTCCCCAAGGATATCATGTACGAAGTCCCCTGCGAAGGCCGCAAGGGCGCCTGCTCGACCGACATGTTGTCCTTCAAGGGCTACGTGCACCGCTGGCTCGCCGTGGTCACCCAGGTCGCCCCATTTACCGCCCCCAAGATCCTGCCCGTCCTCGAGACATCTACCAAGGCCGCTGTCAAGCAATGCACAGGTGGCGAATCTGGTCGCGCATGCGGCTTCTACTGGAGCGGGGGCGTCTTTGTTGATGTGGCCGTTGACGAGACGAGTGGTGCAGGCGAGCAGATGAATGTGCTAGCAGCTGTGTCGAGTCTGCTGATCGGCGATGCGGAACCGCCTGCGACGAACAAGACGGGTGGTATCTCCAAGGGCGACCCCAACGCCGGAAAGGACTCGCATGATATACCGGAGCCGGAGCCCATCACCACGGCGGATAAAGCGGGAGCTGGTATTCTCACTTTCCTCGTCCTGGCTGGTGGCATCGCAACCTTTGTGTGGATGTGTGCTTTTGACTGAGATGGCTCCTTACGGCCTTGGCGTTAGTTCTGGTATACATAACTCGACTGGACTTGTGATGTCTGGCGAGGATTTTACTTGTAATTCTTTTTGTGCCGGAGAATGGAGTTTTGACAGAAACATGTCAATTGATGTCCAAAGGACTTATTGTACAGAATTTGGTGTACTCCGATCTATATGGGGAGGTACCCGCATGTGAGAAGATTCTGATGGATTTATATATAAGAATAACTGATCACCTAAATTTACATGCTGTGCACTTGGATGATGTTTTGTGAAGTTCAATTCAGTAAAGAAAACTTGCCTGTGTAAATACTACTAAAAATGATGATGATGAAGGGCATTGACCAGGCGCCGTAGTGAGCGATTGTCTATTTCGCCAAACGACAATGCGTAGTTGATGCTTTTAAAAACAAAACTTAACTACACTACCGCCCAGCTGGAAAGACAAGGGCTTGACCGCGTTGCTGTAACTTGAGGTAATGTCATCTTGACTCTTACGGTTTGCACACGTTCACTCCCATACTGGAGTTTGTGCAACAAGGAACCCAAACGCGCCGGAATACCGTTCCAGATGGGAACAAACGCATACGGGTTTCATCTAAACGTTGAATCCCGTAGAAAACATGCTGAATACGAGTCTGCCGTCTATTAGGAGCGGCGTGGAGGTGTCAAAACATTCGACGCGATTGAGGTCGATGCTATACAGGGTAAATGGAAGTTTCGGTCATTTTCACTGGACAATTCTGATAGCGACCACGCCGAGCTCTCGATAACAAAAGACAGGACCATAAGACGGTTATACAGGGCTGGTAAATATTATGGAGTATTTAAGAATCTTGGTCCCATCCAAACTGCAAAAAGATGTCATGCCGTGATCCTGATTGATCGATCAACACCCGGCCGAATGCGACAGGCATCTCGGCCGATCAAGCTACACTTAATTTACAGTTTCACTCACTTCACGTCACACTTGAGAGTCAATTACTGATGCTTGAAGATAAAATATCGTGGCCTTGCGAGGCCTGCATTACTTTAAATATGTACAGTATAGCGATATGTAGAGCTAATCACCAATCCTTTCATCCCCTGTGTAAAATATCCCGTCTTTCCAGACTTGCCAGCATAAAGAGTGAACTAAATCATCTATTTGGGGAGAGTGGCAGGAGCGTAAGACTGATCGGGCTTGACAATCTTGGCACCAGCGAGCTGCTTGTCGGTGTAAGCAGGCCAGATGATCTGGCGCTTGGAGTTGGAAACGACCGAGAGGGTGGTGAAGCCCTGGTCGGCGCCGAACTGGCCGCTCCAGCCAGAGGTGATGGTGAAGTCACCGCAGGTGGAGGGACCACCGGCCGCCTTCTTGGAGGCGCCGGGGCCCTTGACGTCGTAGCGGCACTCGAAGGGCTTGCCGTTGCCGGTGTCGATGCCGAACTTCCAGTTGCAGATGGAATCGTCGGAGCGGCAGTAGCGCTTGGCGTCGCGGATGGTCCACTGGGGGGATGAGGCCATCATGTTGACGGTCTCGGCGGCGGGAGCAGCAGAGACGCCGGTGGCGGCGAGGAAAGTGAAGACGGCGGCGGAGAACTTCATGGTGATGGTTTTGGTGTAAGTGGTTTATGAGAGTGGTGGTTTGTTTAGTGTGAAGAGATTGAGAGTCTTGTAGATGAGTGTGAGTGATGAGAATGAGAAGACAGTTACTTGACGAGAGGACGAGGCTGTTTATATAGACTTGTCAACATAGAGTGGACACAGCTGTGCTGTTGACTATGTCATAGAGCTCTATACATGGATGCAACTATTCTGACAAAAGCCCAGCCTCGACCACCCTCTAGTCTAAGCATTACACAGTCCCACCAGCAAGGACTATACCGTATACGTGCTATTACAGCTGTTGCAAAACCATAGCCTTGACTTTCGACCCTGTAGCCAGACCTCGTGTGTGAAAGTTAACACGAGGTGATCGACAAGCGGAGCTGGATCTCGTATTCCCATGAATATCCACCGCATCAGACGATCGATTATCATCAATCAGGCACTCAGTCCCCCGCAGGACGGGAGGCGTTTGCGGCGCAAACATGCATAAAATACAACCACATTCTTAATTAACTATAGCGGTATGCTCTTAAGTTACTAGAGTCTTTAGGCAATTATCACAGTCACGGAATCACAGTAGCTATTTCTCGTATCGTGCCTGTACGCGGTCCTCGCTCTATCGGGCTGGGTCTGCCGGGCTCAGTGCCAAGCCGAAGGAATCCCCGCAAAAGCTCGGCTCATTCGGGCACGACTGGAGAACGATGGGCAGGGGAATGTGATGGGACGAAAATAGCTGATAAGATAATTCTTCCGCTCAAGAGCTGGTATTTCCGATGTTCTGTATTCAGCATTCCGTAACATTCCATACAGTCAAAGTGGGGAGTATTGAACCCACTGACAGTCCTGGCATTATCTTGAATATCCTCACATCATGTCTCGCTCACAGTGTAAACTCGTATTTGACGCGAGGGGTAATGGTCACTAGTCCAAATCTCACGTTAACTGCATCTCACGATCCTTCACCGCAGGATTAGACAGACATAGACTTACAAAATCGAGGCCTGAATAGACTGTTCCGTGCCACGAAGCGGGAACAGCCCTTCTGGGCTGACATCAAAGATGCCCCAGCGGGGTTAGTGCCCGCTAAGAATAGACGTTGACTTAGACGATGGAACAGTTCTAGCGGTCTTCGGGGACTCCTTGCCTGCCCGTGCGTCAACATCAACAGCTCAACAATTCTCACAACATTCGAGCCAATTCTACGCTGGAAATGCAATCCTTACAGTGTCAAATCTCAATCGCACAACAACATCCTCGTTCTCTGATTACACATCGTCTAAGTGGAAACCGAGCATCCCCGAAAATCACTCTTGGTGGAGAAACCCACAGGATAGATAGATCTTGAAACCTCACCTCATTTCCCTCTCGTGTAGTTTGTTGATCAATGCTCTCCAGAGCCGATCATGCCCCTGCCAGCACCGTCGCGCATATCCCTTGCTCTCGTATCCTCAGACCTGCATCTCATTAACTGCCCGACGCCTGAGTAGTCTGATGCGCGCATGAAAATGTCCACAAGGTTCACTCGGCGGTCTTGGTATTTTCCCCGTTCGTGGTGCAGGGATCCCCCAAGCTTTCTCCATCAGGTAACCTCAGCGTATCTCACTTCACTGGATCAACATCAGCTTCGCCGACGATGACATCAAGCGCCGAACACGACGAATCATTGCTCTCAACGGAAGAAACGTGACATTGTCGCGATGCAAAGCTGAAAAGTGATATGCACTCCGATGAGGTATCGTGTGCGATAATTGAGGTCTTTGTCTGTTTGTGTATCTACACTACTTGGCTTCGTTACTACAGCGTGAACACATGATCATCGTCAAATCACAAGACTCGTCCTCCCTGACCGCTCCATCTTTTACATTCTGCTAATAGCTAGCTTACTCAACCCTTCTGGCCACCTGTGGGAACCTTGAAGAGCACAGCTCGGCCGTCGGGCCCTTGGCCAAGAGCCTTATCCACACGGAAGTATCCCTTGCGCTCTAGCTGGATAAAGTCGTTCTCCTTGAGATCGGAGATGCTGGCATCGACCAGGGCGTCGGTCTTGGTAGCAGTGACGTCGGCGAGGAAGTCGTCCAGGTTGTCGTCCTTGTCTAGTGTGTCCTTGGTGATGAGGTAGCCAAAGTCCCAGAGCTCGGCCTTGACCAAGTTCTCGGGGTCGGCTGCCAACCAGTGGACCTTCTTGCCGGTGGTCTTGAAGTCACCAGCAAGATGCAGCTCGAGGTTGAGATCCTTGATGGGCGAAGCAGACTTGTTCAGGCCTCGGACGATGGCGTTACCCCAGGACATCAGAGTGATCTCCTCGTTGTCGTCGAACGAAGCAACATCAGCCTGGTCAAGCAGGAGCTTAGGGCCGAAAGTGACTTGCTTGTTGCCGACATCAGGGTTCTTGACATGCTTGGGCCTCTCCTCCTTGTAAGACTTCTCAGGGCCTCCAGTGAGGGTGACAGTGACGGCGTCCTTCTCATCAATGGCCATGAATCGAGGCACAACAGGATCGAGCATTCGCTTGTTGATGGCCCAGATTGTTGTCCAGTCCATGGTCACGATATTTCGGCTGGGGCCTTGCTTCAACATGAACTCGCGGAGAGCGGGAACGGTCAGACCGCGGCGAAGGATACCACGGACGGTGGGCAGACGAGGGTCATCCCAGCCGCTGACACGTCCAGTGTCGACAACCTTGGTAAGCTTTCGCTTGGAAAGGAATGTTCGGATGAAGTTGATACGGGCAAACTCCCAAAGGTTGACCTTGCGGATTTTGAGGGTATCCATGAACCAGTGGTATTGCTCGTTACGGTCGGCGTACTCGGTCGTTCGGAGCGCGTGGGTGACACCCTCGAGACTGTCGACGACAGGGCAGGCATAGTCGTAGGTAGGGTAGATGTTCCAGTCCCAGCCGGTTCGGTGGTGAGGAGCAGGCTCAGCGCCCTTCCAGTTGGGGAATCGGTAGATGACGGGATCACGCATGGAACCGTTGCTTGAGTCGAATGCAATGCGAGCTCGGATACAGTGTTTTCGGCCCAGATCGGTGCCAGCCTTCATCTCTCGGAACATGGCCAAACTCTCCTCAGCAGGGCGATCACGTCGCTTGCTGGCAAGGCGGTTCTTGCGGTCGTCCTTCTGGATCTCGGGGTCGGTATCATCGGCGTAGGCGTTGCCGTCGAGTATCATCTGCTCGCACATCTCGTAGAGCTCCTTGAAATAGTCGCTGGTGTGGGTAACCTGAGCATACTTGATATCCATCAACTCGAGATCGTGGAGAATGGAGTCCTCGAACTCCTGCTTCTCCTTGGAGGGGTTTGTATCATCGAATCGGACGAGGAGCTTGCCGTTGCCATCGGGGGCAGTCTTGGCGAAGTAGTCGTTGAGGAGAGCGGCCTTGGCGTGACCAATGTGAAGGTAACCACTTGTGAAGTCAGTAAAGTCACGCGATGCGGGTATTCTGGCAGAGCTTACCTGGGCTCAGGAGGGAATCGGGTTACGACACCGTTCTCGACGTTGGAGAGGCCAATGTTGTAGTTGGCACCACCGGCGCGCTTCTCCTTTCCAGCGTTGAGCTTCTCGTTGAGCTCAGGGTGAGCATCCTCAATGAACTTGAACCATCGGGTAACGTTGGCGTAGGTGCCCTTTCGGACAAGGCCAATGGCGACCTTGCTAGTGCGGAGAGCAGTCCAGACCTTCTCGTCTGCCTCTCCCAGACTGTAGCCTCCGAGGTAGGTTCGGAGAGTGAGGTGCTTGTCGAGGTCAGCGATCACGGGTCCCGCGGTCTTGAAGTCGGCTGTGGCAAGCACTGGAGCCGCGCTCTCGGCGTCGAAGCTCATGATGGCGGGGTTGTAGAGGAGGGAAGGTATCGGATGGTAAGAGGCTCTCTATGTCGATCGTGTCTCGGATCGTGTATTGAATCGCTGTATCCGTTTTCCACGTCTCTCGTCTTCGTTCTCGATGTTGTCCTCGTCTATGCAGGACCGAAGTGGGAAGCGTCTGGTAGAAGTAGGTTCCGATTGACCATACAGGATTTTGGAGGGGTCAAAGATTTTGGCGGGGTGAACCTGATGACTCAAGTAGCACGTGACCTTTGTGGTGTGATAGAATTGCTAACATTCCACGATATCACCACCGTCAATGCGCCGGTTCCTTGTAAGGAGTTAGAGTACTTCAAAAATGTAATGTTTAAACGTCACAGTAAAGTATTTCTTTAATCTAAGAATCAGCCCAATTTCAGGGGCATACTTGCAGTCGGTCAACGCCATCGCCTTACTGTCACCCCACCTAAACCGAGGCCGGAGCCCTACCATTAGTATGACCGCAATAATGTTGGCCTACGGCACCTAAACTCGAACAATATTCACCTTGGAACCACGCCGTAACCGCAGAGCATTCATGGGCCGGTAAAAAAAGAACCTTTACGAATTGGGTCCTGAAATTGCTCACCGCCGATTTTATAAATGATAACTCACGATTCGCTCGTCGAGGCCTCGGATCGCAGTACACAGTAAATCCGTATGTATCAATGATAGACATAGCATAGGGAAAATGTTAAATATAGCTCGGAGACTAATCTTTAGCAAGTGGATCCTGTGTAGCCATAAGGCTAGACTTTTTGCACTTCCCTGGACGTATCTGAGTTTGTACAGAATGCTGATACAGGTCGGCTTTGGTGCTTTATGGTAAACTATAGAATTTCAAAAGATGTGAGAATTGCCAGAGTTGACTGGTTGTCCATGATCTCGCTCTGTGTAGTCTATACAAACATTTGATCTATCATCACTAGTCCAGATGATCTAAGTTGATTCGCCTGGCGCACAATCGCATACACGATCAGCATATAACCAACTCGTGATTCCGTGAACTCCATTCCCAGCTTACAGGTTGAATTCGAAGTTATGTATAAGCATGGACCTGACTACATATAGCTCAATAACAGGTTGGCGACCCATTGAGAGGGTCTCTAAGGTAAATGGCATGGCCAATGTTGAGGTAAATTCTTGTTGTTAATTCTAGCTATGGATTGCCTAGCTCGAAGGACAAGTGCAAAGTACAGAAAGGTTAGTTGAGAAATATGTTTGAGGCAAGATGTTTATTGAGTGGGATTTATCCTGGCTGAGCACATTCAGTTGCATACTCGCTGGAGGACTTGGTGCATATCTGGCATGAAAATAATTTGTTTAAGGATTTATTTCATGGCCATCTTTGGAACCTTGAAAATAAATGATCGCGACTTGTACAATTCCCATCATGAATATATTGATTTGAAAATTGGGGATGATCGCCAATTATATTGCCAAGGTTTGTTCCGAAACTCGGCCCATGAGTCACCAAGATACTATGTAATTAGTTTTTTTGCGACGATCCGACGGCGCTACAGTTGAAATTACCACCCTTGCATTACGCACACTTTTAGGTAGTGCCGATGATCTCTATGAGTCACAAAATGGCAATACATAAAAGTTTCCCATCACACCACCATATTCGTAGTCTAGTCAAGCAAAGTACAGAATACCAATCAGCAACCAAAAACCAACACATAGACCGAAAACTGTATAGCTTAATGCTAGGGCAGATACAATGCAGTCAGCCAACAACCCCATCTCCCACCACACCAGCCACACCATGGGCCAAGGTGCTGCTAGTAGCAACAGCGGCGACAATCGCAGCGGAGGCAATTGCTTGGATCACCATACGAACCATTCAATTGGCGCCGCCAGCAGTGACTTGGTGGCCCTTGGGGGGGATGGGGTTGTTGAAGTCTCGGATGGAGAGACTGGTAAGGAATTCCCTGTCTCCATTGTAACTTGACTAACTAGATTGCCCACAGGAGACGATCAAGGCTGTGTTTTGGAAACCTCCGTAACGGGTCTTGATGTCAACGAATTACACCCAATTGCTCCAACCATCAGCAGTGAATCGGAGAACTCTGACTCTGCCAGCGATGGTCGCAGCTCGGGAGCAACATCTGTACGGTCCACTGGTAGTTTGAATAACTTCAGCATCATCGACACGACTCTGCGCGAGGGAGAGCAATTTGCAACGGCCTATTTTGACACTGCTACCAAGATCAAGATCGCGCAGGCCTTGGATGATATCGGAGTTGAATACGTGAGTTCCTAGATGATATGACGGTGAACTACAACTGACACATGCGCCAGATCGAATTGACTTCGCCTGCTTCGTCTATGCAGTCCAGGCTGGACTGTCAAGCTATCTGCAAGCTGGGTCTCAAGGCCAAGATTCTGTGCCATATTCGATGCAACATGGACGATGCTAGGATCGCCGTCGAAACAGGTGTCGATGGAATGTAAGTCAACCAATGTCTAATGTGATTGAATCATTTGATTAACACAAACCCCTGCAGCAACATGTGTATCGGCACTTCTACCCAGCTCATGAAGCATTCCCACGGAAAGGACCTGGACTGGATCGCCGCCAAGGCAAAGGAGGTCATTGAATTCACCCAAGCCCACGGCCTTGAGGTTCGTTTCTCCGGCGAGGACTCGTTCCGCTCCGACTTCAATGAGATTCTGAAGCTCTACTCGCTCATGGACCGTCTCGGGGCACACCGCGTAGGAATTGCTGACACCGTGGGTGGCGCAAGCTCTCGTGAGGTCTTTGAAAAGATCTACATGCTCAGACAGATGGTCAACTGTGATATCGAAACGCACTTCCACGATGATACTGGATGTGCTGTCGCCAACGCCTACACTGCGCTTGAAGCTGGAGCTACGCACATTGACACTACGGTTTTGGGAATTGGAGAGAGGAACGGCATTACGTCCTTGTCTAAACTCCTGCGGTGTATGCTTCAAATGAAGCACGAGTACGTCTCGGTCAAGTACAATCTTGATGAGCTTCCTGCTCTTGAGCAGCTGGTAGCTGAAGCAGTTGATATACAGATTCCCTGGAACAACCCTTCGCTCCGGGCATTCCTCTAGGTTTATCGAACCAGACAGTGGTTTTTAAAGCCTGGTAAAAAATAGCTAGCCTTATTCTATCACAGATTGGTAAATTTAGAGTGAGGATTATATTCAGCAAAATATCATGATCAAGTTCTAGTATCAAGTGCTTAGACTTTCTGACATATGTCCCTGTGCTATCTTAATTAATGGAATACTGAAGTGCTGGAATGGTTGACTAAGAGATCTATTATACTATCATACGAAAAAGAAGTAGCTAACTTATAGTACAAGAAACGAAATGATAACCAATCTTGAGATCAGATGAGCCTATAGAGACTGAGTTGATAGCTTGCCATATGCTAACCGTCTGTTGCTCCAGACTGGCAAGGTATCCCATGAGCCTCTACTCCTGCAATCCTCTGAATCCTTAGTTATGGCTGAAGCAGAGCTTCATGTAGCCCACAACAGTCTTGGCGATTAGCTTTTCCAAAACTGGTCCATCCACCGACCCAATCATTGGTTCAACAGTCTTCTTAGCTTCCTCTGGCAAGCCCAAGGCACTGATCAACTGAGGATAGTCGGTGAAAGAGCCGTGCTGGGTTCCCTTGATCAACTTCATATCCTTAGGGCCCTTCAAGTTGTTGTAGAACTTGTTCCACGTCTTGTCGCTTTCGGAGTGGCTGGGTCTTCCAATCAGATAGAAGGGCTTCTTGAGTCCTTTGCTGAGAGCTGGCTCGAACAGTTGACCGTCCAGGTTCATTCCACCTCGGATACGAGAGTCTTCGAGGACTGCGTTGGCTGCGCTGGCACCGCCCAGTGAATGGCCAAGGGCAACGATTTTGTTGGTGTCAACGCTGCCTGGAAATCCTTTGAACAATTTACGCTGGAATGAAGGGGTCTTGACCTGTGAGATGACGAAGGAAATATCCTTTGCCCGAACCTATATCGCAGTTAGTAACGGACGAGCTAAGATCTAAGAGGTCAATACATACCTGAGACAATTTATTAAGACTAGGGATATCCTCAGGGATATTGGCTGATTTAATGATCTTTCCATCCGGAAACTCGACAACGTCTTGGTCGTAAGGATGGTCGATGAGAACCACGACATTTCCGTGGCTCGCAAGCGAGCGTGCCATGGCGCTGTACAAAAGTCGGGAGTTACCAGCGCCAGGCGAGAAGATAGCAACAGGGTACTTTTTGTCTGATGCGCATCCAGACTTGGAGGTTTTGGGAGTGCAGACCTCGAATTCAAATGCCTTGAAGGTATCGTTTGAGAGACCTAGGGCCTGTGCGTGTTGTCCATAGTATGCAGCCGTAGCAGGTGGCATGTAAGGGATGATTTTCTTGGAGCAGGAGTCTTTATCAACTGGCCAGAAGACAGAGGTGAGGACTTGTCTATGGCCCTTCTTGGGGTCATATGGATCGATGCGATGATCGTCGGTCATGCCTTGGACGCGGAGAGCAACACCGTATGGGCCGCTGGAGTTGGGGACTAAGAGAGCGTCGCCAAGCCCGAACAAGGGGATGAGGAGAGGAAGAAGACGCATGGTGAAGATGGTGAAGTGAAGAGTTGAATGTGAGATTGTTGGCTGCGAGAGGGTAAGATTGTTCAGTTTGGTTGAAAGCTGTTTCTTGGACTGATAGTTAAGAATATGATATTTTGAGCGGAAACAAGTGAATACTTATAACTGTAGAAGATAACATTATTCCAGAAGGCCAAGGCTTGGTCGTCTCTGGATAGTCCCGAGCGGAGAATTGAGGAACAATTCCATCCTTGACAGAGGCGTAATGCAGCTTCATCTCTCCTTGCAGATCTTTCACAATCGCTTAACATGAACTGCCGCCCCAACCTTACTCTATTCAGTTAAGTTCGTGCGAATTGACACTCATTTAAACTTCAATCTAGAAAAGAAGAAGAACACACGCAACAGGGTCCGATTTGCTGACGAAGCTGGACTTCAGCTCGTCCCAAAGCTAGTAGAATGATTGGCTACGAACTACGTCACGACAGTAGCGTCGCCCAAACACTTCCCAAAAGGGTATCGCGATATTCCCCATGTTCATCTCGCTCTAATTAAACTCTTTCCGGCATAAGCTATAAACCCCAGCCTCTGCCATGAACCTGAGCTGAGCTTGTCATCGCAACGACGAGGAAGTTTGTGAAAATGCCGGTTGGACCATTTGACGGGCGGAAGAAACGATCGCGGTGCCTTGCATGTGCCGCAAGCCACCTCAAGGTGCGTCATCTCCAGTGTCACCCTGCTCTGCATATCTAACCCTCGCCAAGTGTTCTGGAAGCTTTCCCTGCAGTAACTGTCAGAGACGGCGGATTGACTGCGTGTTCCATGGCAAGGCGCCCAATCAGATCCGGTTTGTTACAGCTTCTGGTGAAAAGATCGCTGCTCCCGTAACCCAGGGTAGTCCCTGTCAAGGCCAGATTCTTAAGCCTCCAAAACTTGCTATCAGTCTCTCGGTCGACCAGGTCTATTATCTTTCGCAATATTTCGACACGTTCCTCCAGCGAAACAATTTCAATCCCAGGACTGATGCATTTACCGATGTGGTGGGTCTGATGAAAGACCAAGGTCAAGAGACATTCCTCCACGACGCTGTCCTTTCTCTTGGTGCGATGCAGGCCGTAAAATTGCACTCGTTTGAAGGTGTTACTCCAAGTGAGAGTTACAGGCTAGCTTTATACCACTATTCAAGGTCTGTGTTGAGTTTACGACATGCTCTTGATAAGTTTGATCAGTTGCCCGGCGTGCGTCATCAAATTCTATGGACAACTCATTTCTTGGGTCTGTTTGAGGTACTTGACATCTCCATGTTATTTAGATACTATTAGTGTGCTAACTCTTCCAAGCTCATGAACGACTCAACAGGTCAAGGTTGGATACAACACATGGTCCATGGTACTTCAAAGGCACTTGTTGCAGCCGGGCCTACAGCATGTTACTCAGGTCTTGACCAGCGGTTCTTCACTGAGATCAGGATATTCGAAGTCTGCCGCGCCATAATATTCAATGAACCAACATTTCTCGCGCAGGAAGAGTGGAGGAAATTAGTGCAGAGAATGAAAGAATCAAAAGGCAAGGATGGGGCACACTCTCTTGATGACCTGCTGGATATCATTGTGCTCTGCTCAACCCTCCGAGTTCGGTAAGTTATATATAGCTCTCACTCTTCTAATGCTCATTATTCTTCCTTCAGGACAGAGACTTTTATCTACTCAGACGAAGAAGACTCCGAACAGTCCGAAAAGCGTCTTGATGAAGCTTTTAATATCGCACAAGAAGGCTTCCTTCTCAAACAAGCCCTAGTCGACTGGGAAACAAGCGCAATATCATCTCACTCTCCAGCCAAGGACGATGAGAATACAATATACGGCAGCTTTACTTCTCTGGCTAGGAGCTTTTTCTCAGCAACAAGCATCTACCTCTCCGGGGTGTTCGACTACGAAATAACGCATTGGCAGAAAATGGGTGTAATAGTCCCCAACCTAAGCGAAAAAGAGATTCAGATGCATGTTGCTACTATATTGATGCAAGCAGATAGAGTTCTCCATGGCTCGCCTGTTTCACCTGTTCTGGTGCTTTTCCCGTTACGAGTTGCTGGTGGGCGCTCTTGGGAAGGCTGGCAGCAAGACTTGGTCATGCAGCATCTCACTACGGTAGAACAAATGTTTCCCGTTGCAGCTGCTTTCAAGGATGATTTGAAGGATGTATGGTCTAGGCGAGGTTAGGTGGCAGGGATTTCGATAGTAGGGTGTAACGTTATGTATGGTGACGGGGTTCTAATAAAATACTTCGCAGTATTAGACATTGTTACACTTCTCGGATTTCGTTACGATGACCATGTCTTCAGAGGAGTCTGCCTGGAGTGGTTTATTTCCATTTCAATTGCGCACCAGATGCTGATCTCGGCAGCTGACCATACGAAAATATGCCGCACCGACAAGTCCTACGTGACTAACAGGATGTCATGAAGATTAGGCATCAATCTCACCAATGATACAGTTTTGGATTATGCATCATGTGATACAACCCAGCCGCAGGCAACACATCCACAAAGCTGTTGCTCTGACTTTGTCATGCGACTGGTAATAAAACCTCGCCTCATACGTTACACATACTTGCAAGACAAAAAGTTGGATTATGAGGCCCAGGGAGTGGCAACATATCTGCAAGATCTCTAAAAACAAGGCCCTACTGAATGCCTGTCCCAAACGCAATAGTAAAATCAGCCAAGCATTTTCCACCAAAGAAAAAAGCGCGATATAATTACATATGCATCAATTCCCTGTTGACCCCATTTCCTGGTCCGTCCCGACCCGCACGGGAAAGGGTCTTTGATACAGTTCAATGATCATCCCCCAGCTTTTTCTTTTGGTGGATCAGCAGACACGTCACACTCGCCCTCTAAATCTCTCAGCGTCCCTCGCGATGGAACCAATAAAGACGCTCCCCAGATTATTCGTGCATGAGATTATGCCTCAAGAGGCCTGTGACATGCCTGCAATGGCGTCATGCCGTCCTTCGGCCTGTTTTACCACTTAACTTACCCGCAGCTACTGCCTGACCTTTAGTCCAAGGGTCGTTTTCTTAAAAGGTTCCTGGTGCCTGGGCATTAGTTGTTGAGGTCCCTGATAATAGTAGCGTATTGTTTTTCAGATTGAAGATGCCGAAAAAGCCTCCTTCGTCGGGGCGATCGACGAAACCAAAGCCTCCGTCTACTGCTCCACGAAAACCTGTGACAACTGCTTCTGGTACATCTCAACCTCGTCCTCCACCTTCTCATGCACCCCCAGCACCTGCATATGGAGGACTACCGAAGCCTCCTCCGGGTGCTGAAGCTTCAGCGCAAAGGGCAAGATCCCATGAAGCTGCAAGTCGCCGACCACGATATCCCCCGACATCAAGCCCCAGGCACTCATACTATGAACGTCCAAGACGGAGAGACTCGGGTTACCGGTCTATTTCACCTCGTGCCCGACCACCCCCGCCAGCACCAGTGCAAAGAGTACTCAGGCGTCGTGTAACAAGAGATTCGGATTGGATGTCAGAGGATGAGAGTCGGCCTACGTCACGTCGAAGATCTCCAACCCCAACACGTGCTCACAAACCTGATCGTGATCGTCCACATGGACATGAGACACCATCCTGGCCATCTTCCCCAAAACCACCTGCCGGTGTACGTCCTCCGATGAGGTCGTATCCAACTGATAGCTCCCGTCCAAACCCGAGAAGATTCCACTCTTACGAAGCACCACTTTCACCCAGGCGTCCTCCTGGAGCTGGTAAACGATCTCCGCCTTCCGGCTATAGGCCGGCGGCTCATCTTGCTGCAGAGATGCTCAGAGGTCGACCCCAATCAAGGGGAGAATCGCCGCTAAGCAACCATGAAACTCATCAGCCGCTAGAAAGGGGAAGGAAGCCAGACACAGGTACTTCGAAGCCACAGCCTGTCAGGCCTCAAAGAAGGCAAGAGGATAAGCCAACTGAGACACCAAAAAGAGAGCAGCCTCAAAAGAAGGGTTTTGATTTCTTGAAACATCTCCCGCAGGCACTGGCCACCTACGCCGGTGTCGAAGCACTGGGCGAACATGCAGACACGGCCAAAGAATGGGCAGACTGGTTCATGGATATGCGAAAGACTCCTGAGGAGATCCACGAGGTTTCAGCCAAAGTGACAACAGCGAAGGATACCATTACTCAGATCCAGAATACTTTAGAAGCCCGACCAGATATAATCGAGGGAGATGACGCTCTCCCGATGAGGAAGCAGATTGACGAGTCTATCAAGAATGCCACAGCTGCCTTGGACAAGATGACAAAGTTGCTTCAGGAAATTAGCAGTGATGGCCTCGAGGGGACGGTGTTTGGGGGTCTGGAAGAGTTTTATAACTCGTACAAGTACAAGGACGAGTGGGAGAAGAAGATCAAACTAGCTGATGCCGATCTTGAAAAGCAGTTGGCATCTCTGAGTAAGCTCATGGTAAATATTTACTCGTAAGTTTCCAAACAAGAAGTATAGACTCTATACTGACTTATTTCTAGGCGCGCTCTTATGAAGCCTGCTCCCCCTGGCCTAGACAATCCAGTTCCGCCACCAGCTCCAGGGAAGTCGGCTGATTCACCTGATGCCCGGCGGCCGAGTACCACAAGCCACGGATCGAAGTCACGGGCAAGTCTGACAGGATTGGATCCTCCTCCAATCGGCAAGTTTAGGAAATCGGTTGATGGGGATGATATTGAGGCGGTGCATACTGAAGAACCTAAGCCCGAACCTGAGACTAAGAAGGATAAGAAGGCAGAAGAGGATCCAAGCACACATGTCAAGGAGCAGGAGGAAGACAATAGGGCAGATGCGGAGGAGAGTGCTCCAACGGAAACTTCTAAAGGGGTGAAACCCAAGCTGGACGAGGACTCAGCTGAAGTGCCACCACCATCAACTACAGCTGGACCCGAACAGACAAAAGAGGAGGAGACGCCTAAGAAAGACGAGCCTACTGGTATCAAGCCCGCACAATCAACTCCAATAGAGGTCAAACCCCCAACACAACCCCAGCCAATCCGAGATCCTGGAGATCTTCTCCTCGACGCCGCGTGGAACGGAGACACCCAAGCTTGCAGCGACGCCCTCCGCGCCGCATCTCCCTCAACGCGCGACCAACAAGGTCTAACACCTCTTCATCTCGCCGCCGAACGCGACCATCTCGCTATAGCAATGCTCCTCCTCGACCACAAAGCCCCCATCAACGCACGCGCCAACGGCGGCCGCACACCACTGCACCTCGCCGCGCGCTACGGCTCAGCCGCGTTGGTAGAGTATCTCGTCGACGACGGACGCGCAGATGTGAATGCGCGCACGGTAGATGGACGCACACCGCTGCACTATGCGGCGGGCGTGGCGGAGGATGGCGATGAGGAGAGGAGGGAGGTGGTCAGAGTGCTGAGGGATTGGAAGGCTGATCCGACGGTGGAGGATAATAAGGGGAGGACGCCGAGGGATGTTGCGCAGAAGAAGGACTTTTGGGATGTTTCGTCAACATTGAGACGTGCGGAGAAGAGGTGGGAGGAGGAGCATCATCAAAATTGGTTTCAGAGACATGGACTTAAACGATGAGTGGATGGTTGGGCATAGCGAGGCGTATTCTGTTTATTTCTAGCCTGTGATTGTTTTCTATTGGCTTTGCACCTTTCAAGTCATTAATCGATGTGTATCATGACGAGTACGTAACAAGTAATACGGGTTGTAATGTTATTATGGTGCGCATAGGTTATATCAAATTGCAAGCACTACTCCATAGAATTCCCACGTGGGACCTGCGTTCGGCGCAAGGGAAGTGCCGCTAGCTCCGCAACCGGGGCCACCGTCTAAATACCGGACAGTCCGATTGCGGAGTCCCGGACACGGAGTACGACCTCCGTCATCAAGCATATAACAGCATCAAGAGACAAGTTCCCTTCTACAATTATCCTATCCTTCCCTTCCCAATACCAAGAAGATGTCCCAGAATCAAGAGTATAGCGAAGCTTTCAACAAGGGCCTCAAAGTCCGTGGAGAGGTTCTGGGCGAAGAATACGTCTCCAAAGCAGTTGCCAGCTTGGATAATGAATACTGGAAGCCAGCCCAGGAACTCATCACAGAATATGCCTGGGGCAACGTGTGGACTCGTCCCGGTCTTGATAGGAAACAGAGGAGTCTGCTGAGTGAGTGGAATTTCAATCGCGCAAATGCTATCTAACAGATTCATAGCTTTGGCCTTTTTGACGGCGCAAAAGGCGTGGCCAGAGTTAACTCTCCATACCAAGGGGGCACTGCGAAATGGATTGACGGAGATTGAAATCAGGGAAGCCATTTTGCAGTCTATGATTTATCTTGGAGCTCCTGTTGGGCTGGAAGCTATGAGGGTCACTGAGAAGGCTATACTCCAGTTCAAGGCGGAGACAGGTGGAGAGACGAGTGAAGCCAGTGGTTCGAAAGGCAGGGCTGACGAATAAAAGGCCTCCAATGAGCTATGAAGGAAATCATATCAGTTAATCCATATATCTTGATATGTATCAATCAAACGATGACTTCCCTTTCTCCTTGCGGGTCAAAGGAACAATAGCACGTGTTTTGCCCCCACTGCATCACCTTATTTACCCCTCCTCGTACATCACCAGCTCACTCATATCGTACACTCCCAATATCAAATAACCTCTCCAATGGCCTCCAAACTTAAAAACGTTACGGAATTCTCATATGTTGTCGCCAATGAGGGCGTCAACGTCTTTGATGAATCTTCAGCTGCGGGCAAGACTTATCAGAATGTAATCGACACCGTGTTGAGACAGCCTGGTGCTCGTCGTGTCTACACTGGTGTTGAGATTGAGGATCCATCGAAAGTTTGGCTTTTTCTCGACTGGGAAAGCCTCGAGGATCATGAGAACTATCCCAAGACCGCGTGAGTCTCTTCGTTGTTTATTTGGTGCAAGACTGACATTTGCAGTGAACATGGCCCTATTATCGAATCACTCAAGCCGCTGGTTGATTTCACAAAACACACCAACAAACACGTCACCCTAACGCCCTTCCCCCCAGAGGATGTGCTCAACAAAGAGCGCTCCCCCGTAACCGAAGTCCTCCTGGCCTTCTTCCCGGGAGACTACGACGTCGCCTCCCGCGCAACTGCAACCAGACGTCTCGAGGAGTTCGCAGGCCGAGCGCTCAAGACCTCACGCGACTGGCGCGGCATCAGCTACGGCTGGAGTGTCGAGAACGACGTGCCCATCCGAGGCGACGAGGCTAACTCGGGTGCTATGCTTGCTGCGTTTATTGGCTGGCCTAGTATCGAGGCTCATCAGAAGTTTCGCGAGACGGATGATTTTAAGGATAATATTGGGTTGTTGAGGGAGATTCCTGGGCTGGTCAAGTTGAGTGCGTTTCATGTGAGTTGTGTGAGTCAGGAGGCTGAGGGGGTTGCGGAGCGTGATGCGCATAATCATGATCACGAACATGGACATGATGGATGTTGTTGATCTATGCAGATGCTTTAATAGTTTAGTCGCAATGTAATCATATTGCCTTCTCAGTATCTGTCTGTCTGGAGTTTTCCGGCATTTGCACAAAGGCTTTGTGGTGAAGAACTAAGATTAGCACTCCCTCACCCATTTGAGTGATCGAGGCTTAATTTATCTAAAACTAACGTAGAATAATCCGTATACTCATTATTCAATTGAAATCATTCCTTGTTGCTTAAACCCTTATAAGAGTCTTCACTTGTATATGCCAGATATATCATATTCATCTGACATTACTCGATGACAAAGTCTCCTCCTTCTGTGAATTCATTGTGCATGCTGAGCTCCTCAAACTGCGCAGCCAAATCTTTAATGTGACCACCACCAGGCTTTGTAGCCTCTAAATCAAAGTCCAGCACAAAACTCCCAAACACGCCGTCCTTGGGGTTTTGCTTCGGGGCTTCGAGCGCACGCATCAGCCTCTTCGCTTCAGCAGCTGACATGGTCCCGTCCCGCATTGCCATAGCAAGGAGGCCCTTTCCCATTGGTTCGCAGACAGGGAAGCAGGCGCCTAGGTCTTGACAGGCTGCCAGACATACGAGGAAGTAGAAGTGCCGACTTTGATCCTCCGTGCTAACGCGGTGAGCGTATTTCCTTTTGAGGCTTTCTGCCTGGGCTGTTTGCTTTCGGACTGCTGCATCGCGGATTATCGTGTTGCTCACGTGGACTACTGCGGAACTGAGAACGCTAATCGTGTGGGCGTAGGGATGGTGCAGTCGACTGATAAGTATTAGACGCTGGAGCTGATTTATAGATGATCTCAAGACAGCTTTGGGGGCCTGCATGGAAGCAGAGGCCTGTGAGTTGCTGAGATCCATAATAAATGGATGAAAGATATGTGTTATGGCAACATGAAGTAGAATACTGTTCCCGTGTCAGCCTAGGTACAGGTTCAGATCAAGAGTCTCAGCTTACTTAAACGCTAAAACATGATCAGGCATAGACACCGGATTGATGGAGGACATCTCGGGCGGTAGAGAGTCTGTTAAAGAAAGAATCTTGGAATACTTGGCCTCGACAAACGCCAGAGGAATCCTCATGGAAGCTTCGTCTCCATCTCCCTGCTGGGAGAAGTAAACAGCCACAACCTCCTGCATTATGGTCCAGAGTTCACATAGCGCTTGGAACGTTTTGCCTGCATAGTCAGGTATGAAGTGTCGAGGCCAGTGAACTGCTAACCTTTCGTCTATCGTATCCTCGTTGTTTCTGCCGGGCACTGGAAACATTGGTGGGAACGCTATTGGCTTGGTTGGCACCCAGAACGAGTTGAGTCTGAGGTCTTAGCGAGGTTCAGTAGCGAAGGGCATGGATTAGTGTACTTACGTGAGGTAGCTGTATGCACCCCAGGCTGTATGAGCCATTGCTCTCTTGGTATCTGGATCCAAGCTGTCGAACGATGCAGCGTTGTCTGGGGTATGCTGCACGCCGAAAAGCTTCATTCGCTCCGCCATTGCACGACCCTCATTGAGAAGATCATTGCTATCAACGCTAGACCTCTCGAGATGGCAACTAACACTCAGCATGAGAATAGCAGCTACATTGACAAGTGAGTCGGACGATCGCTCAGCTCGCCACAAAACACTGGCATCTCTCATAAAATCTTGACTCAAAGCGCTCACTGTTTCGTCGATCGCTGAGTACGCTTGCTGTACAGTGGATTGCGGTTAGCTAGTGGTCTGAAGATGACATCTTAAGATGTTAACGGGGGGCGGGTGGCAACTTACGCAAGCGTGGGCCAATAGGGCGTTCACTAGAAATGATGAGCAATACTGGTGTTTGCGGTGGATGAGGTGGTGTATAAAAAGGTCGGGATCGAAGAGTCCAAAAATGGGGTGATTACTCCGAAGGTAGTGCGAAATGGCATTCGCGGCGACATCATTTTCGATGGTTATGCCGGTCCAGTATCCAATCTGCAGCTGGTGTAACCTCTCGTCACAGTGTTGGTCATGGTGGTGGCCAACGGAGTCTCCCTCATGCTTGATGCTGGGTCGTTCAAAAGACTGGTTGCTTGGTGTAGCGCCAGATTGATCATTGCTGGATGAAGTCGACGGTGACATGGTGTCAGACGGCGAGGAGCCTTCCAGCAACAGTCCGTGAGATGGGCGTTGAACGGGCCGTAATCGCGGATCAGCGCTCAAGGAGGGGAGGTCTAGAGGGAATACAGTCGGATACGCCATGGGATGCCGCACAGTCAGCTCGAACTCGAGACTTGAGGACGTCGGCGGCGATATCGCCTGGGCAGTCCGCATACTAGAGGGCTGATGCCTCCCGTGCATGCTACCCCGGAGCGACGACAATGCATCGGACAGGCTGTTGGTGCTTCTCAGTTGGCGATGAGCTGCAAGTGCCTCTTCCTCGGGCAGCGACATCAACAGCTCGAGAACATCACGATGGTCCTTGAGATCCCTCTCTACGTTGGCCAGGTGGTCAACGCTGTAGACACAGGTTGTCCCCCATCTCTCGCACTTGGAGCAATTGGGCCTTTTACCGTCACACTACAGTACCGAAGCAGTGGGTCAGACGTTGAAGTGCAAAGTGCAATGGAGAATGCAGTGCAGTTTAAGAGGATAGGGGACAGAGGAGAGTAGAGCAACTTACACGGGCTTTTTTGATGCGACAGTTCTCGCAGGCGTTCGGTCTGTTCGCCCTTCTCCGCTTGGCCACCCGCCTATCTGGGTCCTGGCCTCCAGGATCACCAGAAGCATCTGGAGCAGGGAGAATAGTCTTGTACAGAGCGCTCATGACGTCTCTCTGGTCCATCTGGTCGGTGCTGTAAGCCTGTAAGGGGTGCCTTGCTCAACGAAGCTGGCGGCGCCTGTGTGGGTTCAGCAGCGATCAGCCCCGTCCAAGGGTCCAATTCCAAGTGTGCGTGTGTCCCCTTGGACGTGCTGCTACTGGTATTACGTTTCAGCAGTTGAGAGCGCCTCCGGGCGGTGACAGGCCCATGAGTTTCAGTAAGCACGAGGCCGCTAATTGGAGATATTCTCGATCGTGGAGTTGACAAGCCTCCCTGAGGATCGGATCGGGCAGAAACAGATTGAGATATTTGCGTGCTAAGACGTGATTCGTCTGACGGAGCTTGAGGCCCACTTCTGACATTACCCAGGCAGCCTCTTTCCGGTGCTTTACTGTTTTGAGTAAGTGTCAGGAACATCGGCTATGGCTCGGAAAGAAGGGTCGCTTAACAACCTGTGAAAAAATAAGATCATGTGCTTATGCTCAACTACAAAGACTATGATGCAGGCTCAAAGGTGCAAGATTTAAACAAGGACGCGAAAGGTACTCTGTTCAGGGATGTTTTACCCTCCTCTATCATCTCGTGACGCTCTTCTGACGTGATAAAACTCACCCTACCCTACATTCATCCCCTTTTTTGTCAAACACAACGTTATCGTTAGGAATATAAAGCCCACATCTCGATGGTATTTCGAAGTAAATTATTGTTAAGTGTAGAGCTCGAAACTTTGATGTTAATTGTTATGTGATGGTTGAACTACTTGAGTAGAATGTCAAGGACAGGTCTAGGTTGTCTTCCATTTAGAGGTATCGAATTTACACTGCAACTCCGTGAACAAGTGGTCATCGATTAACTCAAAAACATCATGGGGTGGAAGTAGAAGAACCTGACTCGTAAACTAGACTTCAACGTCTAGTAGTGACACATCTCAAATGTCATTTCACCTCATAGTGTACGATAGTGTTAAATCAATCTTGGCAGAGCCTGGTAGTCACTAGCTGCCATGGACATATGAATATTACTACGTGCTAAGACCTGTTCACCACGAACTTCACCGACAAGGTGTAGTTCCATACAGGAATCTCGGTCTTGTGACAATTTATCGTACAGAATTATCCCTAGCATGACGGTATCTCTAGCGCCATCGCCAAGGCCATATCTCGGGTCATCGGAAGGATCCAGGAACTAAACGCCGATTCAGGTACACACAACGTTGTCGTCAACAGTAACCATTTATTTGCCATTAATATCCGCTGCTTTAGGAAGCATATACCACGTATATATTTATATCGGACCCTAGACAACAAGAAGCGTAGTCAGGAACAGACTCCAATAGCCGCATCCAGCCAGCGGGGAACACCGCAAACAGCCACACCCATCCGCTTTCAGCACCTCAACACCATCTCCAAGAACCTCAACCGCATCATAATCCAGAAATGCTAGAGTCAATATATTAATAGTCCATAAAAATCCCAATGCGTACAGTCATGCGGGAGATCGATCACGGCCACGCGTCTCCCGAGACCAAACATCTACTCGACGTTTTCCTGTCTCATAAAACAATGACATTTTGTTTTACTCTCGCCAAACCCTCGGATTCCTTCACAGGCCATACACATTCATTATTCTGGCCTTCGTCTCACAGCAATGGTAGCACTTGAGCTGTACCATTACGACCCGTCCTTCATTCCCGCCATTGTCGCTCTGGGCTTGTTTTCTGCCTCGACGGTAGTGTGCTTGTTGCAGATTTTACGATGTAGAACTTGGTTCTTTATTCCGTTCCTTTTGGGATGTTCAGGTAGCTTTTATCGTCCTGTATATCATCCGATGAGAACAGTAGCTAATGTTCAATAGTTGAGGCGGTGGGATATGCTTGCCGTGCGGTATCAGCAAGAGACTCACCTCGCTGGACGGTTCCCTTTGCGACACAGACCTTTGCCTCTCTTCTGGGTCCTACTCTAATGACTGCGACTGTCTATATGATGCTCAGAAGGCTTATCGAAGCGCTAGATGCAGATGTCCACTCTTTAGTTCCGGCAAAGGTGCTTCCAAAGGCGTTTATCTTTGGGGACTTGCTCTCGCTTGCGGCACAATTGACAGGTAAGTCTGGAAGCATTTATCCATTTTCGAGTGCTCACTCAAGTAACCAGGTGCGAGTATATCTATAATGGCCAAGACAGTCAACAAGCAGCGAACAGGCCAACTCATTATTGTCGGTGGCCTTGCATTCCAACTGTACTTCTTTGGCTTTTTCACCTCCATCTTGCACATCGTCCACAGCCGTGTCCTTGACAATCCAACTCGCCAAAGCACAACGCTTACGATGCCCTGGAAGCGATGGATCATCGTTCTCTACGTAGCCTGTGGACTGATCATTGCTCGATTGATCTATCGTTTGATCGAGTACGGCACTGGCCCTACAGGCATTGTGCAAAAGACAGAGATCTACTTTTATGTATTCGATGCATGCTTCATCTTCATTGTCACCGCTCTGCTCAACATCTTCCACCCGAGAAGCTTAGCTACCGTTTCTAGAGAAGAGCTGAAGGACATTGAAACAGTGGTCGTCACACCGGTCAAATCCCTTTCTCAGTATCAGCTACCACAAACCCCCCCAAGATATCCTCAACCACCGCCTTATTTACCCTCGCACGCAAACCTCCGAAATCGCGCGCCTAGCTTTCATTATCCACAGTCTCCCTACAAAAGTCAATCTTTTATTCAGTATCCGCCCGCGCTGCATTACTATCAGCAGCGAAGGCCGCATACACTTGCGCACCACCGCCCGCGAACGAACAGAACTAACAGAAGCTTCAATCCGTCTTTGAGCTCTTCTTCTAGTGTTATTAGTATTTACAATCCCAAGACCGGGCAGTATGAACCTTTCCGAAGGTAGCGTCAGTGAGCTGCTATGTGGGATGGATTGGCAGATTGGACTGTATATGTACCACAAGATGGCTTCGGGGACGTGGCACGAGGGATTGACCATCTGAGCTCATACGTTTTCTTATGTTACAAATTTGTTAGACTATAGTGTTAGAGCAATTCAAGAAACAGAAGGGTATTCGACTCAAAACAGATCATTTATTTAATCGAGTTCTCATCCAATAATTAACAAAACCCGGTCCAGCGCTACCATCCACTTAGCACATCCAATCCGAGCTAACGATACAACCATTCAGTGCTATCAATCCCATTACGGATACCAAACTCCTAGAATCTTCTGCATCAAACTCTCTCTCACAATAGAATCGCCCGATGCATCTCCATTGGCGTCCGTGAACGTCGACACAAACGTCCTGCCCTGAAGACACCCTACATTCGACTGCCGAACCTCAAGTCCATCTCTGACAGCCGCAGCCATGATACAGTTCGTCTCGTTGAACTTAGCACCGAGATCGAATCCTGTTTCGAAGCCAAACACTGTCGCTTTTCCGTATAGGCGCGGCGTGGTGCCTGTTCCGACGATGTATACGTTGTACGCTTCGATGTCCGTGGCGCCGTTCCAACTGACGAAGCCCAGGATTGAATCTCCGTTCTTTTCGATCACCAACGCCGGCGACCAAGCCATGGGAGTACCCTTCCATTTATCCTTGAAGGCACGGTAGCTCGTGATGGAGTCATCGTAGCCAAAGCGTGCCTGCCAACGCAGATCATGGCCACCATCCGGTCCGTATTCGTGCACCACACCCCCAGCGCCCCAGCTCATAAACTGATTCCCGTTACTCAGATCCAATTGGTAGGTTCCGTACTCTGGAGAAACCTTTGCGCGATCAGGCGACAGTATGCGCAGTACCTCAGGCTTCTCATCCACGTTGGGCGGTAGCTTGAGCTTCAGAAGTAGGCCGCGCGAATTGGTCCTACCAGAATCTTCGGGGCTGTTGTGATTGTCGAACATGCTGATCATCATTCCCCGAGACGAGACATTGTGCGCACGAACATGATTCTGCCAACGGAACCGACCGTGGGGTGGCAGAGCTCCGAAATCTCCTCCCCTGGTATTTCCTCTCAGTTCCCAGAGGATCTGACCAGTAGATCGGGAGACGAGATAAACCGACCAGAAATTCCGGCTGCTGATCAAGAACGAATCGTGGTTGACCGCCTGGATCGAACTGAGATGGAAGAAGTCGTACGGACGACTTGGCCCTCCGTTACCGCTGGATGAGATGAGAGGAAGCATAGAGTCTTCGGGCCAGAAGTGGTCGAGCGCACTCCAGCTGAAGAGGACATCCTGCGTCTCGATATCGATCTCGAAGAACAACGAGTCAATGACGAAGCCATGTTCTAGACCTCCCATGGCCGTGAGGTTATACCCAGTGGTGTTATACGCCGTGACCAGGATAGTTCCCCTTGTCGTCAGCTCTTGCTCGTGGAAGTCAAGCATTCCTAGGAACTTCTGGCCGTAAAAGTTGGTAATAATAGCGTCGAGGTGGATGGTCGTCTTCTCATACTCGCTGTTCATTATGATAACCTCGCCGAATCCATAGGCCTGCTTTCTTGTGCCGCGCCATAACGTCAAGTACTGTTCGTTGTCGATGGTCTGTACGCGAAGACCCTCCGACTCGTATGGATCGTCATCGTGGGTATAGATCATCTCTGCGTTCTGCTTCATAATGAGGGAGGCGGCCTGCACAAGGCCCTTGTCCTCCCCAGTAGACTGAGGGGTGATAAAGATATAGCCCTCGGCGAGCTTTCCGCCGTTGGGGTTCCATTCGATATGAGGAGGTTTATGCGGCGAGCTTTTGAAACGGCGGTATGTGTAGGTTATTTCGTTCTTTGGCTTGACAACGTCAAAATTACTCCATGAGCGAAAGGTCTTGAAGCCTTTCTTGTCGATACTCGATTCGCCGGATGTCTCCCCCTTCGTCGCCTTGGCCGCTTTGGTAGCTTTGTCTTCTTTTCCTTTCGATAGTCCCACAGTTTTATCTTCTATCGTATCGCTCCCCGCGACTGTCGGCGGCGGCGGACTAATGTCGTCGGATTGAGGAAAAGAGAAATAATACCACCAGAACAAGATATTAACAGAAACGACCAGAAACACAAGTTTCCTGGCCCACGGCGAACCAGATATAACAACCATGATGACACAATGATATCACACAGCAGGAAGCAAAATGGAGAGCTCGAAAAGCGAGACAGACCCTGGCGAGGGTGGCATATAAGGCTGTTGGTAGCAAACGCAAGGGAGCGCGTGCTTGGTCCCGAGGGGCATCCTTTTTTGCAATATGCATTCTTTTTGGAATGAGCCCCTGTCTAAGTAAATTGAGACTCGCATTCCAAGAGGCTTGCGCTGGTTATTGGGACTGGTTGAAGGGCTGAGCCGAGAATCCTCCCTTGAAGACATCGCGGTGGTGATTGGTGATGTTTCAGCTTGTGGACGGTTGTGGAAATAAAGTTGAACATGAAAAGAAATGCGATATATCGCATATTTGTCTTTCCCTAGTTAGGTTACACAAGCAAATAGCATTATGTTCAAATCATCAAAGCCAGCTCAATTATTGGCGTGGATGGACATCTCTACGGCATGGCCTTGACGACTTTGATACTCAGATAGGGCCACCACAACGTATCAACAAAAGCCGAGGCTCAGCGTATAGATACCGGTGGTTCAATTTCAGTTCCTCCCTTCAGAATAAAGATAACACAGTTTAAGCCACGGCGCGGGCGGTTGGCAAGAAAGGGTCCAACAAACACGGAGTCTTCAATTACTGTCTCAACGACCAAAATTTGTTCTTGCCAATCAGCCACGTGTTGCAGAATCTCACCAATCGTGTCATACCAGAAAGCCCGGGCTTGCAGGGTACTTTTAAAGGGACATTCTGAATTCCTGTAGGTTTTGGACACCCTCCATACGTGCATGGGGTGCAATGCTTATCTTGAGTTGCTTTGTCGAAAGAAGTGATCATTGTCAATCCCAATGGTAGCATGTCGTCGCAGCGCATGAACAGAACACGTTTTTCGCAAATGACATGGTGGGTATACAAAATGCTGGAATCTTTTTACATATGGCCTCTGCGCTAGAATATGGGCCATCTCAACTTTTGCACTGCCATTGTACAACTAAATGCCCAAGGATGACAAGACATATGCTACGTGTCGAGCACTACGCTGACCTGTACCTTGCACCCACAATGCTAATATTTCACCCATCGGCTCAACCTCTTTCTGTCGCTTAAGGCAAGAGACGCTTGGGGGTACGAGGGTAGTATGCGGCGAGATGGACACTGGGCAGGGCCAGAGACCAAGCGACAATGCGGTCAAGACCAAAGCCACCACCACCATGAGCAGGCACACCAACCTGCTTAAAGACCGCCACGTACTCCTTAATTCCGTCACTCTTAGGGTCGATGCCCTTGGCGCGGATGCGCTCCTCGAGCTCAACGGGCTCGTGAACACGCTGGCCACCGGACAGCACTTCCTGTCCACGGATGAACATGTCAAAAGCGTTGGTAACACGGACGCCGTTTCCGACAGTGGTGCCAGCATCGTCGAGCTTGGCATAGAAAGGTCGGGCAGTCTCGGGGAACTTGTCAATGACGTAGAAGTCGGTATTGTACTTCTTGCGGACAACTTCGCCAAGGGCCTTCTCTTGGGGAGTGCTCATATCCTCGTCGTCGGTGACGTTGGCGAACTCGGAGGGTCCTTCCTCTCGGAGAAGCTTCTGTGCTTCGGCGAAGGTCAATCGGACCTCCTTGCCAGGCTCGGGAAGAAGGAGGGGTTCCGAATTGTAAACGGATCGGACGGTTTCGATCTCGGTCGCGCATCGCTCTGTATTGACAATCTAATTAGTATGTGCACAAAAGAAACCCTCTAGATTGACTGCAGGGTCCATGGCGGGGTTGTGAACTAACCGTGGATTCCACGAAGGATGGACAGTAGCACACCCTCAAGGGTGTCAAGGACCTCAGTGTAAGACTCCTTAATTTCCATCTCCAGATCGAGACCGGTGAACTCGGTCATGTGGCGGGGCGTGTTGGAGTTCTCAGCACGGAAAACAGGACCTGAGCTGAACACACGCTCTCTGCCTCCAGCAATTTCGAACTGCTTGTAGAATTGGGGTGATTGAGCGAGGAAAGCCTCCTCACCGAAGTACGGCAGACGGAAAACGTTACCACCACCCTCGGAGGCAGCACCGATAAGGCAGGGAGGTTCAAACTCCTTGAAGTTTCGGGGCTCGAGGTAGTTGCGGAAGAGTCGCTTGACTTCGATACGGATATCCTATGACACGTCGTGTTAGTAAGTGCGCATTCGTTTACCATCTTATCAACTTACGGCGATAGCCTGCTGGACAGGGGTACGCTTGTGCATAGCGATGTTGTCGAGATGGGTAAGCATGCTTGCAGATGGCACCGAAGACTCGGCGGGCTTAGCAGCCTTCTCAGCCTCAGCGTCTCCAGTCTTAGCACTCTCGTCGCTGAAGTTGACAATCGGCGCGTTGGCAGCCTCCAGGGTCATGCCGAGCACGGCGGGAGCAGGGGCGAGAACGAAGCACTTTGTAATGTGAAGCTCAAGTCCTGAAACTCTGCAGCTCTTGACGGGCTCGAGAGGCTGCTTCACCTTGGCCTCGACAACAACAAAACTCTCGGGGTTGATGTTGGTAATCCACTTCACCATACTGCGGCTGACAATGGGTTCCTGCTCAGAGGCCATAACGACACCCTGGATGTCCCAATTACCTCCCTTGCGGAGCTCGACAAAGCCCATCTTGGCACTCTGCACACGCGAGTTCTGGAGCCATCCACGAACGATAACGGTCTTTCCATTGTAGGATTCGTCGAGGGAGCGGATTTCGACTTCTTGAGCGTCTTGGCTGAAGTTGGAGGCAGTAACCTGCTTGTTTCCGTAGTTGTCCTTGGCGGGGTCATCCTCGAGGCTGAGTTTGGCGGCAGCTTGTTGGGCGGCGAGCTCAGCAGCGCGCTGAGCCTTGAGAGCCTCCTTCTTGGCCTTGGCCTCGGCCTTCTTGAGACCCTTCTTCGACGTGGGAGCAGCGTCGTCGGCCGCAGGGACCTGCGCTGGGGGGGCAGCTTCGTCGGACATATTGATTTTGTATTTGGTGGTTCGAATGATACAGGGAGGGGCAATGGAGGGGCAGCGATGAAGCAATGAGGGGCAGAGTCGAAGAATTTTAAGGTCGTTGCACCACGTGATGTGCGGGGAGTCAGACCGGCTGCGAAGGTCGGCGAAAGGTGACCTGAGCAGAGAAATGATATGATCGTCACGTTAACAGCTTCTAAGGTGGAAGATGGATGACTACGGTACATAATACTAGGTATTTACGTAGAGGTCCAGGCACTGCAATTGTTGACATGACAAGGTCGTGAGCATTCTGTCCTAGAGAGTCATTAGACTTCGAGGACGTAATTACCATAGAGCTTTAAATCTTTGATGAAAAGGTTGAGAGCTTCTACTTGTCGAGCTTTGAGTCAATGTTCGTTGAATTGCAAACAGTCGCGCGTTGCTTGTCCTCGTCGCGGACAGACCAAGTCGATTGCATCCATACAGTGGAATGATTAACCACGTTACTATACAAGACGGTATTCAGAAAGCTGACCTTCATCAAGGATATATCACCCAAATTGATTCAATTACTCCAATTGGCACCGGTGCTGGATTACATGAACCCGAACGAAAGCCGATCGCCGAAGTGGCATGCCAAGCGCCGCTGTATGGTATGTTGACATCAATGTGTTCACAATATACACGCCTAAAGGCTGCTCATGGAGCAGATGTCACACTAATCTCTACTATAGAATCCAAGATTAGTGTATTAATATGCCCAATGAGAATCTAAATACTTTAAAAACGAATAGATAGTCCATATCCTGTAGCACTCATCCTGATGACTGATACCACATAGAGGATCCACTTAGAGCAGCCAAGAACAAAATGGCTCTCCAACTCTCGATCACCCAATTGCACTCCTCAAGTTTAAATAACTCGTAAATGCAATCATCAAAATGTCTTCCAACGGAGCTGAACGCCTCAAGAACAGAAAGCCCATCAAGAAGCCCGTCCCGGCTTATCTCCCAGCACCCGGCTCCGCACTCACCGTCGATAAGGCCGTCTACACGGCTATCCGGGAGGCATCACGGGAGTTGATTGAGGAATTTACTCTCCCCATTCGGTCTGGAAAGGCATGGAAGGCTCCCGCGGGTTCAATTGTCAAAATTAGCACGCCTGAGGGTCCGCAAGTTGGTAAGGATACCTACATCGCTGTAGCCACGGGAGCGAGCAGTGCTACTTTGGGAATATCTCACTTACACGTCACCAGGCGACTTGAATATCTGGAACGCCCATAATCCCCGCGAGCGGTTCTGGGCTAGCCGAACCAAGCAGTTGCACGCCTCTCACGTCTCAACCTACGACCGACTCTGGTCCAACCTACCATACATGCGTCCTTTGGCTACCATCATCACAGACAGTCTGGACTGGTACGGCGAGGATGAGCACGGTGGCCGTGTGCACGATCTTCTAGGCACACGATGTGATCCCTACATCAACACTGTTCTCAGTGGCGGACAGTACAATTTCCAGTGCCACTCTAACCTAACCCGTGCAGTATTACCATTTGGGCTGAACGAGCAGGATGTCCACGATGTTATTAATATCTTTCAGGTTACTGGACTAGATGAGCAAGGCCGATATTTCATGAATCCGTGTCCTGCGGAGAAGGGTGATCATATTGAGTTTCTAGCTGAGCAGGATCTTTTGATGGCGCTGAGTAAGTCATAACACAGCGTAAGAGATACGTGGCTAACTTTCGCAGGCACATGCCCTGGTGGTGATCTTTCTCTTTGGGGTTTTGGTGAAGACAGTGAGGAGGAGATGATCAAGTGTTGCCGTCCTCTCAAGGTCGAGGTGTACCGTCTAAAGGACGAGGCTCTGCTGCAGAAGAATGGATGGAAGCCGGCTGAAGTGTCGGGCTATAGCGGACGTCACGGGCTGGACGTGCCCCTGGGTGAAGACAGACAGGAGAAGGCTTGAAAAGGATAGTAAAGTATAGTAAAGTATATGTCAATTTACCACCCTGATTTATCCTTCCTTGAAAGTTACATATCAATAAATCGCCATTTCCCCCATCACTGGATCTTCTCAGCCTTGGCCTCAGCACTAAGAACAGATTCATCACGGTGCTGCATCAATGCAATCACCGCACCTCCCGGTCCCGACAACAGAACACTCGTCAAAACACCCCGAGCAAGATTGGTTCTCTCCTCACCAGACTTAAGCTCAGGACGGACCTCCAACAGCTGATGAATTGCCCAGATAAGCGCTGCAACAGATCCAGTAGCAAAGTCGTAGATTAGGAAATTATGCATGGCTGCTGCAGCGCTGGACATGGGCTCATATGAGTGAGGTGCCGCGTCAGGAACAAACACCTTGTTCATGGTGAATGAATCTGCAAGACCATCTGGAAACAAGCCCGGAACCGCATTTGCAGCAATTAGTACCGCGTACGTAACCAGCTGGCCTACAACAGCGATGTTCCATGCGAAGCCATACGCGTGAGACAGTGCAGTCTTGTCAAGCACAACCTTGGGCTTGTTCGCATCCTGACCCACACTCAGTCGCTTAAGTAACCCTGTGAAGACGGACTGAAGGACGAAGATGTAGATGGGAGCCAGAGACCAGACAGCATTGGCCCATTGACGAACGTTGTGGTTAGAGAAGGGATAAGCCATGAAGATGCAAGGTACAATGTAGCCTAGAATAAACGACGGGAAGATAGTGTGCAGACTCAGAGATTCGCGCAAACGAACGCCCTCAGAGAACGTCGTTCTGGCAGTCCAGATGAGATGCACGACGAAAAACAGAGGTGCAATGAACCCGAAGCCAATCGACTGCACGGCCAAAGTCCAGACAATGCCACTAAACTTGTCAGTACAGATGAAGGATCTTAATAAGAAGACTCACTTCAGCACAAGAGGAGTCCATCCAGGAGCTCTTTGGCACTCAACCACAAAAACCACAAAGAGAGCGATGAGCTGTGCTCCAAAGCAAAACGTGAACAGCGACAGCTCCGGCCTCGAGCCATCTGTGACATTGGCCCAAATGACGTTTGAGAAGGCGAAAAAATCATCGAGCGGAGCAATTCCTACATATCGCTTGAGAATCAATCTGTTTGTGTCGGGGAGGAAGCGTGGCAGAGGGTCGGAAGTGATGCTGTTCACCATATCCATGTAGCCATTGCGGGAGAGTTGCAGAAGGAGCGCGTCCAGGCCAAAGATGGAGAGGATAGCAAGCACAACAATAGTCGGGATGCGACTGGAGAGATTCGGAGAGGATGCCATTGCGATGCAGATTGCGTATGTTTATGGTCGCCTTCTGTTGAAAATGGTGAAGGAGAGAGGAGAAGCTGGGTGAGATGGTTGACGAAGGTGTCAGAGGTGTAAGCTGAGCTTGCCTCCACTGTCCCACTGTCAGCAATCCTACAACGCTGTATTTTGATACTGTGGGTTTCTATCCCAGTTCTTGTAACCAGTCATTTAATGTGCATGTGTGAATAGACTGCATCGCGGCAAAAAACTGAAAATATAAATTGGTTCCGATGTTGAATGATTTCAATTAAACCTCAAAGTATTTTTTACCGTTATCGCCGAGTAATGTACGTTTTCGTTCATCAGAACCGTCCTATGCACACCAAACAGTACCAATTCCAGCATGTCCCTTTTAGTACAAGCAATATAAACCTAAACCAGTACCCCCATCCGTATCCTCATTCCATCGTCAATTTACGACTTGGTAACCCTCGATCTACCCCGAGTCCTGGTCAGGGGATCCTTGGTGGTAGCATTGGCCTTGGCCCGGCTCTTCGTGACCTTCTTAGCTGTCCCCTTCTTTGCTACAACCTTTGACGTGCCCTTCGATGTGCTCTTAGTGTCGATCTTATTCTTAATCTTCTCGAAGTATGCATCGATATGCTCTGGGGCTGCTGACTCCATGTCGTCTTGTGACTCCCAGGTCCATTCGCTCTTATCGTAGCCGACCCATTCCACAAACACCTGCTTCACGCCCTGGTGAGTTCGATGCTTTCGGATAGCAAAGACTTGATAAACACCAGGATCGCGGGGATTCATAGGTCGTCCGTCTTTCCGAGTGCGCCAGTATGCAAGGAGGGCTGGAAGGTTGTCTTCGTGGAAAATCTCTTCGGGTGTCCAGGTGCGCTCACCGTCTTGCCACTCGACACGAAGTTGGATCTTGTCGCCGTCCCATCGATGGTCCATGATGCGCTTAAAAACATGTTGTTTGCCATCGTCCTCTTCCTCATTCTCGCCATTCTGTTCTACTTCGTCCTGATCGACAACTTGCTCTTCCTGCTCCTGCTGTTGCTCTGGCTGTTCTTGCTGCGCTTCATCATTTTCAACCTGCTTTTGTTTGCTGTTGGTCTTCGCCGATGTCGCAGTTGCGTACGACGAAGAGTGCGAAGCGCGGCGCGATACCTGCGACAAACGACTTCTAGGCGTAGATCTGCTGGCTGCAACGGCAGGCGGTGTGTCGAAAGTGGGCGGTGGTGAAGATCCGAGTTCAGGAGACGCCTCCTTCCTAGAAGATCGTCTTCGCGATGCCATGAGTTCTTCAACGTCGCGCAAAACCGCTGCCGCCGAGAGTTTTGCAGCTGGCGACGATTGTGCGGAAGAGGTCGAAGTGCGCTTCGTTTTCTTTTCCGATGGTGGAGCCATCGTGATGGTACTTCGTCGGGTTCGACTGACGATGGAGATGTCGCCAGGAGTGGTGTCGTGCGCGGACGGTGCAGAAGAAACGTTACTCAGTCTAGAGCGCTGTTGTTATAAGAATAGAGTCAGCAGGCGGCAAACAAACACAAGGCAGTGACAACACAGCAGTGCGATTGCAGACGGGAGCGAGTATACGTACGGGACTGCGACCTTCCGGTTCCGTGTAGCGATCCAAGGCGCGTTTGTTAAGTCGCTGCCGTTCTCTTGGAGAGTATGTTTTCGATTTCGAGGCGGTAAGAGGCATCGTCGGGGGTGGTGGTCTCTCGGCCGGCTGTTTAAGCGGTGATGAGAGGAAGTTGAAAAGGGCGTTCATGGTAAGGAAAGCACGGGAAGCGAAGGGGTAGGAAGGAAGGAGGCGAGTAACAAACAAGGCAAAAATGACAAGCAGTAATCGAATTCGTTGTTGGAATGGAAATGGAAAGAAGACAACGGAAAGGGAGCGAGGGGTTCTGAAGCCTTGTCTTACGTTGAAGTGTTCGTCTAGTTTGATGTATTGTTTACTTTTCACGTTTGCATCTGTTTACACTCGCTCTTGCAAACAAGCCATGATGCGCTGGAGGGCGGGGACTTGACCATGAGCCGGGTGATAAATGGCAGAAATGGTCTAGCGCGTTAGAATTCTCCACTTTGCGTAAAAGCAGCATCACATCACACCTACAGAGCAATAACACCAATAAGACATTAAAAGTATTGGAGCCCTAACACTCAAGCATAGAAGAAAAAAGAGACAATAGTAGTTGCTTGGCCAAAAGATTTACATACTGAGATGTATTTGCTCTACCAATCGGCCTTCAGTGTCACCATATCAGCCAACCACAGCCGATCACACACATAAATAACATGGAAAAAGAAAGCTATCATTTCACATCGAGCAAAAGAAAGGGTCTGGCCGGGGATTGAACCCGGGACCTCTCGCAAGCAGTGCTGTAGGGTGTACCCTAAGCGAGAATCATACCACTAGACCACCAGACCGGCTCACTTCACGTGATGTTTCTTGATGGAGATGAGTTCACAAACAGACCCCAAGTACAAGACAACAACGAAGCGGAACGGTCATGACGGCCATTTATACCAGATGTAGGAGGCAGTAGAGCTTGAGATACTTGAAGGTAAACATCTAGAGGAAGCATAGTCATCTGGAGTGTGACAGCAGTTGAGAGTGGCTGGCGTTGCAAAGATAAAGTTGTCATTCGTCTCTCTGCAGGGTAGACGTTTATGCACTTGGATGCAATCGCGCATCAAGGTTGTCGCGGGAGTGAAAGTCTCAAACAATCGTTGTAGATGAACTTGAGCAAAATTAAGAACGGTGATATTTATAAGTTTGGCATCCGAGTTTGGTGTGACGAATCTCGGCCTTCAAACATATTGTGGATGATGGTGCATGTTTTGGCAATAAAGCAGACGAGAAGACGTGGTCAAGCGTGGGCACACCATGGACAACGCTAAACACGACATAAATATAGCATTGGTCGAAAGGAAAGAAGTAACAGAGAAGTTTGAGAAACGTCGTTTGGTTCCCTTAACAATTCATGATTTGAATGGTATTGAGAGCAGAAGAGAGCTTGGAGGCATCATCGAGTGTGCTTATTCATCATCACTCTTATGACACTAACAAACAATATTAGAAGTTTGACAGTGTCTTATAACGTATCGTAAGATAATAATGATAATAATGTATGAGCTCAATTAAGAAGGATAGAACCGACGGTCAATTCGTGGGGTCCACGTTAGTCAGGCATTCTATTCTTAAGCGCTGCGAGAGCAATTAGTGGAAGCTGTTCTGCTCTGACCGTTGATTGACCATCAAGGTTTGTCGATGGGAACGGTAATGCGCCATGCTCATTAGCCATCAAGTGCTCTAATAGCCAAAGTTAAGCTTAATCAAACGTCAAGGTTGAGAAAAGTGCCGTTCTAGAGTAATCTTAAGGCTTTCGATTTAACCCCAGCAAATGCATTTCTACAGTCAATGGCAAGACATCACCGCAATTCATGCCTTGATTGCTACTCAACCACCAACGAAATTCATTCATTAAGAAGTAACCTTCCGCATCCGGCCATTTCACAAGCCCACTGCACATCATCGCGGATCTCACAACCGGCACTTGGTTTTATAGCTGTCCCAAACCCCAGATTCTCCAGCGTGGACTAGATTATGTGGAAAATCGTACGATGTGTGGAGATGCAACCCGAAAGGGTGGTCACGTGACAGAACACTTTTGCTCGAAGTGTCGTGAAGAACAACCCAAATAAGCCGTTGGGAGTGAGATGTAATTTTAATTTATGGCTTATAAGAAGCGAAGACGTGTTCAAGTATATAGAGCTCTTAATGCAAGGAAGACACCCCGTCGTTGCGATCTGTTACAAGCATATCCTCCGACACCTTGAAGGCCCAGACCGTGATCTGGGGTGCGGTCGAGCCAAGCCGTGGTCCCTGTAACGGTTGCTTGTAGGGCTGGATGGCGAGAAATATCCCTGCATGTCAGGCACTTAGAAGGAACGCTACTGACATGTTTAAAAGGTGGACGTCTGCCCCTTCGTTTGTTAATTGAACTTCATGTTATCATGTACGTTCCAGTGGTGGTTGTGTTTAAGCTTATGCCTTCAGTCACTAGACAATCACACACACAGATCCAGTCATGACCAGTCTCACAGAGTTATGATCGGCTCAATCAATGACATGGTAAGTCAAAATCTCATTCTATATCTCAACGCCAGTCGCTCCCTAATTATTTGTTGTCAACAAGATTGTAAATCTTTTGGATATCGTGCAAAACCGACTCAAAGTCAATCTTAAGATCCTTGAGCAGACCGTCCTTGAAACCAAAGACCCACCCGTGAACGATGGGGTACTTGTTCTGGTGCCATGACTGCTGGACGTCGGCAGTCTTGATGACGTTGCGGCACTGCTCAATGACGTTGAGCTCGACCAAGCGGTCATACCGGGCGCTCTCGTCCTCAATGGCATCGAGCTCCTTCTCGTGCAAACGGTAGACGTCGCGGATGTTTCGCAGCCAAGGGTTCAGAAGGCCGAGGTCCTGGGGAGTCATGGCCGCCTTGACACCACCGCATCCGTAGTGACCGCAGACGATGATGTGCTTCACGCCGAGGTGCTTGACGGCGTAGTTGATGACGCCCATAGCGTTGAGGTCAGTGTTGCAGACGAGGTTGGCGATGTTGCGGTGGATAAATGCCTCGCCGGGCTCAAGACCGCAGATCTGCTCCGCGGGGATACGCGAGTCGGCGCATCCGATCCAGAGGTACTCGGGAGCCTGGCCAGCGGCGAGGTTCTTGAAGAAGTCGGGGTTGACCTTTGCCTTGTGCTCAGCCCACGAACGGTTGTTGTCGAAGAGCCGATCATGGCTCTGCTGGAGATACTTGGTGATGTCCTGCTCAGCCATTTCGCGCCACGAAGACTTTTGTGAGGTTGAGTATGAGTCTGAATCTGGGTCTGACGGGGGGGTTGAAGAAGATTTGAAGCGCGACTGGGTGAAGCAGGCAGAGATGGGACGAGAAGCAAGGGATGAGATGCGAGGCGAAAAAGAAGACAAAGAGGCCGAGAAGCGGAGAGATGAGGAACAGAGCCGAGAAGAAAACATTAGAGGCATCCACCGAAGGGGGTAGGGAGAGCAAAAGTGCAGGATTCAATGGTGCGATAAAATGGATTGCGGGTGTGTGACTGTGACGGTGGGACAAGAACCGCAGCAGCACCTGCAGTAGATCCCTTCTAAGCTTCTGTGGTTACACGTTGGGGTGGTTGTTTTGCAGCCTAAAACAAAATGTTACAGGTATAGCTTCGCTGGAAGTCCGGACGGAGACCCTGCAAATGCCGGAGTTTTAAAAGTTGTTGGAAAAACGATTGGGGATAACGACGCAATTTGTTGAGTTGACGAGTGGAGGAGCTTCCTTTTTTTCTTTTTGCTTCTTTCCTCTCTGTTTTCGATGCCTGTGCCTTGCTTTTGATCATTACCTTTAAGCTCAAATTGGTTGGTTGATCTCCGCCTTACATTGCGATTGGCGATAAGTGCTACCTACTTACCGATAAGTCTTTTTTTTTGACAAGAGCCGAGCCAGTATTTCGGACGACGAGCCCCGTTCATAGCCGTGATGCCAGTGGTAGTTTGGCGAGATATACCCGAACAGGTCCGTGAAAGGCCTCTGGAGTTTCGGTAATTGTATCAACTGCTCTTTTTCGCCTTGGAGGGTGCTCTACTTTCCGTGAGTATGGGCTGCTTGAGGTTGGTGTGCGGCGTAATCTGACGGCTAGACCTGGTTCCAACAGGCCCGGAACCCGGGCATATCGTCTCTTCTTTATCCCAATGGCCAATGGCTACTGCCGACCCCACGTTCATGCTCAACGGCATTGGATGGCTTTCAATCGTCATCGCAACCCGAATTGCCGGATCCCGGAGATACCTGGATCTTTCATCTAACCCCTCATCTACAGCAGACAAGCATCAACATCACCATCTGAGTCACAAGGCTCAAGGACACAAACAGGCTTGTTCCACGAGTTATATATGATCAAAGAGATAAATAACAACTGCAGACACTCAGGATAATCTGTCTGTTTTAAGAAATGTATTTCCACTCACCTCCAACCCAATCTCATATATAGGCGTGCACTGCACCAGTGAAGAACCCCCACCAACAGCTTTCGTTTCTTTTACTTCCAACCGCCGCAAAGAAGCGCACCAGATATAGGTAATAATACTATGTAGAATGGCTCAAATCTGAGCTCGTCTCTGACAAAAAGCACTATACCAGTCTTTATTCTCTTTACCCTCCACAGTCTCCCAAGCCTTATTGCAAGCCCAGGTCTTCTTCAGAAAAGACTCCATTATCGCTGTAAGCTCTTCGCATTTACACGCCTCGCGAGACTCAATCTCAGCGAGCTTTTGCTCATTCCCGGCATTGTCCAAATCCTTCTGTCGCTCTTCGCACACCTGCCACGCACACTCGAGCATTTGACCTGCCTTGCGCTTTCTGCTGAGGTTGTCGGTGAGACTGTCTTGGAGAGGGATCATGGTCTTGGTCTCAAACTCGGTTGAGATCACCTGGATGATATCTAGGTCTGTGATTCCAACCGGATTATCTTGGTAAGACACCGAAGGGAGCGTGGTAAGGTATCCGTTTAGCCAGTCTCTCTTCTTCTTAATGTCGCTTTCGATGGTCTCGCACTGTTGACCAAGAGAACGATGGTCCTTTTTCCTCTGCTCGTATTCCTTGTCACATATGTTCATCTCCTCTTCCATCCTTTTAGAGGCTTTTTCCTTCTCGGCAAATTCAGCGTACAACTTCTCCCGCTCCCGCTGAAGAGTATCAACGGCGGAAAGTCCAAGGTCTTGAAAGAAGTGAACAATCTCTGCCATCTTTTTCATGACATCGAGCGAAAGAGGGTTATCTTTTCCCACATTTTGGCGCTCGCTGCTAAGCTCAGCGCAAGGCTCGTCAGCGCAGCTGTTGGTTTGGTTTGCATCTATGTTGCAAATTGCCGCGGAGGTAGATGCGGATGAGGCGGCATTTATGGATGCTGCCTTGCGTTGACCATTCCGTGGATGTAGAACTCCCTTTGCTTTGTTGCAACTAGCTGATGTTGCAGTCTTGTTGGTGGTTTCAAGAGTGACACTTTTACGTGGCCTCTTGCGCTGAGTGAAAACAGGACTGGTGAAGGGCGTAGTCGCAGCAGTGCTGGGAGAAATACTCGAGAACGAGTTGTGCTGTCCACCGGAGCTATCCGATGGAGGGCTAACAAACAATGACGACTCTTTACTCCAAGAGGAGTTAGCGATAGGTGGGTGATGAGGCGACTGGTGTTCTTGCTGTCGCAGCTTGACCTTCAGGAGATCCTTTGGATCACCACCCCAAGAATTTGATTTGGTCGTCACCGAACCATAATGAGCGAACTCACGAGCCGCCATGATGGCATGAATACCACTCATGTTAGGGTTGCCTTGATCGACAGGACCTTTCTAAAGCATCAAGTATTAGCAAAAGGTAACAGGCGTCCGCATTATCAGTACTAACGGCCTCTATGAACCTGACTCCCATGTGTTTACCATAAGCACGTTCAACCCAGGAAGCAAGTTTCTTCCTGACTACTTCGGAGCGACCCGGTGCGCAGCCTGAGTCGTAGTACTGGACGTCTACTTGTTGCGGAACATGTTTTTCTTTGTTCACGTTTCGATAGAAGACATGAATAAGTGACCACCGGCCTTCATCCACGGTATCAAGGATCGGGAGGATAAAAGGCTTCTGTATACCAGAGAGATGGAGACTCTCTAGATGCGCTGCTGGCTGTATGCAAACACTATTAGGGAACTCGTCGCGGAACATACCCAGCATGAAGTTCATGTTTTCTAGGGTGAAGGCCTCGCCATTATCCAGCTGCCAGTTGCAACTCGCAATCATGCTGCTGGGCACTCTGTCATCAATACCCAAAGCCGCCTTTGCGGTGTTCTGGAGAGAAGTAGCTTGCTGTGGTGGTCGAGGTTTGACGAGAGTGCTCGAAGCAACATTGATGTTGTCGCCAGATAGTTGAGGATAAGATGATGGCATAGTTGCGATAGACAGGGCTTCAATGTAAGAAAGAGCAATGATTGTTGCGCGATCGATGTAGATAGAGGATGCTATGATGGAGAGGATATGAGTCCGTATATATAATCAAAGCAGACGCAGTAACTCCAGAGAGTGATGGAAAGTATTCATTTTGGGACCCTTCCCTCCTTCATGCTGAAGAGTAACAACGAACATAGTCACTCAGTAGTAGAGAAGTCTGGTATCTAGACAAAGAGTCCCACCTAACAAAGAGCGAAACGAGTACTTTCACCCGCCAACAGCGTGAGTCCCCGGTCCAGATTGACCAGTAACATGCTGTATCATTTAATTTGACCCATAGGCCATTTCAGTATTCGTGAAAAATGTAAGGAAAAATGTAAGGAAAATGTTACATTTGCGACAAGCCGACCGAAAATGGCCGCGAATACATACAAACATCCGATATTGGACCTGCGAAAGGATGAGTTTACACGCTAGATATGCGACCTATGTGAACTTGCTTAATAGTAAAACGTGAACTCATGTGTGAACTCATGTTGTGGGTAAAGAGATCAACGGAAACAGGTTAGATGGTAACAAGCTACAGGGATAGAAGCCAAAAAAGCCCTCCCCGTAACTCAGAGATTGATCGATTAAGGAACTCGACTGGGGTGATTTGTAGTTGAGCTGTTGGTTGGTTACCTGGTTACCTATTTGGGCAGCTTTGGACTGCCACACTGTTAGCATTTGTTGCAGAAGTCAGGTCTCCTGGTCTTGGCTGTTGGTTATGACTTGGATATTTGTTCTTTTGTTTTCTTCGTCATTTCACACAGCTGCCTTATTGCCCCGCTGCCCCTCACACCGCTTCGTCATAGGTTTTGCCATGAAAGGTAGGCTGGTGCAGTGAAAGCGAATAGTCGGATACTGTAAGATTTTGGCCTGGGAAGAGGTATTCACACAATTTCTTGATCCCTTGAGGCAATATCTCTTGCTCATTGCTTAATTACAGGCTTTGGGGCCAGAAAGGGCTCTCTTGGTATCAGTATTCCAGCCACAAATGGCTGATCATTTGCCACATATGTACATAGGTAGGTATCAACTCGCTTCTGGGCCATGGTCTGGTTGATGATAATATCTCTTTACAGCGGAGTATACCACCATAGTGCAAAAATGAAACCGAAATTGGCCCTTTCTGACACTTATGACCTCAGATAGTAGATCTGAGCGATCATGAAGCCTCGCGAGTGACATTCAGATATTGGATGACAAGAAGAAGAGCTGTGGTGCTAACGGATTCTGAGTCACATAGCCAAAAAAAGGTCATACTGTCAGTAGAAGCCATCAGTAGATCTTTGTGGATCTTTTCACAGCTTCTTTTTCACAACTTGCATCTTGGTGTTAAGAAGACAAGTAAGGACATTCCGGGGAACGGGGAAAGCCTCCGAGAGCTTAGCAGTTATTTGTGTTTAACAACCAACAGAGAACCCCCGTTGAGTTTATCCGTTTGAACTGTTGACCAAAGGACCAAAGGAAGACGTCAGCATCCAGCAGATTCCCAGTCTAATAGCTGGAAATTCCATTCCCATCATCCAAGAATCCTTCTCCAAGCTCAAAGACTATCCTCCTCAAACCTTACCATCTGCATCTGCATCTGCTTACCAATGTCCACCACGCTCAAACATCCATCGTAGAAAGTCCGACGAGCCGCGTGGACCATCGCGCCCGGCGCCCATTAGCGACATACCCCAGCTTATGAAAACCCACTAGCCAGGAACCTATTCGCTAAATCCGTCATTGCAAGCTGTAGCTCAAAACGAAACTCCGCTTATTCCATTATTAAGCAAATAAATCGATGATGCCCAACCCCGGCCATGAAACTGACCGCCGCCGACCGCCCGAAGTCTCCGAGGTCATGATAAATCTTACCTCCCTCCCTCAACATCCTTTCTTCTGGATTTCGACAGTCCGGAATTGAATGCGACGATAACAAACATCAGCATGCCTCAACAATCGGGGCCTTCGCCAGACATCCTGGCCTCTTCGTCTGACCAGCGTCTGGGCCACATCCTCTACGGTTCCATCCACGGACACAACAATGTCAGCACTCCCGAGCCCTCGAAGCCCACCAAGCCAGGCACGCGCGCCCTGGCTCCCGACCTACTACGTGGTTTGCTTATGCTCATCATGGCCATGGACCACATGGCTCTCGCCCTGAACACCTGGGAGCACGGCACCGGCCGAGAGACCGAGGCGGACGGTGTGATAATCAAGAGCTGGAATCGACCTGCTGCGTACTTCGTCCGTACGTTGACGCACCTCTGCGCGCCGGGCTTCACCATGCTCCTCGGCATGGGCGTTGTGTATCTCGGTCGCTCGCGGACGAAGCTTGGATGGTCGACGATGCGGATTGCAAAGTACTTCGCCGTGCGAACGCTTGTTTTAATACTGGTTAACTTCGTCCTCGGGTTGATTCTGTCAGTGGGAAAGCTCTGGTTTATGAACTTTGTGCTGTTTGCGCTGGCGATCGATTATCTGCTTGCTGGTTTTCTATGGCTAGCGATGGACTTCACAGAGCCACTGTTAGCGCGAGCTGTCACGAAAATGGTCCCTGAGAAGCGAGACAGCGAGAACGAGGCGCTGTTGGGTGGTCAGACACGAGAGGTGTCTGACCTTGGAGTTCGGGTGTCTTGGCATGCTCATAATGCGTTCCTTGCAGTACTAGGCTTGGTGACTATCTGGTGGAATATCTGGCTGTCACCCACCCACGGCCACTGCGAGGTTAAGGACCATACATCTTTCCAACTGAATACTATCTCTGCGGCTGGCAACAAGGGTCCTACCGACGGTCCCGCTGTGTCGCACAACCCGTGGTTCGGCATTTGGTTCTGGACCACCATTACAGAGCGCGTTATGTCTGCCTTCCCACCAATGGCTTGGGTCTCATTCGCCATTTTGGGTCTCTTGTACGGACGAATTGACACTTCTCGAACATGGGGTGCGCGCACTTCTTCGCTTTGCAACTTAGCCGCTGGACTTGGCTTTGTCATTCTCTTCGTGTTCACGCGAGTCTTCCAATTTGGCAATCTCTCTGATGGCTGTCTGCAGACACCTGAGCACATCAAGCATCCCGACAGCAACCAGTACCTCGTCTCGGTGCAGTCATTCTTTTACATTATGAAGTACCCTCCTGATGTCGCTTTCTGGGCTTTCACCATGGCCGGCAATCTCTTCCTCCTCGCCTTCTTTGGCGGCATCCCCACCAACATCGCCAAGCGCTTTACCATACTGCTCGACTTTGGCCGAGCGGCTCTGTTCTTCTACCTTTCTCACATGTTCCTGGTCTTTATTTTTGGAGCACTTATGGTCCGTTGGTTTGGTCATGACACTGGTAGAAATGGGCCGATGGGTTCTGATTCTACTCTTGGCATTGACAACGTTTTTGCCTACCTCGGCATTTGGGCCTTTGCTATGCTGTTGATTTGGCCCTTGGTGAGGTGGTACAGCCGCTTCAAGGCGACGAAGTCTGCTGACTCCATTTGGAGATTCTTCTAAAACCCACTTTGTTTGCGAAACCATCGCCGTCAGCTTTGAGCATCATAAATCTGTAAATGATAGGAAATGAAAATAAATTACCACACTCGACTGAGTGAACTATAGAATGCTATTCGATCCAGATTCCGTAATCACATCCCTCGAAGCTAAACATGGCCTGTCCATCCACCTTGCTCATCAATGCTGAATAGGCATGTTCGAAAACCAATCATCAAGTTCCTGAACTAAGCTCCCCCTTCCTCCAGATGCTTCCTCTTGGATGTTGCTGGCTGGCTCATGCCTGTCCCACATCTTCGTCAAATCTGACACCCTTGGGCTCGGTTTTGAACGAACTGTTCCTCCGGCGATGGCTTGGCTGCTTACGAAGAGCCTTGGGTTTGGAAGATATAATGACATCTTCCAAGTTCCGAAAGCTACTGCCGAAATGCTTGAGGTTGAATAATTTGTTAATCTCATCCTCAATGTCTTCTTGGGTGCGCAGCTGCTTCTTTGACTTGTACGAGATGTGCATGCTATTCCTGATTGTATCCACAAGCTCAAGATACTCGCTTTTGTCTTGGTTCAGACTTTTGAGCTTCGCCTTATTACCTTCCACACCAATCTTCATTTCTTTCCCTTTTTGGATGTTGGTTTCTTCGAGCTTGATGAGCTGGTCGTAGTAGGCTTCAGTCGCATCGTTGGTGAGTATGATGGCATTGTCCTTGAGGTACGCGACGAAGCGTGCTGCGGCCTTTTGCACCTGCTCGTGTTCGTTTCTGTACTCCTGTTGAGTTCGCTGGAATCGCTCTATCCCTTCTTTACGTAATGTGACGTCGCTCATGTTCTCTAGGAGTTGACGCTCGATCTCCTTGTCCTTGACCTTTACCTTTACCTCTTTGAGATCGTAATAATGGTGCATGTGTTCCCTCCAATGATGCCCGCACTCTTTGCATAAACCGTCACGGCTTTCTTTGAAAGGCCGGCATGATATTAGCTCTGGGGCACCCAATCTGTCGCTGGTGACATTTCGAAGCTTACAGTCTGCGTGACAAACTTGCTTGTAGATAGTGATGACCTCACCGTTCAGGTTGCTTTTGTAGTCACAGCATTCTTTGCTTGCGCAAACCGTACGGGGCTTGTCGAGCCTCTCGGGATCCAACTTGATCCTTTCGAGGTGCAGTTTGCTCCGCAGTTTATCGCCAGTGAGCCGCCTATCTTCGAGGGCTTTCACCTGATCGTCTAGAGAATGCATATTCTTCTTGATCTCTTGCGAAATATCTACCATGGGTATCATCAATTGACGTATAGCTCGACGTGCTTCGTTCATGCCAAAAGTTTGACTGATGTCGTGTGGCTTTAGGCGGTCAATATGTTCAAGGAGTCTCATTGTCTCGGCCTTCGAAGAGTCCCAGCTCTCGCGGCAATTGCTTTCTATCCCATAGATGGAACCTTTATTATATGCAGCCAGATGACGAAAGTTTTCCGCGTCGAACGAATATGCTGTTTCGCGACTTAGACTTAAGCTATCATCGGTATGTTTCTTCAGCAGACACTCGAGTGGACGGAAGCTCTCCCCTGGAGCATAATCAGATTTGCTCGCATGAGTGAAACCAAAAAAGATGTTGTCTGCTGCACTGCGATGAAAGTATGATAACAGTTCTTCGAAGCAGAACTCGAAAGTGGCTGTTATACGAGCTTGATCGGTTTTGAGTAGGATCAGTATACAGTGGAGATCTTTGAAACCACTCAATGACTCAAGGATATCTCGCATGTTCTTTCTATCTTGTTCAGGACCTCGCGTGTCGCCCATACCTGGTGTGTCGATCAGACGATATGTTGTGGTACCCTGAGCCATTCTGTATACCGATGCTTTCTGTGTTGCGGAATCGCCCTCGGTACCATCTCGTTCGTGACCATTATTCCATGATCCAATCGTGATCTTTTGTTTCTCACGTGGTCCGTAGGGATCGGATGGTCTCCTGCAACTGATCGAAAAAGAACAAGGAACGACGTATTGTAACTTGATCTTACTGGCTGCTTTTGCTTCATCAAAGCTCTCAAATGTGAAGTAGTTGACAAAAGAATTGATGAGAGTTGACTTGCCAACGCCAGTCTCACCCAAAATCAGAATGTTGCGACAGTCAGGCTGGTTTGGCTGCTTCAAAACCCGATGGAGATCGTCCAAGGGATAGCAGTCATATCCTTCCCCGTGATGCTCACTGTTACATCTGAAGGTCCATGCCGAATAAATGCCTCTTCCGCAGTGACAGCATATGTAATCGCCTGAGGTCTGAAACTCTATAGGCATATAGCAATCGCCACACAGCCATTCTTGTCTCACGCGACCGTCACAGTAGGGTCCAGGACATGGTATCTTGACTGGGCAATGCTGGGTGTTGCGTTGTGCACCAGAGACATCCATGAAGTCTTGGTCGCAAAGAGCAATACAAGAATTTGAGTTTCTCTGACTGACTGGCTCCTCTGCGATTGGCTGTCGATTACTGGATGTCTTCTGGAATTTCCGCCCCCCAGTAGCGTTTGTAGGAAGTCCTTGATATGTACCGAAATACGGACATTCCATGTGGCGATACTGAGATAGTGCTTCACAGTCCACGATGTAAACTTGGTTAGGCCTGTCGGGCTTCTTTAAAAAGTTCCGGAGGAGTGTACGTTGATCGTGCCATGAGGGGGAGTCTTTCAGCATGGCGTTACTGAATAAGAAAAAATAAGTGAGAGGGTCGCTGTGAGGATCGGTAATGCTCGGTAGAGATAGATCGTTGAAGCCAATGTATGTAGCACCCAGATTCATACATTCGTCAATAAAGCTGATTTTGCCACTGGCCTGTCCAGCAATTGTAGAAAATTTCCCTGGTGAGTATTCTGAATCGTTAATATGAGTGTGCAGTTCTTTGAGGCGCCTATAATGCATAGTCTTTTCTTTGACGCCGACCAGTATCTTCCTGAGCATTTTTCTGACAGCATCCCGTGCTAAGCAAAGCTTTGACATGGCAGCTTCGACGTCCTCGATATGATGTTTCGGAATGTATGGTTTCTTGCTCTGAAGAAAATGTCGATAGGTTTCGAGCTTTTGCTTGCCATCATTAAAGCCATCAAAAAGTAGCATAAAAAGAACAACGTCCTTGGAAGCTATGCCTAGATCAAACGGGTTGGGCACGATAGTGCCGTATGATGGAGGATCATATAGCACACTAGTAGGGATGAGGGTGTAGGAGATGAGATAACCTCTACCGTCATCATGGGCCCGAATATGCTCTGGGCCAAGTCGCATGAATTTCAGCATAGAAGACATGGTTTTATGGCGAATACCTTCTTCGCCGTGGACGTCGGTATATAACATCAGCTCATAATCTATGAGCCCAAGTCGGCTGCTCAAAGAGTCGCAGTCTAAATCCGTACTTGTAGAGGAATGGAGAATTTCTACAAACTCGTTCAGGTCGTCGTTGAACGATTTCTTGATTGAAGCTCGCTCCTTTTCATTCTTGATGGGATGCCTGACAACCATGACGCTTTGGAGTCCCCATTGGGCTTGAATCACGACATGAGAACTACCACGAAGCCTTGGTAACTGAAGGGCTAGACCTTTGTAGTAATCACTACCCAGATTCAAACTCTCTGTATAACCGAGCCTGGTATGGTAAATAATACGGCAAAGTCTGTCCTGGGCTGAATTTCCCTCATTCAAGTAAGCGGCAGGTCCTCTAGGTTCAATCAAACCAGAGATGACGCTCGCTGCAAGGTTATTGTCGATATTCATTGCCATGAATCTAGAGGTATGGTTGGGTCGAAAAGCATATTTCGTGGAAAACTCTCCAGACGGGTTTTGGATTATCGTTATAGCCTCTGGTGGTGGGTTGGCTGGCAGTATGGATGCCTCCAAGAACTTGTCGACTCGGGCATCGTAAAGAGTCCCAATAGGGACGATCTGGCCGAATGACGGCCGTTTAAATTCGGACATATTATCCCAAAAGATGCTGAAGAATGTTTGCCTCTAGGCTTAGATATCAACTGGGTCGTGAAGGAGGCGAAGAAAACTCGTGGAATAGGTGACGAATTGTTTTTATCAGGAGTGAGTGCCTTGTGTGTTGTTGTAAACGAAGGCAGTCACAACTTGCGGTTGAAGATAGGCACCGAGTTACGGAACAATTGAATTGAGGAGTATTTACGAGTTGGTAACTAAGTACGTACGACGTAGTCTAATATGGAAAGGCAGCCAGCAGCCTGCCAAATAGTAGAACCACCTCGCTGCCACAACATTCTTAGACGTTGCACAAGAACTGCAACTTATCACCGAAATATCGCCTTTGGAGACATGTTTGCGAAATAGTAGATTCCCTATTGGACCTTGAGTTCACCACGCAAGAGGCTCAAGTTTGGGGAAGCACCACAACAGCCTTGAAACGGAATCACAAACAACAGGTGGCTTGAAACTCGCTATCAGGCTGCGGCTTCCCTTGAAATCGATGACTATGGATGCCTGCTTCTCAACAAGTTTGTGGCTCGTGAGTGACTTACTTTGGTAGGCATGCAGGCCAATGCCCCTTCCCGAGAATCTTCAGCAAAAATACTTCCAAGGCAGCCTTTGTTACACTTATGGATGCAACAAATAGGACTTTTGCGAGAACTATTCACTGGAAGGGCATTGAAACGACATACATGTACGATACACGACAAAGTTACGAAGTTGTAGAGAGAATGTTGTTAGACAAACATTTCCTCACCGCATAAAGGTCTTTCTGTGGATCAAATGATTCCTCAGTCTGTGTCAAAATGAGAGTATCGTCATTGTAGTCTCGAAGAGAGGAGTGGGCTAGCGATACACTTGAACCAGTGGTTTAGAAGCATTTGACAGAAGGTTGAACAGCGTTTCACGACCAAAAGTTCTATTACTTATTCTGGATGAATCTATTTCTACGAGGTGCGAAATGGGAACTATGCATATGTTGTAACATACCACAAGACTAAGAACAGAAGCAAGGTAAAGCAAAAGTATTTATTTAAACATAATTTACAGGTTAAGGAAAGAGTTGATGCCATAAACTGTAGCTACCCATAACGCAAGTTCCCGTTCCGAACTCCGCAAATCTACTTCCTCCCTCGCTTATTTTGAATAAGCCAATTCGTCTAAGATGTATTGTGACAAATGAGATATGAAGTGTAGTCCCGGCATACCAAATGCCGGAGGATCTTATCCGGTTCTACTAAGAGTGCTTGCTGGTGTGGGACTTGTGTGAAGACTCACTAGACTTGGACTTGGTGCTCGTCTTCTTATCGGAACCAGAGTGTTTGGTCTTGGTAGGCACAGAGGTAGCAGAGGTCTTTGTCTTGTGAACCTTGGTAGTCTTGGTACCATCATCGTCACCGGAATGCTTGGTCTTGTTGTCATCCGGCTTCTTGTCATCATCACCAGAGTGCTTGGTCTTAGTGGGCACAGAGGTGGAGGAAGTCTTGCTCTTGTCGCCCTTGGTAGTCTTGGTGCCGTCGTCGTCGCCAGAGTGCTTGGTCTTGTTGTCGTCTGTCTTCTTCTTATCCTCGGCCTTGCCCTTCTGCTTCTTGTTGTTGACCTTGAATGTCTTGGTATCATCACCACTATCGGCCTGCTTGAGAGTGCCGATTCTGAAAGCAGGACGACTAAACGCGGTCGCCTGAGGAGCTTCTTCGTCGCCAGAGTCATCATCATCAGCATCCTTATCGCTAGCATCTCCATCGTCGTCACCGTCGTCGTCAGGCTGGGCCGCGCGAATGTAAAGAGCGTGTCTCTTGCTAGGGCCACCGGCCAAGCCCTTGACGGGGATGAAACCAGCAACGGTGTCCGACTTTGCAGCGGATGAGCCCTGGTTGGGCGTGAACTTGACGCCGGTACCAGCTGCGTTCTGGTTACCGCCGCGGCCATTGTCTAGGCGTTGCAGAGCGTAGTTGGACTTGGGAGCAGCACCGGCTGGGAGAACCCAGGCATCAGCGCCCATCATGCCGCTGAGGCATAGTGTCAAAGCGTAAGCAGACTTCATGATGAAAGTTTAAAATGAGTAATGAAAGTGGAAAGGTAGTAAAGAGTAATGAAAGTGATTGGTTTGGTTGTTGTGTCTGTCGAGAAAAGAGAGGCTGTAGGGAAGACCTGCTGCGATGTCTTATACAAACACTTCATGCCGACTTTACCTAGCCCCATACTCGCCATTTAGTTGTGTCAGTCCTTGCAAAGGTCCCTAAGAAACTTAATTTTGACTGAGGAACGCGGATCAGGGTCGGGACCTTGCATGAGGCTTGCTTGATAGACATGGCGTCGCGATCCGTCCCCGCCGCAAAAGACTAGTAAAGGCTTGTCCACGCACATCAACTTCCCCGAACCCCAGGAATGGAATGATCTTTAGCCAAAAGCCCATACCACTTGTGTCATAACCTATGTATGTGGCGCGGCTAGTCCCCTTGACCTGCAACTCTATCCCATCGCTGATTACAAATTAGAGTGGCTTTTAACCCATTGCAAAAAGCTCCGTGATCCGTGCCTGTTGTTTGTCAAGTGTATTACGATTACCTTGCATTTGTTCCGATTTGCCACTACAGCCGCTTAAGTAGATCGCGTTCCTGACCAGCCTGGGCCCTTGGGGTTTGGAATGTACGGGATCGTGATAAGCATTGGTTATTGTCTAAGGTCCGAATCACCTTCGGACATGCATTCATACTACCCACGTGTATCCCAAGACACTGTTTCTCATTGCCCCAGATCCGAAAAAATGTCCCTAGGGTTCGTTAGTCGAAAGTTTGACAAAGGTCATGAGATTGAGATTACAAATAATTGAGTGAAGGCTGTTGGGAGGATACAGTCGGCATCTTACTGCCCGGATATGACATGGTCTTCAGATCGACTCTCCATTAGTCAAGGGACCGAGGACCGTACGATTACGTACACCTCGAACAAAGACTCGAGATAATACATAATAGACCATTTCTGTATGCGATTCTGGGTATTGGACGGACATAAGCAGATGACGTCTTTTCTTGCCATCATGAAGAGCATGCAGTTTGATTCGACTTAATCGAATAGTTTGACTGTGGTATATACCTTGCGAATCTAATGATCAAAGAACGAACCACCCAGGTTCCAGCACGGCTTCAATCTGGGCCAACATGATCACTCAAGCAGGAAATGCAGCCAACAACGAAACTTCAGCGGCTATATAGCGATTGTGATTCACTGAAGATGAACGGTTGTAACAAGTGGCCAAGGGAACATGCAGGAGGCCCCCCAGTCATCAATGATAAAAACCTTTGCTCAATCCCAATCTATCAGCAATCATCTCTCTTCTTAGTATTCCCACAACCCAGAGACGTCGCATTATACAAACGTAATTCACCATGAATCCCCTCAGCTCAATCCTTTCATGCCTTACCGGTAGAAGCATCTCTACCGATTATTCTCCCATCCGTGAAATAAACAGGAACGAGAAACCGCGTATCACCGCCCAGCCAGTCCCATACTCCGACGAGGCAGCAGATCAATTCGTAGCCATCCTCCAAACGCACGAAGGCACTCGAGAAGAACTGCACCACCGCTTACAGCAAGTCGTTTCCACTAATGGCTGGACCGAAAGCCTTGCTGTAGCAATTGAGCGTAAGATAGAGGCACTGTTGAGAGAAGGCGCGGAATTGGCAAAACCGATGGCAGAAGCTGTCAGAAAGGCCACCAGCACAGCGTGGGAGTTTGCGAAAGAGCACCCAGTTTACGCTGGTCTCATCGCGGCGGGAACGATTATTGCTATTGGTGTTCTAGTGGAGTTTGATCTGATCTGGGTATTGAGAGCGCTTGGGTTTGATGAAGTTGGGCCTAGACTTGGTAAGTTTAGAATTGTTGCATTAAAGCAACGGCTAATTTTGTTGCAGGAAGCTTTGCGGCGCGATGGATGGGCAGTATTGGGCAAGTCCCGAAGGGTTCTATCTACTCGTTTCTCCAGAGGCTGGGTATGAAGATTGCCAAAGGATGAGAGGTCTACGCTTGTTGAGGGGGGAACAATTGGGATGGAAGGCTCAGCGGAAGTTATAAACAATTGGTTTTACATTATTCGTCTTATTTTTTGTTTACTTGTACGCAAACACCAGACCAAATGTGTATTCAATTATTGCAAGCACACCCAGGTACTGTAGGGTTTAAGCTTGAAATGATGCTCAAGATCCCAAACAGCCTGCCCTATAAAGTACCCAAAATGGCCTCCGTCAATGATGCAAGACAGCGCCCTCCAAAAACTAAGAAGCGGACGGCATTGGCCGAAGATCGGCGACCCTGGAGGAATTCATCACGACATCGTCCCGACTTTGCCAATGTTACCCAGTAAATGTTACCCCGCCATTCAAAAGAACCCCTCCCTACGTAACAAGAGCAATATTCGGTCTTTAACCCGAGGTCCAACGCGCTATCCTAGAATATCAGGTAAATTATGTAATTCCAGAAAGTCACTCAATTTCTGGATCGTCATACATCTCTGGTTTGAGTGTTTTGCTTATCATCGCACTATTAGCCATGCCTCTGCCTACATCGTCTATCTATGAGCCTCCGTCGGCTGGCTTCACTGGCTTTCCTTCACGGAGAAGTGTTGTTCACAGTACGGAGGGTATGGTAGCTGCTCCTCAACCTCATGCGGCAAAATGTGGTCTTGAAGTTCTCCGGGCTGGAGGCAATGCTGCTGTATGTTCACTCTTGTTTGGCTTGACCATAAGTTACTAACATGAAGTAGGACGCGGCTGTTGCAGTTGGTGTGTCAAACCTATGAGACAATACATATCGTATACTAATGATCATAGCCGCTGGCCTCAACGTGACAGAACCCGTCTCCACCGGCATCGGAGGTGACATGTTCCTCCTCTACTTCGACGCCGCCACCAAGCAAGTCAAAAGCCTCAATGGCTCTGGTCGTTCGGGTGCCAAACAAACTCTTGAGACCATCCGCAAGAGTCTCAAGATCCCCGATGACAAAGTCGGCGAGATTCCAACACACCACGTACACGCTGCAACAGTTCCCGGCGCTGCAGCCGGTTGGGTCGATACCGTCGAGAGGTTCGGTAGTGGAAAGCTTAGTTTGAGTCAAATTCTTGAGCCTGCGATCAAACTGGCTGAGAATGGATTCCCTCTTACTGAGATTGCCTCTCACTCAGTAAGTAACTCACACCTAACTTAGCACAGAAACTTACAAAAAGCAGTGGCAAGCTCAAGAAAAGCTCCTGCGCAATGCCTCTCCCAACTATGCAGAGATGCTCAAGAAGGACCCCTCTGCAAAAGACGGCGTGAGAGCGCCTCGCCCTGGTGAAGTATTCAGGAACTCGACTCTGGCAGAGACCTTCAGAACGTTGGCCACAGAGGGTAAAAAGGGATTTTACACCGGGCGCATCGCCGAAGAGATAGTCAAGGTCGTAAAAGACCTCGGAGGATACCTGGAACTTGACGATTTGAAGCACCATCTTGAAACCGGCACTCAAAACACAGATCCTATTTCTGTCAAGTTTCGAGGACAGGGCCTTACGAGCCAGGATCCCAATGGCGGTGTTGAACTGTGGGAGCACCCGCCTAACGGACAGGGAATTGTTGCGTTGATGGCACTCGGTATTATCGAACAGCTTGAGAAGCAAGGCAAGATCCCCACCTTCAAGCCCGAGGACCACAACTCAACGGTGTATCTCCATGCCATTATCGAAGCTCTCCGCCTCGGCTTCACAGACGCGAGTTGGTATGTCACCGACCCAGATACCACCAAAGTCCCGACCTATGGCTTGATCTCACCCGAGTACCTTGCCGAGCGTGCCAAGATCTTTGACGCTTCGAAAGCCCACGATAGTGTCCAGCCTGGAAACCCTAATTTTGTTTCCCCAGCTCTGCGGAGCAGTGATACTGTGTATTTCACCGTCACCGATGCGGCAGGTAACGCTGCTTCTTTTATCAACTCGAACTATGCTGGTTTTGGAACAGCCATTGTTCCAAAGGGCTGTGGTTTCACGCTTCAGAACCGCGGTGCCAACTTTTCGCTCGATGAGAAGCATCCCAATAAGCTTGAGCCGCGCAAGAGACCGTACCACACTATCATCCCAGGCATGGCAACCAACATCAGCGATGGCTCTCTCCACTCTGCATTTGGTGTCATGGGTGGGTACAATCAGCCCCAGGGGACTGTACAGGTTCTATTGAACCAGGTGCTCTTTGGTCTTAACCCCCAACAGGCTCTTGATGCGCCTCGGATCTGTATCGGTGCTGGTATGCCGGACGAGGGTAATGTGTTGGATTGGACGGTCCATGTAGAGGAAGGCATTCCTGACCAAACTGTTGAGGAGCTGAGAAAGCTCGGGCATAATGTCGTCGTTCTGGAGGATTGGAAGAGAGCTATGTTTGGCCGTGGACAGATCATCAGATACACTGTTGACCCCGACGGAACACCTGTATGGTCTGCAGGCAGCGATCCTAGGGCCGACGGTGCGGCATACCCTCAGTAGGTAGATTTTGTCAATACGGTAAACAAAAATCTGTACAATTATCGGCTTATGACTGCGGCGATATTCTCAGTACAACCGTACTAAGTACTCAGAATATTATAATGCGTTGTCTTCCCATCCTCGTGGTATCGAGGTCTCCAAACTCATCAGCAAACTCGCTAAGTCTGCCCTCATCCAGATCTTCCAGCAGATCCTCACATTCCACTTGAGTAACCACCCGGTATCCGTCGGAGTACTTTTCCAGAAGTAAAGGCTCCCGCGCGCCACATAGTACCCATAGCTCATGGCTATGTTCTACCGCAGACTCCAGTCGTATCTTGTAACCTTGGGACCCGAAGTATCGGCCAGGGAATAGAGAGCTTGAGAAGTTGTGATCCAGAAACACCGCCCAGACTTCTAGGACAGTTTCTTTATTCTGGGGGTTCCTCGGGTCTGAGACTTCGCAGAAAGAAGCATCGGCGTGCCCCCCGTTGATATGATGCGGAATAAATCCTCCAATAGTGATCCTGTTGACTCCCTTTTCCGAACACACGACGGGGATATGGTCGTCTCGAGCCCAATCAACCACCCATGAGGGTAACATGTCTTTGCGTTCCAGTTTCGAGGAACCACGAGGTAGATATGACAGTACTTCCAAACTGTTCTCAAAAGATATGATCCGTCTCGTTGTTTCCACTAGAACTTTATGTAGATTATTTTCGGGTGCGTAGTTGGCAATGATTCCATAGCCAGAGTGAGCGAGACCGATCATAGAGTAAATCTTATCCCTAGAATCTGAGGCCTGGCTCTTTTGGGTATACATGAGAAGCAATTTGAGATCAGTAGTTCTCCGCCAGTCAGTCCCAGCTAGAAATATTCTCAGCACTACAGTGATGGTCTCCTGAATTCGAGTTGGCCGATGGTGAATTCTCTTGAGCTCTCGTACGAGTTGACTCCTGTAAGTGCTGTCGGGTCCGGATAGAGTCTCCACAGCCAATGTACATAATTCTGGGAGCAGACTCACAATGTCCTTGAAAGGCATTGCGTGATGTCCAAGGAGGAACGTTGGCTGTGAGGACATCATAAACTCTTGGAAGACCCATGCTCTTTCCCACCATGGACTTTGGAGAAAGTCACAGAACTTAGCCAATCCACTGATGAATGCCTTTTCAGCCAGTTTAACATGTAGAAACCTTCGCGTAGTATCACCCGAGATTGTTTCACCGCGGGCATCAGTATACCAAGCGTCGTTAAGCACTACGCCAGCCTCTTCGACGAACTTCTGATAATAGTCCTCAACTAGAGCCTGCCACAACTCCGCAAACCACTTCAGCCCTAGTCCTTCTGTATTTGTAGTAGAAAGACAGATGAACGTCTGCTTTGCGCCGTGATAGATGTCTCTCATGAATCCGACCTGATGAGATCTCTCTGTGAGATTGGCCTGATTGATGCATATTTGATCCACCCATAAGAGCAGATCTTCTCGATATCCTTGTGTCTTCCAGTGGTGACGAACTACCGTCAGTGCATGGTGAAGGTTGGCAAAGACGTTACATCTTGCCCCGTTGACGAGAATGGGCTTCGTATTACGTGCATCGCCTGCACAATAAGAGAGGGCACGATATTGCTTGTACACACGGTGGAGGCTTATGCTGGGTAGCAATTCGCATTCGATGAAGCCAGATCCCGAGTCGGGAAGAATCTTGAGAAGTCGGATTTCTCTTCTCGTAGCATCGAGGTCTTGGTATGGCACTTTTAAGAGAAATTCGCTGTTTTCTGGAGTGCAAAAGATGTCGTGACCTGGTGGATCGTTTGCTCTGGTCGAGGCTGCCCGTCCTGTTTCTTCTGCCATGGGCTTCGTTAGGTCAACAGAGTAGAAGTTAATATCATAGAAGCAACTTCAATCTTCAAGCGCTGAGCTTTTGCTATTGATTGAGATTTTTGATCAGATGGTGGAAATATTCAGTGTAGGAAGGGATTATGGCAGGTAAGAATGCCTCGTGAGGCGAAGCATGATGTATGCACCTTGTGATTGGGCACCTTCCCAACACAGATGCAACGCAGAATAGGCAGTCGCGACAGCCTCTACACTACGGCAACTCAACCCTCAACCAGGCAAGTTTACCAATTGTTTACAATTACCTTACCTTAGCAGTTAAGCAATAACCGGACAATATCGTGAGGCTTTTTACTGGATCTGCAGCAAATCTTACCTAGAGCCATTACCATTATGACTCAGTTCTTCGGACATAGTAATAAGCGTCCTGTAAGGGAGCAAGTCTCTCTCACCTAGGTCGTATTTTGAGAAGGGATAGAGTCAGTGTCAGATCATTCTCCTTTGATCTAGGAATAGTCTGCTTTGTTGACCAATTGGAAGTCTAGGATTATTTCACAACTCGCTCACGCCGAGTCTGTTCAGGTTAAACCTCGTCGGTAACTCCGAATATAGTGTGCATAGGTGCGGCGTATTCACCTTGGCAGGCCTTCTCCTGTTTCACAATGTCAAAGAGTCGAAAAGGGTGACTCTGGTCAACAGAGCTGAAGGCTTCCATGCAGGGGAGTTGCTGCATTGACTGGGGTTGTAAGGCGGAATCAGCGTAATGAGCCAGCCAACAAACCCATACAAGAACATATATTCTTCCCTGACACGACCCAGCGTCATGGAAATTAAAAGAATTGATTAGAAGAAATCTCTGGCCCCCAATTGGTGTGTTGCGCGAAACCTATAAATGTAACTACTAGGTAGCCAGCCTGCTTCAAAACGTGCCACTATTCACATGCCCAATTGCCATACACCATGGCGTTGGCCAACTGTGGTTGCTCACTTGAGCGATACTATCGTGTTGCTTTTGCTAACACTGACTCTATCAAAACGGAACTAGGCATCATAACCCACCTGAAGCGAAAAGACACACTCAACAGTGTCACGGCATTCTTGCCCGCCCTCGAGACATTCCCTTCCGACTTCATAACTACAAGTGGTATAACCGGGTACAACCTCCTTGATTACAAGAAAAGGGTCCATCGACGAGGGCTGGTTGAGATGGCACATGAGTATCTTTGCATTCGGCGTAATGGTTCTTTTTATTGGCCTCCTTGGGCCAGTCATCCTAACTCACTAGAATACCCACGAGATAATGACAAGTAACGCCTCCTCACCATCTTGTAGCCCAAGCTAACTTACTATATGAACAGCATTTACTATAACATCATATGGCTCTTTGCCAGGCAAAACAATAAAAGGATTAGAAAGAGGATACGATCGAGACGAGCGCATCAGCCCCGAAGTGTTGTTTACAACAGCGAAAGCCCCACACCTTCACTAGACGGCTCACTAGCATCTCGTTATGCGTCGTAAGTAATAGTTATGTACATACTTGGCTTAATTGCTCATGCGCTCAGACCAGCGGACGATGGAGGGGATTCTCTTCCCTCTTCACAGAGTACCTCCGCGACTCAGAACACTATGCCTGATGCGCCGAGAAACGAGATACGACAGATGAACTTTGGGCAAAGATTTAGCCCTGATGAACTCGCTGAAGATGTAAGGCCCCGTCTCTATCATGAAGATACTATCCTAATAACTAAACAGCATTACTCTCAGATGGATGCACAACAACAGCAGAGTCAGGTACAACAAGAACAAGACAGTCTTAACAGGATGGACCTTGACCAGCAGCCATCCCTCCTACCAATTCACTTGGCTCCTGTTGCCATTCCCCCTGTGACCACTGCTTCGATAGGAACTCAGACATTCGATCAGGACGAACCACGTCCCAGAGAGCAGAATGCACCTCCGCCGTCATCGATGAATACGAACAGTGCCTCTCAGGGGTCAAACCGAGCGCATAATAATCGTGATAACAGGGCACATCCACCGAGTTCAATTGAAGAGATAGAAAGGCCTCACGATCTTCCCCTGGCACGCCCACGGAATGCTCGTCCGGTGGTAGGATGCACTATTGACGTTGTAGTCAGCTACGATTTCATGCCTGGCAATAACGTCGAGTTGCCTCTGGTTGGGAATATCTTCTCATACTCTCTGAAACAGTTGTTTAATAAGGCGAAATGGCAGACTAACTTTCAATGGCTTTTTATCTTGCTACAGGCAACTAGTACATCTCCGGGGGTAAGGAACCCGTGCTTCATGGAACGCGTCTTGATAAACGACGAGAGAAAGTTTCAGACTGTACTACGCAGGTTCAAACTGCAAGCTGAGAGCCTTAAATCTTGCTACACTCAGCTGAATACGGATGCTGTTATTGAGATATGCTTCGAACCGCTGATCAATGGCCATTCGCATAGTGTGCACTTCGATGCTTGGTATCGCCATATGAACTAGCGCCTTGGAGTTAAGTGTTGCGCAGTTAGACTCGGGCTGGTAGGGGAATTGGGATGGACATAGACTTATAGACATAGACATATAGACATAGACATAGGCTCATAGACAACAGGTTTCAATCGGGACATTATTGGCCGTATTAACCGCATCTCTAAGGAAATATTGACAATAAAATTGCAAGCTCTAGTTCCCGCTGCAAGCCTAGTCATATCTCCCGATCGCATATTACTCTCAAGTATCCAGGACAAGCGCGTATTTCCGGCTTGCGCATGTCGGATTGGCGGCAGAGGGAGTGAGGGCAAATTCGTGACCTCCCATACACATGACAACGCTTCACAAATCTGTTGGAGCTTCGAAAGGCAAAGCAAGTGACCGCACCGTTCTATTCCTTTCTTTTGCTGTACATTCGTTATCTGTCATACAGAGGTATCCCATCCCGTATTACATCATGGGTATTTATACATTCGACCGGTTCGTTCAGAATCGACAATCGCTTATTCCTTCTGTTCAGGCTCACCCTCGAGGATGACCTTCTTCTCGTCGAAGAGCTTGGCCAAATCGCCGTTCTGGTGCATCGAGACAAGAATGTCGGTACCACCAATAAAGTCCTTCTCGACGTAAAGCTGGGGAATCGTGGGCCAGTCGGAGTACTCCTTGATACCCTCGCGCAGCTCAGGGTCCTCGAGGACGTTGAAGGCGGCGAACTTGTCGGGGTTGACGCCCTGGAGGCCGAGGATCTGGATGGCGGCGCGCGAAAAGCCGCACTGGGGTGTCTCGGGAGTACCCTTCATGAAGAGGACGACGGGGGCGGAGGAGACGGCCTTGTCGATGGCGGATCGGGTCTGGTCGGAGAGGAGGCGCACTTGGAAGGGAGTGAGAGGAGCGATGGGAGCGCGGAAAGCGGCGGCCGTGGACCGGACGGCGACAGGCCGGGCAGCTTGTCGGAGGGACTGGAGGCAGAAGGTCAGTTCTAGTGCAATATCAATGATATTTCACGATTACGCACCGAGGCTACTGTTCGTGCAAACATGATTACAGCTGTGACGGGTGAATGTGTGGTGAGGGTATGGAGATGCGCAACAACGATTGAGATGGTGGAAGTTTTAGACGGGATTAGTGATGTCAAGGATGTTCCGATGCCGATCCCCGGATATCAGTGGCCAATTAGCGATGATGTAATTTTGGCTTATCAAAGCTGCGTTTTGAACATAAAGGTTCATTTCGATTGCGATACTCAAATGCTGTTGCATATAATTTATTCTACGATAATGGCAGTTGCCTATGACATCTCATTCGTCCGAAAGTCATTTGTAAAAGACATTTAACGCCACATCATGGATACGTCGGCATCAATAAGCTTTAATGTGACAACCCATTCTGAAAGTCAACTGAAGCATCATATCATCAACACGCTATTATGACTTGCCACTAGAATATTCTATAAAATCAAACTATTGTACAATAGGTAAGCAGGGTAGTTCGGCATCGTATAAAGGCGCTCAGTTCTTACTCCAATATCGGCCTCGTGATGGTTTCGTATGATGCGGAGTGACGAACGGCGGGGTCAATTCACATAAAGCTCTGACTGCTCCCGGATCTTCTACGATATTGGTATTTATATCATAATCGAACACTAGGACAATTAATCGCTATATAATTATCTTTATTAGAAACATCACTCCTGTAAACCGAAGTCATAAGGTTGATATCACTCCACTCAACTGCAGCAAGCCCTATCATATCTCAAAGCACAGGCGCCAAGACCAAATCGCTTACCAACCCACTGGCACATCTCACTGCACCTCAATGCTTCACAGAATTCAACACGGGCTCGACGCCCATCACGAACACCACATGCGCAACTCCACTGAAGCTCTCGAACAGGCCCGGGGCGATGGCAAGCGCCACATCCTGCTAGCCGCCTCTGGATCGGTTGCGACAATTAAGCTTGTTCAAGTAATAAATGGTCTCAAAACGCAGCACAACATCTCTATTCGTCTCATTCTCACCCAGTCGGCGTCGCAGTTCCTTGCCGGCCAAAGCTTAGAGCAGCCAACCGTGGATCAGGTCTCTCGTCTGCCCCATGTCGATGCCGTCTACACAGATGCCAACGAGTGGGCGCAGCCATGGAAGCGCAATGCGCCGATCCTGCACATCGAGCTACGCCGTTGGGCAGATGTTCTGGTTATTGCACCGCTGAGCGCGAATACCATGGCTAAGATCGTCAACGGCTTGTGCGACAACCTGTTAACGTCGGTGGTTCGAGCTTGGGATGTCACAGGGTCTATAGACGGGGTCAAGAAGAAGATCATCGTCTCTCCAGCTATGAATACGGCCATGTGGAATCATCCTGTGACGAAGACCCAGATGCGTGTGTTGGAAGAGGAATGGGGAGGCGAAAATGGCTGGTTTGAAGTGTTGCGACCAGTGTCAAAGAATCTCGCGTGTGGTGATGTGGGAAGCGGAGCGATGGTGCCCTGGGAACAGATTGTCGAGGAAATTGACAAGAAAATCAACAACTAGGAGAAGCCACTGCGGGAGACAAGTTATGGAAAATTGAACTTCACGTGTGTTTTATGAAATGCAGTTCTCCCCATGGCGTTGAAGGATTCGGGGTCCAAAGCGGACACTCTTCTTAGTGATAGGGTAGGTCATTTGAGGTTTTGACACTACCAAGAAAACACGATACTTCTCATTGAAGGGTTGGAGTAATATGTTACCACGTTCTTTCACAAGGCCTGCTAATTGTTATTTCTTTTTCCCTTCGTCCGTTTTTTGTATTTGTTTGTATTCCAAAATATGTTCGGAGAGTGAAGATTGTTCGCACCTGCCACGCAGCATGCGGTCTGCTCCTTCCTCAACCTCAAGCCTGCACAACTGAAGCCCAAATTGCCATTTGCAGACCCCGTCCTTTTTTCCTTTCAACAAAAAGCTGTCCCCTTTACTCGAGTATCATCCTCATGATATATCATGGCCGCACCACAGCATCTGCTTACTTCCACTTCCAGTGCTTTGCCTGAAGATGATGCTTGCCCCTCTACACTGCGAGCTCGCCTGCGCGATGATGCGACACCGGCAACGAGCTCCTCGATAGACCCTATCCCTTACCGAAACTTCTACGAGCAGGTTCATGCATGCCTTGGAAGCCAGCTTCTTGCCCCAAAGCCTGGGAAGGCGGTGCCTCAAGTCGTCAAGAGTCATGATCCGGCTGCACAGCTTCGAGGTTGGTTTATCACACAAGGTCTTGACTTCACACTCTAATGAGATGCAGAGTCGTATGCTCGCATGGGAATGTCACTTCATACCTCTGCGATTGAGCATCTGATCCAAGCACACTCCGAAGTTCAGACCAAGATGATGGGCTTCTCTGAAGAATCCTCCAAGACTTTGTCCCAGTGCAAAGACCTCTATTCTAACATCGTTTATCCTTTGTCGGCAACGCTATGCAGCTCTCCTGAACATCCCCAAGCAAGGGTTTCTGTTCACTTGAACTCGCTCAAAAGAGACATCGCTGCGGCCAAGGAAGAGATACTTCGACTCCAAGTCGAGTGGGATGCATGCTGCCGAACTGAAGCAGACGCTTGGAAGGTACTCAATGAAGATCTCGGTGCTCGAGGCTCCGGATCAAACAAATTCAACAACGACGCTGCCAAAGCGGCCAAGGAGTTCAAAAAGGAAGCAGAAGCGATTGTCGAAGACAAGTGCCGGCTGTTGACCGAACTTGACCAGGTATGGTGGTGCCGGTTTGCTTTTGCATCGATCGACGCTAACTTATCGGTGCAGGAATTGAAGGATGAGGCTCACAGAGCGACGTTGAAGATGATGCGAGATCTCTTCAATAGTGATTGATTGGGGCTATGTTATTGCAGAGTCCATGTATGAATGGAATATTTTGGGGAATGTCAGCAGATGCACGCTGGACTGGTCATGTAGTCGGGGTTGACTTTAATTGGTCGTCTATTTCGTCTCTCATTAACTAACTATCTGTATGTCACTTCCATCTTTGCCAATGCAAGTGCCCGAGGACCAACCTGGTCTCTTTTATGTATGGAAAATTACCGCTAAACGCCGTCCCATGAATCGACTTTTTCTTGCGCCAAGTAGTGAGCGCATGTTTTCTATCAGCATTTACTGCTTCTTCTCGGGAATGACGACGCCCCAGGGGTGATCAGTGCGACCGTACATGATGTCGCCTAGCCAGCCCTTGATCTTGCTGGTGACCTCACCAGCCTCACCCTCAGCACCCATGGGGATGTTGATGTCCTTTCCACGGTGGTGAATTTGAGAGACGGGGCAGATGAAGTAAGCAGTACCGGCAGCGAAAGACTCGAGCAGGCGGCCCTCGGCATCAGCCTCGGCGACCTCAGAAATTGTGTACTTTCGCTCAGTAATCTCATACTCGTCTCCAAGACGCTCACGAGCCATCTCGAGACAGCTTCGGCGGGTGACACCATCAAGGATCAGCTTGTCGTCAAGAGGAGCAGTGATGATCTCCTTCTTGCCATCCTTTCGCTTCCAGATGACGAAGAAGTTGCTAGCACCGGCCTCGGTACACTCTCCTTGGGAGCCGTACAGCCAAAGGATCTGGTGGTAACCACGAGTTCGCGCATCGGCAGTGGCAAGCAGTGAAGGACCGTAGTTGGCACCGACCTTGGCATAGCCGAAACCGCCAACCCAAGCGCGGACCATATCGTCGGGAGAAGTGTGGAGACGCATACCGCCGGGGGGAGCATCCATGCGGGGCATGAAGGTCACGATGATGTAGAGAAGAGCCTGCTTGGGGGCGGAAACACCGAGTTGAGGAGCGGTTCCGATGACGGTAGGTCGGATGTAGAGGAAGCTGCCGGCGCGGTCCTCAGGGATCCACTTGGAACCGTCGACGGAGAGAAGGGCGATCATGAGCTTCTCGATCTCGGCGGGCTCAAAAACGGGGAGGGAGATACGGCTGGAGGACATGCGAAGACGGGCGGCATTGCGGTCAGGGCGGAAGATGCGCAGCTTGCCGTCGTATCCACGGTAGGCCTTGAGACCCTCGAAGCACTCGGTAGCGTAGTGCAGCACGGAAGCAGTTGGCATCAGGCTTAGGGGTCCGTAGGGCTTGAGCTCGGGGGCGGCCCAACCGGTGGATTGCTTCCATGAGGCGAGGACCATGTGGTCTGTAGCAATGGTCTCATCGCCGGAGTGGGCAGTGGCCTCGTCGGGAACAGAGCGAGGGTTCTGGGTGTAGGTGTAGGTGAGCTTGGAGGCATCGAGGGGTGCTTGGGCGGTGGGAGCGCCGTTGACTGTAGGCTGGGCGACATCCTTCTTGTGGATGGCGGCGGCAGTCAGGTTGACATCCTGGGTTTCGACGGCAGAGGGAGCCATGATGAGTGAGTGTAGTCGAGGTGAATTGAGTCAATGCAGGTCGTTTAGAGTATTAGGCGAGGATCGGAGTCAACACTTGCACGGTTTATACAGAGCAGCAACAAGAGAAGCAAGCCAGAAACAAAGAGAGCGTAGGGAAACTTTATACACAAACAGCACGACTAACACAAGGGTACCTATTGTATGACTGATCCGTTCTCTCTCCACCCGGCGCCGGCGTCACCCCCAGGAAAGATTAAGAGTCACGAGCTGGGGCAGAAAAAAGAAAAGGAAAAGATCCGTCCCCGCCGACCGCAGGCCCGGGGTAGACCGCCTCTGCCCGCGCTGGCCCGGCGCCGGCGATAGAGAGAGAGGGGGGTTAAGAAAGCAATTGGTGTTGTTTTCTTCTTGTTCTTTTTACCCCATTGTTTTTTTTTATGATAGAGGACGGGCCGGGACACACAGAAGTACCTGGTCATGCGCCCAGGCGGAACCAAACTGCCTTTGGTAGGTGGTCAAGGTGACAAGGTGTCACACACACACAGCCTTGGAACTACCTTTGTGGATGGGAGCCGCCAGCGTGGGAGGCTCAATCAGATGCTGGATTGAGGGTTCCACCTTTTTGTTTGTGGTTTGCTTCTGGAGTGTTTCTGGAGATAAGAAGGGTTAATGTCACTGGCAAGGTTTGCCTCAAAGCACGCATGTCCAATGCCATGATGCACTACGTCAATGGCTAGGTTATGGAAAGAGTTTTTATGTTTTCAGGTTGCTTACCTTACCCAGTGTCATGACTTGCGTGCTGCGTCTCATACTGACACCTAACTATTCTGGAACTTCGGCTTATCGAGATCGCTTACACGGTGCATGCTGTATCTGCAGGCAGTGGAGGCTTGCAGACTGCGGTATAGGACTTACCCGACCGGCTTTCAATTTCATAATCTATCCCGCAGTGCGGAATAGTAGAGTATTATGTCAAACGTCAATTTGATGGCTGACTTCCCCACTGCAAAGGCGCGCCAACTCGAACTAAGTTAGGAGGACAACTGGCGTCTACAATCAACAATAGATAACAGACCCGAGTTCATATCATGACTTCGTTCATGAAAGCAGGTAATTGACCACCATGCAAGCGTATCATGTGCCATTCAAACCCCTGCCTGTCAATTCTCACAAAAGAACAGAAAAATTGATCACCCTCACTGAAGTTTTTTTTCTTCTGATACTGTTCCCTCTTGGCGTAGAGATTGTAGAGGGCGGAATGGGTTGCGTCCGCCGCTAGCCGTCAATTGCCATTGCTCATGAGGTCATGCCCCTCCATTTGAATTGATTGGCAGGGGAGGGGAGATTTCGACACTGAAGAACCAGGACAAAGATTTTTTTGACAAGGTCACATTACATATACTTGCAGCGGGCTTATCGAGGGGGATCGGGCCTATCCTATAGGGTTTTGTTGAATGCGAGGCGAGGGGGGCATGATGGCGTGGCGGTTCGTGTCATGATATCGAGATATTGGACAGAAAAGGTACGACCGACGGGGGACAATGGGATGGGCTTTCGTAAAAAATTCGTCATTTGTGAGTTTTCTTTTCTAGGTATCATGCTCGACTTATTAATTTTTTCCTGTCTCTTAATTGGGGGGCCTGTTGAAAGACCATTCTTATCTATTCGTGTCCATTGCCAGACCGCCACCATTTACCGGTACTTCACACCATCCTCTCCCATTCATGCCCTCTCAGCCTCCTTCCGTGCCTGCTCCTCCTCGAGAATCTCGCGCTCGCGGGCCGCTGCCTCAACACCGGCCTTCATGCCCTTTGCGCGCTGACGCGCCTCGTACATGTCGCGGCTCTTCATGATGCGCTGCACGATCTCGCCAGCGTTGACGTGCGCGAATGTATGCGCGCCGATCATACGGTGGATGCCCATTGCCTTGGGTGCTGTGTACGGGTCGTATGTCAGGGGCATGAAAGCAGTTGGGCCGTGGTACACGGCGTCTGGGGTTCCGCGCGGCAGCGTTGTGAGGTATGTCCTTGTAGGTGCGAAGGGCGCGCCAAATACAACGGCGTTGATGTACTGGAGGGGGTGTCAGCTTTTCTCATCTGGGGTAAAATGGTGTGGTGGTTGTGGGATTCTTGTTTACCTTGCATTGCAGAACGCAGAGACCGCGCTCGAAGATGTTCATGATGGGGTAGTTGATTCCCTTCCACTGGTTGATCACCTCGTCCTCGTGAACACCGACTACGACGTAGGCCGGGCCGTAGTCCTCTCCCTTGCCCTTTCGCTCGTTCACGGCTTGCTCGGAAAACCAGCCATCTTTGCGCGCGACTTCATCTTCCTCGAGAAGGACCTGGCGCAGGAACTCGATGTGGCCGCTGGAGAACAGATCATAACCTCCGTCAACGTACACGACGCGCTGTCCAGGCTTGGGACCGGGTCCCTCGATAAGCTGTCGGAAGCTACCCCTTTCGTCCTCGGCGTCTTCGGATTTGGCTTCTTGAGACGCAGTCCAGAAATGCACCTCGGCGCCGGGTGCCTTGCCCGAGGCATCGGTAGCGTAGAGCTTCATGCGTTCCAGCATCGCCTGTCCCTCAGCGACGCGCTCATCGGGAGTTCCGTGACCCTCGTCGCCGGCGAGCTTCTTCTCGAGCGACTTGATAAAGTGAGTCTTTGTGCACAGCAGCATGCGACCGACGAGGTCGGTGGTGGAAATGCCAGGTGAGCGCTTAACCACCTTGAATCGGCCGGCCTCCTTGACGAATCGGTAGCAGTCGTTACCATCGCTGTCCGAGGTGATGTCGTCGCCGTGAACGACGTATTTGCAGCCGTAGTGGGTGATGTAGGGGAGGGATGTGACGTATGGCGCATGGCCGACTGAACGGGTGACCCAGCGACAGGCGTCAGTAGCAGCAAGTCTGCGACGCGTCAGTAAGTGATTTTGGGGTTTATCTGTCGCTTGACAGACAGTAGAGATTGCGCAAGTTACCGTTCTGCGAGGGTCATGACCGTAGGACCCTTGTTGGCGAGGATGGCTTCATCAGAGTGAACACCAGCGTAGAGCTCATCGCCTAATTGACGGGCCTGGACAATAGCACCAGCGTGACCTAGAAATGTCAGTATCGCTGGTTGAAAAGATCCAGAAGAGTAACATACCGTGGTGGAAAAAGTCAAAGCAGCCATCGACCCAGATACGTCCCTCATGGAGCTCAGGAGAAGGCTCACCCTCAAGACGAAGCTCATCGTCGACAGAGGGGTTAGTGGGGTTAGAGGAAGCCATGGTGGCGAGAAAAAGAATGAGATATACGATAACGAAGTGCTTCAGTGTAGGGAATGCGCAAGTCCAAGATAGAATGTGAAAAAGAATGCCAAAAAAGAAGCGGTGGTGATTTGTTTAAGATTAAAAAGTTCTCCTGTAAGGTGATTGTAAAGTAAACCACATAATACGTAACTCAGACTGAGCCGTTGGGGAGGTTAATGAGCTTTGGTTGCGCTAACAGTTTTACGAGGGTATGATTGGTCCGTTTGGCTGCTGAGCTTTTGGTAATTTAATGAGGTCGGTTGCGCTTTGGTAACGTTGGACCCTCTGATTGAAGAGCCTCATGTATTTCATTGTAGGGAAGCAATCTGTGAAGCGATAAAGATGCCTAATTAACAATTAGTGACAATGAATTTCGAAGACTGCGCAGTTGAAGGCACTTGGAATAGCCTGTCACATGCCAACATCAACAGCCCCGCCATGTAATTTCGTGATAATTATCCATGCTCGTGTTCAACAAATACTCAACTTACCCCTGGATCCCTTCATGGCTCGCCTATCCACCCAACGTCATCTTCACCGTTATCGTTAGCCGGCTTCACTTATCTCTCCCTCTCCCACTCACCGAACATCCCCGGACTTCACTTCTTTTCCCGGACCTGAAGACCCTGCATCAGCTCCACTTCCCCTCGGCCCTTGCCGCCACGTTTCCGATCCATTGGCTCCGATCTTTGCCTTAATCGGTCCTCGTCGGGCCAAGATCCCCCGGAGGGTATGGATTGCTCCTTGACAGCGACCGACGATGTGGTCAAGGTTCTTGGGGTAAGGCGCGATGACACCCTACAACTTTGGGGGAGGGTATGCGGTATATAAGATGGCGATGGTCCGGTCGTTATGGCATGGCTCTCTCACCATTGGCAATTGTGAATTGACTCTTCATCATGAAGTTCACTACTGTCTCGGCGCTTCTGGCCCTTGTATCTCCTGCTCTCGCTGACTGGCACTTCGCCAAGGGCAAGGATATCAAGTACACCTCTGTCGAGGGTTTCTTCATGCAGGATGACCTTGCCACTGACGCCAGCAAGTTCGACTACGTATGAGCCTCAGCTCTCACTTTAATGTCATCGACTAACAAATACAGGCTCAATGGAACTTTGGTCTCTTGAACCGCACATATCCCACAGATCCCAAGAACCCCCGAAAGGGCTACAAGACTCAGTGGGAGCGATTTGAGCAGTATGTCAAGCACCTCAACCGCAACGCTAGCCGGGACAGGACGCGATACAAGGTTCTTGTTATGGGACGACACGGTGAGGGTTGGCACAATGCTGCCGAGGCTTTCTATGGAACACCAGCCTGGAACGCAAGTAGTCCATATGAACACTTTCAACTCATACTGACAAAGATTTAGTGCTACTGGGGCCTTCAGTCTGGTAACGGCACAGCCATCTGGGAGGATCCCCTCCTCACACCCGCCGGTGTCAATGAGGCTCTCAAGGCCAATGCCTACTTCAAGTCCCGGTTCGAAGACGAAGGCATGCCGTTTTTTGACAAGTACTATGCTTCTCCCTTGAGCCGCTGCATCGAGACAGCCCACGAGACATTCAAGGGTCTGGACCTCCCCAAGGATAAGCCTTTTGTGCCTCTCGTTAAGGAGCTTCTTCGCGAGGGTATCAGCATCCGTACATGCGACCACCGCAGCAACAAGACCTACATCAGCACTCTAACACCCAAGATCAAGTTCGAGAAGGGGTTTGCTGAGAAGGACCCTTACTGGACTGGCAAGAAGGGCGAGACGGGTGAACATCAACTAGAGCGAAGCAAGGACGTCCTCGATGATATCTTCACCGCTGATAACTCTGTGTGGATCAGCATCAGCAGCCACTCTGGCGAAATCACCAAGCTTCTTCAGGCCCTTAACCACAGACCTTTCCGCCTCGCTACTGGCCAGATCATTCCCGTTCTCGTCAGGGCTGATATAGTGAATGAGGAACCTTCCTCTACTTATGCATCCTGGATGACCGAAGCGACCTGCAACGCCCCGCCTGTGACTAGCCTCTCTGGACAGGGTTGCGTGTGCTCGACTACATTGGCATCTGCACCAGCAAAGGCAACATAGGATCTTAATAGAAGAAGGAAATTATATTGATCATGTAGTGATCGCTAACTCAGTACATAGAAAACATGCAAAGACTGTTTGACTACTACAAAGAAAAGATATGACAGTAAATGCCTCCATCCCTGCGGCTTGTGTACAATCTTGCCGCTCCCATTATCCATCATTCTCTTCAAAGAGCTCCGCTTGCACATTTGGCGCCGTCGCCAGACAAGTTCAAGATAGCGCCGCCTTGTATAGATGTAGGGTTGGCAGTGCTTCCTAGGGTAAACTTCCATGTCTGACCCAGTAGATTCTCCTGCGCGAACAGTGACCCATCAGGCGCTGCCATAACGGCTCCCCAGATCAAGTTGAGGGCCGTTAGTAGGAGGTTGGGGTAGGTCTGGTATCGCTCCCACTTTTGCGTGGTCAAGGACCATCGAACAATGTTTGTCCGTAGAAGACCGGATTCTATGATTGAGGCCTGTACAGCGTAGAGATAATCACCTCCACCTGGAACATATGCCCAATCACCCACTCCAGAAATGAGACCAATACTGCTCGTGCCAGAACTGATAAGCTTTCCAAAGTTGGCGCCGCGTCTGAGATCAATCGACCACCATTTTCCTCCACCTTCAGACACCCATAAGCGTCCTTGGTTGTCGACATCACCCATGCTGATCGAGTTGCTCTCAATAATAAGCGGCAGCACCTCGTAATTACCATTTTTGGCAATACGGATGAGTTGCGACTGTGGACAGCCGAGGAGACCGCAGACGAGATTCTTGAGAAGTGGCTGCGTGACAAACCCGTAGATGTAGTTGTCGACAGGGTTGAAGCCAATACCGTTGATGGCACCACCAGGGCCCACGCCTGATTTGATGGTGACTCGATCTCCGGTGATGAGGTTGACTTGTGTGAGAGTATTGGATAGCAGACTTGAGAGGACGAAGCCGTATCCATTACAGTCAAAGGTCGGACCAAAGGCTGCTTGAGGCATCATGCTGGTGCTAGTTGTAGCATGGCTAGTGGTAGGTACGATGACAACGGCACTGCTCGTGGTGATTACTACTGGAGCAGCACTAGTTGTAGTAGGGACAACCACTGCTGCTGAGCTGGTAGTTGGTATTGCAACGGGTGCACTAGATGTAGTAGGTAGAACAACTACAGCAGAGCTGGTAGTAGTTGGGACAACTACTGCTGCTGAACTACTTGTAGTTGGAACAATTACTGGTGCTGAGCTGGTTGTAGTTGGCAGTACCACGACGGGAGCACTAGACGTAGTAGGGATAATCACAGCTGCTGAACTTGTAGTTGGTACCACAACCGGGGCACTAGATGTAGTTGGGATAACCACTGCTACCGAGCTAGTTGTAGTAGGTAGAATAACTACAGCAGAGCTAGTAGTAGTAGGGAAAACTACTGCTGCTGAACTAGTTGTAGTAGGGAAAACCACTGGTGCTGAGCTGGTAGTAGTTGGTGGTACCACAACGGGAGCATTAGACGTAGTAGAGATGACCACTGCCGCCGCGCTAGTTGTTGTAGGTGGAATAACTACCGTAGAGCTGGAGTTCGATACTACTGGTGCCACAGCAGAGCTCGATGTGGTTGGTGGAACCGCGACGAGAGTCTCAATGATGATGGTGCCTGGCTCACCAGCCGCAGTAGGTGGGTTGTAAAGAGTGCGACCGGTAGCAGCTGTGCTGGCAGCAGCAATGAAGACGGTGACGTTGGCGGTTGCAACAATAGGCATAGACGTGCTAGGAACACCCGCTGGTGACGAGGTTGAAGTACCTGGACTTGCAGTCGGTGTTTCGATAAGGACTGTTCCTGTACCACCTTCTGAGATTGGAGGCCTATACATGGTCACAGTAACAGAACCAGATCCACCAGCGTAGATTGTGACATTCTGTACCACAGCTGGTGCTGATGTAGTCCCTGCTGAAGATGTCGCTGCTGGAGCAGAGCTGGGCGTTTGGATGAGGATTGTCCCAGGCTCACCGGACGAGGCGGGAGGAACATAGATAGTCGTCGTAATGGATACAGGGCCCTCAATGTAGCGAGTCACGTTCTGTACTACGACAGGTGTCGCACTCGTGCTTGAAACTGCTGCAGTTGTTGTTTCTGCAGGAGCCGAAGTTGGGGTTTGGATAAGCACTGTTCCGGGCTCGTTAGACGCCGTGGGAGGAATGTATATAGTCGTCGTCACAGAAGCTGGACCACCAACATAGCGAGTCACATTCTGAATTGAACTTGCAGACTCAACACTTGTGGTAGTATAAGCAGCTGTCGGGGTCTGGATAACTACTGTGCCAGGGTCTCCGGATACAGCAGGTGGGAAATAAATGGTCGTGGTGATTGATGCAGGGCCACCGACGAAGCGAGTGATATTCTGGATGGCGCTCTGAGCTTCAGCACTTGTTGTAACCGCACTACTGGTGACAGCAGCTGATGGCGTCTGGATAACAACAGTACCAGGCTGACCAGACGTGACAGGAGGGATGTAGATAGTTGTCGTAACCGACGCAGGGCCTTCCACATAGCGAGTGACATTCGGAATTGTGCTGGGCAACTCGATGGTCGTAACAGTCTCGCTAGCAGGTACAGATGAGGTTCTCTGGCTAGTGGGCTCAGCCGTGGGTGTTTGGATAATTACTACACCAGGATCGCCAGATGCTGAAGGCGGAATGTAAATGGTTGTCGTGATAGAAGCAGGACCGCCGACATATTGCGTGATGTTCTGAACCACAGTTGGTGGACCAGCTGCTGTAATAGTTTCACTGATAGGTGTAGAGGAGGACTCCTCACTTCCAGGACCATTTGTTGGTGTCTGGATGAGTACCGTACCCGGTTCACCAGACGTTGCAGGAGGGATGTAAATCGTTGTTGTAACCGAAGCAGGGCCACCAACGAAACGAGTGACATTCTGGAGTCCACTGGGCAACTCAGAGCTTGTGATCGACACAGAAGTGATGTCTACAGGACTGGACGTAGGTGTCTCGATGAGCACTATGCCTGGTTCGCCGGATGCTGTAGGAGGGATGTAAATAGTTGTTGCGACAGATGCAGGACCTCCCACAGTACGTGTGACATTTTGAACTTGGGCGATGGTCTCACTCGAGGTGGCTGATGCTGTTGTCTGGTCACTCAAACCAGCGGTTGGGGTCTGGATCACCACTGTACCGATCTTGTCTGGGTCGTCTGATGCAGGCGGGTAGTAGATAGTGGTGGCAGCTGTTCCAGGTCCACCGCTGTAAATGGTAGTGTTCTGGCCACCAGCTGATAGCTCTGTGCTTGAGGTTGTCTCGCCAGTTCCTGACGTTGGTGTCTGAATGATTACCACGCCACCCTCGCCTGATGCAGTAGGAGGGATATAGATGGTCGTGGTGACTGATGCAGGACCTCCGACGTAACGAGTGACGTTCGCAGGCTCATTAGGGCCCGAGGTCGGTGTCTCGATGACGATTGTTCCAACGCCATCTGGATCATCTGAGGCGGGTGGAAAGTAAACTGTCCTGGTGGTTGAGCCAGATCCACCGCTGGTGATAGTAACATTTGAGCTAGCTCCTGGAGCAGCGATAGTGCCTGTAGGAGTCTGGATGACAATAGTCCCGGCTTCTCCTGATGAGGCTGGAGGTAGATAGATTGTCTGAATGACCGTACCTGGACCACCACTCGTAATTGTAATGTTTTGCAACTCGCCAACACTGAGTGGGCTTGTAGCTGTACTGCTTATAGCCTCTGTACCAGTCTCTTCACCATCCGGACCTGCAGTAGGGGTCTGGATGAAGATTATATCTGGCTCGCCCGAAACTGTAGCCGATACGTATATGGTAGTCGCAACTGAACCAGGACCGCCACCATGTACAGTAGTGTTTGGTCTGCCCTGAGGAGACACAACCACTCCTGTGGTAGAAGCAATGATCCCGGCAGTATCTGTTTCGTCATCGGCTGAACCTCCAGTAGGAGTTTGGATAACAATAGTGCCCGCCTCACCGGACACGGTAGGTGGAATGTAAAGTGTTTGAGTAACAGATCCGGGGCCGCCACTATATATCGTAACGTTGCTTACAATAGATTCGGTAGCAGAGGGGTCAATGGATCCCGTCGGAGTCTGAATGTAGACTGTGCCCGGGTCCCCTGAAACTGTCGCTGGTACATAGACTGTTCTTGTGGCTGTGCCGGGAATGCCAGTGAATATTGTGATATTTCCAGGAGTGTCTGCAGTTGGTGAAGCAGTGGAGCCATCCGGGGTTTCGATAATGACGGTTCCAGCCTCACTCGTTGCTGCAGGGGGCACATATATGGTGCGAGTAGCAGTCACAGGGCCACCGCTGTACACAGTAACGTTGGCCAGGGCATTGATGGGGGTCTCCGAGGCGCCAGTAGGTGTCTCAACCAGGACCGTATCTGGTAGCCCTGATATGCCAGGGATAGTGATTGTAGTTGCGACTGACACTGGGCCACCTCTTGTGATGGTAACGTCGTCTTGGCTATTTTCGACACTCGATGTTCCCTCGTCCGCTGATCTAGTAGGCGTCTCAATGATAACTGTGTCAGGCTGTCCTGAAAGACCGGGGATAGTGATTGTGGTTTCAACCGTTGCAGGACCGCCTCTCGTGATTGTAACCTCGTCATCCTGACTACCACTGATCGCTGTCGGTGTCTCAATGACGACCGTGTCTGGTTGTCCGGACAGACCAGGGATTGTGATTGTGGTTGCTGCTGACACTGGGCCACCTCTGGTGATGGTAAAGTCATCTTGGCCATCGTCGGTCGTCGATGCCTCAACTTTCACAGACCTAGTTGGGGTTCTGATGAGAACGGTATCTGGTTGACCTGATACACCGGGAATGGTGATCGTAGTCGCGACCGATACGGGACCGCCGCTGATGAGAGTCACATCATCTTGGCCGTCGCTAGTTTCCGATGCCTCTCCACCCGCTGATTCTGTTGGAGTTTGAATAAGAACTGTGCCGGGTTGACCTGAGATGCCTTGGATGGTTACTGTCGTTGCAACTGACACAGGACCGCCTCTTGTTATAGTAACCTCATCCTGACTGTCGCCAGTCTGTGTTGGCTCCTCTTCATCAACGGCATCAGTTGGTGTTTCGATAAGAACTGTATCTGGCTGGCCTGAGATACCGGGAATCGTAATAGTAGTTGCAACGGATACAGAGCCACCGCTTGTGATAGTAACCTCGTTCTTGTCATCTCTAGATACAGTTGGTGTCTGGACAAAAACTGTATCTGGCTGGCCTGAAACTCCAGGAATAGTGATCGTAGTTGCGACCGACACAGGCCCACCACTCGTGACAGTGATTTCATTCTGGCTGTCGCCAGTCCCCGAAGGCTCTCCATCATCAGCTGATACAGTTGGTGTCTGGATGATAACTGTGCCGGGCTGACCGGACACACCAGGTATATAGATAGTTGTCGCAACGGAACCTGGACCCCCCTGGGAAAGTGTAACGTTTGCTATACCAGTACCCGTCTGAGCCGGGTCTTCGTCGCCAACAGACTCCGTGGGCGTTTGGATGATGACTGTACCAGGCTGTCCTGATTGTCCAGCAACGTAAATGGTTGTTGCAACCGACCCTGGACCACCCTGTGATACCGTGACATTAGAAACACCAGTAGGTGCACCTGTCACAGAGCCTGTGTCCTCAGCAGCACCAGTTGGTGTTTCGACCAGAACAGTATCTGGCTCGCCAGAGATAGTGGCAGGAATAAATACAGTTCTGGTAACTGTTCCTGAAACACCGCTGAAAATAGTAGTATTGGTCTCGCCACTACCCAAACCTGAAGTCTCTGCTTGTGATCCAGTGGCTGGTGTCTCAACCAGTACAGTGTCCGGCTCTCCAGAAACAGTCGCTGATATGTACAAGGTTCTAGGTGCAGTGACTGGGCCACCACTGAAGATTGTTGTATTTGCTCGGCCACCTGCAGCTGTGCTCGTGACCGAGGATTCATCTCCCGTCTCCTCAGCATCACCAGGTAGAGTCTCGACGATGACTGTGCCGGACTCTTCTGGATCATCAGGAGGGAAGTAAAAGGTTCCTCCAGCTGTTCCAGGAGCTAGGGTGTAAATGGTGACGTTGCCAGGACTGACAGTCGAGAAAGCTGGCGCGACTGTTATGGTTCCAGTCTCAAGTGTAGAGGCTTCTTCCGCGCCGCCAGTGGGAGTCTCAATGATGACCGTTCCTGGTTCTCCAGATGCTGTAGGTGGGATGTATACAGTTCTCGTTACACTGGCTGAGCCTCCGCTAATGATAGTGACATTGCCTCCTGACATGGTAGGTTCAATAGTAGTTCCAGAAGCTTCCTCTGATGTCTCCGACGCGGACTCGTCTCCATCATCGTCAGAGCCAGAAGTTGGTGTCTCAATAGCGACAGTTCCAACTTCTCCCGAAACGGTCGCAGGGATATATACGGTTCTTGTGGTTGTGCCAGGTCCGCCACTGTAGATAGTAACGTTGCCTGTTACAGCCGCTGTTGCAGATGCCTCAAAGTCCGGAACCGAGGTAGGCGTTTGGATGATGACAGTGCCTGGTGCGCCAGAGGCAGTGGGTGGTACGAAGACAGTTTCTCTGACTGTTCCAGGGCCTCCGATGAAGATAGTAACATTGCCAGCAGAAGAAATAACTGCTGGTTGGCTGGCAGTCTCTGAGCTGGTAATGCTCTCACCATCATCTGTAACTGTGTCTTGATCAACTCCTTGCGTAGGTGTTTGGATGATCATGGTGGTTGAATCGCCAGATGCACTTGGTGTCAGGTAGATAGTTGTAACAGCTGTGCCTGGTCCACCACTGAATACAGTCACATAAGTTGGGTCGCCGGTTCGTGAAACATCAATTGGAGTCTCTATAATCAGCGTTCCAGAGTCTCCTGAAGCCGTACCAGGGATGAACCGAGTAGTAGCAGCTGTCGCTGAGACTCCACTGTAGATGGTCACATTGGCAGGGCCTGATCCAGATGTTGGAGTCTCGATGATGACAGTATCAGGTTCATCTGTAGCGGTCGCAGAAACAATAATGGTTCTAGTTACGGAACCAGAACCGCCAGAGTAGACAGTAGTACTGTCTCTGTCACTATCAGCCCTCACAGCAGGTGTTTCAATGATGATGGTTCCAGGTTCGCCAGATGCGGTTGGGGGTATGTAAATTGTGCGAGTGCCAGCTGCTGAGACGCCACTATAGATAGTGGTATTTCCACTGCCTCCATCGTCGACACTTGAAGTTGGGGTCTCGATAACGATCGTTCCGGGTTCGTCAGTTACCGTAGCGGGTATGTATCGTGTTTGAGTGACAGTAGCGGGGCCACCAGTGACAATAGTAACATTACCTATGCCCGTGGCTTGTGATCCAGATGTTGGGGTCTCAATAACCACAGTGCCTGGTTCTCCCGAGACAGTAGCCGGAATGAAGCGAGTAGTCGTAGAAGAAGCAGGTCCTCCACTGTAAATAGTCACATTGCTTACCACTCCAGAGGTAACAACTGAAGTCGGGCCACCAGCACCTGTGCCTGTGATTGTAGGATCATCATCATTTGGATCAGGTGTAGGCGTCTCAATGACGACAGTGCCAGCCTCGCCCGAAGCGGCGGGAGGGATATAGATAGTGCGGGTGGTAGACCCTCCAAAGCCACTATATATGGTGACGTTCGGGATAATCCCAGAGGGTAGAATAGTACTCGTAATACCTGCTGAAACGTCGACATCACCTCCAGACTCGGAGGCAGGTGTTTCAATGATGTAAGTTCCAGGCTCTCCCGAAGCCGTAGGCGAGACGTACTTTGTGATTCTGGTTGATGCAGTTCCCTGAGTGAAGATGGTCACGCCGGACCTGGCATCTGAGGCACTGGTTGGGTCCTGGTTTCCAGAGTCCCCAGTAATGCTACCGGAGTCTGAATCAGAGACTGGTGTCTGTATGATGATAGTCCCAGCCTCGCCAGATGCTGTAGGGGGGATGTACAGTGTCACTCTTACAGAGGCAGTGCCCGAGCTGAAGACTGTCACGTTGGGTATAACGCCAGACTCCAGAGTTGTAGTCTGACTACCAATGTCGGCATCTCCCGTTGTTTCGGTATCCACTTGAGAGACAGGAGTCTCGATAATGATGGTACCAGCCTCACCCGAAGCAGCCGGAGGTAGGTAGATAGTCTGTCTGGCCGTTGCAGTGCCCGACGTAAAGATCGTAACATTTGCAATTCCAGCAGGAGATCCAACTGTGGGCTCACCATTATCAACACCATCAGTTTCTTCAGGATCATCATCAGATACAGGAGTCTCAATGATGATATACCCTGGTCCATCTGAGGCCGTGGGTGGCACGTAAACGGTGATCCTGCTTGAAGCAGTGCCGGAACTATAGACTGTGATATTCGGCCTGACTCCAGAGGTTTCAAGGGACGTGTTACTGGCAGTGTCCTCGTCATCGTCAACTGCAGATGTTGCAGCAGAAGTAGGGTTGTCAATAGAAGCAGCTGTAGTAGTGGCAGCAACAGTGGGAGCTGCGCTACGTGGTGTCTCAATAATGATAGTACCAGGTTGGTCAGCTGCTTTAGGAGGTATATAGAATGTCCTCCTCGCACCGCTTGCACCAGCCCTAAATATGGTAACGTTGGTATTACCACCGATGGCGGAAGCAGTAACTAGTACATCATCGTCCCCGCGAGCAGTTGCCGCTTCAGACTGTGTCTCTGGAACTGGGGTCTCGATGACAACAGTCCAGGGATCACCAGAGGCCTGGGGAGGGATGTATAGGGTTGTTCTCTCTGGGCCGGAACCGGATTTAAAGACAGTGATGGTTGCTGCTTCACCGTCTGAGGCTTCAGTGGTCTGGCCGACGTCGGCGGTGATGACGATGAGGGGATCTCCAGCGGATACAATAGTGCTAGCTTCTTCATCATTGTTGGTGTTTGAATCAGATCCAGATCCTGATTCTGCGGCACCAGTAGGAGCGCTGAGGTCTGAGGTGTTGCTCTCGGCACCGGCATCTGTCTCGGATACTTGGCCGTCGATCACACTTGAGGCGGAAGTTTCAGTTTCGCTCTCGTCATCTTCATTTTCATCTGAAGAGCCAGTTTGAGAAGCAATACCAGAGGCTCCTGTGCTCGTGACTGTACTGATCTGAGAGCTCTGGCTTCCAGTTGCAGAAGTTCCATCGTCAGCTGTTTCTGACGAGGTATCCCCAGCAGAGCCATCGCCGCTGATTAAGCTTTGTCCCGAACTACTCGGCGAAACACCCGAGGAGGCACTGCCAGGCGTTCCGTCGGTGACAGCCTCTCCATCAGAAGCAGATACTGTAGATGAAGCATCACCATCCTGAGCATCACTAATCCCTGAACTTCCTTCGCGAGTGATTGAGCCTCCTACACCACCAGCTGGTAGGACTGTGACGCCTAAGCTTGTGCGTGACTGTCCCCCATCCGCTTCAGTGGACTTCGAGTCGCTTTGACGGGTAGTCGAAGGGCCTACAGAGGAAGCAGAGCTAGAAACTCCACTTCCTATGGTAGTCGACTGTCCAGCAGCATCAGTCCTCGAAACCTGACTCGAAGTAGTTGGTGAGCCGTCAGATGCTACACCACTGCTCGCTTCGCTTGCTGCCAGGAGAGTTGATGAAGTCTCATCGCCTTGCGGTACTCTATCGGACTCAGCCACACTTTGAGAGCCGACAAGCGTCTCTATATTGACACTCTCCGCCGAGGTAGTAGTACGTCGACTTGTGGCTTGCGACACGCTTGAGGTGCCAGAACTAGAACCACTGGCCGATTGAGACTGTGTGACTTCGCTACCAGACACAGATACAGCGTTACCAGTTGTAGTAGAGCTGGAAGGACTTGAAGAACCAGTCGCAGTGCTTTGACTCAATGTTTCACCGCCAGCTCTTGTGTTTGCATTTGGTGAAGTGCCGCCTCCAGATATAGAGGCAGATGCCCTCGATCCTGAAGATGTCGTAGTACCAACTACACCAGCGCGAGTAGATTGAGAGCTGGTTCCAGTTGCAGATCTCTGCGTGCTAGTCTCATCATCTTGTGATGCGTTTCCATTATCGTTGTTTGCCGAGGTTGATTGAGATCCGGCATCCCCAACAGATACTGAGCTACTCGCTCCAGCACTTCTCTGAGTACTTCGAGATGTTGTGCCGGTGTTAAGACCAGTGGATTCTGTGCCTAATCCTTGTGGTAGAGCTGTGAAACGCTGTGTTGACGTAGTGGCACCAGAGTCTGTAGACTGTTGCGAGTCGGTAGACTTAGAAGTGGCTGATCCTTGTCCTTGACGTGTTGACGATGGTTTCTGAGAAACACTTCCACTGGAATCTGTGGAGTTTTGAGTAATAGATGCTGCGGGATTTGTTTCGACTGGGCCGAGTTCCAAAATTGTGGTCTCGTCATTCGATGATCCAGCAGGATTGCTTGCTGTGGAAGTCTTACTACGTGTAGAAGGCGAACTGCTGCTACCAGGGCGAGCACGGGTACTCGACGTGGTAGAGGGTTCTAGCTCGGGTGGTCCTGGACGTCCTCCATTACCTTGAGGTTCTACTTCAATCAGGGTTGTCCTGGAAGTCCTTGACGAAACTCTCGATGTAGAAGCCCCCTTATAGCCTGCACCAGCAGAGGTTGCAGCTTTCGTAGCTGCGTTGCTCGAAGTCCACCAGATGGTCTTTCCATTGGCATCTGTAGTCCAAGCGTGCATACCCATTTTGGCACTCTCCCATCCTGTGCTGGTGTCCCATTTGCTTGTCTTTGTACGAGTAGCCTTGGATTCTTCGTTGGTGAGGGTCTTGACAACATCTGCGGTGATGGTGATCACCGTGTTGCTTGATGTGACGGTGTAAGTAGCTGGCGATGTCGTGACAACTGGTTTCCGAGTTTTTGACTGGCTCTGAGCAGTAGCCGATTTTCGTTTTGAAGAGGATTTGCTGGGCGCATTCTCTGCATCTCCTCCTGTGTCGTTGGGATCTCCATCGCTGCCGCTTCCATTTGATGCGGTACCACCAGAGACTGGCTTAGAGCCCCCTTTCGAACCACTGCTTGACTGTTCGCCGTTATTCTTTCCACCAGAGCCCCCAAAATCAGGGTCATCCTCATCATTTGACCCATTGCCGCCTGATGAGGTCCCCTTCCCCCCGGAACTTCCATCCTCTGAGTCTGGGTCATCATCCGAGCCATTCTCTCCCGACTGCGTGCCACCACCAATTGGCTTATCACTACCATCAGAGTCGTTGTTGGAAGCGCTTTGGGTACTCCCCGAAGAACTTCCAGATCCAGTGCCACTTCCCCCTTGACCATTATTGGTTCCGGAACCTCCTTGACTTCCGTCCTGAGAGCCTCCCGAGCCACTACCACTTGAAGTCTCGTCTTCATTAGAGTTGGAAGACCCGCCGTTGCCTGAGTTGTTACCGCCATTGGATCCTGAAGAGCCGGCATTGTCTGAATCGCCTTCCTCGTCATCTCCTGCAGAACCAGAACCGTTGCCTTGAACACTTCCTTGAACCTCCCCGCTATCGCCACTTCCCGAGTCTCCGTCACTGGAGCCACCACCTTGGCCAGGTCGACTAGACGTGTCACCACTATTGGATCCTGTTCCAGATCCGTTTTCGTTTGAACCACCACTGGAGCCACCTTGATTACCACTGTTGGATCCTGCGCTAGCCTGAGTGTTATCGTCATCACTATCGCCATTGTTTCCAGTGGGCTGAGTTCCAACTGGAAATCCGTCTGCGTCTTCGCCGCTGTCTGTCCGTGAATTGCTCGAATCTTCTGGGGTCAAAACAAGGATAGTACCAGGGTTTCCGCCCTCTGGAGGGATGGTAATGGTTTCTCGTGGCCCGGCGGCATCATTTTGTCCCTGGCCTGGTCTGCCTTGAGCATTTCCAGAACCATCTCCTCCATTCGATCCTGCTCCATTCTGACCCTCAGCTGAGCCACCGTCAGCGTCGCCAGATGAGCCGTCGCCTGAATCACTGTCTGAGCCACCAACCCCCAACGGTACACCTCGGGTGATGGTAGTGTACGAAACTGATCCTTCGGGACGGGTACGCGAGGGTGGAAAAGCTGTGCCAGCTGCTCCGGTAGCCTGAGCCCCTCCCGATCGCCCTCCATTACCCTCAGGGGGTGTTTGGATGAGAACAGTACCGGGCTTGGTACCTGTTGGAGGAATTGTAGTACGAATTGGAGCTGTCGGTAGAACGCTCCCCTCGGCAGGTTCGATGATGGTCACATAACCAGTAGCATCCGTAGGCTGGAGGGTAATTGTTTTACCTATAAGACGTCCTAAGGGTCCCAGAGTATTGAAGTAGAGTGTTTCCAGAGCCAAAGGCATCAAGGTTCCTGGGATTGGTGTTTGTATAATGACGGTACCAGGCCTACCGCCACTTGGAGCCACCGTGATGCGAATTGGATCATTTCCGGTGAAAGAAACACCCGCAGGCTCAATAACGGTGACATAAGATCCGGTCGTTCCATGAGGCTCTAATGTCATCGGCTGCAAGACACCAGGAGTAGCATCATCCGCCGCTTGTGTCTCTGGTGTTTCAATAATAATTTGTCCTGGCTGGCCATTTCTCGGTGGAACAACCTGAGTAATTGGTGCTGAGATTGGGTCAGGTCCCTGATAAGGCCTTATAATAATCACATAAGATCGCTCGTCAGTTGCGGGTATGACGATATTCTCTGGCGCTGAAGAGCCACCTGGTTGTTCCACGATAACAACGCCTGGTTCATCGCCCTGAGGTGGTACTGTGTACAAGGCTGTGACTGACCCTCGGTAGGGCTTTGTGATGGTGATGTAATCGGGGTCGTCTGCAAGAACTGGGTAGACCGAAACATATGTGTAACAAACTCCTGAAAACTCATTATTAATACCAAGAACTGACCTATCATTCTGAACACCTAATAAGCCACGTGATGTGCCTGTCAAGCTGGCAAAGAGGAGGTGTCGCAGCACGACAAAAGAAGGCCGCATTTTCACAGTGGCTGATTCACAATGTGTATCAAGAGATGAATGGGAGATAAGAACATTAGATGCAGAATAGGAAATGAGGCTTTGCGAGCAGAGTTCACTCACAATTGAGGAGTTTACTTCCTATAAGACTGCAAATCGACTTTGGCTGACGCTATATCCGGATTCGGGGTTTCCCACAGAATTGGATCTGGGTAGAGCTTTCATACTGTATTGAGAAATTCATGATGATGTAGGGAATTGAGGGTCCACAAAGGCATTGTCAATCTGGATCTGGGACGTTGCTGGGGGGGAGCCATCATGCCAACACGCCAGCGGATCGGTTCCGTTTTTCATCTTGACATGCACGTTCCTGTGGAAAAGGATAAAACGAAGCTTAAAGCGATTTGTTCAACAAGACAATTTGAGTGGAGATGCCTGCTGACCCAAGTTGTTGAGTTGCTGGAATGCTAATAAGTTGCCATGCACAAAGCGACTTGTGCCATTGCCTGATGTCTTTCTGCTCTGTGTGACTTTTAAGGCAGCTGCTCAAGTCATGTAAATTTACAGCAATTCACTTATGTAGTATCTGCATGGACTGAGTGCCCAAATCGCACATGGTGCCTCGTAGGTTCTAAGACTTTCAAATGGTTTACTGCTTCCCCTTTGTGACACCCACCTAATCAACAACGTCCACAACGGTGTGCCATTTTTGTACAAGGCGTTTCCGTACCTTGGTACCTGGATGCATATGCAAGGGCCCGTCTTCCTCTCACCAATTTTAGAAAGCAAGTTATGCAGATGATGCGCAGTTTTCCAAAGGTGGCAAAGGTGTAGTCGCACTTGAGGAAGCAATCTTAGATCCCCACGCCAAAAGTGACATGTCTCATCACATGGCTCGATACAGGATAGTAAGCCAAGATCGGGCTGTCAAAAAGGAGATCAAAGCGGTTCAATTGGCCTATTCGGTATCAAGGGCGTCGATGTCTCACCAACACGCTGTTTACAGCGGAGAACTTGACGTTATAACTTATACACGGTAAGCATCTAAGTTACTCCACTGCGGAAGCCAGCTCCTTAGCCCCGGGCTGGGGAGACAGACCGGATTTTGACAGAAGTTTATCAGAGCTGTCAGATGCTAGTTCGAGATGCTACCGAGCGATGGTTGAACACTAAACCCTACAGCAAGAGAATACAAGGGCTTTAGACTACCCGAGGAGGCTATCTATTACTGTACCTGCAGTGTGAGAGGCGGCCGCCCGTGCAATATGACCGCTCACTTTGTCTATCAGCACATTCCAGTCTTAATCAGCTTGACAACCACAACATGGAGATGTGGTTACACAAGACCCCGCTGTTACACCAGCAAACGTTTCTGTTTGGCTAGTGCCCAGGACAAAGCTCCCGCAGCTTGGACGCATTCGTCCACGGGATTGAGATCGATGGTCGAGGGGGTGAAGTCAAGATCGCGACGACGTCAAGGGTTTTGGACTGTTCATGTTATCCCTGATTTGGCTTATATTCGTACATATGAGTGGTTCATGTACGCCAGCCACACGATACCATTGGTTATAATTTCCCTTCCAGGTCTTTTTCAGTTTCGATAATTCAATGAGAAGCGCTCTCTGATGACATCGTTTTGGATGAGAAAGTACCTGGCAGCAAGGGCAAAATTCAATCAAATATACCGTTATACGATTGCTTCAAAGATTCTTCAAGCCCAGGAGAAACAGTCCTGCCTCTGGTGCGCGGCTTCAACAATTCCGCTCCTAAATAACTAGCCCTTTGCAATCGACAGGTCCAAGCGGAGGCAAATCGAGTCCACAGCATTTTTCAACGTTTTTTCTTCATAGTCACAAAGCTAGGATGGGAATGTACAACGGATTTGGATATTTCATATCCGTATTTTGTTTGAACTAGCCAATGAGATGATACACTGAGGCTATGTGGAATCCGTTAACAGCATTCCCACCGCACATCGTCCCACACGCGGAGATCAGCTAGACTTCCGAGCAGCCCGGATCTGCAAAGTCTCATCTCAGCCTTGGCAAAATATCGACATCTTAGGTGCCAGGTCTAGTTCATGAGTTCAAAGAGGCCTTTATGGTGTTTGGCATTCCCACAACTCATAAACAAATCACCGGACCTTGTACCTTGAAGAATGTGATTCTCGGCTTGTTGCAGGTTCCACCTGTTCTTTTTGAAAACTTGAAGCCTGCGCTCCATGTACCTGGCTCTCATAGAAGCCTTGTCTTATCTGCGCATGACGCATGATCCAAACTTTACGTATTGTACCTGCAGTCGGGCCAATGGAGGCTCCTTCACGACATGATTTAAGCTTTGACCCTGGTCGATCATGAATTGTCAACTGCTCTGCTATTCAGCAAGACAGCCTATTAACAATCAACCACTTTCTGAAGCTTTCGAGTGCGGAATTGAACCACAGATTCAAATCGACTCCATAGATCAGGGACTGCGCTACCCCAAAGCCACCGCCAATAATCTACTATACTCAAGGTTTGAGATAAAGTTGTGTCAAAGCGTAAGGCATGTCAGTGGTGATGCTTATTGGTTAGTCCAACCCATTACGACCCTGAAATGGTAAATACATCGGGACTAGTCCAGCTTTTGTTCGGTGATTGAACGGAAACGTAGCAATGACCAGCATGGTGGCTGAAGGCGTCGACGTTAACGTTTGCATTCGCTTGACCGGCCAATTGATGGGTTGTACTCAGTTACTAGTCAAAGTATGTATAAATAATGCTGGTAGGACCCTGTGACAATGGTGGATGTTGTGTTGTTCGCGGAGGCAATGGGAAGAAAGTACAGGGTAGGTGTTGCTGATGGAGCACAACACAACATGCGTTACAATTATATTATCTTCACCAGTGGTGGGATATTGTGATTTATTTAATCTGATGATAAAAGCGATAAATATGAAGCGCATACTAAAATAGTTTGACCAGAGATGCTCTACACATTTGAAGTTGTGGTGAGTTTATCAGAACACGTGAGCTCGTGACACAAACAATGAACCATACAAATCATAGCTCGTCCTGTCAAAGTTTCATAATCCCATTCCAACAACCGATAATATACCGATTTACTAACCTCTAATACACTATGAAGAAGTCGGAATAGACAAAATACCTTCTAAAGGTTCGTGAGATAACTGTTCTGCCAAATCATGCCTTCTCAGCATCAAATTTGGACGACGCATTTCAACCAATCAGAGCCACGCCCGGTTAGCTCAATCGGTAGAGCGTGAGACTCTTACGAGTACGCGATCTCAAGGTTGCGGGTTCGACCCCCGCATCGGGCTGTTCCTATATAAAACGATTGCGAGCGATAGCGAGGCATCTCTTTTTTGTTATCCTGGCTTAGGCAGTTAAGTAATATGCAGCATGCTTTCTCAGTGGTTGTTGTTTACAAGTATGCCTACATGCATGTCTTCCGACCATTCCTCTATGCTTACCCTTTTGCTCTGAACTGTTCACTGGAAATTTATGACAGACCGCCCCTTTGCCAGGATTCCGGCACACGGCTTCTGCTACGCTGGAACTCAGTCCAGTTTCGTGGATTGATGTGATTGTTGACCAATCCCGTGAGATGTCGAGGACAACTTCATTGAGTATGTTTCTGCAAGGTGTAAAGCTCCTCCCAACCAATCCAGGTATTGGCTTAGCCAGCAAGATTTCTACTTACAGGAGGTCATGCAGCAAGGGCAGGGGGAATATCTAGTAATGTTTACGTAGTATGCCTACATCCTGGTAAATAATAATCTTAGCTCCACGACTGCATTGATATTCTCCTTTTAACTAAAGGTTGACACCACATCCGTAAGGTGATCATGTATTGCTAAATCAAAGAAAAACCATTTTAGTCTGTTCTTTCATATGGGAAGAGGAGGCGAGCAGAAGATTTGGAAGACTACCTTTCACTAAGATGGGTCTTGTCCTGTATTCAGGTTGTTCGAAATACTATAACTATTTCTCTAAAGGCCAGCCACTAAGCATCATAGTGGCAACTTCCCAAGCAGAGATCCTGCTATAACGTTAAGCTTACAATCATCCCGCCCAGATCCTTTAACTCCGAACCCTAAAGATACGGGAACGAATAATATCGCGCAAGCAAGCTTTGATTCCCTGATGAACCGCATGAGTCACGATGAGTGATAGCTCCGCGTATTCGGGATAATCAGATAACGTTAAAGGTGTATGGCAATTGGCGCAGATTTATCTCCTTAGTTACAGATTATTAATTAGAGTTGGCTATGCTCAGCTTGGGGTGACGAATAAAAATCGACTTTGCCTCCAAGATCAACTTTTCGAGCCATTTCTCGGTCCGTGGATGGTATCGGACTCGGGAAAAGTGGGGATACGACGCCGAGCGGGCCCGTGATAGACCCCGATGGCGTAGCGCGGGGTTTTGATGAAGGGGTTGGTTTTAGGCATGAAATTGAAGATGTAAGTAATAAATTACAATTTAATCAAATAAAGCAATTAGCAGTCGCCGTGTGCAAACTCCACATCAAAGAGTACTTCAAAGAGCACTTCATATGCTGCAGACTTGACATCACATCATGTAACGAGTTCAAACCCAGGCCAGGGGAAACGGGATGCTTGACGGACCCGGCAGGGGCATTGACCATCTTCACTAACAAGAAGAGGACCAATCAGATTATTCGCCCTGCCACTCGACCCATACCATCCCTGGCTGAGAAGCTCCACTACAGCCAAAAGTTGGGGCTCAGAATTTACCGGCGACCTCTGACTCCCCAGCTTTTTTCCAACGACATGGCTTGGGCCTCTCTCCTCTTAGTCGGGCTGGTTGCCAGCTGCCACAAGTCATTCAAGTTCTCATTATCTATTGACATTTCTTTGTTATCTCACGGAAACGAGAAGAATTGAGACTATCCATCCGTTATATTCACTATTACACTATATTATCCCATTCGCCGTTAACACCCTAATGCCAGCCCACTTATACAATTCCGCCTTTCCATATGCAAGTCGTTAAGACTTGAGCTTCCCAATACCACAAACCCCATCCTAACGCCAAAGACAAGTACTCCGTAACTTAGTGGTATAATGGTTGATGCTGTCGCTCGTCTGAAGTAGAACTCATCTTCTCACTCTCCGGCGGTGGACTCGAGGTACTGTCTGTCGGACTACTCGAGTGAGACTCGCTCCCTGTCTCCAACGCATCGTACATCAAAGACTTTTGAACACAATTACACCTCTTGAGGAGCTCCTCGCAGCGTTCCAGACGTGCAAGCAGTTCCTTTGTAGGCTTGCGGCGACTGCGCTTGGGAGCTGGTGTACTAGGGATGCATTGTATTTTGGCCTGGATATTGTTAGTGCATGTCTTGTAGACTGAGTGTATAGTATTTACTTTTACACAAAATGAACATGGGCTCTTGCGATCGCATTTCTTCTTGCGTTGCTGGCAGAGAACACAGGCCAGAATGCGTGGTGCACGTTGTTGCTCGGCTGCCATGATTGAGTGGGCGAATATTCGAGAAGCGAAGCGGAAAGACTGTCTGTTCGATGATGGTATTCCCAAAGTCCAGCAACAATTCATCCGCGGCGGACAAGCCAGGGTATTTGCTGTGTGCACTTCGGCCATTAGGAACCCCATTTCATGCTGCAGATCTCCATCTTTTCGGCGGCGGACTCTCAGGACAACCCGAGTGGAGGCCGGGGTCGGGGAGTAGGCGGGATCCGTAAGTTGACAGCCCGTGTGCACACACGTTCGGTGCAACGGGTTCGATAGCACCCCCGTTACGATGGTATTAAGACCCTGAGAGCACCTGGAAGTGGCCAAACATCATAGCATTGTCTTAACTTTCCTTCAACCTTGCTATCAACAACCTTATTTCTTCTCTCTACTATAACCTTCTTTAGTATACCTTTAATAACCCCTTAATACTCGAACCAGAATTTGTATGGCACCCAGTCGCTTCTCACCATAGACTCACAGCAGAATCTGACAGGATATAACCAGAACTTAGCTCGATCAAAGCGCCAAAGCTAGACGGCTCTTGTCTTGCTTAACATGGCAGCCTCTCACCCCGAGATGGCAAACATGAGCGCCGCTCGCTCAGAGCACAGCAGTCACGACACTATCGTCGATATGGAACATACGCCCAACGAGAAGCCCACGTCATCGCCGGCTCCTAAGATGGACGACAAGACCAGCTCCAGCGAGGATGAGGACGAGCATCAAACTGAGGAGATGGTCCGCCGACACTCCATCGTGAGAGACCTCGCTCGACAATACACGAACACTTCGCAGAACTTCCAGGGGAGCCAGGCCGATTTCTTCAACGCTGGGGATCCCGATTCGCCTCTCAACCCGCATAGCGAGAAATTCAACGCCAGAGCTTGGGCCAGATCAGTGTCAAAGGCTATGGGAGATAACGGCTCGGGTTTCCGACAGAGTGGTATCTGCTTCCAGGACATGAACGTATTTGGCTACGGTGCCGAAACAGATTATCAGAAGGACGTTGGAAACATCTGGCTCGGTCTGCCCAGCATGGCACGAAACATGTTTGCTCCCAACCAGGGCAAGCGCAGGATCGATATCCTTCGCGGCTTCGACGGTGTTGTCAACTCGGGAGAAATGCTCGTCGTTCTCGGCCCTCCCGGTTCAGGATGCTCTACGTTCCTCAAGTCTGTATCTGGCGAGACTAACGGTATCTTCGTCGACGACAGCACCTACTTCAACTACAACGGTGTTCCAGCGGATGAGATGCACAAGCACCACAAGGGTGAAGCTATTTACACTGCCGAAGTCGACGTGCACTTCCCTATGCTTTCGGTCGGCGACACACTCACCTTTGCTGCGCGCGCGCGATGCCCGCAGAACCTGCCAGCTGGTATCGACCATAACCAGTACAGCGCCCACATGAGGGATGTTGTCATGGCCATGTACGGTATCAGCCACACCATCAACACCCAAGTAGGCGACAACTACATCCGAGGAGTTTCGGGCGGTGAGAGGAAGCGTGTTACCATCGCCGAAGCCACGCTCTCGAACGCACCCTTCCAATGCTGGGACAACTCAACCCGTGGATTGGATTCAGCGAACGCGGTTGAGTTCTGCAAGACGCTTCGACTGCAGTCGGAACTATTCGGCCAGACTTGTGCTGTCTCTATCTACCAAGCGCCCCAGAGTGCATACGATCTCTTCGACAAGGCTCTCGTTATCTACGAAGGCCGTCAGATCTTCTTTGGTCCCGCCGACGAAGCAAAGGCCTACTTTATCAACCTCGGATTCGAGTGTCCTGACCGTCAAACCACGCCCGACTTCCTCACCTCCATGACAGCGCCCGCCGAACGCGTCATCCGTCCCGGCTTTGAGAACAAGGTGCCCCGTACACCCGACGAGTTCTTCGCCTGTTGGAGGGAGAGCCGTGCGTATCAGATCGTCCAATCCGAGATTGAGACGTACAAGAGTCTCCATCCCATCAACGGCTCCAGCGCCGATGCCTTCCGCGAGAACAAGAAGTCTGCTCAGGCAAAGGGCCAACGCCTCAAGTCTCCCTTCACGCTGTCTTATATGCAGCAAGTGCAGCTTTGCCTGTGGCGAGGATGGAAGCGCCTTATGAGTTCACCCGGCGTGACGATCTTCGCACTCATAGCGAATACATGTACAGCTCTCATCGCATCATCGCTCTTCTACAACATGAAACCTACCACGGACGATTTCTTCAAGCGAGGAGCAGTTCTTTTCCTCGCCGTCTTGTCCAACGCCTTCGCATCTGCCCTTGAGATCTTGACGCAGTACGCCCAGCGTCCTATTGTTGAGAAACATGCTCGCTATGCCTTCTACCATGCCTCTGCCGAATCGTTGGCGTCCATCTTGGTTGATATGCCGTATAAGATCAGCAACAGTATTCTGTTCAATGTCACTCTTTATTTCATGTCGAATCTCAATCGGGAGGCGGGTGCATTCTTTTTCTACCTCCTGGTGTCCTTCATCATGGTCCTTGCCATGTCTGGTATCTTCCGATCTATGTAAGTCACTTCACATCATTAAAAGACCTTTGGCTAACTCTTCTCAGTGCTTCCATCTCCCGTACTCTATCCCAGGCCATGGTTCCCGCCTCTCTTCTGATCCTCGCACTTGTCATCTTTGCAGGTTTCGTCATTCCAACAGATTACATGCTTGGCTGGTGTCGCTGGATAAACTATCTCGATCCCGTCGCCTACGCCTTCGAGTCACTGATGGTCAACGAATTCTCCGGGCGTAACTTCACTTGCACAGGCTTCGTTCCTAGTGCTGGTGTCCCTGGATACGAGGATGTCGGTGACCTCAACCGAGCTTGCGCCACCGTGGGAAGTGTTCCAGGCCAGAGCTTCGTCAACGGCGATGCATTCCTCAACTCAAAGTACAAGTACTACCACGCGCACAAGTGGCGCAACGTGGGTATCCTCATCGCCATGACTCTCTTCAACCATCTCGTCTATATCGTCGCCACCGAGTTTATCTCCGCCAAGAAGTCAAAGGGTGAAGTCCTCGTCTTCCGTCACGGCCACGTTCCCGCAGCTGTGTCCAAGGGCAAGGCCGATCCCGAGGCTGCTTCTTCCGGTCCCATCCCTACCACCGAAAAGTTCAACAACGAGAACGCCAACATTCAGGGATCTACTAGTGTCTTCCACTGGAACAATGTGTGCTACGATATCAAGATCAAGGGCGAACCGCGCCGCATTCTCGATAATGTAGACGGTTGGGTCAAGCCGGGTACTCTCACGGCTCTTATGGGAGTATCAGGTGCCGGAAAGACCACCTTGCTCGACTGTCTCGCCGATCGAATCTCAATGGGCGTCATCACTGGAGAAATGCTCGTCGACGGCAAGATTCGTGATGATTCCTTCCAGCGAAAAACCGGTTATGTGCAGCAGCAGGATCTTCACCTGGAGACCAGTACCGTTCGTGAGGCCTTGACTTTCAGCGCTCTTCTTCGACAACCCGCTACCACACCACGTGAAGAAAAGATTGCTTACGTTGACGAAGTCATCAAGCTGTTGGATATGCAAGAGTACGCCGACGCCGTCGTAGGTGTTCTCGGCGAGGGTCTCAATGTTGAACAGCGCAAGCGTCTCACAATCGGTGTTGAGCTCGCCGCCAAGCCTCCCCTTCTCCTCTTTGTCGACGAACCCACCTCCGGTCTTGATTCGCAGACATCCTGGGCTATCCTCGATCTTCTTGAGAAGCTCTCCAAGGCAGGCCAGTCTATTCTCTGTACCATCCATCAACCGTCCGCTATGCTGTTCCAGCGCTTCGACCGACTCCTCTTCCTCGCAAAGGGAGGTCGCACTATCTACTTTGGCGACATTGGCAAGAACTCTGAGAAGCTAACTGGATACTTCGAGAAGAACGGTTCCGATCCTTGCCCCAAGGGCGAGAACCCTGCTGAATGGATGCTCCAGGTCATTGGTGCCGCACCAGGCTCGCATACTGACACCGACTGGCATCAGGCCTGGCGACAAAGCTCCGATTATCAGGACGTTCAGAATGAGCTTCAGCGTCTCAAGGCCGAGGGCGATGCCGACTCTTCTGCCCACCACGACCCTGAATCGTACCGCGAGTTTGCAGCTCCTTTCTTCCAGCAGCTTCAGATTGCCACTCAGCGTGTCTTCCAGCAGTACTGGCGCACGCCTTCTTACATCTACTCCAAGGCCGCTCTCTGCATTCAGGTCGGTCTGTTCATTGGTTTGGTCTTCCTCAATGCTCCGTTGTCTATCCAGGGCTTGCAGAACCAGATGTTTGCCATCTTCCAGGTCTTGACCGTGTTTGGCCAACTCGTCCAGATGCAGGTAAGTTTACACATATTCCACAGCGCCAAACCTTCGCTAACCGATGTAGATGCCTCACTTCGTCACTCAGCGATCCCTCTACGAAGTTCGCGAACGTCCCTCCAAGACATACAGCTGGAAGGTCTTCATGCTTTCTCAGATCATGGCCGAGATCCCCTGGAACAGTCTTATGTCTGTGTTCTTGTTCGTCTGCATCTACTACCCTGTCGGTTTCCAAAAGAACGCCGAGGCCGCTGGACAGACTGTTGAGCGAGGTGGACTTATGTGGCTACTCTTCTGGCAGTTCCTCGTCTTCACCTGTACCTTCGCCCATGCCGCCATCTCCATCACCGATACCGCCGAGGCAGGAGGTAACTTGGCAAACGTCGTCTTTATGCTCTGCTTGTTCTTCTGTGGTGTTTTGGCTTCACCTGACAACATGCCCGGCTTCTGGATCTGGATGTATCGAGTCTCGCCGTTCACATACCTAGTTTCGGCTATCATGTCCACTGGACTCGCCAACACCAAGGTTACATGCGCGGACAACGAGTATACTATCTTTGATCCCCCGAACGGGTCCACCTGTGGTGAATATCTCAAGGATTACACCGCTGCTGCTGGTGGATACGTGCTCAACAAGGACGCCACCTCCAACTGCAACTTCTGTACCATCGAGGATACCAACGTGTTCCTAACGTCTCTTAGCTCAAGCTATGAGAACAGATGGAGAGACTTCGGAATTGGAATGGTGTATATCGTGGTCAACATCGTTGGTGCTCTCTTCTTGTACTGGCTGGTTCGCATGCCCAAGAACAAGAACAAGAGCAAGAAGACTAAATAGACTTCTCCTAGACCCCAAAGGGTCTTTTTTCTTCTTTTTTTCTCTTTTTGGTAGAACAATCTTAGAGTGTCATAGACTGGGTTGGGTTTTGTGTTTCACATAGCAATAATTGACTGTCGATATTAGACTTGAATCAGGGCCTCATTACTTAGATCTTCTCAATACATACGCTCTATCGCCTCATTAGATGTACTCGAGAACTACCTACAGGGTTGTCATCGAAGTTGACTCACTTGCCGCAATGAAGATTTCGTCATTTCCTTAATTCCCGGTATTTCCCCAGTTGCCGATATTCCCGACATTGCCGTTTCAAGGTGACTTTTGAGGTTTCACGACGAGTAATGAAGTGTGAAATGAATGTTACAGTAACAAACTGACGTCAGCCGCCTAGATGAGTCAAAGTCGTCGAGTTTAGATTTGGAGTATGCAATACGCAGAGAGCGCTGCACGAAGATGGGTGTTTATGTTATGCCTGACAGAAATAAGACAACATTCGCATCAAGCATCTCTTTTGGTACACGGGCTTGGAGGCTTCAACCCATAGCATGATACTAATTTTTAAAATTTCGCTTTTTTTTATACATTTAATGACATATTAATCAGCTCTTTACCTTACGAGCTCTTAGACTGGAACGCATATTCTAAACCTCGGTCCAGCGGAGAAGTCTGAACTCTTCATTGACTCCGACACAAATTGTAAAGACCATACTTGACGTGTCTCAACAACCACAACTTCAAAACTTATATCTCAGAGGATCTATATCAAGTACAGACTCCGATTGATATGCACATCCCGGTCAATTTGTCCATAAACTCGAAAATTCCCCCATCACAAATCCGTACGGCTCTCCGCCCGCGTTGTCCGATGTAGCCGATGGGGCAAGATCTGCCATATCGGAGGTCAAACCCCGCGGGCCGCAAGTTACGCCAACCCCAGATTTTGACTAATACATAAACTCCAGCATAATCCTGATCATCTGAGCATCATGAATATAGTATCCTCCCGTCAAAATGGCTGCCAATGACACTTCGGACAGCGTTTGTCCAACGCTTCGCGACGAACCTCTCCATGACGAAAAGACTCGCGACGATGCAGCTTCAGCGCTAAGCCAAGGCGTCAATGATGAAGAGAACCAGGCTTGTTCGACAAATGACTTGGAAGAACCTCCCGATGGCGGACTGCAGGCTTGGTTACAGGTCGTGACAGGTCATCTCGTCGCTTTCAACTCGTGGGGCTATCTCATCAGCTTTGGTATCTTTCAACCGTACTACGAGGAGCAATTCAGCCTTCCTCCGTCGACGGTGTCATGGGTAGGCAGTCTCGAAGTCTGTCTCATCTTTCTAATTGGAACATTCTCTGGTCGAGCCTTCGACGCTGGCTACTACCGCGTCGCATTGGCCGTGGGCTTGTTTCTCCAGATACTAGGCATCTTCATGACGAGCATCGCATCTGCATATTGGCAGGTCCTTCTCGCACAGGGGATCTGTCAAGGCGTAGGCAATGGCATTATCTTTGCGCCGACAATCGCCAACATTTCGACGTACTTTACCACAAAGAAGACGATAGCCATCTCAGCAGGCGCCTGCGGTGCTGCCACAGGAGGAATGGTGTTCCCGTTGATTGCGCAGCAACTTCTTCCCAAGATTGGATTCCGTTGGACGGTGCGTGTGATGGGACTGGTAGTTGCCGTGGCTTCTATGATTATAATGATCATTGCAAAAACGAGGTTGAAGGCCAGAAAAGCTGGGCCGTTGGTTGAATGGGCTGCGTTCAAGGAACCGGCATATGTCTTGTTTGCAGCGGCTATGTTCTTCACCTTGTGGCCAACATGGATCTCATACAACTACGTGAGTACTTACTAGTCAATTACCCTTTGCGATAGCACGCTGACCATTTCCAGGCCCGACAGTACGCAACAGACAAACTGGGCGGTTCAGCCACAGACTCATTCCTCATGCTCATCGCCATCAACGCCGTCGGCATCCCAGGCAGAATGATAACAGCCTTCCTGGCCGACCGCTACTTCGGCGCCATAAACGTCTTCATCCCCACGATATTCTCCGCCGCGCTTTGTCTGTATATGTGGTCGCAGGTGCACACGTTGACTGGCGGTTTTGTATGGGTCAGCATATTCGGGTACTTTGGCGCCGCGATTCAAAGCCTGTTTCCCTCGTGCTGTGCGAGCTTGACTTCGGATCTAAGCAAAGCAGGAACTAGAATCGGCATGATCTTTTCGATTATTAGTTTTGCGGCGTTGACAGGTTCGCCGCTGGCGGGGAAGTTGATGCAGGCGACGGGAGGCAATTATTTGGCTGCGCAAATCTGGGGTGGAAGTAGTATGATACTGGGCATGTGTTTGCTATATGCTGCTAGAAGGGCTCAAGGTAGACAAAAGTTATAGATTTGATTACTATACACATTAATATTTGGTTTATTTATTAAATTGATCCTGCTGCATCATGACAGGCTGCTGTGCTGTGAAGTCCACTCCGCCCGCACCAACTGTACCGCCGTTAGACCCTGGCTTGAGAGCCTCTAAAATTTCACCACCTCACCACAGCCCACCTCCAAAACCAACATCACCACCCCTCCTCAAGCATGTCCCCAGCACCATGGATATGCCGAACCTGCACAAGAGCGTTAACACGCTCTCACATGCGCCAGTTCGTGCGCTTCGCCACCAATGGTCCGTCCCGAGTCCTCAATAAATCCATTGCAATAGCTAACCAAGCCGTATTTCAGATGCCTCACCACTCCTCGCACCAGCCCTCCTACAACGCGCCCAATCCCTAACTACCGAACACGACGACCTCCAAAAAACCCTCAACTCCTCCTTCGATTCCAACACAGCTAAGCGAGTCGGAGAACTCTCCCGTGTTGCGGAAGCCCTCAAAGAGTGGGAATCGTCTCAGGCGTCGGTCACAGAATTGACGTCTATGCTTGACGACCCTGATCAAGACGCCGATCTCGCTGCTATCGCCCGTGATGAGCTCAGCTCCGAGACAGGGAAGCTCGACTCCCTCGCCCGCAAGCTTTCCGCCAGCTTGACACCCCGCCATCCTTTCGCAGATTTCCCATGCATGATCGAGTTCCGCCCCGGCCCTGGTGGTCTTGAAGGCCGGTTCTTTATGGATACGCTGTTCAAGATGTACAAGGCGCTATGCATGCGTCGAGGTTACCGCCATACAGTCGTCAAGTACGAATTCGCCGATGGTGCAGGCGACTCGTCTTCCTCAGCCGGCGAGAACCCCCTCCAAGAAGCCATTCTCGAGGTCCACGACCAAGGCGCCTTCGACATCTTCCGTGGGGAAGCAGGCATGCACCGTGTTCAGCGCATTCCTAGCACCGAGACAAAAGGCCGCGTGCACACCAGCGCAGTCGCAGTGTGGGTTCTTCCCTCGTTTCCCGAAAACGGAGCAACCAACATCGACTTCGACGATCCCGAGAGCGACTTCTACGTAAATCCCCAGGAACTCAAGATTGAGACGATGCGAGCCCGAGGTGCAGGAGGACAGCACGTTAACAAAACCGAGTCCGCGATCCGCATGACACATTTACCCACAGGCACGACGGTGTCGATGCAGGATCATCGTTCCCAGCAGCGCAATCGTGAGGAAGCGTGGAAGTTGATGAGATCACGAATTGCCGATCAGCGACGAGAGGCTCGCGAAGAGGAGGCATCAAAGTTGAGGAACAGTGTGCTCTCAAAGACACAGATCACGCGAGGTGATAAGATCCGCACGTACAACTACAACCAGGACCGATGTACCGACCATCGCGCTGGCGTTGATGTGTACGGCTTGTCAAATGTGTTGGAAGGTGGTGAAAAGATGGACAGAATCATGGACGGCGCCAAGGATTGGCTTGTTAGCAAGGATATTGAACTTCTCATGGCTGAAGAAGAGGCCAAGGAAAAGCAGACAAAGAAGACCAAATAGAGCTGTAAAACAGTGTAGATCATTTGTATTATAATTTGTACAGTACCTGCTGTAAGATAAGGGCCTGGAACATCATATTGAATAGATGGTATAAATAACGATTCCCATATCATTATGCGCTTCATATCTTCATGAACATATTTCCCCGCCATTGTACGGCTCCATCATGCAAAGACCAAACTCCGGCAAGGATCCAGTAAGGATATTCATCTTCTTGCACTCCCAATCAACTCCATGCAGCAAAGCAGCATTTATAATCCTTGTACCATCACATTAAACCTCCAAGAACCACCTTGCCGATACTGGCCACCTCCGTTTTGACTTGGCTTCGGGTCTGGTCTTCAAAGTCTCTTACAATGCCTTGCACAATAATCTTGCGCACGCGCGAGTCTGCCTTTGTAAAGAGCTCAGCGACAGGTGCAGAACACTCCCTAGGTGAAGGAACTAGCGCCAAGAACCTCGTATAGCAATCGATCAGGACGTCGCACAGTGTTGCGAATGTTTCGAAGTAATCCGGGTCGAATGGTAAAGATGGTGTTAACAAGAACGTGTATTCCTCGCCTGGAAGCAGGTCGGTTTCGGAGGCTGCAAAGTTCATAACCGATGGCGCAGGTCCACCAGCGGAAGGCAGAGATGCCATCTCATCGACCAGAGGGTGCATATCGGCGGCTGAAGTCGAGCGTCGAGATTTACCGCCTGGGCGACGGAACATGCTAGGAAGACGGGCACGGGTAAGGGATGCAGCGGTAGACGAGTCGCCATGAAGTTGCTGGAAAGAATCGAATTCGGAGAGAAGCGAGTTCAGGCTGCGGAGGAATTCGATCGAGGTCGTAGAGTAGAGATCGACTATCGTCGGGAGCGAAAGGCCTAGTAGGAGGTGGTTTGTTGCTTTGCGACCAAGCTTTCGCGCATCGAGGGAGGGCATTCGACTTAGGTCTGTTTTCTCAAAAAGAAATGTCTTGAACCAGTATATACGGCCTTCGTGTCTGTGCAAGCTGTTAGCCACACTTAGGTTCTTCGTCCTGATCTATGCGACCTACGCTTTTCGGAGATATTCGAGTGTCGCTATACGCTTATTGGCAAGCTCTGTGACATGGTGGTGCATAATACTCGCTTCGTTGTGCTGCCACATTCCAGATGTGCCCACGGCGCCATTTGGCATTATACCAATTGGCGTATTGGGCACAATCCCACCATGGAGGGTCGTTGACCCCGTCGCACTGCGGCTTAACATCTGAGGTTCTGCAGACGATATCGAATGCGATGCAGTATTATCTCCGTCGGGTCGTCCCGTGACCTTTGCAGCGGCAGCGAGCGCGTAATCGGGGAGAGCGGGGGGCGCCGCAGCATCTGTCACATAAGCGTTGGGGCCGTTGCCAAAGGAGCTTCCGCGTCGACTGCCCAGCGAGGCCTTTCGGGAGAAGGAGGCCTTGCGGTCCTTGGGGAGAATGCTGGAGATATTCGTATTGAGCGGATCAACGCCGTCGCGGGTAGTCGGGCGAGAAGCGGCGTTGGAAGAGAAGATGGAGGTCGAGAATATGGGCGCGCCGGCGGAACTTGGTGTTTTGGGTGCCATGGTTGGGTTTGGTTCTGGTCTCGTTATATGTCTCGTAGCCGTGCGTTTAAGGAGAGCGAGGGGTGTGGCAGTGGATGATCGACAAGCAGATTAACCAACAGCTGGCGTTTTGCTAGAGCCGCACGCGGATACAGCGTCGCAATGCGAGGAAGCTGTAACCCACGAGGGATTTGAAGGATCCAAGACTCGAAATTGGAGTGTCGTGAATGTCCGGCGCTATGTCATGCCTGTGGGCGCCGGTGCGCCTCCACTTCTGGTTTATTTGTTCTGCTGTCTTTCACTGAAGCTCAATATCGTCGGTACCTGTTCAGCGATTTCAGATCGTAAGGGTTGTTGTATCCTGGATTGAACCCCTGGTTCGGATACAGTGGTGCCGAATGTGGACTGGCGGTAATTGGCTATTGCTTTTGGAATGCAAGGAAAATAAAAGATCCAGTCCCTAGGCTGAGATGTCATGGGTAAGGGTTACAGCACTTGGGAATCCGCTAACTTTCTCCAGCAAGCCCGACTATGCTAACGGCATGATGACCATTCTTGGGAAATGTGGTTCTAAATCACCACGTTTGATGCAATATAAGGGCCGATTTAACAGCAGATCTTGCCGCTTAGTTTCACCAGAGGTTTCAATGCTATCCTGCAGCTGGAGTTGCTGAAATGGAGGAGGTCCTTTGATAGATTGGGCGTGTTGTATGGATACCTTGAGGATGAAACTACCCTACATGGCATATGACTCGCTTCTAGTTTTGCCGTTTATTCTTGATCTATGGTCATTTTAAGACTCGTTCTTATGCTAATCTAGTAACCAATATGTCGTTTTCGACTCCTCAAGCAGACGAAAGTATGTTGTGCTGAACTCTGATTTTCGAAGAACGGCTAGGATCATGGACACTAGAAAGCTGCTCTGTCACGATACTGCCCGGCTTGGATGAACTGGCAGTGTTGTCGCGGATGTATAAACAGTGCCACACGCGATTTCTCTCTTTCAGGCAACCAGTACTAAGCTTTGTGGCTTTGAATCTCTGGTTTGGCTCCATCACCGAGGACTTGCTGGTGACTATATTTAGGTGACTCATTAGGTGAGAGAAAGTAGGAAATTGCCGCTTTGGGTTTTCATACTATAAACACAAATTCCGACGTTCTCTTAGATCCTTCTATCAGATATGCAACGGGTGTAGAATATCGCCCACGAGATCCGTTGGAGGCATCCTCATTATTACACATATTTCAAACGAGACACATATCAGGGAATAGAAGTAGAATCAATTACAGAGTATCTGACTCTATAGGTGTAAGGTCTGAGCTGTATATCTTGTTACTTGATGTATGCAATAAGTTGATAGCTCAAGGTACACATTTTGGAACACATGAGTAAATACATGTAAAACAAGCAATTGCAAGAGAAAATATACTCAGCTATAATAAACAGCCCTATACTGCCAAGAGAATATTAGACTATCATTAAACAGATAAAAATATATTGGCCTTTTACAAACGTAAGTGCAGGCCTCCAAAATGCAGACTGCGCCTCCAATATTAGGTTTAAACTTAGGTTAGCTAGCGAAGTATGTTTGCCGGGCACGATGACGTCTTTCGTCTGTCGAGACGAGACTGGCTGATTTTGTTTCGACAGCCCTGTTGTCTATCAGAGGAAACTTCCTATTGCATACACAAACATCCATGATGACGACCATTCACATCTTACGCCATGGACAAGGCCTTCATAAGTATTTCGCATCTGATTATAGCAGCTAATCAAAAGCTGACAACGATAGTGTGGAGAGAGGATATCCATTCCGGGATCCTCCCCTTACAGACCTAGGTGTCCGGCAAGCAAGGCATGTGCAGCACACAATCAAAGTACAGCCTGATCTCATCATTGTATCTCCAATGACTAGGACCATACAGACAATGTACATCGTCTTCGGGGATCTAATTCGCAATGGCGAGACTGCGGTACAAGTCTGGCCGGACCTGCGTGAGTCTCACGACGCTATCTGCAATAAAGGCATCTCGCGGCCTGATCTGGCTGCTAAATTCCCTGACCTTGATTTCTCGGATTGTCCCAAAGAGTGGAACTTCCCTGCACACACCCCAGATGATGCGACGGTACGAGCCGAGAGAGTTCGACGCCGATTGAAAGAGACTGCTACGCCTGGGGGCTACAAGGATATCCTGTTGGTAGCCCACCGTGGCATTGCCGCATTTATGGTGCAGGGCGACAGGTTTAAAGTCTGTGGTAAGAAGCCCGAGGTCATGGGGTGGGAATTGGGCTAATTATGCAGAACACCGGTCTTATCGATTTGCAGCTGATGACGAGGTTGAGGAGGCGAGACATGGCGTTAATATTGACACTGGGCTTAAGCAAGATTTTGGACCATCGCTTTTGATGCAAGTTGGAGAGTCTGGGTAGATGCAATATCGCCAAGTAATCGAAGCAGTGTTCAGCTGATGCGCTATCAATAGATGAAGAGCTCGGCAATGTCAAATCCCTGCTCTTCATCCCATCAGGATCCGGCGACCACATGGTAATTACGGGGACCAGCCCAGCATTGGGGGCGGGCGGGGAACGAGCACAACCTTTTGTCGGGTCTGTCTCACTCAGCAAATGTTGATCAATCTTTCAATAGCCCAAGACAATCCAATCAATAACCAGGAAAATTGGTCGATTGGGCTTGCGACACGTCATGTAATTGTCAACATAAGCACAATACCACCCTTCCTTTTCTACGCTGCAGCGATGTGTAATCAATGCCCTCTCTGTAGCGCCTACAGTGTAACATATCGGATTAAACAACGTTAAGCCCATAACTAACAGCGAGTAAACGGATTTAGGCTCATAAGGTATAAACTAAACAATATCGCGAAACATAGCACACGATATCGATTGGCTGCAGAAGAAACAACGTTCAACGGACATAGCCACCATGAGTTTAAAATAAGAATAACCAGCCCCGTTGGCTGCTGCTACTGCTTCTCAGCTAAGCCTCATCATTAGTTCAGACACAGACATTGGCTAGACTGGCCTCGGGCTGTCCTCACACATATTGGTGGCGGTGTAAGCGGGATTTCTATTTTTCTCAACGTGCAGAAAATTGCACATTAATCTTTCCTGGCTGCTGGTCAGCCGCTGTGGAGATGATGGATGGGCAGTGTAAGCACTAGTAGGGCTGAGTTCGGCATCACGGCATTTTAAATAATCTCCCAGATCCCATGTTTATGGAAGAGCAGATACAAGAAACATTCTTGCGTTTCATTACCTCTTCTCTTTTCTTTGCCTTCTTTAAATATATTGGAAAATACAACCACAGGAGCAATCATTATGTTGTCGGCGCGTCCTCTGCTGTACGTCGCCCTCGGGCTTCTCATGGTGGTCTCCATCATTGAGCTCTCCTTCATCTCAGGCATGGTTGGTTGGCTCCACGGCAACGCCAGCGGAACTTTCACTTTCGAATACAAAGGCACGAAATACAATCTCAAGGGCGAACCAGCAAACCTCATTACCGACCAAGGCCATACCAGCAACGGAGCAGCTGGAACAGCATTCGTCCTTATTGGCTGTGGAGGAATCATCGCTTTGATCCTCCGCAACAGACATGACGCTGGAAAATTCAGCCGCATGTTCTATAACCTCTGGCTCGTCACCAATGTTCTCAGCCTCTTGCTCGTTCTCTCCGCCCTCATCTACACATTCGTTGTGACAAACAGCCACGACGGCCAGAGCATAGATCCCGCTGCTGCGTCGCGCCTCAAGAGTGGCGAAAAGTACCCTCTTGAGTCTTGGTCACCGCAGAATTGGTACTCGGCATTCCTAGACTTGGACCTCCCCAATTCCGATGAGAGAAGTGATATCGAACATCATCTACGCCTCATGAAGGGGTGGCAATACAACCTTATTCCCTTCTTCCTCATCCACCTTGTCGAGACTGGCCTTGCACTTTGGGATGCTATGCAGCGACGAAAGCAAAACTCCCCTGCCTATGCACCAGCTAAGCATACCGTCGATGCGTAATGGGACATTTTAAAAGCATTGGGGCTCTAGGGAAAAGCATATCTTTGGGGGATAAAGGAGGAAACATATCTAAAACAGTACAGTAATGTAATAAGGATAAATCTATAATGATATGATCACAATACCAAGTATTTAGCCACCTGCTTGATTGGCTATAGAGCCAATAACTCAACATGTGATTACAAAGCGCATGTCAATATAGGGTGTAAAAGTGACTCATTTCGTATTAGGCGGGGCTGCTCAACACCATAAAATCCAACAATCAACCTCACGATACTTCCAGGATAATCATCCTCAACCCAAGATCGAAAATGACGTATACACTTTTCATTGGCAACAAACGTTACTCTTCTTGGTCCATGCGACCATGGGTCCTCCTCAAAGCTCTCGACATCCCCTTCGAGGAGAAACTCAACCTCTTCAAGCCCGGCCTTCGCCAGCCCGAATTCCTCGCTTTTTCCCCAACTGGAAAAGTGCCTTGTCTTAACGACGGCGAGACATCTATCACCGTCTGGGATTCTCTTGCAATCTGCGAGTACATCGCCGAGAAGTATCCCGCTGCTTGGCCGACTGATGCCACCGCTCGCGCCTTTGCTCGATCTGCTGCTGCTGAAATGCACTCTGGATTTGACGGCATCCGTGACGAGTGCTCCATGAACGTTGGTCTGAGAATTGAACTGGGAAAGCCTAGTGAAACACTGCAAAGGGATATCAACCGTTTCAACGCTCTTTTCAAAGAAGGTCTAGAGAAGTTTGGTGGGCCGTGGTTGGCTGGTGATAAGTTTACCATTGCGGATGCTATGTATGCACCTATCGCCTCTCGGGTGAAGACTTATGGTATTGAACTGGACGGGGCTGCCAAGGAGTATCTTAACAGATTGTTTGAGCATCCTGCTGTACAGGACTGGGTTCAGGGTGGTATCAAGGAAACTAGCAGAGAGCCTTTCCATGAGGAGGATTGTTTGAGAGGACGCAAGATGCTTCAGGATCTGACCAAATGAAGCATCTCGACCTGATACTTTGACCTAATTTGAGACTACAATTGACAGAGAAACACATGATGAACTGTACGTGATTCGCTTGCCCTTCTACAGTGTGATAATTATTGTTAGGGGTTCTCATCCAGCCCTTGGTTTGCATTTGGATACATTCCCATATAATTGATACGATATGTGAATACTCAGAGTTACAAGAGTTAGGAAAAACTCTTCCTTCTTTTCGACTTTCCTTGTGTATTTGTACTGCCCTGGGCTCATTTCATTATAGATGAGCCCAGACAGGCAATGTGTGCGTGATATGTCGAAAAGGAAGAAACAGCAGACAAGAATGTACCTGTGTACTTTCTGGATCCATTTTAAGTAATTAATCACAGGACAACTTACTAACTTAGCCATAAAGTTCATTTAAAAGCCCTCGGTATATCTTCAACGATCTTCGAGTGGTTCGATGTAAATATACGGCTGGACTAATAAAGTTCATTTGAATTTATTAATAAATACTGGAATAAATGACACGCCGTGATGATCTGACGCAAATCAGTGCCTTTTCTCCTAGCTACAGCCTATCTAGTATGGCCACTTGAAAGAAGTAGATATCTTGATGGAAAAGTCCTCGGGCTCTGTGAGCGACTTGACGCGTCCAAGCATAAACTCCAGCTGTCTAAAGGCTGCCGGTGGAGCGTACTGCGGCACCATATGTCCACTTGTCTTGACAGTAGCCAGCGTAAAACCTCGCTCAGTGTGGACTGATCCCTGAACGCTGCCTCCAGCCCAGTTCTCAACGTTCTTGGCGGTGTTGTTGATGACCGGAACAACAAACTCTTGGCTGGGGGCCTTCTGGAACCCTTGCTTGCCGTTCCACTTCAGACCCTGAACTGCTAGCGCTGTCGTGTTGGATGTGATGATGTAGTCGGCCATGCCAGAACCGATCATGACGTTGTTGGTTCTTTCGACCAGAGTCTGGAATTTCTTCTCGTGTTCTGCAGGGTCGTAATTGTCATTGTCGTCAACAAAGACTGGGCCTGAGCATGATTCCCAGTCCTTAGGTGCAGCGGGTGCGTGAATCGCCTTGCGGACTCCGGGGATGTTGAAGAACAGAGTTGCGCCAGGGGGGTTGTACTGCACAGAGGGAAAGCCCAGCACGTCCCAAAGAACTGGACAAGTATCCTGGACGTGGTAGACGTTGAAGCAGGGGTTGATAACAGTGTTGATTTCTTCGAAATGAGCAGTTATATCGCATCCCTTGACTTGAACTGGCTTCCAAGGTGCTGGGGGAGGAGGGTAAGTCAGGTGAGCCTCGCGGTATTTGTCCAGTCCACACTTTTCGTTGTCGTTGTCGAGGATCTTCTTGTTCTTATCAGGGATGGCAAAGACACTTTCCCAATGGCGGAAGAAACCCGGGAACGCAGCGTGATCAAGACGGAGCTTGTCAGCGTAGGGCATAACAGGGTCGTAGTAAAGAGCACCCTTCACGTCGTAGTAGGACTTGTCCTTCTTGTCCAGCATGGCGGCGCCGACATAAGGCACATAGATACCGGCGTAACTTTCGCCAGTGACGTAGAGTTTCTTGCCTTGCAGGCCGAATGTATCGACAAGATTCTTCCAGAACTTGACAAATTGAGCTGCAGTCTCGGCGTTATTCTGGGCGGAAACATGGCCAGTTGAGAATCCAGTGCCGATGGGATATTCCACCCTGTGATATAATAGTCAGCGAGAGATACTCTCCAGCGATGGAAAAGAAACACACCAAATGACGTTGGCCAGTTTGTGCCATGACCAGGCATTTGGAACAGGCTTGTAGGTACCATATTTCCATGAGAACGGGCCGTTCTCTTGAATAAGACCTGGTAGAGCTGTCAGTAATCTGCGGTCGGCTGTGGCTCACGGAAAAGCCCGCTATACATACCTTCCAAGGAGGAACATCCAGGACCTCCGTTAAACCAAATGACAACATCATCCTTTCCAGCAGGGTTAACCGTGGGAAAGAACCAGTAGAAGAACTTGGGGTCTTTAGCACCGTTCTTTTTCAAGTCAACCGGAATCTGCCCAGCATAACTCTCTCCGACATCGAAGTTGAGTTCGGGGATACCATCAGAGGGGACATAATAGGCTAGCCTGAGTTTAGTACAAGGATGAATACCTTGGGAAAGTTACCTACGAGATGTCTTTTCATTGTAGTACTGGGCATTTGCCGGCTTGTGTGTACGCGGATGGATTGCCGAAGCACTTGTCAAGGCGACAAAGCCCAGAACGGACAACAGGGCTGTTTTCAAACCCATCGTGAAGAATGACACTGTTTGGAAGTACAGAATCAAGAAGCTTCTGTGAAGAAGAGAAATGTGCTGCCTTGTGGGTATTTATTGTATTCATCCTTGCTATTCTAATCAGGGATTCACAAGTGACAACAGTCATACCACTCCATTCTGCCTGGCGATCTCATCCCATAGCATGGTCCTCCTTATCCTTCAATCCCGGAGGGACTTTTGGAGCGTAGGTCATAGATGTTGATATCGAACAAGGTTTCTTAAGTGGTGTAACGTTATGAGCACCGGAAGTTCGGCATGATACATGCCTGTGCCTTCCTAATGCAGCATTTGCGGGGCTGACGATCCCAAGTCTACAAAAGGTCTCTTGTTCTGCGAATGGCAAAGTTAAACAGGGTGTAAGATAAGAAGAAAAGATTAGCATGTCGGGGAAACATTGTGCGTCGATTATTTTTTGCCAAGCCGGAAAGATCGTATGCTTGGCTGCAAGTGCCGATCGCGTCCGATGGCTCGGCCGGGACTCGCCAAACATAGGCAACGATGATAATTTGATGGATGGGAATCTGCGATGAGTTTCTCAATTTAGTGGTGCATTTAATATATCACCCCATGACAAAAAGGTTGGCCCAAACCCCGCATACATTGTTTTATCACTGAGATCTGACGTCTGTTGGAAAGCAGTTGGAAAGCTGGCAATGTAACTACCGACGACCGGAACCTGGGGTATCGGAGCATAACAGAATAGATGTTGGAAGCCTATGCAGTTTAGAGCTTCCTACATGCTAAGCGAGGCCTCAATTGTTCCCTTCATGTGCGCTGCAGGATTCATGTAAAGTGGAAATGATAGGTGGTATTCCGTGTAAACTGAGGATTAGTATTTCAAAGTTGGTCGGCAGTTTGAATAGAATATCGGGGACCGCAACCCCTACAACTCAGTGACTGTATATCAATATATTGTAGTGCAGATAGGTTGCCCAGATGCTGTTACAAAAGCCTTCTGCCTGACCCAGCAGGTCGATGCTCCTACTAAATATCTATAGAAGTAACACTCCTAGTAAAACAAAACGTTATGTGAGATTCGCGTCTTGAATCTATTGAAAACTCTAGGTTTAATCCCTTTCCAGGTTGAATGGTTTAGGTCTCGCAAACCCATACTCATGGATATTATAACTCCTTACTCATCTCCTTTTGAAGCTGTTTTTGAAATTCATACTTCTTCTCTCTTCGATCATTCTCTCTTCTTCTAAATTCCTCTCTTCGCTTCTTTTCACCCCACGTGCTTCTTAGCGATGGATCGGGGTTCTCCCAGTCGAGGGGCACCTCTTGGAAGAAGATTGGTGTCCAGACAGGCAGAAGTCGCATGCCGTATTGGCTTTCAGACGGCGGTAGGATATTCCAAGTCTCATCGGTCTGGATATCGCGACGCTCAACTGGCACAAAAGTCGCAGGCTCGGGAGGATTCGTCTTGAGATAGGAGACTTTTCTATCTCGATCAGATCGCCATTCACGATACTCCATCTCCGCTTGCGCAGCCTGCTCGTCGCTCAATTCAAGTGTCGAACCATCTTTCTCATCCAAGAGCGGCGGTTGAGATTGCGTCGCATATTTGGGCTCCCATTCTCTGAGCTTGGTGTGGCATTTTTCCAGCGCTGACCAATGACGTTCGAGAGCTTTCGCGCGGCTATGGATGTCGTGAGGCTCGTTGGGAATAGGAGCACGCCGACCGCCTCTGCGCGCGATAGCGCTGATGGTGTCCCTTATATCCGTCTCGCGAAGGACCAACCAGGTCAAATCGCGGCGCGTCTCAAGGCTGCGCAGCAGCTTGGAACACAAGTGATAATCATCGCCCGGCAAAGACGTGGGGACCAGCGAGTCGCGCAGCGTGCGGTCGATGTAGCGCACTTCGCACAAGGTGTTTTCGACTTTGGCGTCCTGGGGCAGGTCTCTAAAGGGGTTGCAGCGCTCCAGAAAGGCTCTCCCCACACGGGCGTTGGAGTCGCTGAGGGGTTTAAGGTTGATGATGCCCACAGGCCTGGCCCGGGGCCTGAAGACGTTGAGAATGCCTCGGATGGCACTCATGATGCATTTTCTGGCCGAGCTTGAGGGATTTTGAGGAGGATGGACGAACAAAAATGAGAAAAAAAACGAGAACAAGAACGAGCGAGGAGAGGGGTTTTAGATGAGAAAAATGCAGATGATTTTCTTGTTTTTTTACCCCCAAGATCGAGGGAGAAAAGCTCGGCGCTGTGCTACTGGCAAATAGTGATCCTTGTCCTTCCGTCTTGCTCCGCTTGGCCGTCTCACGGTGAGGCCTTCAATGCGATTCGGACATTGCCGCGTGCTTGGACCATTGTCGGAATGGGAAGTGGAAGCGGTGTATCAGAAGGTCCTGATCAACATGCGATTGTTGTTCACAATCGTGCTTTTGAAACCTTGAAGAATTCCGGTATTGATGATACTTTTCCAGCTCAAACAATTCGACGATTTCATGTGATCGGCGGTACATGTAACTAATTCGTCCTCCCCCGCGAAAAGTTTTCCAAATACGATTTAGGCTCATCGCCATCGCCATCGCCATCGCACCCGGTTTCCCACTTCGTAATTGGTTGCAAACTCGTTTGGTACTCGGTGAGCTTGGAACGAATGAGACTAACGGTTGAATCAGCCATTGATGCCACCGTTGCCAAGAAACTGCAAACAATTCTGATTATTGTTCCCATGTGATAGGCGAATCTCAAAACAAAAACCGCCGAGTATGGGGGTGGAGCATCGTCAAACTCGTTACGGGGATGCGGCCCGGGGCTGCCAAGTAACAGCCCCTCCCGTTAACCATTGACATATCTGACAGCTGGGACATTGAAATGTGCCTCCTCAACTGGTTCAGGGCGCCTTTGTCCTGAGGCGCTCTGTAATGTGAAACAGTTCTTTGCGTGGCTTCACCGCAGTAGGTAGTACACTCTTTTTTTCTAGAGCTTGGTGTCACGGTGGTTCATGGGCGCAAGCACCATTTATCCATGTTTCACACATCGTGCGACTGTCTTAAACAGTGAGAGGGAATCCAATCAACCCACCCACCGCCGATATTTGGGCATGGTAAAGCAGATGCTTTAATCGACATATGGATAGTCTATTTACCCGTCCCACGACAGACGAAGATGATGACGGGTACTTGAGGGATGATGATACCGTCATTGCCTAGTCGCCTCATATGCCTGGTTTTTATTGTTTTGTACACAACGTCTGGATTTGCATGACGAAAGGTGATGCGCACCATTATGAAACGAAGTCTCAATAACTCTAATAATATTGTTGACGAAAGGATAGCATTTCAATATTATATATATCCGAGGATGCGAAACTTCTGTTTCTTTCCGTCTGAGAATGTTACGCCGGATAGCCTGCCCAGACTTTCAGTCCCAATATTTCTTGGCCAAACGTATATTGAGCCTAGGTAGCCATCCACAGTAATGTTCCAAATGCAACAGTGACTGACTAATTTAACGTAGGATAAACGTCGAACAGAGATCAGGTCTGCTCCGAGAAAATTTTACCTTGGACAGAAGATATGTTTGAAGTTGCGGGTGCGATGGTCCTTTCCTCGTCAGCGTAATACCGGCTACTCCAGGAGTATCTTTCGAATTTTGGAATTCAAGGATAGTGGCAAACATATCACTGAATCGATCCAAACGATTCATCGAGGTTTCGTGGCATCTCTTCATTTGGTTGATACTGATCGTGGCGATGAACGAGCGAGCTTCTAGGGATGAAAAGAATATCCTGCCATTATCGCTCATCACAGAAAATATACATTGCGATTCTCTGAACCAAGTAAAACAATACACGATAATGACGGTGAAGGTTAAATGATGCATGTTCTGGACAATCACTGTCACTGACTCACTGTAACGCTGAGATTGGCCCTGATGATCCCTGCCGCCGAGCCCTGATGCCCATATTTTTAGAACACCACCAGAAAATAAGGTTGCAGCTCATTCGCGTAACTATGGTACCCAAACTTGGCATGATCTGTGACGAAGGGAGCTAACGTGATAGGCTCTGAATGAACAATTGTTTCTGTTTTCACCATTCAGAACCGTTGGAAGCTGCTGCTCTAGTCTCGACACAGGGTAAGTGAGCAAGAAATACCCCCTGTATCAGTGCCAACAAAGCTGAAATGACGTCAGGTCCTATGCATCCTGCTTTACAGCTGTACAGAGTCGCACCATTCACCACGTCCAAACCCCGCAACTCTACAGCTCATAGCTCTAGCTCCATCGTCATCATTATTTATACCAAGCTCTCTACAGATTCTACAACTCCTCTTCTTCATATTCCCTCTTCCAAAATACAAAGCTCATTCCCTCGCCCATCATGGATAACATGGCTTCTCTTCAACAGACTCTTAATGCCTCTGGAGGCGCAGAATCCGCAGGTTAGACACCGCACCCCCACATCGCGGCTGCATCATTTCACTGACGCTCTCTCAAGGCTTCCTCAATGACATTATCGCCCAGTTATGGCCCAACATCAACGTTGCAGGCGGCAAGATCATCAAGGATTCGGTCGAGCCCATTCTGGAGTCGATGCTCCCTGGTCCTCTCTCCAACCTACGCTTTGTCAAGCTTGACTTTGGGCCAACGCCCCTCAGAATGTCCAACGTTGATGTTCACAAGACTGAAACCGAGGGCATCAAGCTTGATATGGATGTTGACTGGGATGGCAAGTGTGACTTCGAACTGGATGGCAGCATGGTGCCCAAGATCGTAAGAACCCTTATCCGCCTGTCACCTGTGTCGATGCACAATGACTGACCAGATATCGATTTTGTAGGGCATAGAACACGTCAAGATGAGGGGAAGGCTCTCCATCTTGCTTGGTCCGTTGACAAATGTCATCCCATTGGTACGAGCCTCAAGTAAATCAATACCGACATGTCCACATACTGATGACAATCTTCCAGATCGGAGCCGCTCAGGTGGCTTTTATCAACCCGCCTCACCTTGAACTTGACTTCACTGACGCCGCCAACATCGCTGACTTCTCCATCATCGACAAGACCGTGCGAAAGGTCATCCAAGACATCCTTGCTTCCATGGCGGTCCTCCCCAACCGCTTTCTCGTCAAGCTCGACTCGTCCAATGACTACTTCAGGACCTTCCAGCCTCATCATGGTGTTCTTCGTCTGACTGTTGCCTCAGCTACCGAGATTACAGGCGAAAAGAAAAGCGGTGCCAAGAGACTACTCCAAAAGCTCGTCAAAGATATTCCTGACTGCTACTGCACCGTCAATGTTGGCGCAGAAGGAGAGTGGCGCACTTCGACAGTCAAGAACAAGCACGACCCGGAGTGGAACGAGACTCACGACTTTCTCGTCACTGACTACGAGCAGAACATCACTATCGATGTGAACGATGAGGACCTTGGCGGTGACGATGATATCGGCATTGCTACTACAACCGTCAAGCAACTTCTTTTGTCTGGTGGCTCTCAAGAACTCGCACTCTCTCACAAGGGCCAGCCTACTGAGACTAAGGTGACCATCCAAGGAAAGTTCTTCAACTTTGTTGGCGAGTCCAACAGCATTGCAGCCAGACAAAGTGCGCACGAGGGAGCAATCTGCGGTCTTGCGACCGTGCTGATCGCTGGTGTCAGTGGATTGAATGGCCAACGTGATGAGCTCAACCCGAGCGTCAAGGTTACGTGGGGTGACAAGGAGTTCACCACGGCAGCCAAGACCTACAGCCCAGGAACAGACATCTTCAACCCTTCTTTCGACACGGCTTTCCGCTTCCCCATCACAGCGGAGCAAATTTCTAACCCACAGAGCTTCCGACTCACGCTAAGGAATGGGGCGAACGATCAGGGCTCATTTGAGATTCCATTCCAGACCGTATCTGGTGCTGAGGGTATGGTTCGTGAGGAACAGTTTGATGTTGGAAATGGCGTGGCCGTCAGGGCTCGTATTGCTCTTCGCGGATTGCAGTTGGCTGAGTAAATTTCAGCGGAGGATGTCAACAAACCCAAAGCGAGTTGTAGTAAGCAACGATAATCAGTATAAACATACGCAGTAACAAGTAACGATATCAGCATTGTTAATTAGTCGTAACTGAAATCATCCCTCGTATCTGTGCCAATGAAACATCTGGCGTGGTTGCATGTGGGCTACACGCTAAGACACTGGGGATAGATGGCATTTCTCCTTACTCCGTACAGCCCCAGGGTAATAAACGTGAACTTCCACACCGATCGTCAGTAGTTGCCACAGCCGGAATTCTTGCGATTGGGTACTGATGAAGATGGCCAACTATAGCCAATACGAGCTTCACATTTAGTAACCTAGCCTCGGGAGGGAAGAAAAACCCTACAACTCAAATCCGTGAATCTCGAAGCTATTCCATCTTTGTGGTTTCTTTCCACTCTAGCCTTGGGGCTGTATCTATCTAGCGTCTCATAAACTTCAAAAGAATGTTCTAATACCCGTTCAGACATTTTTAGCGTAGAGTACTCCGTAAAAAAGTCATATTTAGAAACTGCTAAGTTACGCTCGGCTTGGATTTAAGTCTATTCTCGATCTTCTAGCGGCAGTCCAAGACAAGGATCTTCTCGTATATCAGCCCCGCCAAGCAAATATCCAAGCGTCCGATTGGTAGGAAAACGCTTTGACGAACTAATGAGGCGAAGCTAATATACTGAGTACGGAAACTCCGTGCTGCCCGGGTATTCATACGAACAAGATCGTTAAGAGATCTATCCACTTAGTTACGATATAAAATCCTCGTGCCAGCTTGTTCTATCTTTGATGTACAACTAAAGACTCACTACACTCGTTACTCAACCATAATTATGAAGTTCTTTTCTCTCCTCGCCATTGCAAGCGCTATTGCTCCAGCTGTCGCTCTTCCAGCTGCTACGACCGACAAGGTCTCCACGACTCCCCAGAAGACCTGCACGAACCCTCCCAAGAAAGTCGAATGGCGCAAACTCGGCGCTGCCAACCAGAAGAACTACATTGATTCAGTGCTATGTCTTAAGACGAAGCCTTCTCGCATGGGTCTTAAGACGTCTTTGTACGATGACTTCCCTCATATTCATTTCGAGTTGAATGGGTACAGTGAGTATATCTGGAAGAAGGGTTTGCCATCTTTTTAGCTAACACCAATTTCAGTCCACGGAGGTGCCCCCTTTCTCCCTTGGCATAGGTACTTCACCGTGATCTACGACAAGGCCCTACGCGAATGCGGATACAAGGGCCCTGCCACGTAAGTCTGATTGAGACCTGTTACAGCACGCCTTTGCTCACATCGCATCTAGCTACTGGGACTGGACCCAAGACACCAAGGGCCTTCGCCTGTCCCCGGTCATGGCCGCTAAGAACGGCTTTGGAGGCAATGGAGACCCCAACAGGCTTGAATGGACGGCTGGCGGAACGAAGCTCATGTGCGTCAACAACGGACCATTCTCTAAGCTGAGACCCGCGTACCTCGAGGATGAGCCCAGGAAGATCCAGTCTTTCAGTCACTGCTTGTTCCGCAACATGCCCGAAGTCAGCGAGCCTGACGCCTTCAAGCAAATGACGGGCACTTTCGGTCCTGGGGGCGTCAAGGAGACAAAGGCCAACAACAACTGGCAGGATTTCGCCCGGTCGCTTGAGGGTGGCCCTCACGGCTCTATCCACGCTTCCCTCGGTGGCGAGATGAACCCTACTACTTCACCCAACGGTTAGTCAACCTCCCACTTAATACTTGTCCTCTCACTAACCAAACCAGAACCTCTCTTCTTCCTGCACCACGCCATGATCGACCGCATCTGGTGGGAGTGGCAGCAAAAGAACGCCTCCAGGCTGACTGAGTACAGCGGCATGTACACCCAGTACAAGGAGACTAAGCCTAGGGAGGTTAAGCTGGACGACCTGCTCCGATATGGTGGAATGGAAAAAGACGTCAAGGTTCGCGATGTCATGGATGTGACTGCTGGACCCCTCTGCTACACTTACTAAATGCATAGAGCATATGTGGTGTTGAGGCTCTAGAATAGATGATCCCAATCGAATAACTAATCGAATAAATAATGTAATTTAAAGAAATGCCCAGCTCGTCTTTTCAAGTAGATATATCGCAAACCTCTCTGTAGCCTCTAAAGTCGAAACACTAATGTTGAATCTTCATCTTGTCATGTTGATTGCTTAAGAGTAATAAGCCTATGTCACTGTCTGTGACCTTACTCAGAGAAAAAGCTTCTCTGGGGGTTGCGTGTTTAACGCCCCGATGCATGAAGGTGTAACTTTGATTTATCTCGCTAGGATATTGAACAAGGTTATCTAATCGCTCGTATGTTACTGCTTGATTTTGATAGCTGCTATCTGAGAATCATCGGGTGTGTGGATTATGGGGGACATTTCTATTCTTTTATTACTGTGTATTATAATGCAATTATATTCTTTTGCGTAGCATCTTGATGAACGCCTTTAGCTATCAAGATCCAACTTGCTTTCCAAATTCTGATATTGGAAGCCGGTCCTGGTTTCAAGTTCTATGTCGTTCATCCGTGACTGGTTATCCCATCCCTCTTCATGCTTTCCCAAGTGTTCCTTCAACCCACCCCAGAAGTTCCTAAGGCATATGATGCCGAATATGGTCGTCAGCAAGATGAACAATATCGCCATGCTGGCAAAGGCTGTCAATGCATTGACAGCTGATCCAAATCTCTTGGAAGTGTTCATCGCAACGAGCATATATATGAAGTAGGCAAGACCGGCAAGATAAGCCGAGATCGAGGCAATCATGCCAATACGGTTCTCGGACTTGGCCCATATCATGGACAGTCCAATAACCACAACAGCGACTCCGAGAATGACCATGTGGATGATGAATTCAGTGCCTTGAGCCCGATGCTGGGTTACGCCCATGATGATCTCAAAGCAAACAATGAAGTATATGACCATTTTGGCAAACATGGCAAATATCTGTACCGTCGAGGTTAGCGAAGTCATTACATAGACAATGGTCAAGGACATACTTGGTACACAAGGCGCATCTTTCTTAGCTTGGAGTCCGCGCCGACGTTGCGATACGACTGCCAAGAGAAGTACTGCTTCAAGTACCAAACGCTGATGAAGAGCAGCAGGGTAAAGACACCGATGATGATAGGCATGGCAAACAAGATGTTGCCAATAATAGACCAAGGATCCTGGTCCAGATAGACCAAAGAGTCACCATTGATATCTGTAGACCCCCTGAGCGATGCTTCTGCGTCTTTGATCTCTACCCTCTGGAAAATGGCAAGGGGTAGGAAGCCTGCATTGAGCACGCAGGACAGCATAGCCTGGGCAGTGTTTCTCAGCCGTACGGCATCACACATAAACAACAGCTGGAAAATAAAGCCAAACAGGAAAATAGCAAAATTGGTCGGGACTGTGTAGCCCCCAGGCACTTGCAGAACAGTTGGCTTCAAGAAGGCCTGCCATTGAACAACGACAATTCTGCGTGGAAATATTAATAGGAGACAAGATACAAAAGCACACCAAAAAGGAGACATACCCATGAAGGACCATCATGATGATTGCTTGTACTACGCCAATGGAAAGAAAAGCGACTACAGCCGGCGCGGACGGGGTCTTGCTGACAAACGTCGAGATAGGGCCCAACATTGTGATTCCTCGTATATGGGTGCAGTGTTCTCGGGCCAAAATACCGTAGATGATAGAACAATAGGAAACATTCGGTCGGTACGGAGTTTACTTGAAGGAGAAATTTCATTTACCGGAGCTAGTACCAAGCCAGGAGGAGTTTGCCGCCGCGTTCCCAGGGATCACCCTGGGAACAGCGTGTCTAGCGTGTCTTCCCTTATGAGGATCCACTAACTAGAGCTTTTGAACTTCGTATTTCTGGTCGATGGAGAATGGATCAGCAATAGTCATATAAACTGTGATGTGTTGAAATCCATAGGAAAATATAAGCAAAACCGTCTGTGCGACTAATCTTGTAAGTCTGAGCATATAATATTGAGGTTTTTCAATGAATTCTTTCTTAGTGTAGAGGATGAATGACGGTAATTTGTGCAGCCTCATTGCCAAGACACCACAAAAGCCTAAATAGGGCTGTGCAGACAGGGGCAGTACGAGCATCAAGCATATCCACCACGAAGGCCTCATACTCTTTAGTCTTATTGGTCCTCCCCTCAAATCATTCGATATCCCCATAACTCCGCCCCGGAGTTGTCGCGCCCAGGCGCTGGCAGGGCTGTAGTGCGTGACAGCTGAAAAGCAATCAGTACTCCCGAATTTCCGGTACTCATTAGCATTCGGATGGCTGAGAGCTACACTTTTTTCCATCCAAGATCGAGAGAAGTCAGTCAATAGTCGGGTAGATTGATTGATCTGATAAAGACAGTAATAGTTTAGTATTCCTCTTCGTACTGCAAAATTCGAATTTCGTAATAAATGAAGGACTATAGGTCAAGTGTACCAATAATGAAAGACTCCCATGGTTCCAACACGCTGTCTCAGCGACACTAAAGAACTCCGTCTGTCTCGTTGTTGTTCCAGCTGGCTAGTAGCTGACTAAGAGGACTACGCTCCCCGGAAACTTGAGCATCTTGACCTTCAGCAATATCAACCTTTTCACAACTCGCCTGCGTAATCTCATAGACAAGAACCGGCTCTCGTCTTGCTCCATCGAAGTTTTCGATATCCTTGACCTGCAGTTCGAGAATTTTGGTGGCTGTTTCCAATGAAACGGGAATTCCCTGGCTTGCCAGCTTGGCCATGTATTCCTCAGCGTTCCGCTGGAGAAGGTAGTCCTTGTACTGAGAGATCCCACTCGAGCTTGTCGAGCTGAGGGTACGCATTGATACCGAGGTAGATTCACAGTCTTGTAAAAAGCCTAGTCAGTTCTGATAGGCAGCCTGCGGACTAGAGAAAACTTACAAGGTAAAATGCCATCAAGTCTCGGGTCTGAGGAAGGATTGACAAGTTTATAAATTTCGAACCATCGTTCCTCGTCAGAAATTTTGGTGGACTTTCTCTTTAACGAACGCAGACTAGAAGCTTGCTCCCTCGTTAGTTTACCGTAGGCCGGCTGCGAAGTGATCTTGTGGCAAGCCAGTTCTTGGTGCTGGTGAGCTAGGAAAAGCTCATCGGTCTTGAAACCTTCGTCGCATCTTCGACAGACAAATTTGTTCTTATGATGGTCAACAAGGTGTGTGCGGAAGACATGTTCCCTAAATATGGTGTTAGTCACTAAAAGTTACAAGAGGTCAGAAATAGCCATACTTGACTTTGTTGATATCGGTCCAGCCTGGGCCCTCGCATGCTCTGTGGCGAGCCGAGATGCGAATTCCTGCTTTGAAGAATGGACATGCAAAGCGTGGCTTCAACTGGCTCTGGTCAAGATGGCCATCAACGCTTTGAGTCGTTGTGTTTGTGTAGTAATTTGCATCCACGGCTCTATCGAGTCGTGGTCCTTGGCTGGCATTCTGATTCGTATGGACCTGCAACCCCCATCTCGTTAGCGAGATACTCCTTGCCGAAGAATACGAATTTTGAAAGAAAGGATCCTATCTATGTGTGAGTAGATATCGCCACACAGCCTCAGGAAAAAGGTTAGAAAACTGGTTTTCCTACCATTTCCATATTATTGTCTTTACGATCAACTTGAAACTCGGAGTATGCTGCATCCTCATCAAGTCTTTTGCAAATCTCGGTGAGGGCTCTCGCAACTTCATGGGAAGCCATCCGCTGGTGCAGATCAATTCTCAGCATACCGTTTACGACAAGGTCGAGAATGTCGTTGCTGAAAGGAGTCGAATGAGGATGGCTACGCATAGACAAGAGCAACTGCGTGTATCAGATTATCGCACACTTCTTTATATGGCTTCAGAACTCACGTTTTGCACCTGGGGTTTGAGTCGTGCCGTGAGAACGCCATCTAACGTTCTTTGCAACCGGAAGAAAGCGCCACGATTCGGGCTGTTGTGTTCTTCGTCACGCCGAGCTTCTATAAGCCTTTCAAGACCTTCGAGTCCATCCAAGGTCCAAAGCAGTGCCTGGGAGAGGATGCATCCAAAGCCCCATATGTCGTACGCTTGCGTAACACCTTCATGAGTAATATCCACCTCCGGTGCACGGTAAGCCGGCGTTCGCTTGATATTCTGGGGTTTGGTAATCTCCTTCTCACTGGATGGTATGAAGTACGAAGAACCGAAATCTGTGATTGCGAGTGTGTGCCGCTCTGGTGCATCATTGAAGAATAGGATATTTTGAGGTTTAAGATCTCCATGCACTCCATAGAAGCTGCTTATCGTCTTTTGTTCTGCCGACCCATGAATAATGGACAAAGCGTCGGCCAGTCCCATCATCTGGCGCCCTATCCACTCGAGTGTGCTCTTATCTTGAGGCGGTCTAGGATGACGATGCCAAAGCATGTCAAGGTCACAGTCAGCCCATGGAAAAACGAGGTGGTAATGGCTTTTTTCTCGGTAGGAAGCAAGAAGAGGAACGATATGTGGATGGGGAGTTTGAGCCAGGTGTTGGTGGTTCATTCTTTCGCGAAAGAAGTCATCCTCGTTTCCAACGTGGAACTCCTTCAAGGCATACAGGTGCTCTTGCGGCTTGTCCAGGCGGTTACCAGTAGACTTTGAATTACACTCATTGTGACTAGGATGAATTGTCACTTGAAAGACCTGGGCAGTTCCCCCCCATTCTTGAGTCCTGTTCTTGGTGGCGAAATGAGGGACAGAATCAACGGAATAGAAGAATGGTGGGTTCGTCGTGTTTCGAGATGCAGTTATAAAATCCTGCATACACATGCGCAATCTCTCGACGGCCCTATCTATAATCAAGTTGGGACGCCGTTTAAGTGGTCGAACGACCGTCGTTTTGACCATAGCGTTGCCTGTAAATTCCTCCGAAGTGACTGCCTCACTGGCAAAAGATGAAGAGTTGTTACGGTCCGCCATAGCTTGAAGAGATCTCGATCTTTAGAGACTGAAGAAAGGGCAAACGTGTAGAAATCTCTGGCACCTACCAATTGGGGCACGTCTCCAAGAAATGGAACCAAAGAAAATTCTTGAGCCAAATTAGTTTGCCAGAAAGTATTAGTTGCAAACGATCCCATTTGAATAGGATCTAAGTTGACTTCAAGACAGCCAACAGTGCTTAGACTCGGTGGATGCTAGGTCGCATCACACTGTATACTGTATTTGGTTAATGGGTGGATACTAGGAAGAATGGAAGACTAATAATATGTCTGTACCAAGTTTTGATTATGAACTTGACTAAAGTGGTGGATAGGATAGTGATTGTTGTTTCGGCCTCCTATGCAAAACTTATTCGTTTTTGGGTAGATCCCGATTCAAATGTTCGTAAGAAAAGGAGGTTCCGGTACTCTGTAGGTAACTTTGAGATGCTAGAACACTGGGGATGTCGGTCGTGTAGCGTCCTGGAAAGAAAGGTATTCGGCCAAACGCAGCAAGTGCGTAATTCTCACTTGGAGCCTGGGGAATATGTTATATGTAATTTAGCGTTTTGCCGCAAATACGATTTGCGCAGATGCGTACATTTCAAAGCATATTATTGGCTGTTGAACTACAGTGGCTTGTTTATTTTCAACCCATTCGACCACTCAGGTGCAAGAAAGTAGAATATGTCGCTGGGGTTCGTTTACTGGTTTGGTTAAGCTAGCAGACCTGAGATTAGCTGTAATATCACGACAACAAACTACCTATGAATACCCAAGTCAGATCTGCATACGTGTATAGCAATGCGGCTGTCGAGTTACGAGTCGTTCTCAGCGGATGTACAGTTGCCTATACATCCGAATCTTAGTACCGCTGCTTGATTTAGCTCACAGGAAAGATGACACAGGCGTGGCATTTGGCTCAATACAAGCAGGATTCTATGTCTGTTTATTTGCTAAATCTGAACAATCTCTATATATATCTGCCTGCTTACCACGCAATCCTAGCTACAAAAGATTTAGGATATGTCCTCACGATATACTTCCTAATCTCATCAACCAACAGAATACCAAGTCCAAGAGGAATGGGAATGAGCCAAAATTCAATCGGCACTGACTCGGTATCGAACAGGTTCTGGATTCCGGGTACTTCTGTGACAAAGATGGCAATGCACAGACTGATAAGCATGCTGAGGATTAACCAGGGGTTGCGGTGAGCCTTGCTGAGAGGGTTGGCCTGGAAGATAGACAAGCGGCGGTTTCGCACAGCGAGAATGTTACCCCATTGGAGGAATACCAGAGTCACGAAGTAGACACACTGTCCGGTGTTGTTGAACTTGATGAGCTCGTCCTTGGTGTAGCCGTGGTAACCCTCCGAGTATCCCTCAAAGAGAAAGAAGAGCTCCGAGACAGGCATCTTGGCGTACTTCCACATGTAGAGGAAGAACATGGCGTGCGCAGTGATCGTTTCCATGAAACCAGTGAATAGGTACGCCTGCGTGTAGATCTTGGCGTTGATGAGGTGGTCACGCTTGTGGTTACGGGGAGGAAGAGAAAGAAGGTCGAATTCCTCCTTCTCCATGATGAGGGAAAGACTCAGGAAGAGATCGGTGAAAACACAAATGATGATCATGAGGAATGCGCTCAGGGGTAAAGGAACACCGAACCAAACATTGAGAATGACAGGCCAGATCTCGGACCAACTACCAGCAGGGAGAAGGTAAGAGATGACCTTTTGAAGGTTCTGGAACACGAGACGACCGAGGCGCATAGCATCAACAATGGAGTCAAAGCGATCGAGGAGAACGAGGTCAGCTGCTTCAATAGCGACGTCGCTACCAGTGACGATGGCAACACCGACGTCGGCGGCTCGAAGCGCGGGAGCATCATTGACACCGTCACCAGTAACAGCGACGACGTTATCGCGAGCCTGGAGCTCGGTAACGATGCGAAGCTTCTGTTCGGGTGTAGTACGTGCAAAGACAATCTCATCATAAGCGCAGACAACATCCCAATCCTCCTGTCCTAATCGGCTGAGATGGATTCCTTCCAGGAGCAGACTTCGCTTGATGATCTCGGCCCGATCTCCCTTCCTCTTCTTCTTGGGTTTGTCCTTTTCGCTGCTTGAGGGAGTACCAGGGTGGAGTGAATCGATGGTGTCGGGGTCATGCTGACAAGAGAAGATTCCAGTGTTGCGAGCAATTGCCGCAGCAGTCAGAGCGTAGTCACCAGTGACCATGAAAAACCGGGTTCCAGCACGTCGGCATTGCTCAACGGTATCTGGGATTTCAGGACGATGAGGATCAATGATGCCGAGCATGCCAACGACAGTAAGGTCCTGGATGGCAGAGTGTGTAACCTCATCACTGAAGCTGTTTGTACCAATTACTGATCGAGGAGTGATGAACTTCTCACACAGAACGATGACTCGTTCCGCGCGACGAGAAGCTTCATCTTGGATCTCTTGGAACTTGATACGGGCGTCGCGAGTGAGTGTTTCGACAGAATTGGACTCGGAGGACCAGTACTTGGTGCAACCAGAGAGAAGAATATCGGGAGCACCCTTGATGATAACGCGGTAAGCTCCTCTCTCGTCAACGGATTGAAAAACAGTGAGCATCCATTTGTTCTTGGAGTTAAAGGGGACTTCAAAGACACGAGGGGCAGTTTTCTTGAAACTGTCTCCGTCAGGGCCAGCTGCAGCAAATCGGAAGACGGCGCTGTCAGTTGCATTGCCCTGGATAGTTCGCTCATGAAGGGGAAGGTGGACGGTAGTTGGGTCGAAAGATGCATCGTTGCATAGAAGTGATGCATGCTGAAGGGAGGTAGCAGCATGGTTGACTTCAGTCTCACGAAGTAAGTTTTGGAAGTCATCTGCAGAGTCGAACTTCTTATCCACGAAGGCGACTGAGCTGACAAACATCTTGTTCTGTGTGAGGGTTCCTGTCTTGTCCGAACAGATAACGTTCACACAACCCAATGTCTCGACAGTGGATAGACCCTTGGGTAAGACATTGACGGCCTTCATGCGACGAGCAACCATCATGAGAGTCAGAGCCACAGCAACAGGCATACCTTCTGGGATGAAGGCAACGACACAGGCCATGACGTTGACGAGCATAGCTGGGACACTCATGTAGTCAGGATGATCAACGCGTAACCAACCAGCCCATGTGAAGAGAATTGCAAGAGCGAGAGTGACGGTCATGCAGACGATAATCAGGACGAAACGGGTGATTTCGCGCTGGATCAGAGCGGCGGAGTCCTTGACGCCAGAGGTTGATGTTGCAATGCGGCCCATGACTGACCGGCCACCAGTGAGGATTACAACGCCGACACCGTTGCCGTTCATGACAGTTGTGCCCATGAAAGCAATGTTGCGGCTCTCGAGAAAGTTGGAATCGGTTGAGTCCACAGTACCCTCGATCTCGTCAGCCTCGCCAGTGAGAACAGAGCGATCGAAGCGGATGTCACCAGAGTGGCTGACGATTCGCAGATCGGCGGGGACCTTATCACCAACTTGAAGCTGGATAACATCACCAGCAACAAGGCCGACAGTGGGCAAACTCTTGAGCTCTCCGTCTCGCTTGACCATTGCAAATGAGGGCAGCAGGTCAAGGATTGCATTCATGGTCTTGGCGGTTGACCAATCCTGGAAGGCAGAGAAACCAGCCTGGAGGAAGATGACAATGAGGATAAGGACGGCAAGTGATAGATTTTGGATCGAGGGAGGGCTGCTAAGGGGCTGCCAGCAGAGGAAAAAGATGATGGCGCCGACCCAAAGAACCGAACAGAAACCACCAAAGATGTACTTGAGAGTCCTCTTGATGTAGTTGGTCTTGGGATGCGGCAGTGCGTTCTTGCCATCGCGCTCAAGACGGGTTGCGGCAGAACTCTCTGAGAGACCAGAGTCAAGGCTGACGTTGAGCTGTTGGCACAACTGCTCTGCCTGAAGCTCATGGTACTGAAGCTTGGAGAAGTAATCCTCATCAGTCTTTGTTTTGGGGGTCTTGGAGTCTTCGGCGTCGGGCTCGGCTTGCTTGGCGTCGGTGACTTGGATGGATAGGGTACGATATTCGATCTGAACACCAGAGTAGGGCGAGGTAGGGTGGATGCGGCTGCGGGAGCTCGAGTGTGAACGACGGCGGGAGAGGGAGCGGGAGAGGGTACGGCCAAGGCGGATTCCATCATGCTCCTCACGTCCGCGATCAGGACGATCTTGGAATGTAATGCGAGGATTTTGGGCAATCTCAGGATCAATTTCCTTTGTGCCGTGGATGTCTGGGTCTGCCATCTCTGCGGAGTGCTTTGCAAGAGAATTTGAAAAGGGAGAGGATTTGCAGATGCAGAGAGAACCAGGGTGAGAAGAGCGTGGGAAAGGTAGGTGTAAAGCCAGCCAAGCAGGGTGATATTAATACAAAATCGGCAGCGAGGTCTAGACAATTCCAAAACTCTTGGATCTTGTCTCTCTCATCTCAGAGAGGCCGCCTCGGCTTGTCCCAAGTGAGATATCCATCGTAAACAGGGCCAAGGATTAAATGCCGCATGTACGTTGATGTTGGGGGGCAGCTGCAATGCTATGAAACGTCTTGTAGCTGAGAGTGAAGCTATACAAGAGGTGTACAAGCCCGCCTGCGAGAATATCGTGTGGTTGACGGTAGGCGCTGGTATGGGACTACATGCGCCCTGCGTAATGTGACAACTCCAGGGGTGCAGCATCGTCCAGGGTGTCTGTCCTCTCGCTTTGTTCTCTCAAGGCTTGCTGACGGGCGTAAATCTGGCACGTCGGAGGGGAAATGAGGTGTAGCTAACCGATTGTGGGCGAGGAATGGTTTGTTGTGATATTCACGGCGTGGGGACGGGGAGACTCAGCCCCTGGCTCCACCGGGGAAGTATTTGGCTCATATTATTATACATGAGCTCGACTTGTTGGTGAGATGGGCTATTAAAAAAAAGTGTCTGACGTGGGTGGTCCTGGACTCGTGGCTAACCAAGTTGGATAAAGTCGTTTGTCACTGGAACTTTTGGGGTGCTTTTACAGATGGAGACCACGGATGAACAGGTACAGTAGAGTACAACAGCACGGATGACAATGTTACCAAGTCCCAGAGTCTCGGAACCATCAGATCAACCAACCAAAACGATTCGCCCGGGCTCTTGGACCCTGACCTTGACGTCGCATTCATCCAAAGGCACAGAAAATAAGGTGCTGCAATTAAGCATTTTGACGTGGGCGTAGCCGTCTTGGCAGTGTCGTAGCGGGGTCTTGGCATCGCTGGCCTGTAGCACCCCTTGTCCCTTGTCGCTTTGTTCGATCGGGTTTCCCATTCCGGGAGCAGGCTGTGCTGGGAGAAGCCGATATCTAGGGGTCTAGGCTGGACTTGGAATACATCGTCATAAGCCTCAAATCCCTCGTGCAATTTTCGGTCGTGTCATTTCCCAGATTTCGCATAGAGGCGAATCATCGCTTAGATTTGGCTTCGCTCACCGACATGTCTCGAGGAGCATCTGACTCGGCTCCAGGACAGAGGGCTCTAGTCATTAGCTCGTTTCCTCAATATGTCCTCTTTTCTCTCCTCTCGATCCAAGCGGTGTCCTCCTTTACAACCCCCCAATTTCCCCCCGTCTCACTTGCTTTCCCGCCCTCTTTTGGGCGTTCCCGCACAGCCTAGAACGTGGGAGGACCTTGACTTTCCTGCTGGCTTCTCTCGAACCCGGAGCTACCCATGTCTAATCATATCCCAAAGTTACGCACCAGCCAATCACCGTCATTCTAGCTTTTTCCCACGATGACGTTGCTGCTCCCAGCAAACTTTTCCTACAGCCGTTCATCCGTGCGCCGTTTACCCGCGTGTAAGAAGGCTATCTAAATGTGGAGATGCACCAATTGGCATTTGCAATTATCAATTAACACCCATGACCACATCTCGTACTCGAGCTGTTGGTCAAGTTCTTGCACAGCACAGCACAGCACAACGTTGCATTGACGCGTAATACAGGGCTGAGATACGCCTCTCACTCTCGTCCATGACACTGAGATCGTTGCAAACCGAGTCCCCGGCGACTGAACCAGATGATTCCATCCCATCTACCACTTCATAATCTGTTCCTGTTTCCCACAGCCCTCACGGAAGCTCCTGTGGGGGGTCCGATGACTTGAAGTACCTACATAGCCAATGACGGTTTGCTATTAATTTTCCGAAACCAGGTCTCAGGGTTCTGCATGAATTGGGCTAAGAAAGCTTGTTGGAGACCCACGCTTTCGCTTCGCTGTACCCTTGCTCTGTATTGCCCTTGGAACCACAAGCCCTGCAGCACCAGAAGCCGCTTCTTGTGCCTTTCCAGGGCTTAGCTTGTTCTTCTGATTACTACTGTGTTAAATTATCGATATTATGTAGGGCACATGTCAGGGCTTTTGCTGTCTGTTATGACTCCATTTGGGTTTTTAGCTCGCTCGTAGTCACAGTTGGGATGAGACCAAGCGAAAAAGAAAGGGAGGTATTTTTATTTCCGCCTTTGATATCGCACCGTCGTTTGTCAGAAATTTGTGTTTTGTGCGGGATTAGTAAACTATTACATTAATGAAATGATCAGAGCACTTAGAGTCAAGGCAGCTCGAGACAGATTTGGATCAGCTTGTGAAATTCTGCCTCTTTTCCCCTTTCTTGAGTAGTCAGCTTCAGGCAGAGCTGACACTGGGGGTTCACTAAATTTCTGGTCAAGGTTCAAATGCACCTACAAGCTTCCCAACCCGTTGAAGAATCCCCCTAGACCAACCTTGTTCTTTGTAGTCTTCAAATGGTTGCGTATCTTCTTGTTACATTCTTTTCCGCTCATGACGCCTGATACTCATTAACACATCTGTAGTATCTTCTTCTCTTCTGCATCAACGCCGATTTCTCTTTTAGCCGTGCCTTCTACCCTTCACTTACATTAGCCAAGACCTTCTCAGGTATCCTGCATCGGCGCGTGATAGCCACCCTGGTTAGGATGAAAACTTAGAAGGCTAAGCTCGAGCGAACTCAACATTGAAAATATTGCTCAGAGAAACGTGGCAGTATTGTTTCAAACAATGCAACGACAGAGATGGTGGTGTCGATGTTGGCGCTTATCAGGCTGATACCAGCAGAGAGCATTTTATGAGCAAAGGGCTCTTTGCCATCTTGATTCAATCTCTGTTGTGGCTAATTTCATTCTCATTCACAACATGAAAGATGCATCTGGCTTGAATCCGTTCATCTTGTGCCACGAGGTTGGTTCGAGCGACTCGGTGGCATCCTCACCTTGATGAAAAACAGCGTAATGGAGCTGGAAATCGCCCACGGATGGTTAATTTTGAGTCATTGTTAAAAAATATCGTCTCTTATTATTCCAAAATGATCTCTGAGAGTGTTTGAATAGATTTACGGTACATAGATCAGTGTATTAGGAAATATCAACCGTTGCGTCTGCTACACAGCCTACCCGGTAGCCGTATCATCTCAGGAGTGGCGCATGTGGGTGGAGTAGCCACAGCCTTCCGGGCATCGGGTTCCGATAAGCCACGGAAAAAACGGAACCTCAACGGCCGAATCATCTTGAACGTTCAATCAACCAATAACCGCATCGTCAATTCTCAGCGACAACCACCGCAACGGCCCTCTCTACTTTATGGAAACGTGATGCCTGCTCCTAGATGAGCACTCTCTCATTCTCTGTCCTCCATTGTCGCGCGCGGATCCCATGTCAGGTCAGGAGACCTCTCCACAGTCTCCCCCCGCAAACACACCCAAGCATCGACGTCCCTGGAACTCAGCCGAGGATGCGACTCTGAGGACGCTCGTAGGCCATTTTGGTGCCAGTCGAGGCTCGGAGGGTAGGTGGAAGGACATTGCAGCTGGGCTTGAGGGCCGTACGGCCAAGGTGAGTTGACCTTCTCCGCACGCGCATCAACGCGGTCAAGAGTGGCCCACCTTGATTGCACGACGTGGCATTGCTCTCAGAGTGGATGAGGCTGGTGGATGTAGTGCTGACTGATCTTAAGGATTGTCGCAAAAGATGGCTTCACTCTCTTGACCCATCATTGCGTAAAGGCCGATGGACATCTCAAGAGGATGAGATTCTCCTCTCAGCCTATGCTCGACTTGGACCACTTTGGAATGACATTGGTAATTTCACTCTGTAGTACCACTTTTCTGATCTAACATTGATATCAGCCTCTCTGATTCCTGGAAGAAAAGACGATCAATGTTCTAAGAGATACAATGATATCCTCAATCCATCCGCCAAAAACCGCTTGAGCGATTGGACCGCGGAAGAAGACAACCTTCTGCGCTCAGGTGTAGCAACACTTGGTCACCGTTGGGTGGCTATCTCATCAAGAATACCTGGCCGTCCCCCTCTTACTTGCCGTAACCGCTGGCGTACTCTCTCGCGACAATCGCACAATCGGCAGAGCAAATCCCAAGGCACCACACCTTCGTCATCGTCCCAAGTGTCTCCCACAGATAACGGCATATCGCCAGCGCCGCAAAACCCCAACCTTAGTATAGAAACGGGAAGTGGGATCGCTTCCGATCAACTCATGCCTTTTCCAACTATGGATGCCGATATGGGCCATGACCAAATGGGCCCTGCTTTCCTTGATTCAGCTTTCTTTGAGACGTTTGCAGGCCCCTCGCCTTCGCCATTCAGAGATTCCGAAGCAAGTGACGACACAGAGACTCCAAATGATGCGGTAGAGCCTTCGCATCCTGGGCCTGTTCCAGATGTCACCTCGAATATTTCCCATATGTCTGACCAACTACCAAACGTCCCTAGACAGTGGCCACCACCACCTAGACCGCTGCAAGTACAGCCCGAAAACATTACGAACGGGACCTTCATACCTTCACCATCAACCTGGCCATCAATCGGCGCAATGTTACCACCAGGAACTCCACCTACGGACCAGAACCTCTGGTTAGGGGCGGCGGGTAATTCTTCAGCCCCGAAGAATTGGACTGTCCCAGCAGATGATTCCTTACCCCAATCCTACACTGAGCAATTTCAAATACCGACTTCAACACCACAAGCCGTTCACCACCATCATCACCATCATGTACATCACCACTTCCACCATTACCATCACTACACAGGCGCAGGAGATCAATGGAGACAATTGGAACAACAATCAGAGGCCGAGGCGATGCAAGCACACCTCCAGAATGAGAACGGTGCTTCGAATCCCCCGGGATGAAGTGCCCAGGCTACTAGGAGCTTTGCGTCTCCTATAAAGATTTTCAACACGTTGGTTCAGATCCAACAAACCCGTTCAAGTCAAATCAACATGACAGAGCAGAAACGCATGCAGCGTTGTAGAGTCGGAGAATTCAACACGAAGTACATACACCACTGCTTGTGGTTGTCGCCAATCAACTATATCATACCAGTTGGTACCTGGTATGATACAGTCTTTGGTCGGTTTGTACGTATCTTATTGTTGACGGTGCTTCATATGACTGCCTTTGGGAGATGCTACTTACTTCAAAGGAGGATTGGGCGCCTTAGGATCAGGCGGTTTGCTCAACCTACGCCTTCGCCCACAAGTTCGACAGCCGATGCTTTTGCATATGCAACCAATTCCATCCAATGACCTAGGCGTAGCCGTATCTCATGGTCGCTAAGAAAGGTCTTGGTCGCAAGACATAAGGTCGGAAATCATTGATGGATAATCTCTGGGATAAAGGGGTTTAGATTGACTTGTTTTGTTCTATCACTGACCTTCGGTCCTGGTGTACCCGAATAATAGGTCTGGAGCAAACGACCGCTCTGGACACTTTGGATGTATCTTGGAAAGAGGTGGTAACGATGTGGCCATGTACCAGATATGGGATTTATGAGGCGTTACTTGTTTTGAGATCATAGAAGAGATACCTTTCAACAGGGTTGAGATTTTGGAGTATGTCGATGTGTTATGATTTTTTCAACCCATAGGAAACTCGACGGGCAGATTCTGTGATAGCAGTAAAGAATTTACTGCATGTTTCAAAATGATAACCATTCTCCTGGCGCCGTGACGTGGAACTATCGAATCTGTTTCAGCCATCATGATACAGATATAGAGATCAGACTAATAAGAACAGTAATTCTGGGGTTTGAAACCATATAGGAGTGAAATTCCCAACAATGCCAGGTCTTTCGACTGTGCTCGGTAACGTTTCAAGTCCGTTTTCAAATTTGATTGCTTAAGGATGTAGTAAAATCCGGTGCAGCCACTAACTTGCGAGGTTGGAACGTCATCATCTGCAAGCCTCAAGTGACGTTCTACATTTATTAATCTTAAAACCCTTGACCAATCCATTTGCAGGCTGCTTCGAAACTTGACAGGAAACGGGCATGTCTTCATGATTACAAACCCTAACATTTAACAATACTCTGAAGTGGACACCATAACGGCATTGGCTGACGTGTAATTACAAAACCCCCTGTTTTTCAAATCGCGAAAATTGCGATGAAAACGAGAAAATCGCGACGAAACCGAGCAATGCGACCGGGTTTAGATCCAACCGCCGGGCGTGGCCAATCGGGGAGATTGAAAAGCCGATAAGCACGTCCATTTGTTTACGTGGTCTCACCCACTGACAGGTTTTACTGACGATGCCAAGATCCATCGGTAGGGTGCCGAGATTGGCTTTGTGTGTCTCTGAAATCGTGAAGTTTTTTTTATTGAGAGTTGAAAGTTTCCATAGCCTTTCTCACGTCAAGACATATAGATCTCGTCTGAATTTTCTTGACGGTAGGAAGGGACTGTTTTTGTTACCTCACAACTCACAGTATTCCGCCATGAAAACAACAATTGTTGATCCTTCATTTGTAGGATCAAACGCCAAGACCTGGATCTGCACCTCGCTTATTCTTCATGCTTGGCTCCTCCAACTGCGCCTCGTGTATCGAATCCACAAACTCATTCCGGCCCCGTTGCGGAAGCATCTCCATGGGTCGCCCCACGGGAACGTGCTCAATTGACGCTGGGGGCTATTGATATATGACTTGGCTCTCTTGCTGTCAATTCAAGCACCTCCTTCTTTGATCGCACATTCTCAATCGCGGGTTGAAAGACCAACATCCGCCAAAATGTCCACGAATATGACCGATTACCAACCGCCTTCCTACGAGACCTGCGCAAGTGGTGTTTCAGAACGATGCCCCGTCGAGCTATCCCTTTACGGCGACTACTTCAACCTGGGAGGATGCATCTTCTTCGCCGTAGCCTTTGGACTGGCCCTCATTCCACAACTATATCTCGGCATCAAGGCGCGGTCATGGTCTTATATGGTCTGGCTAGCGATTGGCACATTGTTTGAGTTGATAGGATACTGCGGGCGCATAGTCATGAGTTCCAACCCCTGGGTCTACAACGCATTTGTCATCCAGCTCGTCCTTCTCATCCTCGGCCCGACACTCGTGGCCGCCGCGATTTCCATCACATTCAAGCACCTTGTCCTGTGGTACGGTCGCGAATACAGTTTCATCAAGCCTGTCTTGTATCCCTGGGTTTTTGTCGGCACCGATCTCTTCTCCATTGTCATCCAAGCTGCTGGCGGTGGTGTCTCGTCGGTCGCTACTAATGGGAACGATGCGGATCAGGGGCTGCTCGATGTGGGCTCTGGTCTCCTCGTTGCTGGTGTCGTCTTCCAGATGGCCAACATGATCTTCTGTGGTAGTCTAATGCTTATCTATATCTGGAGGAGACACAAGGCTATCAAGAATGGTGCTGCTGTGAGAGCTGGAGATGAGACTGCCAATGAGAGTGGCTCATCTACCAATGGAGGCAATATCAAAGTGATCAGAGCAACTGACAAGAAGACCAAAATCTTTGTCTATGCTCTGGCAGTTGCCTATGTTGCTATTATCATTCGTTGCATCTACCGGTAAGTCTGCTATACTTTCATTCTAAATCATACGTTTGCTGATAATTTCAATAGTATCCCCGAAATGCAAATGGGTTGGGGCAGCAGCCTCATGCAAAACGAGACAACATTCCTCATCCTTGACGGAACCATGATCCTCATCTCCGTCTGGACTTTGACGATCTTCCATCCTTACTTCTGGTTCCCTTACCTAACCAAGAAGGGAAAGAACGGGACGGACGGTGAGAAGTCTCAAATAGAAGGGGAATCGGGTCCTGTGGTGGGTGGAACGCAGTGATTTTCACTTGATGGCATGAACTTGGAATTTCAATGAACAAATAGACCTTCACTTTTAGAGCGTATATGGTTTAAGATAGATGTATTCTCGGGTTAGACCAGTTTGATAGAGAATTTCCTTTTTCTTTTTGGCGAAATATACTACGCTTCTTAACTTTCTATTGTTGTCATATCAGATGGATCATGAAAGTAATCGAAGATATTGGTGAATCCGGAGGCCTTGTAGTCGATGCGTAGATTGGAATATGCTGCTCGTACGCGGACAATCGCTACATAGGTATCTTACTCCGCAATAACGACTCCTACTTTTAGATATATGAGCTCGTAGGTATGGATTTTAACTCAGAACCACCACCACACGCGACATAGCGCACGGTTAAAACCTCAATACACAAAATATGATTCCAAAGATGCAAAACCATTCTCACACCACCCAGACCTTTGTAGTTCCCGGAACAATATGAGTATCCAGAAGTACCGCTACGCCGACTCTTTCATAACTGGCCAGAACTTCTGTCGAGTGTGTTTGATGTATCAGCAAAACATATTGAAGAAAACGACCTTGGTCGTCGGACAGTTTGCTTTCTCCACACACAATACACCTCCAACCGATGGGATCGATTTTGGAGTTACTCTGATCAATCTTAGATCTCTTCGACAGTTCGCCTTCGTCAATCAGCAGTTGATTTGCGTAAGCAAGAAGCCGTCCATCCCAGCCAGCTCTGTCGCTTTTGGACCCAAAGGGATCGATAAAGTTACCCATCCAGTTCACCTCTTTGAAAGGGATCTCCATATATCGTATCTTCCCCACGTAAGCCATCCATGACCATGACGGGACAGTCTGAGTTCGTGCATACGCTATTCGTGTCATGTCGCCTTGGATCTCGGCCTCCCAAAGCAACATTCGTTCAAAATAAGCTGAGAGGACGCCGTACTTTGCACTAGACTCGAAGGCATTGGCCAAACGTTCCTGTAACCCTAAAATTGCTTTTGAACGGTCCGTTGCCTTTGTCAAGCACAGCCCGCTGTAGACTCCATAAAGGTATTGTATGAGGCGAATACGATCGTCCTTGTGGTGGTTCAATGCGTAGGCCGGGAAATTGGGGTCTCCAATAAACTCAGACTGGCTACTGTAATTGTGTATCAGTTATGGGGAGTGACAAATTTGGTTTCTGTTCTGTGTTACCTACTTTCGTAACTTGGCTTGTGTCTCACATTGGATACCCCCTCCGCATTCCCAATACACCTGGGTTGACGTGAAGTGTATAGTCCGACACGATAATGCTCTTTCCTGAAACACCCATCCGCGCTTGTTTAAAGCACTATGCTCAACATGCTCATGAAAATCGTCAATAGGCTCTGCTAGATGGACAGGCCCCTGTAGAGTCTTAATCGTAGTGGCTGCTCTCTGCGTCCTAGTTCCAAGAAATCCTTGCAGCGAAGATGTAGCGCTGCTGGCTGCTATGATAAAATAAGCCGAGCTAAACACAGGTCCCATCCTCGCTGATTCAGCTTCCCAGTCTTGCTCGTCATCCTGGATGATACAGAGTGAGTCGATCCAGAGGTAAAAGATCCCTAAGTTCCGGGTGACTGTCACGGCATCCCGAAATGTCTTTGGTAACGAATCGAACAATATATCTCGCTCGAGTTGCTTCTTATTGCTTTTGTAAAGGCAGAACCTTTCCTGCTCTGATAAAACTCCCCAGCAATGGCTCAACGCAACGTACCTAGGCGTGGTGTGTTTTTCCGTGTCAATAAGATGTATATTGGAATTGATGTCTCTGCCGACGTACACGAGTCTTGTTGGCATGCTACCTATTATTTTACTTTCAATCTTGTTCGGGAAACAGTTATGAGTCTGATCACAAAGGTAAATCCATTGCTTCAGCAACTCAAACTGTTGAACACTACCGAAATCCGGCAGAATCGGCAACCCGAGTTGTGCATGAGGGAGTACAGAACCATAACCTAACAAATCTGTATAAGCACTCCATCTGGTCTTTTTGGAAATACATACCTGGGTCGCCATAAATGGATATCACGGGGTTTCCATCAGCGGAGGTTCTAAATGCGCTACCAGCACGGTTCATAAAAAGTTTCACTGTTCCAACTGGCTGGGGTCTAGCCTTCAATAGGCAGACGATCAGAAACTTACAGATACGACAATTGTACGAACTTCTTGTAAGATTCTCGAGACTCCGTCCTAGATCCAAAACTGGTGATAGGAAGTCGGTATCGATACAAGAGTCGCATATTCCTGTAGTATGATCACTAAGCGCAGGTCGTAAGGTGGGCCAGTCAAGATGCGAGATTAGGGCAAACGCCCAGCTCTTGTTTGTTGTGCTTCGCCACTGATCTTTGAGCAGACTAGTATGCTGAAATTGTTAGCTTCGAGGTTTGCTTCGACGACACTACCAGATTTTTCCATGTGGCGGACGTACAGGCTGCTTCGTATTAGTTACTAACATCATTATTTTCGATTTCAGGGGTTACTAACGTTCTAGACATTCCATATTGTCATTACTAAAGGGAAGACAGCAAGATTATTCGCCAGTAGATAGACTCACATACTAAGTACTCAGTTAGCAATGTAAATTTCCGTTACAAGAGGCCAATTTTACTTGATCTGGGGACGCTGGTAGATTGCTTGTTGCACCCATGGGCCTTGCTTTGGCCTGATTCGCTAATTTGCTGCCGAAGATGGATTTCGGTGAACAGTTGGATATCTTTTGCAGTTCGCCATGGACAGCCTCGGCGTCGGCGCGGTTCTTCCTCGAGTCCAAAAGTCTCGCGGAAAGGGTCTGTATCTCCAAAAGCTTTTCTGAGAGAGCTTCTATGTTTTCTTTCCTCGACCTCTGCAGATTAGATGCTGCCGTTAAGAGCTCGGCATACCTCTTGTCAGGCTTTTCACTCCTGCGTCGTGAAGCGAAAATAACTTTCTTCAGTTTGCATCCCACGAGTTTCTTGGACGTTTTCATGATGCTATCTGATTCCGCTTGGATCCCTGAAGGAGGGACCTGATGGACCTGGATGTAATTCCACAAGTGTATGGATTTGATCTGGATATCTTTCAGTTTCTTTGAGCAATTATCGGTCGACAACCACATGGGTACGAGAAGCCTCTTCGAAATTAATTCGACCACTCTCCAAACCGCTGAATTCTCGCCGACGATACTCTTAATATCCTCGACCCATTTCTGGATTTTGTCGTGCGGTTTAGAGACCCCGGAGGTGCTTTCCCAGAACTTGCACTCCCCACCTTGGTCTGTAATGTCTCGAAGAAAGTTTATCCACCCAGACCGACCAAGAACCAGCCAAACTACGAACTCGAGAAAGACGCAACCTAGAGCCCAGATATCGAATATGCGAGGTACTGGAACACCATTTGCATAGTCATCCATTTCAGGGGGGTCATATGACATAGTCCCATGTGTGCTGGTGGTAGGGTGCGTCCGATAACGAGTATAATTCTCATGAATCTTGGAAATACCAACATCGGCGATAACCAGCGTTCCCAAGTTGTTTTTGTCATCAGTCATTTGAAACCGTAGGATATTAGCTGGCTTTATGTCGCCATGGCGGGTGTTATTTTCGTGCAGCAGCTTGATTGCATATGCCATGCCAGTCATTTGACGCAAAGCCCAATGTACAAGCTCCTTATCCAGAAGGTTTTTGTTCTCGTTCCAAAATGCTTGCAGGTTTCCCCCCTGGGCCCATGGAAATACGAAGCATTTATATTCGCCTTTCTTGTAAGCAGCGATAGGCTTGATCAGATGATCATTGTCGAGGTTTCTCATTATCTCTAGTGTTCGCAACTCCTTTTCAAAAAACTTCTCGATATCGTTAGATCTCCCGTCTGGCAGGGCCTTATTTTTCAAACGCTTGACGGCGACCTGGAAGCACTCTTTGTTCACTTTCAGTTGCTGATTGCTGTCAGCGGATAGACGGATCAGTGTGATAGAGGGCAGTAGCTACCTTACGATCGCTCTGGGGGTCTAGATGATCAACATGTAAGCCAACACTCGCGACTTCTGCAAAGTGACCGCCTGTTGACTTATAATCTTCTTTTCTGACGATGAATGGGAGGTGATGTGATTCGTAGAACTCGTAGGAGAATGTGTCTCTTTCGAATTTCGGGGCCAGGAAAGACCACTGATCACGGAAGAAATCATCTCGAAGTTTCATCCCCCAAGACTTGAAGAAGTCACACTGTTTGTTATATCTTGTATAGAACCATGGCGAGGTCGTGGCTGCTTGTGACTTGAAAATAGGGAGGTCTTTGTCTTCCAAACGTGCGTCGTAGAGGCTCTGGACGCAATGCTGGATGTAATTCTGTTCAGGCTCTGTGAAGACAAGGATCAAAAACACTTTCTGCGCCTTGTTTGCGAAAAATTCAAGGAGGTGCTGGATATGCTGCTCTGGAGTCAACCATGCCTCCAAAGTTGACCTTATCCGATGTTTTTCGGCCAAGAGCTTGACATTGGTCCAAGGTAAAAACTCATGGCAATTAAGGAACATATGGGTGTCTCCATCGACCATCGAATTCTTGATGTCTTCATAGGATATTCGTGGGACGTTGGGCTGCACCATGATGACACTGGACGGAAAGCGGGAATGAAGATGAATATAAATAGCAACAGATTTGACTGTGTTCAAGAGTGCGATGGGGGGATACAATCGTTTTTATCGGAGCCTAGACTGTGGACCAAAGTGTCACTGGCCAATGAACAAGTCAACCCTAAAGCCGCCTTACTAAGTCTGCCTTGCTCATGGAGTGGTTGAGCAACTTCTCAGCTGAATTGCAGCTTCCCCTTTGTATTGGATGCTAACTGCAGTATTGTGGCGGCGTCACCCGATTACTCATGCAATGGCAAGTCTTCCCGTTTCACCCACTACGAAAACGTGGTGGGTAGAAGAAAGGCCTCGAAACCTGCTTATTTATATTTTTGCCAAAAAGAACTGGCTGATACACGTAATCAGTGAGGCCAGAAAATACGCCTTACGAGTTTGGAAGTGGCAAAAGGTCACAATCTATAGCCTATCATATCTCACAATACCATATTTTCCTAAAACAGTTTTGCTTGCATATATATTGAGGTATTAATGTCTCGCCGTGCCTACCTGCCTACTAAATTTGCCTCTTATGTATGAGTTACCAGTCATGTCATCCTAAGCAAACCAGATCTAATACGACACATCGCTGAAAGTGGTATGTATCTCAGTCATATGCTGCCGTTGAAACCTAGCATAGCCTGATTAGAAAGAGCTTCCACGTATCTCTCATCTGATTCCTTACAGTATCGGTAGCAGGCCCCTCAGCTCGCTCTTTTGCCAGTACCGGCCAGCCCAAAGATATCACGTAGACATCGTTCCGCATCTCTAGGCTTTCTAACTTATATCCGTTGCCTTTGCAAAATGCCTCGATATTTTTCAACAGCTCTTGTGGGTTCTTAATGGACTCTGCTGGTATCTGTCGCACGACGCGATTCATGGCAATACAATTTTGACAATGGGGATTCGTAGGCGATTGAATATGACCTGAGAGGGGCACTTGGTGTTGTGGAACGGAAATCATGGAGGGCATTGAGGGACGGAGGCAGAGTCTCTGGGTTTTTAATCCCTCGGAAACCTGCTTCAATGTCTGTGTTGTACTCGGGAACAAGTCCTGAGTCATGGGCTGGTTTGTCTCAGCTATAACGCAGCCTGATTGCCAAGACACACTGAGGCCGCCTCCGTGAGCGAAGTCATCCATTTATTGGCACACCAGTAAAAGCTGATCCACAGATATCACATCATGTCTTTGCCACGTCATCTACCGCAAGCCTGCTCATCAGCTCTAGTTTCTCGTAACTTGAAGAGTGGACCCATTATGTAGCCCCATGTGTCAGTACATAGCCTATCTCCTTCGCGATGCTGAAAGAATACAGTCTATACCGGGCTGCAATCAACCTAGTAGAATGATTTTCTAGTACCCAAGGACCAATATACCTCCAAACGTAGTATTAAAAACAGGCCAGGCACTGAACTGTATCCTTGACGCCGCGAAGGAGATTCTTGTAAGCGGAACAGCCGCTTTGTTTGGCCATACACTGGACAGCACCCATGAGAACCAGGAAAGTGAAGATTCGAGTTAATAATAGAATTGTTAAAAAGGAGAGTTATACATAATTGAAAGGCTTTCTAATTTAGTGATATATTTTAAGTTTAGATACCGTACTAAGGAAAAAGAGACTGGATAATGATGATATATTCAATGTGTTAATATGTTATTTAAAATTATAGTTCTTTTACTTATATAAACTTTATCTGTCGTATAAAGATATCAACGAAGGTTATATGATTATTAATGGTAGCTATTACATCGACAGGGTCAAGTAAATAGTACTTATCATCTAGATTCCCACAGGTATCTGCTTATCAAGCCTCGCCCAAGCACATTGCTTGCCGTATAATCTACGCAGGCGTCGATTAAGAGAAAGGCCACAGCCGTAACTGCAAGCCTCTCTCAGCTGAACACTCGTTACATGCACATTGCGACTAACTGAATGCACCTTGTCCCACCATGTGACACATATTTCTACTCCAAGATGGCAATATCAAGAGTGATTGCCGCTCTAATTCCAGCGAATTCGATAGTTGAAATGATGAGACTACTGAACAAGGAAAGGATCATACGTCACGACACCATAAATCAAGCCAAGATGCGAGTGAAAGATCATTATCACCTGCACTTTCGGATGAACCAGCCACCAACAGTCTCGACCTTCCTATCTGAGTTCCAGGCTTGGTTGGCTTAGTTTTGGTACGGGGAAATATGGGGAATCCTCTCAGCCTTCTTTGACAATCTACTGCCATGACAAGGCTTTCTCAGAAACATTTAAGCGTGAAAGAGGTACATTCTTGAGCATGAATGGAATATCTGTTCTCTATGACCTTTTCAACGTCGTCGTTGCAGACTCGAACAGTCTATTTATTCAGCCAGTCTCCATCTCACTTTTTGTTCCATTTGATGCCTAGCTCCTTGAGGTGTTACAACACTTGCCACAAAATTCGTATGACGCAGCGAACCTGAGCCACCTAGAATGACTCAGTATGGTAGTCCCGCAGAGATTCATCCGGCTCCCTGCATAACTGAGTCTCCTGTGGTACAAGACCATATAGCCAAGTCCATGACAAACCATCCAATAGGTGCTGCAGACCCAGACACGTGTGGCCAGTTGGTAAGCTCAATTGGAGGCATGATCAGGCGAAGCCTTTTATCCGAACACAGCAACGAACAAGAAAGGCAGTTCCTGCCCAGAGGCGAAATGGAGAGGATCCTGTCTTACGAAAGAGTATATACAGTGTTAGCGGAGGCAGGTATGAGGCAAATTGATGTGGGAAACGATATCTGTGGAAAATCCAAGGATCAAAAACGCATCAAGATACTTACCATTCTCTTACTCCTGGAGAAGCTTCAATATATTGTCGAATTTCTTCAACATGAGATTTTCGACAACCAGCTACCACTACAGCGTAACTCAGAACTATTTGGCAACTGGAGAAGGCCAGACATCGATAACTTCCTCGACCGGCAATACGTTGTGCTTGCCCCTGTGCTAGACTTTACTACCATGGACCACAAATCCTTCCCACATGGAACTCCAATGCCTTTTCTAATACCATTAGAATGGACCAGTCAGGGACGTCATGGACAAGTATGCAAGGTTAAAATCCATGACCAACACCAGGAATGGGGCCAACGTTCTGTAAGGCTCCTAATAAGGTCTCCTTTCGCATTTACTCAAGACATCTAACCTACGAGCAGGCATCCAAAGCACGCGACTCTTGCTATGCTATCAAAAGGTTCCACATGGAGGCGAACGGTAAATTCGAAGGAGAGAGGCAGGCCCTGATAAGATTCAGCGGGCCAAAGGGGAAGCACGACAACTTGATTGAACTTTTGCTGTCATATGGCATAAATGACAATCAGTATCTGATATTTCCTTGGGCCGACGGGGACCTTAAAGATTACTGGTCGAGAACCCAGAATGATCCTACATCACTACAGCACGCACAACGACTCATTGGACAATGTCTGGGCTTGGCCAAGGGACTATGTCAAGTGCACCATTACCACAATTTCTCAGGCTTGCACACTTCCGGGGCAGAAACACCATCCACCAAGAGTCGAAACAAAGGCCGACACGGAGATATCAAGCCCAAAAACATCCTATATTTTGCAGATGACAAAGGTGGACCTGAGCGCTTAGTGATTGCAGATTTTACACTCATGCGTTTTCACTCTGATGCAACAACGAGCTTTACTTACGCGAATCAGGTGGGCTTCTCTCCAACATATCGTCCTCCTGAAGTCGATGAGCGCATAGGGGCTATAGTGAGCCAGAAGTACGACATCTGGACCTTGGGCTGCGTCTACTTGGAATTTGTTACATGGCATTTGCTAGGTTGTGACGCTGTTTATCGAAGGTCATTCCAGACAGCTGATGAGAAAAGGTTCGAAAGCTTCAGCACCGTGAGACAGACTGACGATGACAAGCGACGCGGCATGAAAGAAGACAAGTTCTTCAACAGCACTAGATCGGGTCAGGTACTGAAGCCTTCAGTAAAAAGGGTAAGCAAAATTGAACCGCGCGAATTCTCCTGAATGACCTCGCTGATGGTTGAAGTGGATCAAATTCTTATACTGGCATCCTAATTGCTCTCCAGCCATACGGGCTTTTCTGGATCTCATCAAGGGGCATATGTTGCTACCCAACCCCACAAAACGTTACACAATAGACAACGTTCGATGCGAGCTGGGAAGAATCAATGCCGATTGCGAGAGCCTTGATAAGTATGCCACCCCCATTGAGCGAAACCGTTGGTTCTACTTGGGGAGAAATACGTCTCCGCCTCTGTTCTCAGAGAAAAGCATGTATGGCACAATTTCAGAAGGGTTTCTCACGACATGTGATACTCTCCTGGCTAGTCAACTAAGCTCGGATCAAGACGTTATAGAAAACGCATTCAAAAAATCCCCCAAGGACATGATTCCGGGTCTGGAATACGAAGAAAGTGGCCCCAGTGGACGATCCACGAGTCAACATCCCCCGATACCTCAGGATTTTATGTCAAGGCGGCAAACATCAAATAAGAAAGTGACAGGCGAGAGTTTCGACGCCCATGACTTCCAGGCCGTTGAAAGTGAACCAAGGAGGCGCCTTGATACTTGGCAAAGAAGGGCGAGGAAAATACGGACTATGATACTAGAAAAGCCCTAATGGTAGTTCAAATAATTCATAACTTAATATGGTATCCAGCGCATCTGTCTTACCTAACACAGTCGAGCAATACATCAGACACCATTTAGCCAAAGTCCATATCTCTCGTTTCAAATTCTTATATCTATTCGCTACGATAATCGGTAAAGTATTGACTACTCCGTAATGGACGTTCTGATGCAGCGACACTACCCTACATGTGATATCATGACGTCAGCCAATTACACATTCACATCAAACCGAGCACAACAGCTTTGTTCCATCACATAATAATGCACAATTGATAATTCACAATGTCTCTTACACCCCTTTCATCGCTTCGCGTCTCCAAGCACCTAATACCAGCACACAACCTCATCCCAAACTGCAGCATCCAAAACAAACCGCTGCTACACTACCACGCAGCCTTCCAGCGCCCCTCAGCCTCACAAATCGAATCCCACCTGTCGACAATCGGCGTGGTCGCTCCGCAATGGCGCTACACCATGTACAGCCAGACACACTTCCACAGCACATCCCACGAGGTCCTCTGCATTAGCCGCGGCAGGGCCCGGTTGTGTTTCGGAGGGGAGGAGAATGAGGGTAGGGTCGAACCGGTGGTTGAGCAGGGCGATGTGGTTATTGTTCCTGCAGGAGTTGGGCATCGCTTGTTAGAGGATCTGGATGGGGGATTCGAAATGGTGGGTAGCTATCCGGAAGGATGTGATTGGGATATGTGTTATGGTAAGAAGGGTGAGGAGAATAAGGTTGATGCAATTGAACAATTGGGATGGTTTCGGGAAGATCCTATCTACGGGAATGAAGGGCCAGCTACAGAGGTATGAACTACACAGCAGTTGAAGTCTGGCATGTCCCGCGTGGCGTTATTGGCATTGTCAAAAAAAGCTTATCACCCCGTTGGACACTTATGGGTTAAATTATGTATTCAATCCATCATTACTATCTTCCTATTAATCCTATATTGTTCACATAACCATTACTTTAATCCACAGCTTAGAAGTTCATGACGAGAGCAGCACCACCAAACAGAGCACCGAGCGCAATGGCGGCTGTGGCCTGGGCACCACCCTCAGTGGAGGTGGATGGCGATAGACCGGTAGCCTCCGCAGTGTTCTCGGGAACTCCCGAGGTGAAGGGAATGTCGCTGACGGAGCTGGCGCCGGAGAATGCTGCTTCTTGGGTCTTGGCAGTGGGGTCGGCAGTAGCAGACGACTTCTCAGGGTTGAGGACGCTGGACATGTTAGCTTTGGACCTATTCGCGATGGATGTAGACTTACGAATCAATGACGTGGACGACACCGTTGGCGATGAGCACGTTGGGGACGATGACCTTGGCCTGGTTGACGTAGACAGTGCCGTTGTCAATCTTGATGTTAACCTTCTCACCAGCAGCAGTGGTGAGAGTGCCGTTCTTGAGGTCGGTGCTGTAGCCAACAGTGTTGTTGATAACATGGTACCCGAGGATGTTCATGAGATCAGACTCGCTGGCGTTGGCGAGGATGGAGCCAATGTTGGCGAAGGCGCTGTTGCTGGGCGCAAAGACGGTGATGTTCCTGGCGCGGGTGAGGTTGGAGACCAACTTGGACTCGGTGAGAGCACCAGCAACGGCGGAGAGGTTGGCAGCAATGGCAGTGTCGGAAAGGTTCTTGGGGATAGTAAGAACACGGTTGATGATGTGGATGACACCACCAGTGAAGTTGAGATCCTATACAGTTAGCAGAGACCATTGTCAATGAGTCAGAAGACTTACAGCCTTGGTGACATTGGACTGCGCGCGGAATCCACTGTAGAAGCTGACGGTACCGTTCATGGCCATGGCCTCAACACGCTGTCCACCAGTGACATTGGCGTATGTCGCGTTGCTGAGCATGGTAGGGACGAACGCAGGTCCATCCATACCAGTGATGTTGCTGGCATAGTAGGTACCGTTCAGAACGTGGTACTGGAGGAGGGAAGCAACGGCGCTGGGATCATTCTCCACCATGCGGGCAATTGCAGTATCCTTGAGGAGTTCCTTGAGGGCATCGTTGCTTGGAGCCAGGATGGTAACGTTCCTCAGACGGCCAAGGTCTCGGAGGAGACTGGGCTGAGCGGCAATGAGGCCTGGACAGGTCAGTATGAGAAGGGTGAGGGGCGTAAGGCTACTACAAACCTGTGAGCTCAGAGAGGGTAGAGTTCTCAGATCCAAGAGCGGCAGTAAGGTTGGGGCGGCTCTGGGCAGTAGCAAGGCCCGAGAGAGCAAGAGTGACAAGAGACTGCAGCTTCATTTTGACGTATTGTTTATAGAGTTAATCTTGAATAAGCAGTTCTACCTGAATGTTGAAGAAAATCACGGGGGAACACACAGCTTTTGAACCCCCTTGAGGAGCGCGTTCGACAAGTTCCGTTAGCTCTCACGGCAACAACCTAACCAATTGCTAAAGCTTCCTCCAGCACGAGCCTCGCTGAAACCAGTCTCGAAGCAGATAAAACCAGAGTCAATGACATAGACCAAGACGCTTCTCGCGTCATCACTGGCTGGAGTTGTGAGATGCAACTCAGCCCTCGCCAAGGCTCTTGTCTGAGGCGAGGACAAGGGCGGGCTTGGGAAACAGCTGTTTGTGTCTGTGTTTGTTCGTGCGCCGCGTGCCGAAAAGCCGGGGAAAGCTCCTGCATAGCTGCTCTGGCGAGTTGGAGCTTGAGCACCAGTGACAGGGTAGACGTGAACTCAATTGGGCAACGCGTAGATTCCATTTGTTATTGTAACTAATTCCCCTCGTATTGACCTTGTCAAAGCCGGTTTATCGACCGGTAGGAACACGTTGGAGGCAACTGACCGCGTAACAGACAACCTACCCAGACGATAGCTTCCTTCAATACTAGCTTTCACCGGAAAACGCGATAGGCTGAAGTCAATTCATCGTGGGCTGTTAGCCGGAACCCCCGCCTCCACTCGCCGATCGGGTATCGTCATATCGTCATAGATATTGATTAAGGTATCGCAACAGCATAGTTTCTGCACAGCCAACAGTCGTCTGGGCTGATGCTCAAAGAAATAAAGACGCTGCCAAGAGCTCGGCAATGTTAGCGTTACATTCCAGCTTTCTCATAGGATGTTCCAAAGCTCCCTTCAACTCTGTAGATCGGTCCCAGGCAACGCCAAGCAAGGGATGCATGCTGGGATCAAAGTATCAGCTAATGCATCGGCGAAAAATGGCCGGTCAATCCCATGGTCCAGACTCTGTCGAAAAGTGTTGGCATAAGCCGATTGGGCTAGTCGTAGTCATGGTGAGGCACCATCGTATTGTCTGGACAACTCATAGAGGAGGACCAAAAGGGTCCGCATTCTCCAGCTTGACCCTCTTGGCCTCCCTTAACTCATCTCCGAATACTGTTCCGTCCTCGTTTGCTGCTGCCTTCTTCTCTTTGCTCATAACTTGTTCTCGCCTCGCTCGTTGAAGATTGACCAGGTTCGCTCGATCGGGGTCGCGACATTTCTGCAGTTTCTTTCGAAGCGGTTTCATCGCCTTGACGATCTCGGGCTGTATTCGTTAGTTTGGCTCATCTGGCTGGTTGTTAACATACCGTTCCCCAGTAATCCGTCATCCTTTCTGGGGGCTCCTCCTCTAGCATCTTTCGGCAGTTGTCAACAGCTCCAAGGATTTTATCTCGCATGTTGGCGAAAGCCGATTCTTGGCTAGCATCGTTGCCTTGGCCAGCGGAAGGAATCAATATGTCGAGTAATCCGTGATCCACCATGGACAGCGCAGCCATCATGATTTGACTTGGCGCATAGTGGAAATAGGCATCTGTCACCAAAGGACTAAATTTGAGAATGTCGCGCGCTCGAGCGTGTGCTTTGTTGATGCGCGTCTCCTCGTCCGGCAGTCTCCTTCTCAGCTCCAGAATAGCACCCTCCAGCGCTCTGAATGGATGTCGCACGTCGAACGCAAAGCGAATGCCCTGGCAAAGAAGAAACTCTCCTGCGAGAATCTGTTCGCCTGTTGTGTTTGGGAACTTCTCCGAGAATGCGTTGAGCTTATAGAAGAAACCTTCGGCCTTGCATCCGAAGAAGAGTGATGTTTTGAGGAGATCGGTGGCCGGGTATGTCATGACCGAGTTGGTCACGTAGAATCGTCGCAGGAAGATAGCTGCTGTAGCTCGGATCTCGGTAGGAAGTTCACAGAACTGCGCTGCACGAATGAGCTCCACCGTAAAGAACTTGACCAGGCGAGTTTCTTCATCGGGGGTAAGGAAGTCGGGAGGAGGATCTGTCGCGAGTCGAGGAGCAATCTGTTCTCGGGCGAGCGAGTTCGTCTTTGCGCGTAGGTCTTGGAGATTCGCCGGCGTAAATGACCAGAGGCGAAACTGGCTCGACTGCCTGTAGCGCTCGTCTTCGGTGGCCATGTTGATGTTGATGGAGAACAAAGCATTTCGTTATCATGAGCTTGCCTATTGATTTATGGGTCACGTGATCTTATCTTATCGTCAACCATGATCGATCAAACACCATCATTCACATTGAAGCGTCGTTATCCGTCGTTACAGATCATATCAATTCAGAACGCAATTTGCGTTAATGAGACTCTAATGTCCAAGTGATCCAAACGCCAGCCTCCCATTTAACCCAATGTCCCAAACTTAACATCATACAAAACGTAATCAATAACCCAAGTTTTCCCTTCTCGAAGGAGGGGGAGGCGGAGGCTTCTTGGCCCTGTTGGGAGGGGGTGGCGGCGGCTTCTTTCCAAGAGCCAATCCACTCGTGCTTCGGCTCAAACTTCCATAGCTAGTTGCAGGGCTGGCGGTGCGGTGTTCCCAGTCAGGACTGCCGCTCCGGCTTGTCGAAACATCGTCAGAGAATACATCGTCGTGTCGGCCGTACGAGCCGCTGTCTGTAGCAACTCGAGCGAGAGGAGCACCTGGAACTCGAAGGTTGGCTAGCGGTGTAGCCGTAGAAGAGGAACGACCTTCGAAGGTCGAGGCGCGTCCAATCGGGGGGCGTGCGGGTTGTGGGGGAGGAGGCGCAAGACGGCTTCCAGGAGAACGGTGAGGGATGCGAGGGGCCTCCTGCTCGGCTTCTGGCTCTTCATAGACAGCCTGATGGCGAGGCTCCTGCCAAGAGCGAGCAGTGTTTGACCGGCTTCGACCGATCTTGGCGGTGTTGCTAGGGGAAGAAGTACCACCAACCCAGCTCTGACGGACGCGACGCAACTCCTCAGCGCAGCGCTCATGGTAATCAAGCTCAGCGTCAAGGAATTGGGTCAGGCCAGTGATGTTGTCCACCTCTGATTCCTTGATATCCTGCATACGACGAAGAACATCCTCGCTGGTCTCTTCAAATTTGGCCTTGTTCATTCGGACTTCTTCCTCAATGCGGAAATCGTCGCGGCGGGCCTTGGATAGTTTGTTTGTGCTGGCATCGTAGGCGAGGCGTCGGCTTTCAAGTTTCTTGCGGGAGTTCTACTCTAATTAGCGGGTGAATTGAATCTGCTGTGACTGACATACCTGGTATTCTCGCATCATTGCTAGACTCCTCTCGAGGTTATCCAGCCAAGTAGCATTGGCGCATTCGACGTAGGAGTCTTGGATACCGGCAATGCGCTCGTTGGCACGACCCAAGGACAAAAGACAGTTTCCGAACTCGGAATCCTGCTCAAAGTCCTCGCCGTGAGTTGCCATAGTGCGGCCAAGGTACGACATGGGAGTGCCGCGCTCCTTGTCGTCCAGAAGCTCATTGCGACGAGACATCCACTTGACATAGCTGCCCATGGACCGGTGCATACGCTCCATACCTAGAACCGTTAGAAACGCTCGAACACATGAATTTCTGGGTACAAACCTTCATGTCGAAGAGTCATCTCGGTCTCGAGATTCTTGAACTCGTCGGAATGGGCAGTCCGGGCCTCAGCGCCCATCTTCTCGCCGGCCCATTGGAAGGCTCGGTCGATCTTCTTTGTAAAATGCATGTTGGCGTCTCGTTCTCGTTATCAGTGTCAGGGTATTGTGTCGGAACCAGTCCGATATAGTTTATTCGCGGGGTCGTCTGGCGCCGTCGCTATTATTGAAGCAGATTTAGACTTATAACGAAGGGACAGAGAGGCGGTTGCAGAAGCAAGAAACAGTTGAGGAGCGAGGGACGGGGTAATGAATGATAACCCGCAGCAGAAGACAGTAGCAAGGGGTAGAAGAGGGATAGGATGGGATGGGATGTTGGAGGCTAGGGTGGCGAACAGTTGGGGCGTATGAGAGAGAAAAGGACACGACCTTGAAGGTCTCTGAATCCTTGAGCCTGGGCCGGTGATGCGACCTGACGGCTCACGTCCATGTGGATGGGGTGATCCTAGTGGTGTGAACTGTGGAGGTGAGGTTGGGGAGTACGTAGGGGAGAGGGGGAGGTCCAGCCGTGCGGCATGCTTTAAGCCTGGGTCTCCCCTGAAAAGGTACCGGCCTACAGGGCAGGTTGGGCCTGAGCACGCTGTAGCTTTAGCTTATCTTATCGGTCCCCAGTAGGTAGTCGTCGCCGAAGATGTTGCTCAAACTTGGTGGGGGTGACCTTCAAATGTCGCAGGAATTGGACCTCATATTTATGAAACAACGCTCGAGCAAACAAAGCGAGATATTGAAACAGACAATTTTACAGGTGACGTGATGTTGGGTGAGTAAGAATTATTTTATTTCATCCTCACTTGTAACAAAAAAGACAAGACGATGGTCTCATGGCCGGGGCTTGGATTTAGACTTGGCGTTCATGGGAAAACCCAGAATGGCATGAAGACATTTGAGGCGAATCAACCCCAAACTTTTTACTCCAGGTAATTCTCTAGCCTCACAATCTTCGGGGCTGGACTGGACTGGACTGGACTGGATGCTGGGCTAGGCGCTGCCGGCCATGGCGCGGTTAGACATTCTATCGTGTCCATTCGATCTGAAGAATCGTGTAGACATGACACGGGGATTGTAAGGGGCTGACGTATTATCACAGTCAGAGTTTCTGAAAATAGGACAACAATAATACGTAGTAAATTGTTTAACGAGGTTGGATCCCGTGATCTACGTAATCTATCTTTGTACTGTACTCGTAACGAGCCTGAGTGAGATGGAGACCTTGAGTCTTGATACGAGTACGGATCGGCTCTGTAACCAGGTGGCCCGTGTCTCCCAAATCAACCCCTGAGACAACGGCGCCAATGGCCTGCGGTAACCGCTACACTAACAACGGGAACTGTCTCCGGGTGGGAAAGCCAAGTTGGTGATCCCACCCTAGATTATAATTACAGAGGGATAAAGATGGGCCGGACGGCGTTGGTTTGGCCTGGATCTTTTATGTTTGAGGTTGGTGATCAGGACATATATCGTGCACCTTGACGTTATCTTATGGCCACTATATTAAGTCAACCAGAAATGTTGAAAGGTCCTCCCCTCAACCTGAACCTGATTATCCCCAAAGTTTCACTACGAAAACTCTGAAAGCTTCTTAAGCATCGCGCCTCCGTAGACTAACCTTTCCGATTGAGGGGAACGACACCACCATTCTTGACATTTTTCACTCACACCCACTTGTTAGCCTTTGACAGCATGGTCGGCCCGTTCAACCCCATCTAACCTTCTCCAACCTCATCATTATGTGTGTACTCTTAAGATTTTACCCATCTCACGTTACCCTTGGTACCGACCCCGCTTCTAAAGAGCCGCAGGACAGGCAAGTGATCGTCCAGGGTAGTGAGCAGAGTTGAATCTGATATCGTTATCTGTCGTCCAGGTTCTAGAAACAGAAGCCAACCTTCGGTCTGTCCCAACCTCCAGCCTCGTTGGGAATAGTTCACTTTCTTAAAAACCTGTGTGTCGCCTAAAAAGGCCTCGTCCGTCTCGGCCCCTCAAAATCCAACATCCGCTCCACACTACCGGGGGGAATCCAGACCATTCCTCCAGCGAGTCCAGCCGATCCAACGATGGATGAGCTTGCGTAATGCCTCGTGTGTTCAGTGTCGTCGACTGGCAAGTTTGGCGGTAAAAAGACTCGCAAGAGAGATTATGTACCAGTTTAATCGGATACTGTGTGGTTGTTGCAATGCAGAGTACGACGTAAATTAAGAAAAAAGCTTTTACCTGTCGATCCTACAGGCCATTCCCTTTCAGTCTGACACCATCAAGTCTCCAATCGAAAAGCTTGGCCTTGGAGGAATGCGCTAATAAATCATGCTCCTTCATTCCCCAGACTTTAATGGTTCACTCGCATGCGTGGGCGAGAATAAATAATTGGCGCTTGCTACGACCAGACCATGTATTGGGTGATCCATATTTCTGTCAAGGCAGTGTCTCTCCTGCAAGATCATCGTGCTCATTGCGATCCGCGATGGTGAAACGCACATGTGCGCCATCTCGAGACAGTTGCGTGGCACAGGTGATGTGATGTCGGTGGAATCAATGATCAACGTATCGCGAATCAAGGGTTGACCAAGGCGCAAGGGTCAGACCGTCATCCATCACAGCCGTCAGCATCCCTTGTCTCATCTGGAAAGTTCCTTATCCAATGCATTCCTGTAACTCGGTTGTTTTCCGGTCACTGAGTCTGAAGCTGGTTGGGTCTACTGACGTATTCTCTCGACTTGATATGGTTTCACTTGTAAATACAACATTATTGCAATGGTCTTATTGACCACTCGTTACCATCTCAGTAAATACACTTTCCACAATATCCGCACTCTGCATCACACGCGGTGTAATCACTCTCTTCATCCGAAAGCGCCGCCATATACGTCTCCCAGCGTCCCGAGTCTTCCGAATTGACCTGTTCTTTGGCGGTGTCCAACCAGGCCTCCCATTGCTTCTTTACTGGCTCCGACAGAGCATTACCTGCGTCCGGCAGTTGTTTGCGAATCTCGAGGGGACCGCCGTCAGAACAGACGATCTCTAATTTACCATCCTTGGACGCATGGACCTTGTCAATGATAAGGCGCAGAAGGGCAGCGAGACGCTTCAGTGAAGGCTGATTCAGCTCTTGCCATTCGTCAATATCGGCCTTGACGTTTTTGATCTCAATGTTCTCGTCTCTGAAGACTCCTCTTTCGTGGTAGGCGAGAAGGAATTGGGTGATTTGAGCAATCCACAAGCGTGGCAGCTGCTCACCAAGATGGTCTTTTCCACGCGCCATTACTGATCGCGTCTTCAAGTCGAAGACACTGCTTTGAGGGACAGATTCACCTCCGTCTGCGACTTTGAGGTCCCCGGTACCGTCGGATGGCGATTCAGTAATACCGAGGCTTTGTATCTGAGTAAGCGCGTCTTCCTTCTCAGTCTTGCTCCGGGTTTGGGGACGGGACGATCCAATATACCCATCACCTTCGAATCGGACCATGAGATCAAGACCGCCAAATTGATACGCAAGAATCCGCTGGTGAGACTTGGAGCGCTTAACTCCAGAGTCCCAGGTAGTGTATGCCTCCGGAAATGTGTGCCCAAATCCTCGGACGCCTTCGATCTTCTCCTGAGGTGAATTTTCTCTGCGAATGAGATGGACGGTTTCTCCAACCTTCTCGACGAGGATCCGAAATGAGCGGTCTATATCAGCACCCCTAGCAAAGCGCAGGAGGTTACCGATTGTACTTCCACATGCGACAATGTCGACGGGGATGGGTTCGGGGTTCATCTTCATCACCGAGACGACGGCAGGCTCAAGAGGATGTTTGGGGTATGACGCTGCATTTACATCGCGATAGTAATCGCCAGAGTCTCCAGGAAGCTTATTGTGACCTTTGGGCGGTGTCCACTTGGGTGGTTGGCCTGCGCATGTTAGATAAGTCTCTGCGGAGACTGCACACGTACCTGGGATGATGATTTTCGAAGAGGAAGAGCTTATCCAGTTGTAGGATGCAACTACTTTGACATTCTCAATCTCTGCACGAGAGTCATTGCTGAGAAGGCCCTTTTTGGTGATGCGCTCAATTACATCTCCAAGTGGAGGTGATGGTGTTGTGATGGCTGGCGCGGGCGCTCGCCCTGTGCCCCAGGTTCGACGTCCCTTATACATGATGGGATTTGATGAATGATAAGATAGCAAGATGCAATAGCTCAAGCTTGAGTGTATGTTTAAAGAGTAAGGATGAGGTTCGATGAGTGAGAGTGAGTGAGATTACAACCAGAAGGAAATAAGAATGAAGACGGCCAGCTTTTATCTTCAACTGTATCATTCACATGTTCTTCATACTGCCAGGAGGCCGACCAGACAATTTCTTTGGGTTATTTGGCTATGGCTGCCTGCTCGATTGCATTAATTACACTTTGCCCATCCTTTGTTGGTTGCGACACAACGTCGGCCGGGTTTGCGACCGACATACAAGGCTGTGAACTAGGCATTCATCCACCCACTGCTAGGTCAAACAATACAGCTAATACTGAGCTTAGCAATCTGTTTCAAGACTTAAAAACACTAGAAGAAGAAGTTTTCACTTGTTCTTTAATGGAATCAATGAGTTTGAATGAAATTGGGAATTTTGGCCCATCTGTATCAGTTCACCCACCCACCCCGCGTCAGCTCAACCGCGGACGCAGGAGGCCGACCACCAAAACACCACAGCTTGATCTGCAACGAATAAAAGCGGTTGGATCTGTCGCCTCAAACAGGAAAGTGAGGCTTTGTCGGCCCCGTGCATTATGCCGGCCTCTGTTGGCCGTCGTGGCGATGCTGGTTGGACTCAAGGCAGAATGCTGCATCCCAGCATGATTCACTACAAAGGTTGTCCGCATTCACTTTTATCTGGTTAATTGCTGTCTTGAACATTTGCATTGATTTCAACTTCTCATCCATCCTCGTGCAGTCTGCTTAATCTCATCTAACATACGTACTTGTACTATTGGAATCATGGTTCTTGTGCCAGATGCATCAGGCTCTCGAGCAGCCAAGCTCATCAGATCCTTCTGGGCTGTGACCAAAGGCGAACAACAAATCACCAACGCCCACTATGCCAAGCTATTTTTTCAAGCCTGCAAGGCCTACAGTGACAGAAACTCAGCAGTCAAATGTGTTGAAGTCCTCATCTCAAACCCTGCCGGCATAGCAGCAGTGGAGAGAGCTGTTCGAGTCGACTTGAGCATAAACTCCATCGACTCTACGACTCTACCTTTCATTCTCATTCTATCGGACCCTGGGGTTATCGCACTCAGCAACGGAGGTTTCCTCCGTCAGATCCTGTCTGCAATTTTGGAGCCTGCGACATTCTGGAGTGCCTCTATGGACGCGTATCTCAACGACAAGCTCAATGCCGGACTCGAAGCATTTGCATGGCTCTGCTTGCAGATTGTCTCCGACCGCACTAGCTTCGATGCACAGAAGGTCGCTGTGGAAGAGATGATGATGCGCAAATCTCTAGTCTCCTCTCAATGGCCCGAAGTCAGAAAGATCGCCTACCGCATCGAGAATCTCATAAAGATCTTTTCCCAACCTGAAGCGGTCACTGAAGGTGTTAAACCTGGGGGACGCCACGACAATGACCATTCCGATTTTCGAGAGATCTCCATCTATCCTACTTCTGACGAACTTTTGTCAACTGAACCACCGTATCTTCAGCGACTTGCCGATGTATTCGATGCGCCAATCGACACCAGAAGTCAAAGTTACCGTGACTGGCTCTTTCGCCTTCTTCGTGAGGACATGCTCTCTGAGCTCCGGGAAGACCTCCAAGCCGCCATGGGCCAGAAGAAGAGTAGACGCCGACCTGTCGCTTTGGGTCAGTTGAAGCTGGTTGGGATCAATCACGAAAACGAACTTGATCGCCGTAATATGCCGCCATATACCCTCTATGCTGCCTGCAGTCAAGGTATCAACTTCCCACGAAACCTGTCCGAGGGCGGAAAGAAAGCCTTCATCGCCGATTCGAAGAATTTCATGAAGCGTGATTCTTTTGGTGCGCTTTGCTTTGGCGCTTCAGTCATTGCATTTGGATCACTAGTCAGGAACGATAACAATCTCCTCAAGACACCACCTGTCGTTGGATTTAGATTCACAGATGACTCGGGTATAAAACAGGCTCTGACGGCGCTACAAAGTCCATGTAAAGATCAAGTCAAGTTTTTGGTTGTCGACACTGCCACATTCGCTTATGAACCAATTCTGAAGCGACTGAAAACCATCGGGGAGTTGACTCTCGAACCTCAATTAATTGATCCTGAGCAACCTCTTCGGGATGGTCCAAGATCGACAACGCTTGACCTTTTCTTGCTGCAAATGAAAGATGCTTTCAAAGCAGGACGCCGCGTCAAGATGCCGGGAAGTCTACGACTGAAGAAGGATATCTACCTACAGGATGCTCAACTCAATTCCTTCATTCATGGTTTGAGTCGCGATCTGGCTTTGATCCAAGGCCCGCCTGGCACAGGCAAGTCATTTCTAGGTGCACTCATTCTTTTGACCATAATACAAATGACCGACTCTCGTGTTCTTGTTCTGAGCTACACGAACCATGCTCTCGACCAGTTTTTGGAGGATCTGATGGACATTGGTGTCAGTCGGGATCAGATGGTCCGTCTTGGTTCCAAGTATACTGAAGCGACCAAACCCACTCTTTTGAAAGAGTGTGATGGGCAGAAGAGGCTGACTATGGAGGAGAGGAATATTCTCAATGCTCTTTCCGTCGAACAAAGTGAAGTTAATATGGAACTTCAGGAATGTAGCAGAAAGCTCGCAGGACGGGATACCGACCCAGCCGATATTCTCGAATACCTGGAATTCTCTGACACTCTCTCATCGGCCTGGGTTGCTTTTCAGCCTCCAGTAGATGATGATTTCCAAATAGTGGGTTCTCATGGTAAAGCTATTGAGCCCGAGACAATCTACCAACATTGGCTTCGCGGTGGAGATGTCAATAAGATGGGAAGCCTGGGCGCCACTTTGGATTCGTCAGCCCTTTCGGTCTGGACAATCCCGAGCGACTCCAGGAAGCAGCTTCATGGTGTGTGGTCTCATACGGTCCGCGAGGAGCAAATCCTCAATTTTGCCGATCTCAGCAAGAAGTACAACGACATCAAAAACAGAGTGAAAAGCATTCTGGATGAGCGCGGTCGAAGAGTGCTCAAAGAAAAACGAATCATTGGGTCCACGACTACCGCTGCGGCAATGTATCAATCCATCATTGAAACAGCCAACCCAGATGTTATTCTGGTAGAAGAGGCCGGAGAGATCCTCGAAGCACATATCATCACCGCCTTGAGTGCCTCAGTTAAGCAACTTATTTTGATCGGCGATCACAAGCAACTTAGACCAAAGGTCAACAACTACAATTTGACCAAGGAAAAGGGTGAGGGATTCGATCTGAACGTCTCCTTATTCGAAAGACTTGTTTGTCAAGGCCGGGATTTCACAGCTCTTGAGGAGCAACACCGCAGCCATCCGGACATCTCACAGTATCCGCGCATGCTAGCGTATCCTGAATTAAAAGACATACCCTCGACATTCGATCGCGCTCCAGTTCGCGGACTGAGAAGTCGAGTGACATTTGTCCATCATGAAAAGCCTGAGGATTCCATGGACAAGGTGAACGAGCGTCAAGATCCAACCGCCAAAGCCAGCAAAAGAAACCTTCACGAGGCTTTGATGGTTCTCAAGATGGTCCGGTTCCTTTCACAGAATGGGTACAAGACTGAGAATATGGTTGTACTCACGCCATATCTAGGCCAGCTGTGCTTGTTGAAGGAGACCCTCAGCGCAAAAACTGATAGTTATCTCAACGATTTGGATTCGCATGACTTGGTGCGGGCGGGACTCATGACACCAGCAGCTGCAAAGGTCAACAAGAAGTCACTTCGTCTCTCAACGATTGATAATTACCAAGGAGAGGAGTGTGACATCGTCATCATTTCACTAACCCGTAGCAACACATCAGGCGATATTGGATTTCTGAACGCTCGCGAACGACTCGTCGTCCTTCTATCTCGAGCACGTAACGGCATGATCCTTTTTGGAAACATGGAGACGTTTATGAAGAGTAAGAAAGGAGGAAAGATGTGGACACAGTACTTTGACGCTCTGAAAAAGAACGGATCTTTGTTTGATGGTGTACCCGTGCACTGCGAACGCCATCCAGAGACAACCATGCTGCTGAAGACGCCGGAAGATTTTGATACAAAGTGTCCTGACGGAGGATGCGCAGAGCTTTGGTAAGTGAGCCAACAGAGACTATAATATTAGTCTTGTTTTCCCTCCCATGACCCTTTCCCAGCTTTGTCTGATATTCATAGTAACGCTCCTTTGGGCTGCAAGAAACACAAGTGTCATCGACGCTGTCACCGAGTCCAGGACCACTCGAAGACCAAGTGCTCTGAAAAAGTCGAGCATATTTGCAGTAGAGGACACAAGTCAAAGATTCTTTGCGGCAACAAATCCAAGAGTTGCAGAGCTTGTATAGATGAAGACGAAGCCAACCGCCGTCGTATCGAGCGAGACCTGGAGATAGAGAGGAAGCGGAAAGAGCAACAAGCCAAGTACGAACTGGAGCTTCGTCGGTGTATCCAGCGAGATCTAGACATGGAGAGAAAGCGACAAGAGCAGCAAGATAAGTACCGACTGGAGCTGCAAGAGATTGAAGCTGAAATTGATCATCGCCGTCGAACATTAAAATACGAGACTGAGGAGAAACAACGAGCAAATGAACTGAAACAAAAGAAGGAGGAGCTTCAGTCACTTCTTCAAGCTGAAACAAATCAGAAGAAACTCAAAGCGACAAAGAAGAGTGCTCAGCCACCTCAGTCTCTGCCCCAGTGTGATGCGATATCAGGCGCTGCCAAGGAATGGCAGAACATGAAAAAGGTCGACGGTGCTCGCAGCGCAGCTCTAGACAGACTCATGGGGATGATCGGGCTGGAATCGGTGAAAGACCAGTTCTTGTCCATCAAGTCATCGGTCGATACGAAATTGCGTCAAGGCTTTTCCCTTTCGGATGAGAGGTTCAGCAGCGCTTTGTTGGGAAATCCTGGAACTGGTGAGTGTATGCTGGACTAGGGGAAACTAATACTAACCATTTCAAAGGCAAGACAACCATAGCCAGGATTTATGCAGAGTTTCTCACTTCCGTGGGGGCTATTGCAGGAAGCCTTTTCAAAGAAGTAACAGGCTCAAAACTCGCCAATATGGGCGTTGCCGGATGTGAAAAACTCCTTGAAGAGGTCAACAATGGCGGCGGTGGCTGTGTTTTCATTGACGAAGCGTATCAGCTTACATCCGGGAACAGCCCTGGAGGCAAGGCTGTGCTTGATTTCCTCCTCGCCGAGGTTGAGAATCAACGCGGCAAGATAGTGTTTGTCCTGGCGGGCTATAACAAAGAGATGGAGTCTTTCTTCTCTCACAACCCCGGAATTCCCAGTCGTTTCCCCATTGAGATGAAGTTCGAAGACTACGCCGATGAAGAGCTACTCCGAATTCTCCAGCTGCAGATTCATCGGAAGTTCAATGGAACCATGACTGTAGAGAAAGGCGTTGATGGACTCTTTTGTCGAATCGCGTCGCGTCGAATTGGCCATGGGCGCGGGAAAGCTGGCTTTGGCAATGCTCGTGCTGTTGAGAATTATCTGTCAGCGATTTCGAATCGACAAGCAGCGCGAATCCGGAGAGAACGTGGTGCAGGGACAAAGCCGAATGATTTATTTCTTTCCCAGGAAGACATCATTGGTCCCGAGCCATCTCAGGCATTAGTCAAGAGCAAGGCCTACCGCTCACTCGAAGGTCTTGTTGGTCTCGGTGAAGTCAAGGAAGCACTCAAGATGTTCATGGATACCCTCAAGACGAATTTCGAGCGTGAGCTTGCAGAACAACCGCTGGTAGAATTCTCTCTAAACAAGGTATTCCTTGGATCACCCGGTACTGGGAAAACGACTGTTGCAAAGCTTTATGGTCAAATTCTCAAAGACCTCGGCCTTTTGTCTAATGGAGAGCTTGTGGTCAAGAATCCGGCTGATTTTGTTGGAGCAGCTCTTGGACAGTCTGAGGCACAGACCAAAGGAATCCTCGCGGCAACAGTTGGCAAAGTTCTTGTGATCGACGAAGCATACGGCCTTTTTGGTGGAGGAGCCAACGGAACGGTCGTTGATCCATACAAAGCGGCTGTTGTCGATACTATCGTTGCCGAGGTTCAAAGCGTACCTGGGGAAGATCGGTGCGTGCTTCTTCTTGGGTATAAGGAGCAGATGGAAGAAATGTTTCAAAACGTCAATCCTGGCCTGAGTCGACGATTCCCTCTCTCCTCTGCCTTTGTCTTCGAAGATTTCGATGATGTCGCCTTGGCAAAGATTCTTAACTCCAAGCTGGAAAAGTCCGGCTTTAAAGCAACGGACAAGGCTAAGATCGTGGCCCTGGATGTCCTCCGTCGTGCACGAAACCGCCCCAACTTTGGAAATGCTGGCGAGATCGACATCCTCCTTGATAAAGCGAAAGCAAGCAACCAGAAACGCGTTTCATCTGGTCGTGTCAAGAGACATGGTACTTTAGAAGCAGTTGACTTTGATGAGGACCACGATCGAGCTGAGAAGGGCGACACTGACATCCGGAAACTCTTTGCGGGCGACGTTGGTAGAGAAGGTCTCATTTCAGTGCTGCAAGGCTACCAGAAGCGTGTCCGCGATGCTAAACGGCTCGAGTTCGACCCAGAAATTCCATTCAACTTTCTGTTCCGTGGTCCGCCAGGAACAGGCAAGACAACAGTAGCACGCAAGATGGGTAAGGTGTACTACGATATGGGATTCTTGGCAAGCACGGAAGTCATTGAGGCATCTGCAACTGAACTCATCGGTCAATACGTCGGACACACAGGGCCCAAAGTACAGAAGCTTCTCAATAGAGCATTAGGGCGTGTGCTATTTATCGACGAAGCGTACCGGTTGGCGTCTGAGGGTTCATTTGCCAGAGAGGCGGTTGATGAACTTGTGGATTGTGTGACAAAGCCAAAGTACCACGGAAAGCTGATCATCATTCTGGCTGGATACATTCAAGACATCAACACCCTTTTGGGTATCAATCCGGGGATGTCGAGTCGGTTCCCGGAAAGTATCGATTTCGATCCACTTACGCCGGCCAGCTGTATCCAGCTGTTCACGAGTTCGCTACAATCCAACAAAGAAAAGGTCCAAAAGAGAATAGCAATGGACCTCACATGCCTAGAACATCCGGATGAGATGTTCTTGAAGCAGATGGCCGAAAGGTTCCAGGTACTTTCGGAGCAAGATAGTTGGGCCAACGCTAGAGACGTCAAGGAGTTGGCAAAGAAGGTGTTTCAAAAGTTCGACCTCTCCTCGGATAAACTGATACTCACCAAAGAGCATGTCTTTGAGTCTCTCGATAGGACGATAGCTGAACGTCATGGCCGAATGAGCAACAAGAAGCCAACAATGGCGACAGAAATGGCAAAGGCGCTAGCCGGTGCGCCTTCGCTCAGCCCTGCTAAGACTTCAACCAATACGGCAATGGTCACCGAGAACGAAGAAGAAGAAGATGAGGCGGCAGACGACACTGGTGGTGGTGGTGTCAATCTGGTTACTTGCACCCGAGACGCTGGAGTCAGCGATGCAGTATGGGAGCAGCTTCAAAAGGATAAGGAAAAAGAAGCCCAAGATGACGAAAAGCTCCGCCAGCTGAAAAAGGCTCAACAGAATGCGAAGGATGCGGACAGGGAGAGAATCGTGCGTGAGATCTTGGCCAAGGAGGAGGAACGCAAAAAGGTTGAGGCAAAGAAGAAGAAGTTGATGAGCTTAGGTATTTGCCCAGCGGGGTTCCAATGGACCAAGCAGAGCGGTGGATATCGCTGTGGAGGAGGCGCACATTGGCTTTCTGACGACGAGATAGATAAGATGTAGGTATCTATTATTAGAAGCTTTAATTGCATTCACGATATTACATAAAGATTCCGGGAATAACACAGTTCCGAGTTCTTCTCTGATATTGATGTAAATAAGAAACTTTTAAAGAGATAGACGGTCATGAGAAGATTCTACACAAGACTACCTAACGTATGGAGAATGAGAATTATTAGAGTTTAGTATAGTTTATTTAATTTCGATAGAATATGAAGCAGAAGAACTTATTAGAATTTCATCTACTAGGGACATCCTTAAGTCTCTAGTAAAACCTTGGTCTAGATGTAGGGAGGGAAATATACTGATCGATATATCTGCATATAAACATCTAAGCTGGAGGATTTAACGAAGTCTATTACGAAAAAGGAGGGTATGCCCGGGAATCTCTCCTGGGTCTTGGTTGTTAGTTGTTTACGATAGGCAATAATAAATAACTAAGACTTTCTAACTTCTATGACGTATGAGAAGGCTGTTCTATTAGTTAAGGAGATCTAATTTGATTAGGAAGATAAATGGTGCGACAGACGCATCTGGTTCTTTACTGTTGATGATCGAGATTTTGTTGGTGTGTTGAAGCTCAACTTTGATTGGCGACTTTCCGTAATTATCACTCTTCTTGGTTAGAAAATCCTAGATCGACCGTTACCTAGACTCTTTTAGCGCCGCTATTTACAGCAAGCCATTCGAAAACGCCACAGACTATCTATTTTGCACATGAAGCTATCGATTTAAGTACCCTAGCACGAGGAATTTTAATTGCCAAGTAAGGAGATCCCGTCAGCCCAGTCCGCTAGGGAACTCCGAAACAACAAAAGGTCACTTGACTGCCCCATTCCGTTCTGCGCGCTGTTCACTCTCATTATCATCTCCGTGAGCTTAGAAAGTGTGCTTCCTGAAGCTCAAGATGAAGCTCCTTCTCATTTGTTCCATCTGGAACAGCCTAGCTGCTGCCTCTGTCTACAAAGGCTGCAAACAGGATACCTGCGTGAAAGGTAGGTGACGAGACAATCCTCCACATATACAGAATAATAGAGAGCTGATCAATAGTTTTACCACAGCGGCTATAGGATCCTACCAGTACCCTAATCTAGACGCTTGCGAGTCATTTTTGTCGATGACCGTTGTACCTGCTACCGCGTAAGGCCCGTTGATAGCTTTTGAACGCATCCAACTGACGCATCTGTGCCCAGTACCATCCACAAGGTCAAGACTGTCAGGGTAGTTCCTGTCGGGGTCAAACGTGCAACGAAGACCGCCACCGTCTTCGTAACAGCAACACAGATCGAGTCCGTGGTCAAGACAGACTTTGCGGACCAGACAGCCACTGAAGTCGACGAAGAGACTGCCAAAGTAACAAAGGTTACGACAGTTACCGCAACTCGCCCCGTCGTGGCCCCTTTCAAACGAGCAGTTAATCAGCGCCCAACAACCATCAAACCAACCAACATTCCGGCACCGGCCAAGAAAGCTTGTACCGACTCCACTCAATATTCATCTGCCTGTAGCTGTATCGGAGTTAAGCCACATACCACAACCCTGAAAAGACAGACAGTGTACTCGACACGAACTACAACTAGAAGGCTTCCTATCAGCACGGTAACCAAGATTGTTGCCACTGTGACCAAGCAGAAAACAAGAGAGACTGTATTTGTCACCGAGACTTACTCAACTACGACTGTCACTAGAGTCGTTGACACGGTCACTGTAGAGGAAGATGTTACTCAAACTGTCCAAGCAACAGAGACTCACGTTGTTGATCCTCCCCTGGAAACCATCCGGCTCTTTGCACAAGACAGCCAAGACCCAAGCCTTGCAGGCGGCGGCATTGGATATGTTAGTCTTGAATCTTTTCGAGGCAGTACTTCTGTCTACTACATCAAGTTCGGCCTTGACTCAACTCAAAATGTTCTATTTGGTATCAGTCCAAACACGGGCAAGATACAGGCCGTCTCAGGCCCCGGAAACGCAGCTGGAGAAGCCGTCTTTTATTCTAACGCAGCTGCCGCCTCTTACCTAAACGTCAGCCCCGGGGACTTTGCTGCCAATCAAGGAGGTACCCTAGTCATTTGTAAGATTGTCACCGACAACAACAACAAGTTGGTATGCAAATGGGGGGACAACCAAATCGCCGAACTATGGACCTGCCGTGGGAGATTGAATTTCGTACAACCTGGATTTGACTTTACAAATGAATGCGCCGACGCAGATACTTCTTATAAGATTAATGTTTTTGCGCAGTTTACCTGAAGCTAGTTACACGAGTTAGATGGATAACCTAGTCGATACCTTGCTTCTTTTTTCCTCCCTGTTGTTTCTATGCTAGCTCTCTATCAATCGGTCCATCTATCTACATTATTCATGGTCTCTAACAGAGCTAAGCAATAGCAAGGTTAATTGGCCGCCACTAAAATGCTGCCTCGTGCTCTCAAGACCAGACGTATAAGTAAGATTCGAATCGGCTGGCATTTAGATTCAAAAGCAGAAGTAAGATCTGGGCCGTAACCAACGACCTTTGTAACTCTAAGCTATGAACTAAGTACCTGGCTCTAATTCCTCTGCAAGACGAGTTTTCCACTGTCGTCGTGAACAATGGTCACGTAAGTAGGCTGCATACATTGTATCATAAGGGCTGAAATCAGACAATCTTGGTTTACCACAAGCTGGTATATCATCAGGTGGTGATATAAGCCCTCCTGTAAAAGTAAGTTCTGGAAAGGTGACGGGTATTTAAGCTATAAAAGAGCTGTATCTTAACTACCTATATAATTGGTTGCTATATACAGGGCTCCCATGATTTAACAAGCATACCGATGAGTGTTGGCCGAGGTCCCGGGCAAAGCCCCGCACATTGCCAAGCACACATGATATGATTAAGTGTTGAAATATATTACTTTGAAGATACACATCGAATATCCCTCATGTTCTAATCTGTACTTGGTATGTTGCTATGATTTGAAACTTCTACCATGGCTGCTTTCTCTAGCCCCAGCCCGGGACCCAACCCCATGGTTGAAACTCAACCTTCAGCGACTGCGACACCATTGCAAGTGGATGTGGGTGCCTGAATAATACTTGTACCTATCGAAGATCTGCTAAGTACTCGCAGGAAGAACCAAATGAAGACAGCGACTCCTCATACAGTGTCTCGTGAGTTCTGTGTGGGTCATAGTAACTCTTCTCTAACTGACATAATCTGTTCAAGAGAAGAGCTGGCAAGCCAAACCTCCTCAATCAATTCCAGCATCTTGAATTACAGGTAGGTTCCCATAATATTTCATGAGTAGTGTCATATGAGATTAACGGGACGCTTTGCGATCAATCAGATACGTGGTAATGCTCACCCAAAGTATTGGTGATTTCATACTAATACATTATTAAGAACGGGCGGCGCTATCATGCTTTCCGCGAGGGGACTTATCTCGTTGTAAGCAAACTCTACTCTGGGTATTATCCCTATGCTATACCGATGATCTGACCTTTGTTAGCCTAATGACGAAGAAGAACAAACGAGGATGGATTTAGTACATCATATTTACTCCCTTCTGTTAGACGGAAAGCTTTTTCTTGCACCAATCGGTAGCCCGTCTGGTCGTGTCCTAGACTTGGGAACCGGCACAGGTATCTGGGCGATAGACTTTGCAGAGTAAGTCAGCTGTTATACTTGAGAAATCTATATGACTGAACATCTCAGTGAGAACCCGTCGGCGGAAGTTCTCGGAACTGATTTGAGTCCAATCCAACCTGGATGGTAAGAGAATCCCTCTGGTATCTAGACTTGGTGGAGCCTGACTGAGATCCAAATGCAGGACGCCACCCAACTGTATATTCGAGGTGGATGACTTTGAAGCCGAATGGCTGTATCACACTCCTTTCGACTTTATCCATGCACGAGAACTTCAAGGCTGTATCAGCAATGATGACCGCTTCTTCAAGCAAGCACTGAAACACCTGACTCCTGGCGGATATTTCGAGATACAAGGTGTTGCTGCTCCCTTTCTATCCGATGATGGTACGGCCGAGAAAGCTGTGAACGCTCAGCTGTGGCTGAATACGCTTTGCGAGGGGGCTGCTAAGTTTGGCAAGCCTCTCGATAGTGCTCCTTTATGGAAGACGAAGATGGAAGCTGCTGGTTTTGTAGAAATCCATGAGGAGGTGCGGAAAGTAAGAAAATCCACCAGGTCCTCATACTCGCAGCCAAATAGTTCATTACTAAGTCAAGTCGACAGATACCTATTGGCAAATGGCCTAAAGATCCCAAGCTCAAGGAAATCGGAAGATTCCAAGCGATTCAGGCAGCACAGGCCATTGAATCTTACACGCCACAGATCTTCTCTAATGTACTTGGATGGTCACAGGAAGAGATACAGGTGTTCATGGCTAAAGCGAAGAATGAGATTAAAGATCCTTCTGTCCACCTCTATTTCCCTGTACACATTCTGTGGGGAAGAAGAGCCAGTTTGAAAGCAGAGTAACCATCTCAACATTAATGCTGGGGATGAGTCAGGCCTTAGTCACGGAGGTGCTATTCACTCACTTGATGGGATGCGAACATGACCAATAGCAAAGCAAAGGGTATACAGCCCGTCATTGAGAACCCACCATGCTTTTTTGGAACAAAAAACATACAACCGTTATGGACGTATTGAGAATGTTATGATGCAAGCCTCAGCTTCCTTGACCAGCTTCCGATGTGGCTGCACCAACGTTTGGCAAAAGCACAGATTAGGGTGATAGCAGTCACACAATAGGCTTTCATAAAGGATCCCGATATTTAGATTTGTCTTTTGAGGTATCGTGGCTTGGTTTTGATATGCGGCCGAAGTGGCTTATTAGAGATCACCCTCCATGAACGATTCTGTTGTACCTCTTGAGCTATAGACAAGGTACTAGCTAGCTTCAGTTCCTCTGTAATTCCAAGTTTCCGGCCTCGTCGTGAACAACGGTCACGTTGGGAGGAAGGTTGTTAAAATCAATAGCAACAACAGCCTGGACCCTATCCTTACTAATGAGTGAGCCCTCCCTGTAGTCGCCGAAAGTCAGGTACCAGGTACTGCTGGGCAGGATCTGGTACTGTACTGCAGGTTCCGGGACGAAAGAAGCCAAAGGTCCGTCGAAACCCTGCCCATTCCTACTACCCCCAAGTCCGACGATATAGTTGCCTGTGACATTGTCAGTGATTTCAAAATAGAACCTTTGATCCAGAAGGACTTACCTCTGTTAGCGTCATTAGAAGTGAAATCACTGTTGGAGCGGATTGAAAAGGCGCCGGCGAATCCACTGTCTGGTGAAGAATCGTTGCCGAAACGGAGTGCATTGTCTTCACCGGAAAGTTGAACAGTGCTGCCTGGGACATGTGCGCCGTCTGGCCTTACAGACCCGAGCGTGATAGGCTTCTCACTGCTCACGTCAACACCTACACCATCATCGGGGCGCCCTTCAGAGGTTCCGGTGAATGCAAAGTATTGACTAGAGACTGAAAAGGATGCCGTGGCTCCATTGGGTGCACGTAGAGTTCTAAAGATATTGGACCAGACTTTGCCCTGAACATGGCCCTCAACACGGGGGGCCTCATTGAACAAAGCGTACGACTGATTAGACCCAGTTCTGTTCTGAACCTTGATGGTTTTGTTGGTCATTGTGAATTTGAAAAGGGAAGGCAAGTATGTGTAACTGAATGATGAGCTTGACGGTTCGAGGTTTGACGGTGCTTTGGGTCTGATTGTGATTCTGATATTTTGGGTGAGTAGTTCTTCATTGGCTTCTTATACTTTTCGATCCCATTAACAACCATTACCCTAACATGTGGTGAAGCTGCATGTTCTATGTATCCTTAATGTGTTTACTATGTATTTATTGAATCGGCTATTAATCGATAGTCTCTAATAATGCTGAGTTAGTACGCGAAGAGCTTAGGTCTGTTTCATTACCCCTCACTGCCAGCCGCATTGTCTCATGTACGAAATAGCTACTACTACTACTACTACTAGCATGATTTCATGCATAGCTTTTGTACGGTTCTTAGCTGAGAAGATGGAAAAGGAATAGTATCAAATAACTCATCCGTGACCAGCACTCTAAAAGATCCGCTGGAAAAATTGCAATCCCAGAGAACAATCGCCGAGGTGGGACATCAATTAGTATCTGCAGGGGCGTGATTGCATAGAAACCATAATCTTCAGCAGGTAGGCCTACATGAACCGAATGAAATATGACAATTACGACACGGTGCATGGTTCTAGTTATGCCATACAAGATCTGAATGGTGCCTTTCACCGGCAAGCCTAGTCACTCTCCACGCGGTGTTCTGGGCCAGTCTTTCATGCAAGACCAGCCAGCCACTTACACGAGTGGGCTAAAACATAACTATACAGAAAGTCAAATCTCATTTTGTTTCGCATCGTAGCAAACCATTGCCCTAGATTGGCCAGTCCAGACTTTGGGATAAGGTTAGCCTCAAAGTCTAGCCGTATTCATAGTTTTTCAGCCGAGCTAGAGACACCGCCGACACTTTAAGAAACCGCGGTATGTAACCATTACACATCATACTAAACGTCGCGCACGCAAAGGCCGGCCACTCAATCGTGTCCCTCACCCTCGTCCTACATTACTGGCTATACCATAAGTGGTTCAGGCCATTCCGGGCGACATCGATAATGGCGAAGTTGTAAGAGAGTTTCTCGTACCAATGCGTCTTACTGAGGTCGATTTCCTAGCTTCATTAGCTGAAAGCATCAAGAGGCTAAGAACATGAAAATGGGATTTTCCGTTCACACCCTGATCCCTTGGGGTCGACGAAAGACCTGGAAAGTACATGTGGGCTGTTATACGATATTCAAACATTAATCTAGGCATTTGAATGACAAAATTAACGTCTAAGCATTATGTTAGGAAGGGAGGAATATAATCTCAACACCCATCGGGACCCAGCTGTGTGCAATTGTATGAAAAAGTCACTATTTTAGATCTCTCATGTAAAGTTAGGGCTCTAGTCACGATATTTCTTGAGCTTGCCAAGCTGTTAGGTGTTCATATACCAGCAAATAATCATATTACGTAGACATGATTCTTTAGAATTCTATTATAATTTTCTCATGACCAGGATAGGTATAGTATGCACTGATTTATTATACCTAGTTCTACCCTTAGTCTAACATTGCACTTGTTATTAACCTTGTCACCTTATCCAATATCTCGGTTAGAAAGCCGTCTGATGCCATTAGGTCCAGTTTCGTTTGGAGTGGGTGTTGGGAACCTCATCTAATTATGATATTTCAGTTCAACTCACTCGTAAGGTGGCACAGTGGAATACGCAATTGCAAAATTCAAGGCCGAATACTTTAGAGATGTCGGCTTAAGCTGTACCTTGGGCTGTAACTTAGTTGTATTCTTTTCTGAGGTTTGTGGCTGTGCTGGACCAGCCAGCAGTCTGCCCTGGATGTCAAGGCCAGAATCTAACAACCAGTCTCGAATGCGTCCATTGAACTCCTCCTTATTTTCTGCACATAATTTGTGCAAAGTACTGGGGATATCACGGTTAGAGGCCGATAATTGAAATCGCCCGATGCTTGGGACTAACCTTTTGGTAATCTTATTGTTTGGCAGCATAGTGAGAAGAATGTGACATTTAAGTTTGGATCCTTCTACAGAATCTACAGTCATTGAATGCCAACATATTTAGTATAGAGTACCTGGTAGAATATGTGAAGTCCTCGTCTTCCACCATTGTGTTCTTTGTCCTTCATGATGATTTCTTCCACAATCGTGGACTGTAAAGAGAGACTACTGGGCAATGTTTAGAAAATACCAGCATCAAAGAGGTCTACATGATACTTTGCATCTTCAAAAGACAAAGGTCAAAAGTGCAGTGCAGCAGGCGGGCACCACTCTAGACCATACTAATTGGATACTGCTTACATTATTAGCGATGTAATGCTTGAGAACTAGAGCCTGCCTCACTGCAACAATCACTCACGTCGAATCAGGTAAACAAAAGCGAGTGAGGCGGATTAAACGCTCTCAAAATCGCCTTGCACTTCCACAAATGAGGATCAGGAATGAGGCCTGACATGAGGCCTACCTGGAACAGCGAGTCTAATCGACGTGTCATTTTATCACTCAGGCGTTGGCAGTCACTTTCGAGGCCGAAATTCAGTCTTAATCATCGGGGAATGTATAAGGAAGCAAGTGTAAACAAAAGCCCAACGCCCCCGGGTTGTGTAAATGTAATTGCTAGTGCGGCTCTTGGATATTGTATTGTGTGCGCCGCTCACAAGCCTCACTCTTTCACTGGACGATGAATGGCCTCGCCACTATCCGCAATTGGGGATGAGTGCCCCGTGGGATTTGACCGTTGGGCTACGATTCAGAACTTTGTATGTCTTTCACTAATGCCCAATCTGCCTTCTCTTGACACCTGATCTCAAATCGAGGGAGTCTATTTAGTAATCGAGAATGGGCTCGCTGATTGTCCTCAATCTTTCTGTTTGAGGCTTCAGGAGACATTCTACCATTATGTTCGTCAGCCGGCATTATTCCGGACAATGGGTGACATCTCTGCTAATCATCAACAGGTGGCTGACAGTCTCTCATCTTCATCGTTATATCAAGACATCACCAACGAAACGGAACTCACTCAATCCTTTGAGCTAGTATCTACCTCGACACAAGACAGTAGTGGTGATATTCGGTCTCGGATAATTTTCATATCTACGGAGAAGCCTACCAGGCTAACGTTCGTGAACAACGCCCTCCATGAGGCAGATGGCGAGTCCTCTGTCGATAAACGGCCCATGGGAGATGCTGGGAAATCTGGCCACAGGACGAAGAGGCGAATGCAACGTCGAGGTACAAAATACGGTGATGAAGGCGAGGATGATAAGGGCAAAGGAAAACTCCCTCCATCGGACGGTCTCCGGTATCCTCCTCAAGGTCCCACAGCTAGGAAACGGTTTGAATGTCCGTTCCACAAACATTATCCGGATTGGTACTACATGTGCAAGGGGAAATGTATGCCTCGCATATCGGATGTCACAAATCATCTCAAGCGGCGACATCTACTGAAAGTGGCCATGGATCTGGGAACGGACACTCGTTCGCAGGATATTGTGGATTATTGCCCTCGGTGTCGTATCGAGTTCCGTGGCTTTGGAGCCGAGGGTAGACTCCGTGATCATTTGACGCAAGGAGGTAGATGTCAGGAAGCCAATATTGGACAGACCGGGGTAATTTTGCTATCCGAGTTTGAAGAGCTTAAAAGAGAACTTCGTTCGGCATCTAATGAGGTTGCCAAGTGGTTTATTATATGGCGGAAATGTTTCTTAAAGACAGCACCACCATCATCTCCATACGTTGAAACCACTGTCCCCCAGACGCACACCTCTGGACTTTCATCAGTCAATTATTCAATGGCTGGTGATGATATCAGATCATTCACCACCCAAAGCACTCACACCGACTCACTGCTCACCATGAACGAACCCCGTATCGACGCTCCGATACAGGAGCAACCAGCTCCATCGCTCTATAGTACTCCTGCATACACAGCATCTCAAGATTACAACTCCACCATGCCTCAACTGCCTTTCATGCTTACCTCCAGCTCTGATAATCTTTACTGGACTGGGCTGGAGCTGATCGGGAGCCAAGCTGGACAAGAATTTTTAACAATGGATCACAGCTTCCATACCTCTATTGCGGTTCCGGAAGCAGGAAATCTTGAATTGGTCGACTTGGTTCCAAATGGAGATGATTTGTATCAATATGACTTCCATCCAGATCTGAGCGGCAATGGCCAAGATCACCCACAAAACTAGGTTCTAACATACGTTATAAGAAAGGCTAACAATCGTGACATGAAACCTGTTGCGGGCCTTCCTTCGCAATCACATTACTCGATCTTAAAATGGCATTCTTACAGGAGGGTGTCCATGGTTAGAACCGATGAGTGATCGATTGATCGGAGATGGATGGGTGGCAGCTGTGCTGTTTAGATGAGCCTGTCTTTTGTGCTCAAGCTGAACAGGGTTAGGAAGGCTCATACCCCTGGATGGTATTTTCTATTTGTATCACTAGTACATACTCACTGTCATATATGAGCACTTTTTTATTTGATATTTTCGCGGCCATCATGCTAACCATGAAACCTTTCACCTCTTCAACGTTCCCAATCCGCCAGAGCCTCTAATCCATATGCTCTCTCATGACACTATTCAACAAATCGTCCATCGTAAGGTCATATAGGACAGTGTGTGCATCATCATTCTCTTCTGTGGTCAAGTGCTGGTGATCAAGGAAGTCAGATATGATTTGGTGACCATATAAATCCCAAAAGTCATTCGCCATTGAGGCCATGAGTCCACATCCTTCATCTAGATATGGAGAACAAGGCTCTCTGAATTCCGGAAAGATGACAGTCCAAATGCGATGCCATCGAAGTTTTTCTTCCAACTGTGGGCAGTTTTCGTGGATCAGCAGAATCTTCTGGTCTTCAGCCAGTCCATCTGATGGATCTGAGTCGCGCATCTTGCACATTTCGCTCAGAATGTGATTGTCGCGCTCTATTAACGTGTTGAACTTCTTGTAGCAGATTGGGCAGTAGGGTGAACGTGAATGATGGCGTATGAGATGATCAATGACGGTCTCGATTGATCGGAGACTGTTTTTCAGACAGGAATAGTGGCGCTTGGGATCATAGACATAGAAAGGACAGGCAAGACGAAAGAACCCCTGTAAGTGATTTTGATGAGCAATCACGACCAGCCCGGCGTCACCAACATTATCTTCTTCCTCGGTTTGTGTGACGGATGGTCTGCGATGTAAAGTCCGGGTCCGGTTTTGAAATGGCAGTCTGCCCTCTGGTGGTGCAGTATATCTCACTCCAGTGCACCATTCCCTGAAGGTTTCAGCGGCTAACTTCTGTATGTTGGATCTTTGTTCGTTGTAAAAGTGATGCCAATAATAGTCTGGTTCCTGTGCGCTCGCCTCACTATCCGACTCAGTCTCTGTGGATGGCTCGCTCCACTCGACCTCGTAATAAGATGGGTGTGGTGCGCAGCGACCGAAGTCTTCGCTCATTCGACCACCTCCCAATGACTGAGTTAGCCCCGTTCTGGGGGGGTTGTGCGCTGCATAGTAGCTTGAAATGGCTGGTTGGTCGAAACGGTGATGGCTGTGTCTTATTGAAGGTTGGCAAATGCGTGGTTCTGCCATTATGTACAATGTTGTCGAAGTTTTCAGCAATTTATATGAAAAGGATACATATATGGAAGCTTATGAGTCCAAATTCAAATATCTTACCGTTGAATACCATATTTAATTTCGAGGGCGGTCGCGTTTACTTACACGATTTAACAATCGCTCTTGCTGCCCTATTCCATAGCCTGATGACACTGCGCAGCCGTATGGATATTCGACCCAATTAGCGAGAGTAAGGCCGCGATGGATTTCAGTGAATCACTCAGTGCTGTTTGTTGTTATTCCGTGTTCCTGCCTAATTTAATTTTCATTCGTTCCCTAAAACAACCATGGAATGGGCCAGCCTAATTGAATGTGTTAGGTTCCTATCAAGTTGCACATTCTTTGCATCTCGCGTGGATTCCTCCATAGAACTACAGTTCTTTTGTAAATTCCTAATTGTGCACTTTCTTTTTTCTCAACTTATTCCTCCTGGGTGCAGGTCCTGTGATTACGAATGCTAAGTTGCACGTAGTGTCCTATTCCCCATGTGATGTCAACAACAGATTACGCGTTCGAGTCATTGGATGGTTGCTTCATATCCAAGACAACCAAGTTACCCCAAACGAGGGTGAGCATCCCTGCATAGCATTGGCGCAATTCACAAACGTGGAAAATGGCAGTAATTTGCTTAACAGTGTGGCTGCCCAAAACTTGATAGTTCTACCTAAAAGCCGAGATGGTTTCCCTGCCTTTGGGTTGGTCTGACAGCAGCCCAGGCCCGCGACAAGTCTCAAGGTCATCACCTTTTCGTGATTAGGCCTCAAGTATACCTGAGATTTGACCAATCAGCTACCCTGTGGTTGTACAGAGAGACAGTTGGATTTGCTTGGGGTAAAAATGTAGCATTGCTATCCTCGCTATTAAACTTAAGTCTCTTGGCTAGTAATTATCACACGTGCCGTTAAATCTTGGTGATTCCGTTACAACTCAGTACGCGACGAAAACTCTTTTCAGAAGAGCAAATACCGTTCAATAGTTACACATCTTCGGCCATCTTTCTCCTGAAAGACACTGGCGGCACATTCCAGTGCAAAGCTTTCGACGAACGAACAATATGGCATCTACCAAGTTCCCCTGCGATGGTAACCAAACCCGTTTTCACGATACACCCTTCTGAGACATTACGAACATGACAAAATTTGCAATACTTTATCGAAGTGAACAACACAAAAAAGACTGCTAAGGGCATCGTGCGCAGTCCCAACAGAGAGAGTCGGGCCCTCGGCCACGATGCATATCGTATACCCCTGGGAAACATGATAGCTACACGATGAAGTTTTTGATGATGAGAGTAGTTTTAGACTATGCTGATAAAACTTCGCTAAATAGACTCAAACAACTTCAGACCGACATAGTTGTGTCTATGTATCCATAGCTTGTGGATAGAAACGTCAAGCTTGCCAAGCCAACATGGGCCATTGCCATTAGAGAAAGGAGAAATTGCTGATATTTCCCTATGCGCATGAAAGTCCGCGCGGTGAACATAACTGTCAGGAATAAATTACTTGGTGGAAACAGTGTTGAGCTCGTTGAAAGACAGGTTAGGCTCCTTGTCTTGCAGAAGGACAGCAGGGTCCAGGATACAAAAGACAAGAATAGCAATGGCGATGCAAACACCATCAAGCCCGATAAAGTATCCTTCTGTCTTCATCAAGTGTCCGTCCCATCCCTCGAGGAGCTCGACCGTTCGGTAGATACATCGGATGTAGACAAAGACGACAGAGATGATGATGCCGTGGATGACGAGACGTTGGCCCTTCTCAAGGCGTAGGCCTCTGGTTCTCCAGACAAAGATAGCGAAGAGAATACAGAAAGCAGTCATACTGACAAGCTGGAAGATGATACCGGCGACCATGAGGTTGGCGCCAGGCTTGGTATCCTTTCCTTTGTTGGCTGCTCCCGATGCCAGACCACCACCGCCGGCTTGGATTAGAAGGGAAAGCACATCGACGACGAGGAAGATCCAGAGATAAAGCTTGGGGCGGATGACGGAGTACTGCGGACCGACGGCCTTGATGAGGTATCCAAGAGCAACGTAGATGGCAGCAGCGACAAAGATAGGGCCGACGACGAGGGTGGTGATCTGGAGAAGGAAGGCAATCTTGTTGTAGGCGCATTTGTTGGACCACGTTCGCCCGATCCAGCCAACGAGCTCGATGTAAGACGCGATGGCCAGCAAATACGAGGTGGCCTTTCGCTTCTGGAACGACCGGACGATGTGGTAAATGCCCGTAGCGGCAAAGATAAGATCGAAGACAATGCCTGCCGCGAGACTGGGCACGTAGCCGTAGGCGTTCTTGAGGCCTGGAATCAGGTCTTTGCAGCCGTTGAGGAGATCGCCTCGAGCGTAGGAACCGTCCGCTATCGACATGATTGGGGACGTGGATGAGAAGTGTTTGTGCTGTGGACGTTTCTCGAAAGACTCGAGGAAGACTGAGTCTTTGGAGAAGAGCGAAAAGAGACCAAGGACCCCTTTGCCAAACCAAAACTCAAACCCCAGAATGAAGGGGTACTCTCTGCGGAGACTGATCTGCGACGGGCCCCCGACCAACAAGTCCCTCACCTCACAGGCTGTGGATGTTGGCTGTGGCTATTTCGAGTCAGTTGCCGATCCAACGTCGAGGAGTTGTTCTCCAGCCTCAGTGGCAGGCATTGTCCCGGCTGTTATCTACTGGTAGGGACATACATGCTTAGCGTGACTAGGGTAATACCTTAAAATCTTACGGTGTGGGTGTGACAAAGGTGTGAGGATAACTGTGGAGAGAATACTACGTAGGACCCTAGACAAGTTGACAAGTGGGAACAAATAAGCAGGGCTTGGCCTGCAGCACTTCCAACGGAGTAATCCTGTCATTTCCAACCATTAATTGGTGGCTTAAATGCGCTTAGATAAGTGCCGCTCTGTTACAATCTGTTGTGCCGCTTGTTATTTTTCACAAGGCGCTGCAGCTGCAAGGTAGCGGATAATTCAAAACTCAATGCCAGGGTATGCTATCTGTGCTTACCAGCCCTGAACCGCCTCTACAGACACTTTCAGGCCATTGCTGGGCTTTGCCACAATCCCATCCGTGATGTCCCGCACCTCGTAATCCTTCGCTATGTCAAACCTGTAACGACCGACCAACGCACACGTAAGAGCCATGAGCTCGGCCAGGGAGAACTTCTGTCCAATGCAACTCCGCGGGCCGTGCAGAAAGGTCAAGTTTGCATAGTTGTTCTTGGAGCCGCCCGAGTTGGCCTGTCCGGGCGCCATCCATCGCTCGGGGTTGAAGTCATCTGCGTCTGGACCCCATAGTTCGTGGGCTCTGTTAATAGCCCATGGACAGAGAATGACCATTGTGCCCCTGGGAATGAATGTGCCAAGAATAGAAGTGTCCTTCAGGGCATCGCGGACGGTAAAGGGGATTGGTGCGTAGAGCCTTAGTGATTCTTGGCAGACCGCATGGAGATATGAGAGGCCATCGAGCTTTTTGGAGTCTACTTCAGCACTGAGACCATCAACATTCTGACGAATCTCATCCCGCAGACGGTCCTGAATGTCATGATTCTTTGCCAATAGAAAGACTGTCCATGTGAGCGCCGCAGCACTGGTTTCATGTCCAGCTGCCAAAAAGGTCATCATGGTATCGACCAGACCCTCATCCGTAAAATGACCGGATTCAAGAGCCGTAGAGATGATATCAGGAGAAAGCTTCTCCTTGGCAGCCATCTGAACCTTTTTGGCGTTGATGAGCCTCTGGGATGTCTCCCTTGCAGCTCTAGACGCAGCCAAAACGCCCATGTTCCTCTGGAAGGGGAGATAGTCCGTAATGATGGAAGGAAGGACAAGCTGAAGGACAGTCAGGAGTTTGGCGCCACGACTCTGCTTCACCATAGATCCGTACATCTTCATGGTATCTTCGATACTAGGGTCTGAGAGAGAATTGAATTCGTGGCCCATTCCTGCAGAGCCGATGATGTCTAGAGATGCTCGACTTGCCCAGTCAACGATATCAATCTCAGTACTAGGGCCTTCACTTAGTTCTTTCTCAATACCGTAGACAAGTTCTTGTGCCTTGCTCCAGAACACAGGATATAGCTCCTTGATGTGACGGAAGCTGAAGGCTGGCATGAGATTCTTTCGTTGCAACTACTGGTGTTAGATCGCTTTTTCTTTTGAGGATGAGTGACATACCTTGTGAACGTCTCCTTCTGAAAGCAGCAGTCCATAGCCCAGGATCTTGCCAACCATTGCACGAAGCAGATGAGGCTTCACATAGTCATAACTGTTCTGCCCCAAGACTTCCTTCAAGCCCTCCGGGCTAGTGACAACGAGTCTCTCTTGATTGAACAGGTGTCTAGATTGTTAGTTTCGGTCGTTTTGAGAGGATATGTTGACTTACTGATATCTGATCAATCCATTGTTTTCGATTGTCCTTGACCAATGTCGAAATGGCAGACCAGCAGACTCGCTAACAGACTCTGCCCAATTTCCATTGATAAAACTTGCAGTCTGTATTCGTTAGTCAGTAATCAACCCAATAAACATACTGAACCTCACTCACCTTTGGCTGCGGTAGATGCCTCAGCGGACTGAAAAATCGTGGATACACAAACACCGTATAGAAAGCCCAAATGCTTAAGAAACCGAGTAAGGACTTTGTAATGTAAAGCAGCGCATTTCGAATTGTATAGTTCTGATCGCAGAGCACCTGACGATAGATCGCAAAAACCAGTGCACTAGCAGCCCAAGGCCGGTAGTAAGAGAGAAAAATACCAATTTTAGCCATGGTGAGATGAGTATGGATGATGATGGAAATCTTGGTGAGTCTTGGTATTTTATGTGTCGATTACCCACTCCAGCTGCTTGCAGGGGTAAGCAGCCCGGGGCCTTGTTTCGGGCACTGCCACTGCATGATGGGCTGTTAGGCTATTTTAGGGGCTTTGAGTGTCTTGGTCATTCGAGACAAGTATGTGATTGGAAAAATTAAGACTTTTTTTCAAGCACGGAGATTTATTGTATAACATCAGTTTAAATCTATCTAATTATGTAGACTCCCTCTTCTTGAACTGTAATTTTACACCAACAGGCGGCATAACGGCCTCTGTCACCCATTGACTCTCTGGGCGTACTCCATTATGCTTAGGAAGCAGCTCAATATCAAAGTGGTTGAGAAGGTGATGTAAAATCATCTTCATCTCAAAATCAACTAAGAATCTCCCCGGACAAGCATGCTTTCCATGGCCAAAGGGTAAATAGGTCGGTGAGGTGGACACAAACGACAAAGTAGGGTTCATATCCTTGGAACCATTACCTTCTGCTGGACTACCTGTTCTCATCTGTGAAAATCTAAAGGGGTAGAACTTCTCTGGATGCTCATAAATCTCTGCGTCGTTGTGCACGGGATACGACAGTATAGACATGGTCGAGCCGTTGGGAAGAGTATGGCCGTCTGGAGTCTTTAAACCATCTGATGCAACCACTTTGCGAATCATGGCTCGATTACCAAAACCATGGGTTCGCATTGACTCTCTCAAGATGCTGTCTGTGTGAATCATCTTGGATACTGACGCTTTATCAAAAATACCCCCGTTTTGCTCAAGAACGTCAGCCATCTCTCGTCGTATAACAGCTGTTGTGTCAAACTCGGCATCTGATGCTGCGATATTGATCAAAACATTGCTCATGGCAACTGCAGTTTGATGGAATGATGCCAGATTCGCAAGACAAAGTCTGTCAGAGATTTGAGACGGGGAGACTTGGTTACCGTGCTTGCTGATGGCATATCTCATCATCATCTGCAGGTTGTCGGTAGGCTCTTCACTCTTTTCATGCAGCTCAGGATTCAAAAGCTTCTCTGTGCGATCTTTATATAGAGGCTCGATGTGTTTTTGAATCCTCCATCTTCTGTACCGCGTTGGTAAAGTGACGAGAAATCCTACCAGCGGCTTGAAGAGTGATGGCGTGTATATCAAAAGACCAGAGTTCAAGATGAACAAGTCTGCAAACGCGAGAGAGTCTTTCAGATAGCTCTTGTCACGGCCTTGAAAGTTAGCCGAGTCGTATCGAGGGGAAAAGAGACATACAGAGAGGCAGTCCAACGGTGAAGCGACTGGATACTTGGGCCACGATCCATTTCATAGATTCATAAACATCAACCTCATCATTTGCGCCAGGGCGTATATACTCAGGGATGGCATATTCTAGCTCATCATCTACCGCAGCAGCTAATGTCTCGAGAAAGCGACCCATTTCCTTTTTGATAACGATACTCTGCCAAGGATCCTGGATATAACTGGCATGTCCAGAATTCCAATCTCCCTTGTCAATTTCTCGGAACCCTTCAATAGGGCTGAGAACGGCATCGGGCTGTGAAGCTGCCCACTGAGTATGGTGGTGTGCTAGATGGACCTCATCCTTGAAGCCCATGCTAGGCAGAACACAGGTTTTCCCATGTTTCGTGAACTAGATATGTTAGCCAAGTCCACCAGAGATCATAAGTACATACTGTTTGATAAGCCTCGAGAAACAACTGCCGACAGTCTGTAAGGTACGACCATTGTAACCTGAAAGGAAGCTTTGAAGAACGCTGCAGCCTTGGAAGGGTAGAGGGAAGTTGAGGGGAACGCTGGTGTCCAACAAGATAGACAACCGTCAAAAACACGGCCACCAGTAGGTAAACCGCCATCGTGTATGGAATGTGAGAATGCCTTCACGATTGAGCAGAGTCCAGAAGGGAAAAGGATCCAGTTCTCCAAAGATACGTACTCTGCTAGACTCAGCCACCCTCCATCCTCCACAAAAGACAAAGGGTAAAAGGTAGCTTTACATCAGCCCTAGCCGAAACGCTATCCTGGTTTATTTTAGTCCAGGGCCCGCTAGAGGTCGAAACGGCCGCACGCCACAGCCGCCGAAAATCACGCCGGCTTACATGGTGCGTGCATTGGGGCGTCTAATTAAGTATGTCTCGGATGGGATAAATCAAGTTACAGGGGAGTCTCTGCCCGCAGTTTTCAATATGCGCAATGACAATTGCACTGATAATGCGGTGAGAAGAACGTCTATAGATACCCAATACTGAGAGACTCTGATTGCTCTGCAGCAAGGAACAGAATACGAGTCCGCAAGCACACACAATGGTTCAAGAAAAGCAGGGTGTAAAGATCATCGTGGTATGTGACCCTGCACCAGTGGGAAGGTTCTTTGATGGCTAAAGATTCAGGCTGGTCTACCGCGCACGTCGACGACAAGTCTCAAGAAGGGCCTTGAGATACTTGGAGTTACCCCATGTTTCCATCTTGGAGATCCTCCTGCGCCTATCTCGAGAGTCAAAGAGAGTGCCCGCGTGCTGGCCATAAGGGATCGGAATGAGAGACTTAAGGCGTTGAAGAGGCTGTACGATGGCTTTGAAGCCGTCTTTGAGCCTCCTGCTAGCGCCCTTGTTGACGACATGCTTACTGTTTACCCCGATGCAAAGGTGAGAAACCTCCCACATACCGTTGGCTCTTGCTCACATTTTGCAGGTCATCCTTTCAGTGCGCAAAAATCCCCAGGTCTGGTTGGCCTCGTACTACGGACTGGGCATTGATATGCGGTCCCCATGGTATCGCATCCTGGGGTACTGGATCCCAGGCGTGATTCACTCAAGCGACCTTATCATCGCCTGGTCAAAATACTACGCTGAGAAGTTTGGCCTCGACGAAGTCCCCTCGGAGGAGCTCTACCACAAGCACAACCAATGGGTTCGCGACATAGTCCCCGCTGGAAGATTGCTGGAATACCAACCCAGCATGGGATGGGAACCCCTGGCGCGCTTTCTCGACAGGCCTGAACCAAAGGATGAGCCATTTCCACGTGTCAACGAAGCAGCTTTTCTGCGGAATGTCAAACGGGTCGCTATGGGGCTAGGATCGTTGGTCTGGCTGTGTTTGTTTGTTGGTCTGTATTTTACTGGGGTCTTTGTGTGGTCTAAACTGGGAGCATGAAATTTGATTGCTTATTACCTACTCCGTACTCCGTTTCGGTAGGAGAAAAAGAAATAATTGCGCCACATGCGTGCCTAAGATTCTGACTGCTTTGTTATTTGCCGGTTGAACATACCTCATCCCACATTCCGATTTGCTTATGGGGTCTATGTAATATATATGGTAGTATTTTGATATCAACACACTCCCCCCACAAAAGGTATCCATCCACAAGGCAAGGCTAATCGAGATAACGAGGGATGCTTGCATGGCCGATCCTTCGCGTATCTTTTCAGTGGGCCACTGAATTACTACCCCCATTTGACCTTTTTACTCCGTTCCTGATGGGCATGAAACCTGCATTGGCCCAAAATTCAGCGGCAGGAGTGGCGTGTTTTCGGGTCATCGGCGAAGCCATGGAATCGCTCAAAACGTGCACAGCCCGTCAGCGTCTCATCGCAGGGCATTAGTTGAACTTTAGGTCTGACTTTGCTTACATGGCCACGGCACAGACGTAGCCAACAGCGACATACGAGTAGAGTTTGACTTTTCCGGCCCGTCTCGCGGCTGGCGGTTCAGGGTCCGATACAGAGACAGACCAAACCTTCTTCTCCGGTGAAAGGGATGCATTGTAAATATCCCTACATGCTCATTGTTATTTCTGGGCTGCCTATTCATGCGCTTACTTGTCTGCTGTACCTGTACACTCGCCACCAGGACCCTCGACATGAACGCCCAAGCTGCATTCTGCCTTGCAGCTACTTCCCAAGCTCTGACTGTGTTCGCCCTCGGTTTCATAACCCCGTCAAACCCCCTTCGGCCTGCAATTGCCGTCGCCGTTACTTGGCTCACCTGGCTCTTCAACGAGTCTATCCACGATGCTCTGCAGAGCCGTCTCCATGTGGCATTGCTCTCCACCGGAATGTGGATTCAGTGTCTCAAGACATTTGACGACCTCTGTCTGAGTAAGCTGTCCTTTGACCAAGAGGTCGGAACATCGCCAAAGACGGCTGTCGGTCGGCTTCAGTTCGGACTTGGCAATCTCTGGAATATGCGTGGTGTACGCACAAGCAAACAGATATCACAAATTCCCCCTTGGTCATACGCCAACCCTCTCGTGCCGTCCCGCGGCCAAGAAATAACAAGACATGTCAGAAATGCAATCGTTTCTTATCTCGTCCTGGACGTGTTTGCCAATCAACCGCCCCCAGACCTCGAGAACATGATGTCGCCTCGCAACGAGCAACTATTTGCGAGACTCGGTGAGGTCAGCACCGAAGAGGCCATATTTCGCTTTTTCGCCTCCTTCGGCTTCTGGCTCAACACTTTCTGCGTCATCCAGCTTATCAACAGCCTTTTCTCACTGCTGTACTTGGCCCTGAACATCCACCCTGTCGAAATGCTACCCCCAATTTGGGGTCGTCTCTCCGATGCTTACAGCATTAGACGCTTCTGGGGTAATTTCTGGCACCAGACGCTACGACGTCACCTCACATCCGTGTCAGAGTTACTTGTGCACAAGGTGCTTCACATGCCAAAGGGGTTCCTCGCTCGTTACTGCAAGCTTATCGTTTGCTTCTTCATTTCTGGTGCTTTGCATTTTCCTGCCGACAGGGCGCTCGGAATATCTACACGGGAGTCCAATGTTATCACATATTTCCTCACTACTGCATTGGTGATCATGTGCGAAGACGGTATTCAGCATATCTCCCGGGGACTGGAGGGAAATTGGCGTCGGTGCTTTGGATACGCTTGGGTTGTTTTCTACATGTACCTGATGACTCCTTCGTGGGGATATCCTGCTGCAAGAGTTGTAAGGCCTCAAGACCAATTGATCCCATTGTCTCTTATCAAACAGTTTAGAGTTTAGGCAGCAAATCCTAATTCCTTCTACGTATTTTTCGAAATGAGCCACAATGTAGTAATCAAAACATCCTTGGTATCATTCATCCTAAATGCGCTGTAATCTAACACGTAAATCTCTATCAACCCTTGCAACGCCCCTGGCCTCATTACCAACCTCCGGGCCTCGGTCCGAAGGCTTTCCATTTCGATCAACAAAGTGCAATGGCTCTACTTGGAAATGTGTGAAAAACAGAACCACCGCCGAAAGAATCTCCTGCTTGGCGTAGTTGCGCCCAGGGCACATTGCAGCACCGCCACCGTACGGAAAGTAGTTGCCTGCTGAAATTCCACTCTGCCCCTTTTTGATAAATCGCTCAGGCCAGAACTCCTCTGGTGGGTAGGACGCTGAGGACCAGACTTCAGGGGCGTTGTGGGCGAGGTATGAGGGTGCAAGGACTAGATTGCCCTCCTTCAGCATGTAGCCGTCAAGCTCGATAGAATTTCGCAGTTTGCGAACAACAAAGACTGATGATCTGAGACGAAGACACTCCAAATAAACAGAGTTTAGAAGTGGTAATTTCTTCAACTCGACGATGTCGAGTTGTTTGGTGTCCTTGTTGAAAACTGTGGCAACCTCTTCTTGGATTCGTTTGAAAATGTCAGGTCGACGAAGAATCTCAATGATAACCCAAGATGTCATGGGGATAGCATTAGAGTTTATACTCCAGATGAGACCCATCTGGAAAGATGCTCTTCCGTCTAAACCGATGCCGTACTTCTCCATTGCAATCTCTCTCTCACGAACAAGCTTGGATCCAAAGTTGGGCTCCCAGTCGGGATTCTTGTCGTGGCAGTCATGCCAGTCAAGGTTCTGCCACCCTTGTTCTAGATAACTTTTTACCGTCTCTAAGCATTTGTCTCTGGCGTTCCAGCCCTTGCGGCATAGGAACTTTGGGACGCCATAGAGGAGAGACATGAAATCTTCGTCGTAGTCCCAGAAGACATCAGCAAAGTTGGGATCAACATCGAACACCCGTTGGCCAGCAAGGGCAATTGTCGATGCTCGAAACATGTGATGCTTCATAAACTCATCAATTCCAATCTCAATTGGCCCTTGAGTAGCAACGGTGCTGAGCTCGTCGATCATGGTGTTGATGAACAGCTCGGTAAGAGCCGAGACAGCTGTGGAGCCGATAAGGTGGTGCTCGTAGATCTCATGGAACTTTCTCCATATACGATCTTCATCTCGGGTCTCAGTCAATGGCAAGCGAGATGAGCCAGAGATATCCTTAGCTACCAAGGCAGCATCGTGCGCAGGGAGACGCTTGACCTTTTGAGCAACACGGAGAGCAAACTCCTCGAATGTGAGTTCCTTCGAGCATCGAAAGACTTGTTGGACATTTTTGGTTCCGTGGATGAGATAGGCGTGGACGTTGCCTAGGCGCATGCGAATGGGCTCGCCATTGTCGAACTTTTGTCTAGATATTATTAGTTGAGTCTTGAAAAGAGTACGATGGACTTACACGATGGACTTGAAGAACCCGTGAGGATTTCTGATCAAACTGATTGCTGAACCAACCCCTGGCAGCACGTATGGAAGTGTCGAGGGTTCTTTTCCCTTGTAGCGGCGGTCGTAAAACCGCTGTACCGAATATCGAATGGTGGTGATGCAGTGCGTCGACAAAAGCAAAAACAAAGCCACCAGGGCAAATGTGCTCGCCGAAGCGTCCAGGAAAGTAGCGTTCATCATGTCGAAGTTGAACATGTCTTTCAAGACCCTCGATGGTATTCTCAGAGAGGGCATTCTAGCAAAACAAAGCGATTGTTAAAAAGAATAATTCACGCTACAAGTGGATATCTGCTGTCACGGTCCGCCGGGATAACATCAACATCATGCAAAGAATGGCCCATGGTCCATAAATAGCGTGTTCGAACAAGCAAAACTGCCCCCATACAGCTAAAGGCTAGTCTGTTCTGTCTGCGCGAAAGACTCACCCTTGATCCTGATTCTTGACCAGGGTCTTGTCTTGTCGAAAGCTGTCAGCTTCGGAGCGACTAGATAGTGACTCCAACGGGTCATCGGTCGCCGATATCCACACGCCACCCAGTACCTGAGGCAGATCAGCCCGGTTGAAACAGTCCGTGTCATCTGCTGGGGACGATTGTACCGTTGCTTTGCTCAGCCTGTTGGTCCTCCATCAGCAATCCTTCGATATCGACTTAGAATGGTTAATAGGATAAAGCCAAATCAGGACATAATGCACGACGTTCAAGCAGGTTGCAGTGATTACAGATCTACCGATCATCCCCCCTGGAGATTATCTCCAACCTCCATCATGTCTCTTCTCGTGATGCAACGCCGATGTATGTAACCCTGTATGGGTGTGTGAGTTGATACTGACACCCACTGCCTATAAAGGGATAGCGGCAAATAAACTCTGGCCCCCACAGCATTGCTGATGGCCAGGATGTATCTCTTGCCAAAACTGGGCTATGCCGGCATATCGAAGGCTCATTACTGGGAGGCAGTAATTATGGGTAAGCTTGGGCAGTGGATCGTCAAAACTTCGAAGGATTCACTACTTGTAGTAAAATTCTTCGATGGACCTGACACGTAGCATTGATCAAGGGTCAACGTGGAGCCTCTTCGCCTACCCAGCGATCAAGACCCTGTGGAGATGTGTTGGATCAAGTCAGTGCGCCCGGGTCGTGCATCGAATTGATGGAAGGGATTCGTTCTGAAGGGGATAACAATGCCATTGAACTAGTTACTAATGTAACCCACACTCTATTCTCCGTAGTCTAATCCAACTCTCTAAGCCCTGTAGCCCTAAAGTCTGACACTGAGCATCCGCTTGGGTACTAACTAATTTGTCAGACCGGTTAAGCCGTCCCCTCACGACGCACGCACCGGAGCCTGATCTTCTCAGGGTGCTTCACCTTGAGCAGGAAGTTGAAGCTAGACTGTTTCGCCTCTTCCATCAGGGCCCTTGACGCCGCTGCCTTGAGCTCACCATCAGCATCCGGCTCCACAGTGTACTCCTTCAGAAGACAGGCCAGCACCGCCACGAATTCCACCTGTGAAAACTTCTTGCCTGGGCACACACGCGGACCCGCGGCCCAGGGGAGGAAAGCGCCTGTGGGCATAGCGGCTAGTTTCTCGCCCGTCTCGTCACTGGAGATCCAGCGGCTGGGTAGCCATTCCAGAGAGTTGTCGCCCCACGAGGCGGAGGACGTGTGAAGGCCTGCTAGGTTAACGCCGATGAAGGTGTTTTTGGGTATCGTGTAAGTGGTGCCATTGATGTTGAGGGCTTGGTCTACGACGGTTGTTTTGGGAACTGCTCTTGCTGCGCCAAACAATCGCAGTGTTTCGTGCTGGTCTTGTTAGTGTTGGTCAATCAGACGGCTTCCAGACTTACCATGATAGCCAGCACTCGCTTCAATTGAGGATAATATGTCTCATAGTCCAAGTCCTTGAGATCAACTCCAGCTGTGACTTGGTCGACTTCCTCTGCGGCCCATTTCTGCCACTTGGGGTTCGCTGCGAGAAGGATTGTTGCATAGGCGAGAGTATTGGAAGTAGTCTCATGGCCAGCAAGATTGAAGCTGAACAAATTGCCGTAAATCTCAGAGTCTGACAGATGGCGGGTGCCTTTGCCTTGATTGTTCTGGTTCTCTGATGCTCGCACCAAAATACTCATGAGATTGTCCTGCTCTTCAGCACCAGCATCCATGGCCTCGCGTTCTTCAGCGACCATCTCAGCCATGTACTGGCGGAAGTTGAGGACGGCATCTTGAACCTGCTTGAACCTGGATGGAAGCATCCATGTGGGTAGATTGAGCGTCGCTGTGAAGACAGCAGTGAACAGGTTGCCGAGGATGAGGCTGAGGGAATCGCGATAGGTGAGACTGTGGTTATCCAATGTGCTCTCAAGACCACTGCCGAAGGTGTAGCTTCGGCCAAAACCAGCAGCTGTGAGGACATGAAGGGCCAGCACCATGGTGTCGCTCTGAGGATTGACCACTCCTTCTGGGTTGGACGCCCACATCTTGAGCATATCTGTAGCCTGTCTCTTGGATTCATCCCATACGAGAGCGCTGTTTCTCTCGTTGAATGGAGGTGTTGTGATTCTTCTGTGACGCACCCAATCGTCTCCTTCAGTAGTCACGACATTGCGGCCAAAGATCTCAAGCGGCTTGTACAGAGCAACAGCCTTGACAAAGTCTCTGCGTCTTCGACATAGGTCATCTGAGGCCTTTGCGTTTCCAGTGAAGACGCGGATCTGCTTGGGGCTGGCAATAATGAAGGTGTCGCCAATGCGTTCTTGGAGATCACAGATCTGCTCGTAGTTCCAGTCGCGGCTGTTGTATTCTACGAAGTTTCCAAGTCCAAAGGGAAGGATTCTCCTTAGTAAAGGCTCCAGCCAGCTGCTGAGCACCAAGTAGGGGACATTTGACTGAGAGAGGTTAGCAATTGTGAATGAGTCAGGACAATTACAGCAATAACGAACCGGGTCGATTGGCGTGATCAACACGGGAAGGCCAATGGCTTTTGCTTTGCGGTAATTGTAGAAGAGTTGTAGAGTACTGATTCCAATGTACGATAGCACAAGACCGCCAATGGCCTGAAGGGGTGAGATCATGATGCCTGAGCTGTGAGTCGTGATAATGACGAGAAAGGGTTGGTGAAGGTAGGAGGTGTTAAGTAGCCGTGTTACAGTGGACAGCACTAATTTTAGAGCACGTCGACCACTACACAGCGCTACTTCTGCGGCCTGTTTCAGCACCAACAGAATATCAATCACAATGCCTTATCATACGTGTTGTTTACTTCCGGCTACTAAAGATGCAAGCTCATCAAATTGTGATACAAAGATGTTTATTTCGTTCTTGAGCGATTGAGTCATGAATTTTCAAACTATAAAAAGTCTAGATCTACTACATCAATAGGTACGGATCCATCTCATCTTAAGCTACCAACACTTCATAACCTTGCCCATCACTCTAAATGCATCAAGCCCGATGAGCTCCGTCTCCTTTGTCTGCTGCAAAATAACAGGGAACCAGCGTACAGGACCAGACCAAGCAAGAAAAGATATGACCCAAAAGTAACCAGCGAGTATTGCCAGTATCCTGGTGACCTTGTACTTCCAGAGGGGAAGAAATAGGTCGCCAAACACATCCTCCAGCATCAATCCGATCAACTGGGTGCTGAAGAAAGTTATCGCTCCGCTCTTGGCAGCAGGAACTGCACTTCCCATATCGCTTGGGACGTGAACTAGGCCAGATAATGCAAAGGCGATGAGGATCTTCAAATATCGCGAGAGCAGTGAATAAGACTTGAGGCGGAAGATGTTGGTGGTGATCCATGTCGCAGTGCCCCGGAGATTATTTTGTAGGCCTTGGTGCCAGAAGGTCCTAAGCTGTTGGTTAGCGGTCATCTCACTAAAATGGCGATGGGAATACTTACGACCAGAAACGCCGCAGATAATAAGACTCTGTCAATTCACCAAAAATCGGGCGCCAATCTTTCACGGCTTTGGGGTTCATGATAACTGAACCAGCAGAGGCTAGAGAGTAGCCGCCCTGGATAAAGCAGAAAATTGACACAACCGTAGTGACTGTCGCGATGTACCGAACTTGCAGCTCTGCCAAAGTCACATCACCGAGACGGCGGAAGATGGGCACATATTGGGGTTGCATGTACTGCTGATCCAGACTCAATTGCGTTGTAATGCACAGCTTGTGGACAAAGTAGCTGAGCAGAACTCTGAGTAGGTTTATGCAGACAAATGGTGTCGCCGCAGGCACGTAGGTTGGGTCTCGAGAGTCGAAATGGTGAATATTTCTGATCTCCCAAGGCGTACCCAGGCCTCTCATTGAAGACGCAACCTCTTGTCCAAAGACATACCGCGAGCGAAACTGTGCCAACCTCGACTGAGGTTTTTGACCTTTCTTCTCACGATCTTCTGCATAGGCAATTTTGCGCACTATCATACGCTCAAAGTAAGTTAACGAGATCTGAGGAAATGCCGAGATGATTGCTCTAGACACCCATCCTGGCGGCTCAATAAAGTCCTCAAAATGAGCAAGGGCAACGAAGGTAGAGATGAGGAATATGATGAAGCCAATTGGTCGCAGGATTGACGTGCGCGATGTGAAGCCTGCGATGTAAATGAAGAAGAATTGCTGGGCGGTCGATATGACCAGCGGGTGAAGATAGAGTCGACAGGCCATTGTTACTAAAGATGTCAAGATTCACTGCGTTCACAGTACTTACTCAAGGTTAGCAGTAACAAGCTGTCAGTTTGAACAGAGGCTGGTATGATAAGACAGACTTGGTCTGAGTTGTTATTGGGGCTGATGAAACATTCATTCCCACTGGAACTCCATCAACTTCGGATTGATGAACACCAGGAACCCTGGCCGACCAAGAAACGGAGCCTCTAGAGCTCATCCGCAGCAATGGCCATCATCACCCCTTCAGACCCAACTGCAACAACGCAGTGACGCGCTTCAGGACATCAAAGGCTAGTTTCTGAGATAAGCCGCAAGTGCCTTGGCTGCATCACTGGTTTCTTTTCGGGTCTTTTCTCGCAAGCCACCCGCGTAAATATCTCAACGGCTCTGGCTTTGGAAGATTCTTATGTGGATACAAATCCTTTAATGCGACTATAGATCCCTGTCCTTGACCCTTAGCTTGATAGCCGATCCATCCTTGCACGTATTACGGATACACCCACACCATAAACTATACACATACCACGCTACTATCTCATCCATCTTCTTGTTGGTTACCACCTAACTCATGCAGTTTGCGGAGCCGAGCTCCCGCTACCAAGGAGGCTTAGCTATCGATGAAAAAGAATCCCTACCTACCTTAGTTTGGGATGGGAATGTCTAGGACTTACTTTTCCTCACTCCGTAGGGCGCATGAAATCTCCTGTCTTGGATTCCCTGCCGTGCATCTTGTAGCCTCCACCTACGTACTCCATACAACAGCTTGATATGACACCGCTTACTCTTTGACACTTGATTAGTTAGACGAAATTAGATTTCTGAGCTCGAGCTATCCACTGCGGCTGATTTCGAAACGCCAGCAGACCACAGCTTTCCCCATTGTTTTCTGCTCATCAGCTTTCAAGTTATCAGCCATCACAGCGTCCCCTCCATATCACGGAGAATACTTGACCGAAAATATCGATTCAGTCTGAGCCTAGGGTAGACTGTACGACTTGGACAATATTCACAATGGCTCTCAGCAACCTCACTATTGGAGTGGTCTGCTGTGTGCTTGTAGCCATCGTCGCTTTGGCTACAAGGAAGCAGCCAGACCCAAGGGAACCACCCTACGTCAAAGAACAAGTCCCGTATTTCAGTCATATTTACGGACTCTTGAAGCATGGCCTACGATATTTTGACCTCGTCAGGTACGTCTCGTGTCAGAGATCAAGAACCATTACTGACCATGCCAGCGCCCAACAACCGCATCCAATCTTCACAATTGACATGTCGGGACAGAAGAATTACATCGTGACATCCCCAGAGCTTGTTCAGGCTGTTCAGCGAAACACCACATCTCTTTCTTTCAGTCCGGCCATGATCCCGGCGTTTCGTCGAATGATGGGATTCGATGAAGAAGGCATTGAGCTCATCTTTCGTGATGCTCATACTGAGAATGGCATGTACGGTGAGATTCACAAAGTCCAGAAGGCTTCATTGCTTCCTGGGACAGAATCGCTGGATGAGCTATGCACACTCATTCGTGGGAAACTGTTGAACATTGTCAACGACCTTCCTTCGAGCCAAACGATTGATCTCTACGCATGGGTTCAGGATCTTTTCATGAGAACAAACAACTCTGCTTGCTTCGGCGAAAAGGATCCCTTCACTCTTAATCCATCACTCAACTCAACCTTCTGGTAAGTTACGGCATATGCGGTGAGAACTTCAGCTAACATGGCCAGGCTATGGGAAGCCAACATCAAAGTTCTCCTTCTTGGAGTCCCTTGGTTCTTGAGTCCCAAGAAGCACTCAACTGCACAGAGAACTCGAAAGGAGCTCGTTGACGCATTTTTGACATATCTCAACGATGACGGTCTGGATACTGCATGTTCATTTATCAAGGAACTCTCGGGTCTTGGTATTCGACGAGGTCTCAGTAATGAGAACAATGCCCGCGCTCTTCTAGGCAGTATCTTAGCCATTGTTGGGAACACAATCCCCACAACGTTTTGGCTATTGATTTCAATCTTCTCCAGACCCGATCTTTTGAAAGAGATTCGATCGGAGCTCGAAGCCAGCTTGGAAAATCCCTTGTCTCGTAAAGGAGTTTCTTTGGACTACACCACTATTCGTGAGAGGTGTCCCGTTTTCATGTCAACCTACGATGAAGTGCTCCGTATGACAAGTGGTATCGCAACAGTCCGATACACGAACGAAGACACTCTGATTCAAGATCGTTGGCTATTGAAAAAAGGAGCTCAAGTCCAGATGCCAACGGCGTTCATCCACGCCGACCCAACCACCTGGGGCGCAGACGCAGACGTCTTTGACCACACACGGTTCCTCAAGACAAAGATTCTCACCAAGGAACAGAAGACTCGACGCGCTGCAGCTTTCAGGCCCTTTGGCGGTGGTAACACTCTGTGCCCTGGTCGTCATTTCGCATCTTATGAAGTTCTTACCTTTGTGGGCAGTATCCTGCTAGGCTTTGATGTGACGCCTACGGCCGAAACGTTCGAGGTTCCGCCGATGGATAGGTCAAAGCTTCCTTTGACTTCGCTGAAGCCGGCTGGTGACATTAAGGTTAATCTGGTGAGGAGGCCTGGGTGGGAAAAGACAGAGTTTGAGTAGGTGCAATGATAGTAGTTAAGAAGACCAAATACAACATTGTATATATCACGTACGAGGCACAAAGTTCGCATGATGCCCGGCTATCTGACGCATCCAAATGATTTTGAGGTTACCGAGCTTGATCCTTAGTCTTTCTCCGCGTCTTGTAGTTCTTTGTCTAGCAACTAAGCTTTTGACTTGAGCAATGGTGAGATACTCTGTATATTATGCTTCGCATAGGTCGCCCCTTCACTTGACATCCGCTGACTTACTATGTCTTGATCGACCAGGGCAGTTCTCGGTCCACTATATCACTGATTTGCCCACGCTACTTTATAAATGACCTTCAAGGTACTAGCATCCTTGCTTTACGGTATAGACTATAACTCACTCACTCAAGTACGACCCTCAATCCACGAAGGTCTCTAACATCACCTCTATGTATCTACACTCACTTGTTCTCCCATGGGGAAGAAACCAGAGCCCACTCATTCAAGAGAATCAAGAGAATCACATTTTCCTAAAAAGATTTACATCATACTTCATGGTTAAAGTGACTATACAGTCCAATTACAATGTGGGTAGGAGTGAATTCATGATACCTCATCAGTATCTGACTCTCGTTTCAGTCTTTCTTCTTCAACCTGTCTTGTCCTAAACATTATTCTCGTAAAAAGACAATCAAATTCAAGGACTGATCAAACGAAATGATCGATACCGTACACAGCCAACGTTGTAAGTGGGAATGGATTGTGGTCCTTTTGCAGCTCTTTCTTTGTCGCCAGGTTCTATAATCGTAGATGGAAAGACGGGTAATTGGTCCTTTGAGATTCAAGATGTCACTTCGGATGCAATACCGTGTGGACGAGGTGTTAACATAATTATCCTGATTCGGGGCCCCAAAGCTATCGCAGACAGTCTTGCCGACCGAGCCCATATCTTAAACCAAGTAGATACACGTGAAGACACGACCATCAGATAGTTGTGAGCCAGTTGACCGATCAGAGAACTAAAAATTCACTCAATGGGCCATACAGCCGGATCGGGAACTTCACATTCAACAGCTGCAAACGTGTACTCTATCAAACACAGAAATATAAAGGATAAACTAAAGTTTAAGAAATATCCCTGTATCTACACTCTCCTACATCCACGAGTACACCAATCACGAACTTGTTTAAGATCTTTTCTCTTCTTTCTTTAGCTACTGTGCTACTTTAGGCAGTCCTCCAGTCGTCGGTATCTTCAAGAAACTAACCGTTATTAACTCTCACTACGTACGGGGCGTTGATGGTGTTATCAAGGACCAAGGGAGTGAACTCTAGGGGGTTTCTCTGGTTCCACCAGCCATATTTACGAACACACAAAGCCCAAATAGGTGAAATATGGTATTCTAAACTGACACATCAGGACGACTAAACAATCTATGAGGTTTTCGATAGCGATGTTGCGGATTTTCGAGCCACATAGGTCAGAAAAAACAGTATTCGTGCTAACCATATAAAGACAAGGAATGCAAGCCTAAGATTACAAAAACAAGCAATGCCGTTACTGTTCAAGAAGTTATTGTGTTACTCTGGCTTGTGGCAAGAGTGTCAAGAGTTCGAAGGGTATTTTCAAATGTAACACCAAATCATGTTTCGCCTTTGTTGCCGCCACTATCTCGACTCCTAGTTCAGGTATGCCCGTGATAAACTGAAGGGAATTATTGCAAATGAATTATACCATCTGCCAACATAGCATCGGCTGTTTGTAACTCCATCTGCTCTACTAAACACTCTCCACTCTCCATTTAGCTGTAATAATTGGATTTCAGGCCCTATTTTTTATTATCAACGCTTTATAAGAAATCTTAACACGAGTCTCATCATCTTCATTCAAAAGCATGCCACCACTTCAAATCGTATATAGGCTGTTCATTGTCTGCAATACAAATGTAGCCTGAGCTATACGCCATGTATCCTGAAAAAAATGTTGAATGAGAAGTCTTGCATTGATAGTTACGAAGCTTCGTACAGGATGTCTTGGTTTTGATCATAAGTTGGTCTTCTGTTGAAGTGAAAGGGGCACAGTTCATAGTAGTTATCCCTTGCAGTAAGAACTGGAGCAGAAATTAATTGCATGACATAAACATTTTCAATCAAAACTCGTAATTATGCAAGATCGAGAAACACACTGAGACTCTGGGGATCGTGAAGAGCCAATGGCACGATGTTCAGTGCTCTTGGTCACTTTCCTGTCTGTTCAGAGAATGAACCAATCGGATGGCTGCCTTAATGTCCATTTTCGACAAGACTATTTTATAACCGGGCGATCGGCCGGGCGCCACATTCCTCTACCGAGATGTCAAAGACAATTTTCACGTAAAATAACCATTCATAGAGTACTGTTACATAATGTATACTATGGAAATCACAAATTTGGGGTGGTCCAGGGTGGTCTAGGGCGGTCTGGAATGGCCGACGCAGATCACAGCGCATTTGCGGCGTCTGCCCTGAAACCTAATATCTAAAAATGGGAGATGGTGTCTTTTGCGGAGATGCACAGATGGGCAGTTCTTTTCAGCTGAGGCGTTCCGGTGAGTGATGAAGTCACTGCGTCATTGGACTTCTAGGCGAAATGTCTGTTCGGCTATATGAGTGATACGAGGTGGCGCTCTTCCTGGTGGTACTGTAATCACAGAACACATGGACTGGCTTTATTGGAATGCCGGTTCAATAGACGCATCCGTCGTTTGCTCTGGAGTTTTAGCCTGATTAATATTTGATTAAGCTTACTCGCGAGGTTATTAACTGGCTCTCTCCCCGCGTAAGCTCACGATCGACATTCTCCATCTCCAACTCTCAACTCTCACTGCGAAGTCAACAAACTCACATTCACAAGAACAAGCTCTCGACTACACCAGCTACACACAGCACATCCAACATGTTGTTCCAGAATATTCTCTTCGCTGCCACCATCGGCCTCGCTGCCGCCGCCCAATCCAGCGGCCAGAGCTGCGGTCGCAAGACAGCTCCCTGTTCCATCGACAGCAAATGCAAGCCCACCACGGCCAACTGCAAAGACCTGAACAAATGCGAAGGCCTCTGTTACTTCAAGAACGAATACCCTTCTTGTGGAGGGCTCCGCGCCAAGCCTGCGCCCCCTTGCAAGAAGAACACGCACTGCGTCGACGATCCTCGAACTCCCGAGGATTGCGGCATGGCATGTGATAAGCCGGGTATCTGTGCTCCCAAGAAGCCCAGCAGATGTGGAGGATTTGAGGGCAAGAGATGTCCCAAGGGTCTCTACTGTTATGATGACCCTTCGGATGACTGTGATCCTAAGAACAATGGTTTTGACTGTTCTGGAATTTGTCTCTAGAGGGTGCGCTTTCTAAATAGGGTATTTGAATTTGAGTTTAGGGCGCTACAGCAGGAGAATGTTCTTATATCAATGAATACAACCAATGATCTTTGGCTTTCCAGAATCAGTGCATGATTTGTGTCACATTCAACGCTCAGCTATTTGATCCATGTCACAACATCATCCAATATTCTCATAAAAACATTACAGCTGTACGGACACTTCACATGTTTAACTGGGGGAGGACAAGCTGAAACAATGTCAGCTCACCTGTAAAACGGATGATCACCGTGCATGAAATCCACTCCGTAATATGTTTCAAACCATTAGTCAAACATTTCATTTAAACAAATTGTCTATGCTTGAGCGCCCAACTCCAACCAGATGTTTATTCTGCAGTCCTTCAGCTATTCCCTCAGCCAAATATTTCCCCTGGCAATCCCTTGTTTCGTTTCCTTGGCGAGATGAGGTTGAGTCCTCTTGCAATTGGCCAATGATGTGACGTAGCGCAGATCCCTCATCAACCCTGTACATCACTTGTTTCAACGACACGGCTCGAAATTAATACCCTGTCCGCAGCGTTTATTTGATACCAACACAGGAAATTCCAATGCACCGCAGCGATAATCTTACAGGCAGTGGGCCTCACAATATTGTGATCAATCAACAGTCTGTGCAAATTTACAGCAACTGCCAGAGGGCAACTGCGAAACCAACAGCCACCAAAGTACCAGGAGCGGCAATAAAGTCGGCAGCGTTGGAGTCATCTGCAGCTGCGGTCTCGGATGCAGAAGCTGTCGCGGTGTCGGCGGTTCCAGTAAGTGTGACAACAGAGTCACCAGTGGTCTCGTCAGCCGTTGCCTTAGCTGCATCTCTAGAAGCATCGGACTTTTCGGACGCGTCAGACTTAGTGGTTTCCCTAGGCTTGCTAATCGATGTCATGGTGGAGTTTGAGCTGGTCTCGATAGCTGTAGTCTCAGATGGTAATGCAGGTGTCTGATCAGTTGGGGTCTTATCGGCCTTAGGCTCTGTCTTCTCGGTCGCCGCAGTGGTATTTTGAGCAGCGTCTTCGGTAGTTTTCTTAGGCTCAGACACAGTCCCAGCTTCGGTGGTTGGCTTGACCTCGTCGCTTGTGCTGGTGACCGGAGCGCTCACCGCAGTGGTCGCATCAGTCTTGGGAGGTGCTTCAGGAGTACCCAGGTCGATTGGCTTTCCAAGTTCTGATATGCATTAGCATCATCCATTCTATATCGAAAAACCTTAGATCTTACTCGAACAAAGTTCACCAGCCCAGCTCGTTGCTGCACCTTTCTCGCTGGCACATGTCTTGTCGACACATTGCATAAACTCATCCTGGAGCGTAGGCATCGTGCAGAAGCAGAGGTAGTTAGTTGCCTCCTTACACTGGGCCGGTGGAGTGTTGGCGATAAAGCCCTGAAAACAATCAATCTGTCACCGCTGTTAGAACTGAGGGCAAATAGTCAATGAGTTACATACAGCACACGTGGAGGTTTCTGCAGCGGTGGCCACAGAGGCCATCAAAAAGGCCAGTTGGTAAGGAGTGGATTTTCTCATCGTTGCCGATAATAAAGAGCGTACAGTTGAGAGTGATTGTGTGGAGATGAGTTTGGCCGATTGAATGTTGCAAGAGATAAGTTGAGGTTAAATAGGTCGAAGTAGATGTCGAATGATGTTTGATGTCCCTGCCTTAAGCGCGTTTCATGATCGTCTATGCAGGACCCTACCCGATCCTACGTTTCATCCCTCGCCCCAGTCATATTGTGTGAAACATCCCCTCTTCACAACGACACAAGATCAGTTGACAGCGATGAGAAAATAATTGGTGAATGTTGAAAACCCATGACCTCCTGCAATTTATTCATGGAACTCCAGGAAATACCAGGATGTTGCAGTCAATCTATCGCTACTTAGGCACGGGAAGGCACGGGACGGCGCGACAGGAGTACGCGTGACACTCGCATTTCCGCTTCGGAGCTCAGAAGATGAATATGATTAGATTATGAATAAGAATGTTCTCTTAGCTCGTCACATGTATTATGCATAGCGAACTATGAAACTTCAGATAGAAGTTGGAACCTTTACCAAGCCAATAGTATTGATAGATCTTGTCCACATGACGTGGATATATCTCTTACTTCTTTTCCACACTGCCCTCACATTCGAAATAGTTTACAGATCGCCAGACTGCTCATTACCAATGCTCAGGTCCAATGTCCACAGTGTTGACATCCACGCCATCCTTGAACCAACGCTCCTCCTCGTTGATCTTGACGTTGTTTCCACTCATTTGCCTCTTCTTCATCAGTCCATTCTCGTCAAAAGTCCAATCCTCGAGTCCATAGCATCGCCACCACTGACCATCATCGTCATGAAATTCATACCAAAATTGGACAGCAATCTGAAGGACGTGTTAGAATAAAACCTAACATGGAAAGCTGGATATGCGAGCGAGACACGGCGCGAACTACAGCCGGGTAAACTTACCTTGTCGTTATCAAAAGCAAACAGCTCTTTTCGCAGTATATACTTGTGCTCGCGGTTCCATTTATCAGTCAAGAACTGCTCAATCTCGGCACGGCCCTTGACAAAGGTGTCGCGATTGCGCCAGATGGAATCAGGAGTATAAGCCATCTTGACTTTTGATGGATTTCTTAAGCGTTCTATCGTTAGTGAAGCTTTGCTAGCTACAAGAGCAGATCTTACTGGGAGTTCCATCCGTCTTGGGCTGCCTTAACCTTGACATGCGCACTCTCCCTGCTGAAGGGAGGGAAAGGTGGTCTCTGCTCGGCCATTGTGAGATTTTGGTAGTAACGATGATAAGAGGATGCTTCTGTTGCAACGTGATCCGGACACTGGTTGATTGAAGAAGCTGTGTGTGGATAATATACCGCAGAATATATCCCAGACGTGTCACTGATGGTGTCAGACTGACCAGCGCAAAGCGGAGCCTGTGGCGGTGAAACTTGCGGCGAATGCGGCTTTGGTTGGGCCGCAGCTTAATAAATCCTTCAGGATTGCTTAGTGAACTGTTTACATATCATTTACTCAGTGACTCAGTATAGGAGTCTTGTGCAGACTAGGCAACTCCGATGCCGCGATATCCAAATTCGCAAATAAAAAGAGCAGATGTCTTTCAAGCATTGATATATGTGCAAATGGCTTTGGCCGCTACACGATGCCAAGTATAGTTGATGTGCTGTTTGGCTGCATCGTACTACGAGAGTGTCGAATTCGATATCCTTGGCGTCAGAGGCTTAAATAGCAATACTCTGGACTTGAAAGCACATATTTACGAATATACCTAAATCAATTCCCGCGAGGATTCTGATACAGGTTATGGAAAACTAGTATGCAATAAAAAATTGAAAGACGTTGAAGATGATGTTTGGCAAGATTTCAAATACTCTAGCCGAGTCGGAGTAGACTTTGGATACATTGTGAATATTAATCAGGGCGAGTAGCTTTCTCAACGGTGGAACCTTTGCTTATTCATACCATAGTATAACTATATTATTTCATTGCTGCCATTCTGTTTTGTACTAGACATGAGAATATGAAAAAGGTCCAGTTTTCTCAAAACTCTAATCGTAGTCCACTGGGGTAAGCCTATTTGGTTAGGCCAGATGCCCTCGGAATACGACCCTGAAGCCATTGTGGAACCGTCGATTTGGACCACAGGTCACCTTTATCATCTTCAACCCAGCCCTGCCATCACTAAACTAACGTTCTATTCTGTTTACTACGACAGTTCTCCCAGCATGCTCGGCTCTAATTTCATCTCGTCACTGCTAGCTGTAGCAGCTCTTTCGATACCCTATGTCCACGCGTCCTCGCCTGATCTTGTCGTGAGTTGCGGTGTGAATATGTCTTGATCTGAATGCTACTGACCTGCTCCTCAGATCCCGCTTCTTGGTTCGAATCCTTGTACTTGGGGGGTAAGTCAATCTTTCCATAGGTGAGTAAGCAGTGCTTACTGACTTGGTTAACTTAGCCATCGTTCTGGTGTGCAAGCGAAGAGAACATGAAGAGATGTGGCGTGACGCAGGAGGAGTGTGAGAAGTATGCCAATGATATTTTGTAGCGGAGGAATATGTGGAAGTTGACAAACATTCAGCTTCAACCTGAATTGTATCATGACTATACTTTATCCTAATCCTAAGGATGGCGACTGACTACGATCGAAACCCTTCTGACGAGATAATGTCTAAGATGCGGAGCAATGCTAGGGAATCAATGCTTTTCTAGACTGGTTACACTGGGCTATAAAAGCCTTCTCACCATTCTATATTGATAGGCAATATAGCATTCTGAAATACTATATAAACTCCAACAAATAAGAAGAAGATCGCCAAGTATTTTGAACTCTGGTACTAAGTGGTAATTAATTGTAAATACATATAAGCGGTCGGTATCTGGCGGAGTTGAAGCCACATCGACTCTTGTACCTATCTCAAGAGGGCCAACCTATGATGTACTTAGACTAGAATCGTAACAGGCACCTCGTTTATTCCAGTGACTGCACACACTAGTCGCTCAAGTCAAATGAGGTCGACGTATTAGTGCCACTATCGTGAACTAACTCGATGGTGGCAATCAGCCACTCGCTCAGGGGCACAAGATAGCTAAACAAATAATTCCAGGGCAAAAGATAATCCAGGGACGCAGCTAAGGTATTAATTGAGCCCAAGTATACCCAATATTGGATAACGGAATCATCGCGCATCTACAAATATCACCTGGCAAGAACAAGCGCAAACCTTGCAACTCCATTCCCAGCCACGCAGGGCTGAACTAGCACTAAATGAATCACCTACTTACGCAATTGTTTCCAATTGATATCACCCCCAAATTCGATCCCCAAGCTATCGGCTCTCTAGTCGTAGCCTGGTATGCGGTGGCGTATAGTGGTGTTCGTCAGCGCTAACAGTACATCTCGCTGATTTGCCAGCGTCGGAACATACGGCTCGAATTAGCTTTCGGTACGTGGTTGTCCTCGCGATGGCTCTGCAGCGGGGATTATAAACATCTTACCACATCTCCATTCTGTTCTTTCTTGACAATTGCACAATCAATTGTTTTACAATGACGTCTTTGAAATATCTCCTCCTCTTTTCCTTGCTCCAGATTGTGTCGGCCGCCACGACAAAGGAGTCTACACCTAAAATTACCTGGGGAAAATGTCCCTCTACCATTCCACCGGGTGTTGATTGCGGAACTATTTATGTCCCGCTCGCGTACCAAAGCGGTAGTTCAACTTCCGCCAAAGGAGACGACACCGTCAAGCTGGTGTTCACTCGATTGAACCACACTGGCAAAGGCGAGAAGCAAGGTGCTATCTTCTTCAACACCGGTGGACCTGGTGCATCTAACGCATTAACTGTTGCTGGAAGTCCATTTGTCTCTGCAATTCGATTCTCATCTCAGCTCACAGACACATATGATATCATTGGCCTTGACCCCCGCGGAGTAGGCGTCAGCACTCCCGTCCAATGCGATCCCAAGGTCTTCAACCAGCGTGTCAAGACATTCGTCACCACTGATGAAGAGTACGACACCCTGTTCAACTACAGTCGTAAACTCGGTGAGAGTTGCGCCAAGCTCACCGGTCCTTTGATCAACCACCTGGACTCTGTCCACGTTGCAAAAGACCATGAAATCGTCCGCAAAGCTCTCGGGGAATCAAAGTTCAACTACCTTGGTCTTTCATATGGCACCCTACTTGGAGCCACTTATGCCTCGCTGTTCCCCAAATCAGTAGGCCGCATGGCTCTCGATGCGAACGTGGATCACTCCCAATCCGAGATAGCAAGTCTTCTGGCAGAAGCAACAGCTTACGAAACGACTCTTGACAAATTCTTCCAATGGTGTGACAACACTAAATCCTGCGCTCTTCACGGCAAGAATTCCAGCCGCGTATGGGACCAAACGCTTGCCCGCGCAGATTCCAAAGCCATTCCAGCACCCAGCTGTAACAAGACCTGTCGATCGGATGTCACTGGAGAAGAAATCCGCTACAACGCTCAAACATTCTTGACATTTGTCGACCTCGACTTTGGGCCGAATTGGTTCGATCTCGCAGATGCGATTCTCCAAGCCAGCAAGGGCAATGCAACTGCTTTGTCCACGTCAACACCCTCTGGAAAGATTGTTGAGGACCCTAGCGGATCTCCCTATAACTACCTGGCCATCGGCTGTTCAGAGTGGCTGCATAACTCGAAAACATCAGTAGACCTGCGTCAAAAACTCATCAACGCTTTAGCGTTCGCACCAAGAACACGTGGTGCCACACAGACGTATTACTACGAAAGTACGTGCATCGGCTGGCCTGCATCGTTGACGAATCCCCAAGGACCTCTGGCCAGTGGTATTAAAGATGCACCTACGATTCTCCTTGCAGGTTCGGTGTATGATCCTGAGACCAGTCTTACTTGGGCTGAGGGAGTCAGAGAGCAGTTGCCACGGCGGGTGAGCATTACCAGGAATGGACCTGGACACACGAGTCACTATCTTCAGGGTGATACTAGTAAGGTTATAGATAATTATTTGGCTACTGGGAAGTTGCCCAGGGACGGTACCATCTACAAGACCTAGAGCCTTGATAGTTTTGAGCCTTTGGTCACGGTAACCTGCCATAAATACCACTAGTTGAAACCCACCATGAGCCCCAAAAGCATGCTTGGTAGATATTACGACTGATCACATGGATCACATATGAAATTTACAATTACGAGACTCCCTAAATCTCGATCTTATCTTCAGAAGTACTACCTAGATAAGCCAAGTGTCTGCATATTCGTCACATTCTCTTCTTTCACTCTCACCAGATCTTACACCTAAGTGTAGCCATGTTCTCTGATTTCGGTTTGCTTAGATACTACAATGGATTTAACCTGGATTCAGAAGCCCGCCATCCTTATCAAGAGCATTGCCTACTTCAGCCCTATGAATTCTAAGTTCATCATCATGCAGCCTTACAGGTGGGTTTTACCCGAATCTGTGCGCTAGAGAATAAACACGAAACACTAAGTCTTGGACGTGAAAGATGGATGAGCTTGTAGAATTTATAATCATATCCGATTTTCTCTGCAATTACTTTAAACCATCCTAGGTTAACATGTATTTCTCTTAATACTCTTATCACGCGTAGTATAGTCTTTAAACTTAGCCAGATTATCCACTGACTTGAAAACATTTCTACTCGATTCTCCCGAAAGCCCAATCGTCACTGACCAAGCCGAGGCTTGATGTGACACAAAACTCGGCCTCTACCCCAAACTGTCACCGGCCTCCGAAGCCATTTCAAAGCACGTCTCACAGTGTTTGTAATGGCAGCAATATATCGAATCGGTGCAACCCGAGACCCACTCCCGGCCTCGGCATCCCACCAACTCCGCAAAAGCGGGTGTAGAATTTCCACCAGGTCCGTTCGCTTACGTGAGCAGCCTGGAATTCTGCTGATGTGATCAGGGTTGGACATGAGCAAATGGCTTTTCGTATAAGTCGAGAGGGCTGCCAACCATCTACGTCCAATTCGTTATACTATACCCCTAGCAATCTCATCTTACACACCAACTCAGCCCAATATGACCAAGTTCAAGGTTATAGTGACCTCAGACACTGTCTGCCCGTGGTGCTATGTCGGCCGCAGACAGCTCCAGGCCGCCCAGCGCCTGTGGGAGCAAAAGTACCCCAACTCCGACGACAGCTTCGCCGTGAGCTACCAACCATTTCAACTAAAGCCTGAGTGGCCCACGGGTCCTGGGAAAAGCATCTCCAAGGAAAAGTTCTACAACGACAGGTTCGGCAGTGAGCGCGTGGCTGCTATGCAAAAACACCTTAGCGGCATTGGGGAGAGTCTGGGTATCAAGTTCAAGTACGGCGGACAGACTGGAAACACAAGGGATTCGCATCGCCTCGTACAGCTCGCTAAGAAGTACGGCGAGGAAGCCGAGAGCAAGGCGCTCGATGGACTTTTCGCGGCATACTTTGAGAAGAACGAGGACATCACCAGCTACGACACCTTGAGGAACGTGGCGGTTGAGGCGGGAATCCCTGAGGATGCGTTCCAGAAGGCTATTGTCGACAGCGATGAGGGTGGCCCACAGGTGGACAAGCTGGTCAGCGAGGCGCAGTACAGTGGTGTTAGTGGAGTGCCCGATTTTGTTCTTCAGGATCGATTCCGTCTTAACGGCGCCAACGACCCGTCCACTTTCGTCAGTGTCTGGGAGAAGATCAAGGCGGCAGAGGGGCAGTAATCAGATCAATCGCTTAGGGTGATCGGACTGGAACAAGACTTCTGTGCGCTTCTCGAGGACGTCGTTCCAGAGGTGTTGGCCTTGGAATCCGGGGACATAGAATAACAAACCAATTTCTTGACTTGTCCACCAACTTGCTCTGTCCATATTCCCAGAGCCCAAGATCAGATACTCGTCATCTACAAGGGTCATCTTGAAGTGACTGACAACAGGTTCGTCGTCTTCATCACGTCTGGCGTCGAGCTGTCTGTAGTAAAAGATCTCCAATTTGCCAGGTGCAGGGGCCTGGCTCTCTGGATCTGAGCTTCTTGGCTGGTTGACGAGGTCATTGTATCGCTGGATAAACTTGCGCAAACACCAAGATGTGGTCGTACCCGCTGTGACCAGCTGCTCAATAAGCATCATGCCTTTGCTTGTTCGGATTTGAACGTCGACACCACGCGCGAGCGCATCTAAGAGACTCTCGACAACCGGCCACGAGGTAACGTTGGGAGTAAGAATGGTGATCTTTCGCTGCGCGTTGGTGAACAGGGTGAGAAGCGCTGCATTGAGAGGCGTTATGGGCGGATCTGTTTGCGCGAGGAAGGGGAAGAGGGAGAATTTGGGGTTGCGATGATGCGGCGAAGGGAGGAAGATGGTTGGAACAGGACCATTGGCAGGGAACTCGATTTGTTGTGTCGCCGACGCCTCCCCACTGGCCTGAAGTCGAGATTGTGCATCATCCTTGTAGTCGGGCGTCCCCCGAGGCTCATCACCTTGGCCCCAAACACGATCATAAAAGGCCAGAAGACGATCCACGATTGCGCCCTCGACTTCCACACATCCTTCGAACCATCGCTCCCAGCTAACGTTACAGCTTGGTACCCAAGCCCTCTTCCCATCGACAATCACAAACTTGGGATGCATGACACTCAGGGGCGTGAAAAAGATACTCTTCACAGTGAGATCAATGCGAGCATTTTGCAGAAATTGTTGATCGGGAAGTCCCAGCTTCGACCATTTAGACGGGTCGTAGACATAGCCATCTCGAGAAGCCGGATGAAACAATTTCTGAAATAAGCCAAACGACGAGAACCCAATCGTCATTTGTAGACGTGTCTGGACATTGGCCTCGATACGCGCCGTAGCAAGCTGGTCAAGGGTATCGCGAATGGCGTCAAGGGAGGGCGAAGCAGCCCAGTAGCAAGTGATGAGCTGGACAGAATGTTTGGCGCTCAGTATTGCAGGGAGAAGAGCTCGCGTGTATATCGAATGGCCTGTTCCTACGTATAGGGACTTGGGCGAGCTGGTGGTGATGAGAGAATCGATGTTGTTGACATAGTAGCTTGGGAAATCATCCTCTTGCTCATCACGTCGCGACTGGAGGAGCTCTTTCCATGGTCGGACAAAAGATTCTGGGAATTCTGAAGATGAACCCATTTAAATCAGACTTGGAGGTACAACTTGTATGTTTGGACTAAATGGTAGAAATTATGGTCATGGGAAGTGATCAGACAAGTTCAGATGAGAGTTGTTGGCGGCGCAGCGGATGACGCGGTATAACTAGGCGATGCCAAGTTAATCCACTTTGTACAAGGTCTATTTGCAACCAAGGAGTAATGTCTAAATAACCGTACTCTGAAGGAAATTCGATAATAAGCTGACGAGCAATCAGAAAGTTACAAGGTAATACATGCTTTAAATGTTTTACCCGATGGATACAGTCGCGGCATGGCGTTGCTGTGCACGATGCAGGCGATGGGCCCAAAGACAAAGCTGAGCAAATGACACGCAGCAAAGCCACTCAAAAACAACAAACAATAATGCAAAAACCTATTCAATTTAGACAGCTGATATCATATCTCAATTAAGAAATAGCCTACTCGCTTTAATTAATGTTCAATTAACAATTATCTCCTGCCTTTTGCGGCGTTAGTAATCCTCGCGACTCGCTCACCGCCCACAAGCTCCCCGGCAGAATCCCCCACTACGACACCTCCTATCTTGAATGTTCCCTTAAGATTAATTGACTTTCCAACAAACCCCAATACCGCCTCCCCTCAACGCTCGCGACAATGTTATCCGGCGTCCTCGTCTTCAACCAGAAGGGCGAGAACCTCATCTTCCGCGCCTTCCGGAACGACTGTCGCCCTCGCCTCGCCGACGTCTTTCGCATCCAGGTCATCTCCAACGCCCAGGTCCGGTCGCCCATTCTTACCCTCGGAAGCACCACCTTTAGCCATGTCAAGCACGAGAATATCTACCTGGTCGCTATTACGAAAAGCAATGCCAATGCTGCTCTTGTTTTTGAGTTCCTCTACCGGCTGATTCAGCTTGGAAAGGGTTACTTTGGAAAGTTTGACGAGGAGGCCGTCAAGAACAACTTCGTCTTGGTGTACGAGCTGCTAGATGGTATATATTGTCTCAATCGCTGCATAACGCTGCTAATACCTCTCTAGAGATTATCGACTTTGGTTATCCTCAAAACACAGAAACCGACACCCTCAAGATGTACATCACCACCGAAGGCGTCAAGTCCGAGTCCCGCCGCGAAGACACATCCAAAATCACGATGCAGGCCACCGGAGCCCTCTCCTGGCGCAAGGCAGACGTCAAGTACCGTAAGAACGAGGCTTTCGTCGACGTGATCGAGGACGTCAACTTGCTCATGTCCGCTACTGGCGCTGTTCTGCGCGCGGATGTGACGGGCCAGATCATCATGCGCGCTTACCTCTCGGGCACCCCTGAGTGCAAATTCGGCCTCAATGATCGTCTACTTCTCGATAACGATGGTCTCTTGAGTCTCCCGAGCGGAAACAAGATGGGCACAAAGGCTACAAAGGCGGCAGCTGGAAGTGTTACCCTGGAGGACTGTCAATTCCACCAATGTGTCAAGCTCGGCAAATTCGACGCCGATCGTATCATTAGCTTCGTGCCTCCCGATGGAGAATTCGAGCTGATGCGATACCGCGCGACAGAGAACGTCAACCTCCCCTTCAAAGTCCACGCCATCGTCAACGAAGTCGGTCGATCCAAGGTGGAATACAGCATCGGCGTCAAGGCCAACTTCGGCTCCAAACTCTTCGCGACAAACGTCGTGGTCAAGATCCCCACGCCTCTTAACACTGCAAAGATTACCGAGCGCTGCACGCAGGGCAAGGCCAAGTACGAGCCCAGCGAGAACTGCATCGTGTGGAAGATTGGGCGTTTTACAGGTCAGAGCGAGTACGTCCTCAGCGCTGAGGCTATCTTGACGAGCATGACCAACCAGCGGGCTTGGAGCCGACCGCCTCTGAGCATGAACTTTAGCTTGCTCATGTTTACGAGTTCGGGATTGCTGGTGCGCTATCTCAAGGTGTTTGAGAAGAGTAATTATTCGAGCGTTAAGTGGGTGCGGTATATGACGAGAGCAGGATCATATGAAATAAGGTGAGTATCCCGTCCCAAGTCTACAAACACAGCTAACGAAACAGATTTTAAATGCATATAAGTGGTAGAATGTACGGCGTTATGGTATATCCCGGCAAAAGTCGAGCGGGCGGTTTCTTTAGCATTACAACACATTACTCAATTCATCTGTCCCTCCGTGATCACTCATCCTCCACCACCAATACTCTGACGCCTTGGAACTTCCCTTTGTCCACGCCGGCTTGTTGACTCTTAATAGCGGCGTCCATCATGCACGCAAAGATATACGAGGGGTGTTCCTCCTCCCATCCCAACGCCGCAAGGTTCCTCGCCTCAACATATCGTCTCGAGACTGCATTCACGATGTCTCCCTGTCTCTCTTGGTCGTCTGTGTTTTTCGTCCGCAGACCTTTCCACAGGGCGTCACGCGTTCGGATCTCGCTCATCTTGACGTTTTGTCTTCCGCACTGTTTACACCTCCCTGTGCAGTCATCCACAAGATACAGTACCTCGAGGCCTTTTTGGATAGTGCACGCAAAGAAGGCGATCTCTTCGAGACCTAGTTCGCCATATAACCCAGTCGCCCATGTCTCACTGACATCAATCGCTACCTTCTTAGCGTTCTGTAGTGCCGATGCTATCTCTGGCGACCACTGGTTTTCCAGAATGTCTTTGATAGGTGGTGGGCAGAGAAGGGTCTGGGTGGGTAGTTCCATGTGGTCAGATGGTGTTTCGCGAAAGCGCAGCATGAGGACGTCAGACGCTGGGATGAAGATCTTTTGAGCTCGCCCGGGAAGATATATCTCGTTCATGTCTTGTCTAGCTTTCGTTTCTTTTGCAGTCCGCTCCGCAAGGCGGCTGATGAGACGTGAGGTTGCTGTTGCGTGGTACATGCTTGGGTCGAACATAGTCTTAGACTCTATGTTTTCCAGTCGATCGAGAAATACTGTCTTTTTGTACAAATTCGACTTTGCTTCCCCTGCTTTATCCTTCTTCTGCATCGCAAACGCCCTTTCGGAACGCGCGTCCCCCTTCCACGAGGGAAAGCAGACATCGAAGATATGCATGGCTGGCCCGGGGTGGATGTAAGCCTGCCAAATCTTGATCTGGAGCTCCAGCGGGAGATGTCCAAAGTGATGAAAGGCCATTGCAGATATGAAGTTATTCGGCGGTGCTACTTGAGAATGATTACCTGGGAAGTTCTCGGCGCCGCCCTCATTATATGAGTATTTGATCTTGGCTTTCTGACCACCCGTACAAGAAGTCCAACGTCAGCGGGTGTTGGCCAGACATCAGCGCTAGCAGATGAGGACCTTCGGTATGCTTCTGAATGGACAGATAGTTTTATGAGGCTAATCTAAGATCTTTCACGAAACAAATCAGCATGCAGAGGGCTGAGTGAATGTAGATAAATACGCGTACAGAGTCGGTCTGCAGCATTGGTCTTCAGTTGGTGCTGACGATGATATCCTTAATGATGTACTGTGTCAGCAATATCTATTCCAAATTCCCATTCTATATTAGGTAGTATGTTAGGAACTACGTCAAGAAAATTAACTATCTTGTGGTCATTCCATTGAGACTTTGATCCTTATTGGTCGTGTGGTAGAACGAACACTTTTTATTACAGTACTGCGTAAGCAAACAGACATTGTTATGCCCAAGACGAGCACACTTCAATGGTATAGACTCTCTCCAAACCTGACTTGCCGTATCCTTTGCCCTAAAAAGACCTTCTAAAGGGTATGATGGTGTCCCTTCATGGTGAAACCGAGCTGCATCTAAATGCGACACTTCAGTGTGCTGCGACAGCTCAGCCCATTTGATCTGGCGTTGATTTTGAACTTTCCACACAAGCTTCTCTATCTAGGAATAGCCGTTGGGTCATGGTGGTTCGTGACATCAATCACCTCCCTCTACAGCCGTTCCAGCTTTATGCGTCCATGTCGGCGAGTGCAATGCTCTTGTCTCAGACGGCGCCACTATTATGGGGGGATATCCTTGACTTGCAGATGTCTGTGTATAATACTCGAAAGAAGAATGTCGTTTTGAAATGAAGTCGATGTTTAATTGTGGCACATTCCCGGATGGATGAAGTGTATCATTGAGATAAGCAGTGGGTTGTCTTTCCGCAACATGTGCTGAGTTGGGCACCAGATCAAACATACAGAGTTTTTGCAGAATAGTAGACGGTTATAGCAATGCTTTACTGGCCACAGAAGTCCTCAGTTGTTGGGCCTAATCCCAAGTGTACAGCGCATGCAGATGGTCAAGATTGGCCAAAGCTGTGCTTGTGTATTTCCTCACAGTTCGCTAGTCAAATAGCATGGATTCACCTACAGGCCTGATTTCACTCGAAATCTAATTGGCAATAATAGGCTTGCCTAACGAGTATTTGTTGCCACAAGCTGGTTCTCCTGTAGTGTCACTTCTGTATGGTAGGCGTGCCAGATATCTAATCGTTTCCTACTTCGTTGGTCTAGTCTTTTAGTCAACCTATTTGACCTCATATACTATTATCTTAGACAATCATATAGTACTTGTTACTATAGGCCTTGCAAAATTCCTACACATCCCTGGTTTGTTATCACGGATCGGATAAGGCGAGGTAGGGTAGCTCCGATTACCTCACGGTTAGACTTGAACTCTTGCACGGAAATGCAAAAGGCACGTTCCTCCGAAATACTTGTTTCAACTGAAACATGCGGTTGTCGATCTCAGCAATGATGCCGGAACCGCTCGCGGCACCTTTGTTTAACAGAATGGTTGTGATGTCGTTTGTGCACGGGCGGCATCTGTGGGCTTAGCGGATGATGGAGTGCCAGGTTTGTAGGTATGATGTGCTGTGAGGCTCACTAGATGTATCGCTTGCTGGAGTGAAGATCACTGACTGAGACATGTATGATGTATTCCACAGTCTATTTGCTGCGGCCATGTTGGGCTGTGCTGATGCTTGATGACGAGACGGATGAGTGGTGCGTGTAAGTCGATTCGTTGGCAACGTGCGTAGGCGATTAACCATTAGTAGTTAAGGACACTTCCAATACACTGCATCTGTATCAATGAGGGCACATGATCTTTTCTTCAATACACAGCCTGAGTAACGTAGTTGCTGAAGAGTTTGGTGTTGTGAGGCTGTCTGACAGAACTCGAGAACAGCTCAACCAGCTCGGTTCATACTGCGTGATGAACAATCACATGCGTCTATCTCGCATTGACCAAGTTAGATAGTCTACCAACGCACAAGCAACAGTAAAGTTTAATCTGAACTCTCTAAGCGACCTTGACCTATATCAACATCCCACGCTATCGTTCTCGTATCGTATCCCGGCATCGCCGTTCACCTTGGGCCTACCTTTCACGCCTCATACCCCATATCTCGCGCCTCGCGCCTTACGCCTCATAGCACATACCATAGTAGCACATAGCACACACCACACATGCTATTAGCCCTCTCTCTAACGAATAACGCGAAACTAGCAGCTTTCGTGAAACACTAGAGTCGCATTCCTCGCGAGGGGAAAACGGGAGAAGCCATGTGCCCAGAGTCGAACAAGTTTAGTGAGATCTGAGTAAGCGTGCACTAGCCTATGGTAGTTCCCAGTTGCTGATATGATTATTACTGGTGCCCGGTTTTTATTCTCTCATTATACCCGCGAAGCTAAAGCAACGTTAAAATGGGGTTTATGCTACTTTCTCCTCGGGTGCGCGTGCTCTCTCTCTCTAATACCGTTACATCGTCCCAAGTGACAAGGCCCGTTCAGCGCGGCCAAGTCTCGGGAGCAATGCTCCATTCATGGTTAACAACCGAGAGTCTAGAGATTGGGGTGTACGAGGGACGGGGGACCACGCATACCACGAGGATTCCACGAGGTTCTCGCTTTGTTACCCCTGTGGCTTTTTGGGGGGGAGAATAAACAACGTGCTGAACCCGGAACTGTGTTACAGGTTAGGTCTTGGGCATCAAACCATCTATTTTGAGTACTTACAGCGTCGGGCTTCTTTCTCAGTTGATCGCTTACGGTTACTCTCTCCCGGAGGAGGCTTTTATAGTGTCTTCTTCAGCTCGTGTTGTTGTTGCCCAGTTGCGACTTGTGTGTGTCTGTGTGTCGGTGAGAGAGAGAGAGAACTAATAACCCACGTATTAACTTCTTGATCGCTTACAAGATTGAACAAATGAAAAATTCGTCACACTGTCGCAATGTCATACCAAAGATACCTTAGTCTATACTTGGCAGCCGATTGCTGGTCGAGGCTCTCAATGACATACGACTTCAGCCCTATGGATATTGACTTCGCTCTTATAAGCGAAACCCGGGTTGGTGCAGTCCCGGTCTCGTAATACAGATGAGAAAACATAAAGAGGTCGTCTCATCTCTATAATGAGTTCGCATTAAGGTCTAAGAGTCGAGTTGGTCTATAAACTTAGAGTTCCCATACATTGCCAGTCGTTATACTTGACCTCATTCCTCTTATACAACGACATCAACATCGATTGCAGCTCTCATTCCACTCCGATATCTGATGTTAGCAACTCAGTCGCATCTATCAGCAAACAACATATACATATCTACGCAACAGGTTTCCCCTCTTGGGCTGGAACCAATGACCATCTTCCTATAACCTCATTGTGATATCATCCGACAGCTTGCTCTAAGCAGGACTACAGCCTCATTCCGCTCGAGCGAATCACACATGTCAGCCCGTATATAAGCATCACTACAACTCTATAACCATCCACCCATCCCGATCCCGCAGTCCAGATCTCTCCCTTTGCTCGATCGTATCAGCTGAAGCACGCTCCCGAGACAACGCACCTGCGCTGTACCACCAGCAATGTGCATCGCCAACTACCTCCACTACCATCACATACCCCCCTGCCCGCGTCCGATACGCTACTCCTACCATTACATCTTCTGTGCTTCAGCCAGCTATGACCCCATCACCAGCCACCCCCTCGCACCCTGCGGCAGCATCTCCACCAGTTCTCCCGGCGGGCACATCGACGACCCGTGCACCATGAGCCAATGTCTGGTTGATCAGGGCTGTCGGGCCGGGGCGTGTCGACTGGCCGACCTCAACGGACGGTGGGTGTGCTGCGTGTGTGGGAGAGCAGGGAACTCGGGTTATCAGTGCTTCAACGTTCGATCTCCACAAACCATGACCTTTTGCATGCATCAGATATGCGAGAATTGCTCCGAGGACGATACTTGAAAAGTGAGTAGCACGTTCTGAGGCCGAAGAATATCGGGGTCTTGGTCAGATTTGAGTTGTAGCTGATGTCTCAGCTCGAGTATAGTCCGACGCTGTGGAAGTATGCAGGTATAAGTTCAAGCAGCCACAAAGTGCAGGTCTAGTGAGGGTCGTTCCTCATGGCGTTCGATTCCGGTATGTCTATTATTATCTCTTTGTCAATTCCGTTTTGCTGACTATATCCAGATTCAATTTGCCATGTTGCCATTTGTGGGTAATTCGCGGGTCATTCGATACCTCGACTTCCCTTGTGCGCAAGATACAATCATCACCAGACCAAGCACACTCGAGTAGCACCTCAAACTACGAGTATGAATAACCGACTGAGCGGTTTCACAGTACGGCACTTCCCGACGTCAATCTCTTGATGAACTTGAGGGGATTCCTCTCCCTCTCACGATATCGTTACAAAAGACGACCGTGATGGTGGAATCATCTTCGTCAGCTATACTACAAGACCAAGCCAGTGTGTCCAATAATTCCCCGGCTCCTAACTCCGTCCACCTCTCGGCTCGATATTTGAAGGCTTCCTTTCGAGATTTGACAGCCATGTCCGCCCCCGGAACCTATCGCGGTTGGAGTTGCGAGGGTGGCATTTGTGGTGAAGAGTGAGAAGCGCCGATGTGATAGAATATCGAGGATTCTGCGATGTTGGGAGATACATAAATCGCCTACATCTTTGAATTCGCCTGTAATGAGATACCATGATAACAAGATATGCCAACAACCATACGTCGACACTTGTTATATCCTGTTCAGAGCAACCATCTTGACTCAAAATCCTCCTCAACTCCAGCAAAACACCATGTGTCGACAGATCAGTTTCCGCCTCGCATGCGAGCATGTCTCAACACACATAAGATACTGTCCAGTCGGTCTCGCAGAACGCAGGCCATGCGCCAACACCACCAAGCAGTCCATCCCATACCCTCCCCCGTCCGGCTATACACTACCCAAGTGTCCACTTGTAGATTGCCCATTCGAAGCCAAGAACCAGGCATGGGATTGCTGCTGGTGCGGAAAGACGTGGAATGTCGGTGGGCGGTGCAGCTGTGTCATGATTGGAGAGGGAGGCACGTATCGGTGCGAGCATATATGCTGCAAGTCGTGTATGCCGTCTAGAGAGTATTACTCTTAGGATGGTTCAAGATGTGAAGAATGGAGGATGATACCCATGGGCAATTCATTTGGATTCGTTTCTTAGGATAATTTTCGTGTCGTTCGTTGCTTGCAGACAGTCTCGACAGCATCTATAATCACTCTTTCCTACTAGTCCAGAACTCAAGTGCCAACTCGTGTCGATATCCTCACGAACACCTCGTCAATGATATCTCAACCCCGATATCAACTTACAGGCATCATCCTAGTTCTATCTGTCCATATCCGAATCAATTCGGGGACTTGTCTTGTGACCATTGGCTTGGTCCCAGGTCCTCCCGAGGCTGACATGTCCTGTCGTACCAGATCCTGTCCGCATGCATTAGGGGACCAGGGGGTCTAAATCGAGATTATGATCACGGCGACGGATGGGATGCTTCGATCGCGCTGTTAGACACACCAGATGCAGTACCTTGATCGTTCGCTAGTCTTGAGGGTGTTCTGGGGACTGATGAAGCCCATATTTCGTCATCTGGTACACTTACATTTACACTTACTTTTCCACTTGTACTTGTACTTGCACTTGCACTTCCACTCAGACATTACTTGACCATGACCTAGCTCAACTCCAGATCAAAGTGATACCCAGATTCCCGGGTCAATACTATATCACTAATCATAAATCTCACCATCCAAGACTTCCCTCCACATCCTCCATCTTGTACTACCAACATACGACGCGCCTCATTCTCACCCACCACGTGTGGCGTCCTATAAATCCCCCCAACAACGTCACACAAGAAGCATCGAATCCACCCCCTGAGACATTGGACCGTGAAAGAATCCTGCCGCATCGGAGACTTGATCATAGATGCAACACTCGATGATGCAGCGTCAGAAGGACACGATCGTTCTGTGGTTGCGCAGGCGCCTCGTCTACAGCCGTGGGATTTGTGTGGACGAACACTTGCAAAGGTGCATTTGCTTGGGTCTCTGGATGTGAGAATTGCTTCGCTGAGGAAGAGAACTAAGCCTGCTGTCTCTGAAGAGGTCGGTTTGGTCTACTTGGTAGTCGGTTCGTGTATAAATAGGCCAAGATGAAGCTGTCCATGGTCTCAACAAATCCTCAAATTACCCACTGTTCGCTGCTCAGAGAGAAATATCTGCTACAATGTGTCACGGACATCCTCGACACCACCCATGCGCCCACACATCCATCAACTGGCACTACTGCCCCTCGGCACTCATCGACCTCGAGACGGGTTATGAGACGCCTTGCAGCAACATGTCCTTCGCAGCAGCCCAGCCCACGACGTCCGACTGCCCGCTCCAGAACTGCCACTTCAAGAGCAAAGGCGGCAGCTGGACGTGCTGCGCTTGTCAGCAAGGGCCCAACACCCAAGGCTGGTGCACCATGCCCTTGAGCAGACTATCCATGAACCCCGAGTCTTTCTCAGTCGAGGCTATAGAGACGACATGTGATCACGGGTGCTGCAGCAAATGTGTACAATATGGTAAGTACCTACACTTCCTCACGTTGACCCTGGCCGAGAAGAGTGACTAACACGCCCAGGTTCGAGCCGAGATGCTTCTCCTGAGATGACCTTTTCTGAGATTCGTAAAGGCTCAGCGTCGCGCAAGTTCGGGTACAGCAGCGCCACCAAATCTCATCGTCGGGGATCTGCTTTCTCGTCGCCTGTGTCAGACGAGTCTACGCCGTCCCCATCGACATCAAAATCGAGTTCCGGGAGTTCGGGATATAAGGTTGGGTTGGAGTATACATCGAGCAAGACGAAGTCGAGCAAGAAGCGACACAAGAGCAAGCGGTAGGATTGAAGTTAGTGAAGTGTCCGAGCCTAGTTTTAGAGTATTCTGACTTTTGTGTAATCTAATCATGTCGATGAATACAATTGTTTCTGCCTTTGTTTGCGTATACCTCGCTATGGCCATATAAAACAGCATAGCTGAGTTTTCCCAGACTCAATAGCTGGTATTTATGAAGATAATAGACTTCATCTTGCGTATTTTATGCAGCATGCATTTAGTTTCCTCTTCATCTTGCCTCAACAACAACTAATACGTTATCACCACCTAAAACATCTGCATCATGTGCTTCATCCTCCAAATCGTCTCCGCTCACACCAGGTGAATATAAACTTTTATAGCCCAGCCACTGGCAATGCCAAATCAGTCCACTCTGCGGCCCGAGGTGTCCAAGCGAGCAGCTATCGTCCCCGAAGGCCCAATGGCCACGTGCGAGCGGCGTCTATCAAATGATGAATGACACACTAAATATGGACATTAAACCGTTTACTCTCATTCCAAGATGAAGCTACGAGGGGAACGATGATCTCTCTTGGCCTGGGCTGAAGTATCAGCTAGGGACAAAAGGCACCAACTTAGGCCCTAGCAATATATGATGGGCATATAAGGATAAGTCAGAGTTGCTCAGTTGTCCTTCCTAATTTAGTCCAAATATTAAGGACGGAATATATATGCTGGGCTTCCTTCACCTGAAGCCCATCATCTCAATCATGACTATCACCTCTGATCCAAGACATTAGGTTGATCTTTTCAGGTATACACCGGAGCTATTAAGATGCAGCAGAGTTAGTACTCAACGCCACAATTCATCCTCCAGGGGCTCTATTTTAGACGAAAAGGTTTCCTCGTTAAGTGCCGTCTAGTCAACGGCAGCTCCGGCGGCGCTTCAGACCGGCCGAGATGAACCTGGACTTGTTAGATACAAAGTTTATCAATGTGTCAACCCTCGGCTTGGATCTTTAGTTGAGGTGATGGTGATGACCTTTCGGACGGCATGTGTGATGTTGGGTTTGACTGGATTGCCAAGGACTTCAATACGAGACGCGGTGAGATGTAAGATATGATGAACGAAGTATGCATGCACAATTCAGTTGCTGCAGTTGGACTGCCATGGGATTGTTTGGGTCTACGTCTGGTGACGGATACATCTTGATGCATGCGTCCAAGTTTCATCCCCCTCTCCAAAATGTCACGGTCGTAATCCAAACCACGTGTGATGAGATATGATCGACATAGCCAGCCATGTGCCATGTGCGCTGCGCTGGGGTGAGTCTGGCCTCAAGGCTCCGGCCTTTCTCTTTGCCACCATGCCCATGTGGGAATGACAAACCGGGGCTTTTGACTTTCTGAAAACATCAAACCATCCATGGCAGCCCAATCCGTCATCACGATTATCATTATGCTTTTCCTCCAATTGTCTCCCGCTTTTCCCGTGGTTCCCACGCGGAGTGGCGGGGCGGGGAGGGGAGGAGAGTTTTGTCCTTTTTTTCCGCATGGAGAAGACTCGATCGAGAGCATTCCAGCTTTTGCAAGGAGAAAAGCTCACCAGATTGCTGCCGCTTGGACTTTTGGTGTTTAACGCTCAGTGACCCCTGAAGGGATGAACCTGGAGGCCACGAGTTCGGACTTCAGGGCCCGGGCAGCATTACAGGTGGAGGTATCATGGAACCTGAAGCCTGGGGATCGTACTGTAGCCTGTACGACCCCTTGTATTAAGGTCAGGGTTATCATCATTGGATGGAACCACTGACCCATCATGGTCTGATCCTTGGATGTTTGAAACAACCATCACGGGTTCTGTTGGATTGCAGCGCAAACCACAAAAGTTGATGAGATATGCATAATAGTCAACAATTTATCATGGACATCGTACCATATTCATTAACTCAATCTTTAAGGATAAACAACCTAAATTCACTACGTAGCTTAGTCAATCTAATCCAATCAAGTCCAGACCCTGATTCTCTTTTAATACTGCAACACCTAAAACATGCCCCTAGCGCAATTCCATCATGTACCACACCCCCTGTAAAACAACCTAAACGGACGGAGCCCCTCTCTCTTTGCTCCCCAGGCTGGCGGCTGGGCTGCTGAGACTTGTGCCTGTCTGTGCCTGTCCTGTCGGTGCCTCTTTTTTTGCTTTAATCTCCAACAAATCTCCTGTCGTCTCCTTTCCTCCCCCCCCCCCCCTTACAGCCCTGTTTTTGTTTTCTAATCTACTTCTCTCTTTCCTGATCCTGGATTGTCATTGTCATTGTTATAATTTTGTCGCATTCGTTTCTTTTTCCGCTTCTTCCGTGTCGCGTATCAAACATTGAAGAGATCGTCGTGAGCAAAAAGCAAAGAAACAGAGACCAGGGACACTAAAATAATCGACAACAAAACGGTTTAAATTGCTATTACATACATACATACCTAGTCTCCCGGCCATCTCTCGCTATTGACCAAACTATCTTCCTTACCTCAACTATTACTATTACCACTTGCTAGCTGCTGGGCTTCTCTCTCAATCTCTTCTTCTTTTCCACTTCCTCGTCGCCCCCGTCGCATCTATATCTCGCGCGTGGTTTCATAAGTCATCCGTACCCGCTCGGCGCTCGCTACTATCACGTCGCATTTCCAAAACTCCTCATCGTCATGCCTGCTTCCTTGGAGTCTTCGCGGCCCATCATGGCCCCTTCGGTACGTCAAGCCCGCTCGGATCTTCTCTTGTCATAATGCTCCCCTATCCTATGGACCTATCCTCTCTCTCAACTCAAGTCTCCATGATCGATCCATCTTTTTGTCTGTTCCGTCCGAACCCAACCCAACCCACCCCTGGTCAGACTCAGACTTGTCCCGTCTAGTTCCGCCTCTAGTCCGTTGTCTGCCCACTTTGCGAGCGATCAGAGATGGATGACCGGATGTGAGAGAGAGAGGGAATCAGTCACTGAGAGTCAGAGCCATAGCAAGTGCTCTGTTATTCTCTAAAAATGTGACGGAGACCCTATTTTTTTGCCTCTCCAGCCGCTTGGTTCAGCCCATACTACCTTACCTTGACACCTCGCTCGTCATCCTTTGTTCTCGGCGCCCATCACTACCACTTTGATACATTCCCCTGTTGCTTCACATCTCTTCATCCTAACCTCGTCCCAACATCTCTTCCTTGCGCTTTTTCTCTCTTCACCTACTTCAACCTCGTACATCTCCCAGCATGGCTAAGCCGTGGACCTCATCGCACGCTCACACCCAGCCCAACCGCGAAAAGCAACAACCCTCTAAAGAAAAAGACGAACCTTCAACTGACTCCCCCAAGAACCGCAACTCGGTCCGCTTCAGCACCTACAGCATGGCTCCCTCGCTGACTCCCACCGTCGGAACCACCGACTCTGCCCACGCCGAGATCCGCGACATCGCTACCGGCCTCGATCGTATGGAGAACAAGGCTCTTTCTTCTCAGCGCGTCGTCCTCACCGATGAGAAGACAGACACCATGAGCAAGCTCGCCCTCGGTGCTAAGCTTGAGCGCGCTCTCGACCGGAGAATGAGCGGCCAGGATGCTGTCATGCGACCTCGTGGCCAGAGCCTCAACGAGAAGCTCAGCGAAAAGGAGTAAATGGGGGCCCTGGAAGAAAAACAAGAAACGCCTACCAAAAACACCAAACCACAAAGCAATGTCTTGTGATTAAGATACCCCGCAAACGAGAGCTCTTGTCTTTTTTTTCTATAAACCGATATTAAAATACTGTGTTTTTCTGTCTATTCTTCATTGCATCCTAAGCAGCGTATCTTGTGTCGCTGTATTTCGCAAAGGAATGAGGCAAAACACTGCGCCAACCACAAGTTTAGGGGGAAATTGGATGGGAATACCGAGCCTCAAACTCAGCCTCATTCCCCTAATTCTGCGCAACAGACTCCACAAGCCTACTCCCATGGGTCTTTTTCACGAATACGAATGCATGCGAAAGGAATCTGAACACGCACCCTCAGACGACCAGCTCTAGTTTGAATACCAGTTTCTTCTCCTTCTGCTCTTTTTTCTTTATTTGGTCTTGTTTACTCTAATGGTATGTTGCGATGGAATAGTGGCAAAGACACTCAGGAATGGATACGCGACGCATGGAGGAATGGGTCCCGGTTGATTAAGGTCAACGGGCAAATGGAGGCTGTTTCGCATTTCTTTGATCGTTCACAGGCGTACCGACTATGGGGCATAAGAATTGGGAAATGTACGGTTAAACCTTTCATGGATGCATTTGGAGGATGCCATGTTCTGCAGACGAGTATAGTAAATGCCGACAAGAGTCGCCGATTCATCATTATTTTGTTTTGTTTTTTTCTTCAAAGTGATGCGCCGCTTAAGCAGCTAGGGAAGGGCCAGTAACATGTCCATTGACTTTGTACATCGAGTGCGTTGATATTGAACAAAACTCCTAGCGATAACCACTACCAAACAAAAATAATGCCGTCAACATAAAACATATCATGCCAGCGTTGGTGACACTCCTGACTGAGACCTCATCGCCTCCAAATGCTTAGTTCATGCAGCCAACTCTTATGTCTCGGGAAGGGTCAAGTGCTGCCGTTTCAGCCTTCGATCACCTCAACTCAGGCAAGCTCAATCTTATGGTTGCAAATCATGCCTCCTCCTGCTTCTCAATCCTTTCCTCAACATCCCTGAGAAGCTGTACCAACTCTCCCTCTTCGCCCTCGACCTCCAATCCTCTTCTAACCCAATCCCTGGACTCCTCCAGTCTTCCCATCTCTGCCAAACACCTTCCTCTCCTCCACCAAGCCTTCGCATTTCCCACCCATCGCGCCTCCACACTTGCATGAGCATCCACGGCACCCTCAGCCCAGTTCTGCATCGCCATGTGCGCCTGCGCCCTGTTCGCAAGCAATCCGCTGATTTCCTCTCGCACCAGCGCAGCAGGCTCCCACATGGGTCGCTGCATGGCCATCTGCACGCCGAGGGTGTAGAACTTGATGGCCTCGGGGAACTTGCCCTTGCGGTACTCGTTGTTGCCAGAGTCGCGCAGCTTGGTCACATTGGCGGTGCGCTTAGGGTTGACGGGGACGGGAGGAGGAGGTGCGCCTGTGGGGGATTCGACGTTGAGGAGAGAGCGGTGGAGGGTATTGAGGGCTTCGAGTTCGGCGTTCAGTGAGCGCGAAGGTCTTTGAGAGCTGATGGCCTTGGACTGAGGGTCCATCTGGAGGGGAAGGAGGTCGAAATGTGTGAGATCCGACATTGTGGCGTGTGTTTGTATTTCGGTATTGGTTTATTATGCGAGTTTCTTCTCTAAAATCTTCTTTGAGGGGTATCTTTTTGTCGTAGATCTCTTAATCGTAAAAGAGTGACTGGTTGGGAGTGTTGACAGAGTGTTGGATTACCCGACACCTATATGGTTGCTGTTTAGGACACCTCACAAAAAGACTTATCTTATCAGCACATGACACCCTTCAGACACCACAGTACCCTATAACAAAGGAAATTCAGTTATTTAGACAGCAATACAAAGATGAAGAAAGATTTAATTCTGATAATTTACCTCAAGTTTCTCGTTGATTTTGTAGTATTTATCTTATTTTATTTGGGAGGCGTGAGACATATCTGTACACATTACACAGTTTACTTGACAGTGCCAGAGGCCTTGGTAGTTAAGACAGAGTGAACAAAGGGACTGGGCAATCAGTGACATACACGCATGGGTTACACTTTGGCATTGGCTTAGGACCTCTCAATATCAGGAAACATGATACTAGCATCAGCAACACATAATGAAAACACGACATATTCACTTATAAACGTATTTGATCAAACAAGAGCCTTTCCTTTTCTACTCCTATTGTGCAAAATGCGAGACCCTGTCCCGTTCCGGGAAGCGTAACAAGATCACCTCCCATTGCCATCACTCATAAAACCCGTCCGCCGAACTCTGGCGTCCTAGGATGGTTACGACGAAGACATCTAATTCCAAACCCATAAACGCCCGTCAATGAAATATCCCACCCTGTTCATCAAAGCCTCATCACGAACCCAGTCAGAAAAGTCTCGGCACATAAGTCTCGGTCATCCTCATGCAGATCTTCGGTCTCTGTGCTTAACATTTTCTTTCTCGGGTAATAGTGCAAAGGGGCTCCAACGATCGGGGGAGACTTTTTTCATTTAGAACATTCTTTTGGGGGGAATCGACATCTACTCCTCGAGCCACCCTTGCCATCACTCAGCAAATCAAGTAAATCCCTTTGTTGAACCGCCGCGCCAATCTAATGAAACGCACGAGAAATGATAGACGTTGCCAAGTTATACCTAGACCGGCAAGATCCTAGGTCGAGGGATATGGCCAGCTTAGTAGCCGTAGGCAGCAAGGGCCTTGGAGGTCTCCTCCTTGACAGCAGCGTTCTTCTTAGCATCGGCCAGTTGTCGGGCAGCAATCTTCTTGCGCTCGTAGTAGGCGGCACCCTTGGCCTTTCTTCGCTCCTCCAATCTGCATAGGAATTAGTTGTGTCCGGATCACAAAACATCAGCGTAACATACCGAGCAACGACGTCCTGGTACTTCCAGCCAACCTCGTGAGACAGACGACCGACAGTGCAGAACTTGCGGCCGGGCTGGAGTCGGAGAACGCGGAGAGCCTGGGGAACGACGACCTTCTTGGTCTTGTCGTAGGGAGGGGGGACACCCTCGAAGACCTTAAGGCGCTCGAGAGCGGCGGCACCACGGGCAGTCTTGTGAGGCATCATACCACGGACGGCCTTGTAGAAGATTCTGGAGGGAGCGCGGAAGTGGAAGGGACCTATATCGAGTCAATGACTGGTGTCAAGTGTTGAGAAACGGGTTCGACTCACCACCGCGGGTGGGGTTGTAACGGGTGATCTTTCGGAGATGGGCGTGGTACTTGACTGTATGAATGGTCAGCTTGATTGTTCTTGTGGTGATATCGCTGTGGTGTTTGTTCCAGACGATGTTCGGCCACAGATCGAAGTCGTGTGGTATCGTGGGGTAAACGTACGCTTCGCACGGAAGAACTCTCCAGAGATGTTGAGGGCCTCACAGCGGACGATAACGATCTTTTGACCGCTAAGGAGCTGCTTGGCGACAATAGAGGCGAGTCGGCCAAGGAGATGGCCCTTGCCATCGATGACGACCTGTAAACGCACACAACGGTCAGCGAAATGCATCTTCAAGACCAATATTCCCATGCGAAAGAAAACGACGACCAGAGTGCACAGCAATTGTAGACGCAGACTGCTGAGATCCCCAAAGCATTCCCAATCCCAAAGCCAGCACCTCCCAGCCGCGCACACAAGTCGTCTTGCCTCATGGCACAATATGAATGGTGTTTTAGTCGATGGTACTCACAACTTGCTCGAAGCTCGACATCGTAACCGTCTTTTCTGGGGGAATTAAAGAAAAGGAAAGAAGGGCAGCTCAGTCGACGGCTAAGACAAACAAATCCTCAAACCGGTCGGCGAAGATCTGTGGTTTGCTGTGCTGCTGGGGTTAGTCGTCCCTCGAATGTTGGGTGCAAGTGGTCGCGATAGTGATTGACGGGCGAAAAATCCAAGGGCCGCTTGAGGGCTCGTTGTGCCTTGTGAGTAAACCGCGCTAGCCTTATGTGGCAAAGGGCCTCTTCCAGCGCAAGCGACTGCTGAAGGTGCTTAGGTCTGTTAGCCCTAGAGGGTTGACCCGAGGAATTGCCGACATGCACCAAACAATGTCCATTTCGGGGTCTTTTCGCACGTGATGTCGAGCCTGAATCTGGGATCTGGGCTGCATTATGACAGTCAGTCCAAGACATGATAAGGGACTGTTGCCGAGGTTGACATCATAAGTGGTTGTTTACTGGATGTTCAATATTGAGACTGTATGGTTTTCAAATTAAAACAGTGTGACTTTGCTCAATGCTGTCTATCGTTGTCATTATCGTCAAGGCAAATAATCCTTGAATCTATTGTACAGCTTTTCTATATCAAGAACAATCAATGATGGTGGTCGATATAAGTCGTTCCCAGTAACGCCTGCACTCAAACCAGACAATCTTTTCGACTTCCGATAGTAACATTCAACACCGTCGCTTAATTGCGGGCTAGAGCTTCCTTCGCAACGTCCAGATCCTTCAACGTATTCTGAACCTGCCTTACCAATTCTTTCCTTCGCGCTCTGACCTCTGGCATTCCTTCGGCTTCAACTCCGTCCAATTTTAGCATGATGTGCATCATGATGCTTTCAGATAGTTTGCGATGATCCTCCTCTCGCTTCTTGGGGTCTGAGGGCGGCGACGCAATGTAGTCAGAGGCCAAAGGCAACCACTTGATCTGGAGCTCAACGGCAAGATCGTCCAAAACCTTCATGGGACCACTGGTGGCGCCTGAAGATGTGGGTGGTGCTGGAGGTGATCTAGGGTGGTCAAAAGTAGAAGCGCTGTCGCGAGGGCTACCGGATAGAGAATCACCGTCGCTAGTGATACCCTTCTTCTTATCACGCTTCTTCTTGCGGCGACGGGTCTTCCTGTCGTCTCTAGGAGCATCGACAACAACCATCTCCTCCTCTGAACCGCTGCTGACATCATCAATCTCGGGCATGACTGCCATCAGCTCGCTGTTGTTTTTCACACCATAATCTCGAATTGGTGCCATAGGGTCCTTGAGCTGCTTTCCCTTGTAGAGAAGCTTGATGCGAGATGTTCCGCGCTCGGGGAGTTCCATCATAAGGCCAACCCGATCCTTCACATCTATCACTCGCAGCTTTCCATCTCCGATCGCATAGGCGGGGAAGTGAGCCGGATATGTGATGCCTCGATTCTTAATCAAGAGGATATCATCTTCCGGTGCTGGTGGGGGTGCAGTCGAGTGGGATCTAGGATAGTATCGTTCTTCGGTGACGCCATCGAGATCTTGAGAGGTAATGTAGCTAAAATCGTCGTCGGTGACAGCGGGGACGCCGCTCGGCATGGAGCTGTAGGGCGAGATCTGTTCGCGGCCGATAGACCAGCCGTATCTCGACATTGTTAAAGGAACGGCGAGCAGAACGGCGAGACTGCTATAGACGAGGGTTGGAGGGACACCGAGAGTGTCTGATATATATCCGCTCGAATCTTGAAAGGCAGACGAGAGGTTAGCCAGCGCCCCGTTGAGGTAGGACGTGACGTTTTGTAAGGCACCGGGAGATGCCACGATTTCTTGGGAGGAATCCACCTTGTTCGACGGTTTTTCTAAGGTGGTCCAAAAAAGGACACCCTAGAGGCAAATGGGAATACGGGTGTAGTAATTGACCAAGGTCCGGACAGGAAGAGTGTCAGGACAGGGCGGTCGGTGACAAAGCTGAGCGACTGGTGGTTCTCTTGTGATCGACCCGTGGGCTGATGTGGAGCGACGAGAACAGGTGGGCTGCGCTGTAATGCGTGCGACGACAACCAGAAGCTTGCAAATGGCGGCAGAAGACGACGATCACGACCCTTAGGCCAGGGTCTTTGAGTGGCTAAAGGTATCTAACCTGTCTTGTCTGGTAGTCTTGCGCAACCCGGCGAGTTGGCAGTACCGTAGTGACACAAGGCGAAACTGGGCAAACGGGTGTATTGGGCTGGGCTCGCTGAGCGTAACACTGTGAGGGGCTTAGGCTTCGGTGCAGCGCAGATTATCGACGTCTTTTTTCCCAGGCCAAGCCGTAGCGCACTGCAGTGCAGGACCGCAGGTAGCGTAGTCGCCGTGTTGATGATGACGGGGGCGATGCAGGCAGGAAACCGGGCAGCTTAGGGGACGCTTGAAAACTGCAAGTCGTGGGAGCCGCGATTGGTCGAGATGTGGGCAGGAGGGGGATAGACTGTATGTACAGTACAAGAGGTCGCCCCAGCAGAAACAATTCGAATGCAAGAAATATGCGTTGTAGATTGCTCTCTTGTTTGGGAATAGCAAAAGCACGTATCACGTTGACTTGTGTTGCGATGGTGAAAGGTTTAGAAACCCCTAGCACTCAGCAAGAGGGAGAGAGGCCAGATTTGGATTTCTAAATTTGATACCTTAACTTAGCCTATGGACGTGGTTTAATCTCAGCCAAGAGCCGCACGGGGGATCCGACAACGCCTCTCCCCTAGGTTCATGGCCTGACAATTTGCAATCGAAACCTGGGGGAATGTGTCAGACTGTTCTAGCGGGAAAATGGCAATCAGGGGGTCCAAACGCCGCTAGATTTGAGCTGGAGTTTTCCTTTGTGATGGACAGATATAGAGCATAACTGTTATGGATAACATTAAATAATAAACAGTCAGTATAGATAGTAAGTATTTCTCAATTCGCAGCTGTCCTAATTCTGGGAAATCTCCAATCCTGTCATAGGACGCAGGGCTGATGTCAGACAAAGTCTTCCATCAATTATCATGAAGTTGTCAGTCATTTCGTTGTGGACAGTGATCAAATCTGAACCACTTTAGACTTGTCTTAGATCATCGTCCGGTTTCAATGCCATGCCTAACCCAATAAGAAGTTAAAACAACAATCAGAAACGCATGGCTAAAACTGAGCTCCATTCGTCGAATGACTATTGCGTCGTTGAACTATTTTGGCCCCTCTTGAAGTGGAGGCTGATATTGACTTATGGTTATTAGTGACCCCGATGAACCACAGTCAGATCTCTGTTTGAGGCTGCTGTACTGAACTATATATACGTACATCTATGAAATTTCCCCGTTGGTCATTCTAAACTCTTTATATATGCCGTTTCTCCGTTTGATGACTCTATCGTTGGAAGGTTGATATTGCAACCAGTTGGTCGCTTACCCTACTGCAACTGGAGGTGAAGACATTCGCACGCCAAGATGGCGGATCTTGACAAACATCTTGATGGGACTATATGATGAAGAAAACAACAGGAGGGTTTCAGCCCCATAAACAAGAGTTGTTGTTCTAACTATCTGGTTAAGCCATCTGTCACTAATAATCATCCACTCACTAACAATCATCCGCTCGCTAATAGTCGTCTGCTCACTAATACAAGGATTCGTCGGCAATTACCCATGGACAAACCAGTACAAGCGGGCATTTGAGCTTACGGGATTCTTCAAAACACCAATTGGAACTATCATCATTCTCTCCAACTATGTAAGTAAGTATTTACAAATAAACTCAAATCAGGCGTGAATTCCACTCGCTGCTACACAGAACACATGAATACATCATCGACACTTGATTCCAAAGGGCTTGATTACTAATGCAGAGCTAGCAATTCATTGCATCATTGTATTTTTGAGTCCCCGAATTCGCCGTTTCCACTCAATCCATGACAAAGCAATCGCCAGCCAGGTCTGAACTGAGTTTCCATACATGATTGATCGCGCAATTCTGTCCCTCTCTATCTGCCCCTCGGAATAAATACCTCCCCCACTCCTGCACAAGCTTCCCCATGAGTTTCTTTCGATCATTCTTCACTCGCGCAACAAGTCCCGGCACAATGTCTCAAGCATCAACAAAGGTTCAGCAACTCATTGACAACAACTCTGTTGGTACGTAAACTGATTTCTTTCCGTCGCAAATAATGCGCCGTGGCTAACTTGTTTGCAGTTGTCTTCTCCAAGTCTTACTGCCCGTACTGCAAGCAGACCAAGAATGCTTTGGATGAACTGAACGCTGAGTACGAGCTCCTCGAGCTCGACGAAGTTCGTAAGTCGAACAAGTTCCAATTACGTCATATATCAGTTTCTAATACCTTATAGCCGATGGCTCTGCTCTCCAAGACGCTCTCGAGCAGATCTCTGGCCAGCGAACCGTCCCCAACGTCTACATCAAGCAGCAGCACATTGGCGGCAACTCTGACCTTCAGAGCCTGAAGTCTGCCAAGAAGCTTACCGCTTTGCTGAAGGAGGCCGGTGCCCTGAAGGTGTAAGAACTACCAAGCGTTACGACTGTCGGACACGACGGGCTAAGGAAATATGATGTCTTCAGTTCCAGGCTCTAGGGACGTCTTTGTAAACCGCATACGACGTAGACACATTGGGTTGTAGATCAGGATTAGATGGTGTTACAGCTTGGGCGAAATGACCCATATGAGTTGAATTCATGACCTTTCACAATGACTTGCCCTGTTGTGCTTTGTGCCTAGTGATACATGCTAAATATCCGTAATGTACATATTTTCGCTGTTAGCTTAACCCTCTCACAAAACCTGCGTGGCAACGGTGCCAACAGGTCTCTCAACAAATTCCATGACGCCATTGATAATGTTCTTCCTGGCCTCCTCTGACGCAACTTTGCTGCCAGAGAGGTAGTTGAGCCACAGCAACCTGGAAATGCGTTCATCTTCAACACTTCCTAAGACGGTCTTCTGGGGCTCCTTGCGTGTACCGTCGTTGTAGCTGACGGTCAGCTTGCCAGTAGCGTCTCTGATAAGTAGCAGTTCGTTCTTTTTGGCCACCAGACCGCGCTGGAACAGGACCTTGAAATGCTTCATGGCGTTTCCAAATTCCTCATCATTATATGCGGGATTGCGCCCTGAGCGAGCCTGGATCGCCCTCACGAAGCCGTCGCGCATGTGGGGGAAGTCAGTATCCCGGACTGGGATGATACGGAACGCTGAGCGGCAGCCAGCATCCTTCAGAATCGAGTTCCATGTCTCTTCTCCCTCTGTAGCATCCTGCAGCACCCTTCGCAACTCGTCCTTTTCAGAAGGAATCAGTGTCGTGGCCATAGGGTTGATCTTCTTGACCAGGTAGCGCTGAAGCTTCTCGACATCTTGGGTAGCAACATAAAAGCCCGCGACATAAACCTCGAATCCAAGGAAGGTCACTGTCCTTGTTCCCAGCCCGACCAGCGTAAATTCCGTACCGTGCTTGTCTGTAACCGCAGCAGCAATTGGACCAGCGACGTCACCGGCTGCGCCAACACCGTCGACTTCTAGTGTTCGGGGAAATAATTGAACGGTTTTGTTGCCTGTAGGAACGACCTCATGCCCATCCTCGTCATGAATAACCACTTTTCGCTTCTCACCCGCCTCAGTCTTGAAGATCTCCGTCGGCACTTGTGTATCGCATTTGATAGCTCTCTTTTCTTTTTCTCCCTGTACCTCAATGGCCTGCTTGAGCTTCCATGCCGTGTAGACGAAAGAAACGATACCGGCAATGGCACCGGCAGTCAGGAAAGCAGTTCGGTTCTGCTCGTAGTCTCGGCGCTTCGAGTTAAGCTGGTTGACATCAAGATCATCGGCCAGGCGACTGTTTCGCTGTGAGAACAGAGTCCGACGAGTGGTTCGGGCCACAGCGCATCGGGTGTGGGCTGATGCGCGAAGCACAGGGCGAAGAGTTGAAGGGCGGAGCATAGTGGCAACCGCGATAGAATGTAAGCTATCAAACCACAGGCTAGCAAAACAGACAAACGAATTCTGCTGGGACAATATCTCCAAGTAGATGAGCTCGTGGTGATGGTCTGAAGTGCTAGTATGGAACTGTGATCGAAGAATTGCGGAACAAACGGGTAAACCTTGTCCGGGTAAGAGCCCCACATAGACTACCCCGTCAATGACAACTACGTCAGCGATGCCATCGTGAGGGGTCCTACCCTGTACCTGACTCTGAGAGGAAACAGATTATGATGCTTTGGGTATAGACGTCATGACGGAGATGAGTAGAGACGAGATGATTGCTGGGTAGATATCTAGTGAGTTTATCTTAAACTCACTAGCAATATCAAATTAGATTAATCTCCTGGCATAAGTTATAGAGCTAGGATTGTGGGCGCAAAGACTGGCGGCGTGATGATTTCATATTCATATCTCTCCAGCATAACCTCTGTTCTAGGCATGGGCGAAATCTTCAGAAAACACGATTTAATATTCCAAATAATTATCCACATGGCTAAGGAAGACATGCTCTGTTTCCAATTACCATAGATAAATCAATGACAAATATAGAGTACCCCCGTCTAATTACTTAGTACCTACCCAACATCCAAATTGCACCTGATCTATTAATGACTCAAGCCACCTGCATGGCGGGTATTGATTCGTCCCTGCAACATTTCAACCTCAAATGAAATCATTTTCTCATCCTCTATGCAACCCAAGTGTATCCCATGCTTGTCATCTTCCCCGCAGTAACAACACCTTAGGATCGAGGTGTAAATAAACCAAGCACGCGGTTGACTGAAACATGCATCATCTGTCGCGTTGAAACTAGGTCAACACCAAAATTATAAGTCACACACGAGCATCACAGTCGAAACAAGAAGAACAAGACCCGCAAACTTCAGACCCCTGACCTAACCAGTCTGGACAAAAAAAGACGCCCGTGTCAACCCCACTACGGTCATCCCGCCCGACTACGACGTAGGAGGAGATCTAGGCTGGGGGATCATCTGGCCTGGGCTCACTGGATCGATCGCATTTAATATTTGGGGTCAGGCCGAGCGCTTGTAGAAAGTTTGTTTGTAGGTTAAGAAGAGGTGGTTCATAAGGAGTAAAGATATCTTCTGTTCTTTCTGCAGTATATATCTTTATCCTCTATTCAGAGGTCTCGCCTGAACGCCAGTGCTTTTAATAAACATCTACTTCAAACTCATGTAGATGGGAGTCTTGACTCTTGAGTACTAGGTAGTTGGGGAAAACAGTGAATTAACTATGCTTTGCTCGTAGCGCATGAGGGCGGCAATTTGCAGGGGACGCGGCTGAAACTTGGGAAATAAACACAAACGCCCCTCGTGGGTACTTCTGACTCTCCATTATTTGACTGTGTCATAAGTGTTGTTTTCCCTGCTTTTTAAGTACCGTAACCGCAGCCCAACTGAACCCGACTGACCCTGGCACTAGACACTAAAGCCCAGCACCAGAAAACCTCCGCCCCATTTTGGCTTTCACCTTGCCAAACCAAACCCAAACCAACACTCCCTCCACTGCCGCCGCACCGTTCAACAACTATCATCATTAACCTCATCACCGCCACGAAAGAACCTCTTCTGCCCGAACATTGACTTTTTCGCATCGCGTTGCGACTGCGTTTATGATCCTTGCTTACCAGACGACTGTACTCGGCGCCGTCATTCTGCGACCTATAACTCGTTAACAGCCGCCCACTGTTGTTGCTTAAGAATCACCCTTGTGATCCCTGATCTCCCGCCCTAATCCTGCCCAAACATCCTCGAGAAACGTCGCCTTACCGAACCTTGCCAAGCCGTGTCTGCGTCTATATCTGAAGCGCTTTTTTCTACCCACCTATAACATGGCCGCTGCTGCCACCGCCGCTGCTCGGCCGGGCCCTGCACCCGCCGACGAGCAGGAAGATTCTCGATCCTCATCCTCTTCAACTTCCCCCGCGCCCGCCGATAACGAAGAATCCGACTTCTTTCTCGGAGCCAACGACTCGCAGTCCAGCATCGGCGTCCCAAACTTTCAAGATATGCAGGTCGAGGACGCATGCCAACCGCCAGTACATCGGTTGCCAAATGAGATCCTCATCGGTGTGTTTGCCAAACTGGGCTCTACCTCTGATCTGTTCCACTGCATGCTTGTTTGTAAGCGCTGGGCTAGAAACACAGTGGATCAACTATGGCATCGACCTGCGTGCACAAATTGGAGGAATCATGGTATCATATGCCAAACGCTGCAACTAGAGCATCCATCGTTCAGATACCGCGATTTTATCAAGAGGCTCAATCTCGCTTCCCTTGCGGATAAAATCAACGATGGGAGTGTGATGTCCCTTGCCGTCTGCACTCGCGTCGAACGCCTGACCCTTACGAACTGCCGTGGCCTCACTGACTCTGGGCTGATTGCCCTTGTCGAGAACAGTAATTCACTACTGGCACTTGATATTTCCCATGACAAGAACATCACTGAAGAGTCTATAAATGCTATCGCCAAGCACTGCAACCGACTGCAAGGTCTCAACATCACCGGCTGTGAGAACATCTCCAACGAGAGTATGATCACATTGGCGAACAGCTGTCGCTACATCAAGAGGGTAAGTTCTACAACAATATCATGCCTTGCAATGACTAACTCAACATAGTTGAAACTGAATGAATGCAGCCAGCTACAAGATGATGCTATTCACTCTTTCGCCGCAAACTGCCCTAATATCCTCGAAATCGACCTTCACCAGTGCAATCGCATTGGTAATGGCCCAGTAACATCTCTCATGGTCAAAGGCAACTGTCTCCGGGAACTGCGGCTGGCAAGCTGCGACCTTATCGATGACGATGCCTTCTTATCACTTCCTTCTGGACGAACCTTCGAGCATCTCCGTATCCTCGACCTCACCTCCTGCGTACGTTTGACGGACGCTGCTGTGCAGAAGATCATCGACGTGGCACCTCGCCTTCGTAATCTTGTTCTTGCAAAGTGTCGGAACATCACTGATGCAGCCGTCCATGCTATCTCCAAGCTCGGCAAGAACCTGCATTACGTGCATTTGGGCCATTGTGGGAATATTACTGACGAGGGTGTCAAGAAGCTGGTCCAGAACTGCAACCGCATTCGCTATATTGATCTTGGATGTTGCACCAACCTGACTGACGAGAGCGTTAAGCGCCTTGCTTTGCTGCCTAAGCTGAAGCGTATTGGTCTTGTGAAATGCAGCTCTATCACCGACGAGTCAGTTCTTCATCTTGCCGAGGCAGCGTACCGTCCCAGGGTGAGACGAGATGCCAGTGGAATGCTCGTTGGTAACGAGTATTACGCCTCGAGCCTCGAGCGTGTTCATCTGAGTTACTGCGTCAACCTGACTCTTAAGGTTAGTCCGCTTTCGAAAGTCTCGGCGATTATTACTGACATTTCGCAGAGTATCGTGAAACTGCTTAACTCCTGCCCACGACTCACCCATCTAAGTTTGACTGGAGTCGCCGCCTTCCAGCGTGATGACTTCCAGCCATACTGCCGCCAGGCGCCCCCAGGTATGTCTCGCTGTGACTGGCTCGTACTGTTGCTAATATGACTGCAGAATTCACCCAACACCAACGAGATGTTTTTTGCGTCTTTTCTGGCACCATGGTGTCTAAGTTCCGCGATTTCCTCAACACTTCACCACAGTTTGATGGATTATGGGATAACAGCTGGAATCGAGCAACAGCCTACAATTCTGGACCAAGGCCTCGTGTTCCTGTAGCCAACCAACCATCAGCCCCCGCTGGGGAGGGAGCCGACGATGAAATGATCGACGACGACAACGACTATGAGGGATTGGACGGCAGCGAAATGGTCGTGGATGCTCAGGCCCAGAACCCAATCAACGGAAACGGAACCAATGGACTGATGAACCATGGATTTCAACAAGCCATTCCTGTACCACCTCCACCACCCGGCTTCGCTTTAGGTCAGCCCCCCGCAATCTTCTTGCCATTCGCCCGTTTTCCACCTGTGCCACTAGTGCGTCACGAAGCAGGATTGCTGGGTCGAATGTTCTCTCAAAACAGCATTAACACCATATTAGAAGGCGGAAACCAACAGAATACGACGAGTCAAGCGAGTGCAGCACCTCTTGGGCATGGGGGCCCAGTGAATGGAGAATCCTCGACTGGCGCAAGCACGGCAACGATTCACCGACCCCAAGAGAACGGTGATCAATCTGACGCAATGAATTGAATGACTGGAACTTTACTTTAGCTCGATTGAACGAAACCACCAGACTTGTTTTGTGGTTCTATTACCTTTCGATGGTATGTTAGTTGGTGATGATAACCGGATGCCACTGACAACCCGAAGAACTAGAATATGCGCACTCGCGCTACGTACGGAATGGTTAGACAACACATGAGCGTACTTAGGAGTTTTGTTCTTTGACACGTCGCGGTTTGCGGCGACGACTTTTGACGGCCAGACCAAGTATACCACAGGCAAAGATGGACAACGGGAGGCAGGGCAATGATTATGCATGAGCTTTGGTTTTACAGGCTTTGATAGGAGTATAAGAAACCCCTGGCGATACGAATTACAGGGGCAGTAATTTATGACACTAGAATCATTGGCGGCTATAGGGCTCTTGGTGCATGCTTGTGATAATATGGTAGCTGACTTGATTTGTTGGCTGCATAATTAAAATATCACTCTTGCTCTGTTACCAACAGTGCTGGGAGGTCACTTGTTAATGAATATAAAGAGGCATTACAAAAAGGTATATTAATTCTAAGCTCCTGAAGTGAGTGATATTGTGATAAGTACACAACTGCTATCTTGCATGCCGGTCTGAATACTGTATTTCCAATTTATTTTGTCGATTCTAGACCTTCTCGTGGCTTGTTCGCGCACTTGCATCGGAGGTGGGATGCGTGCTGTCAGCCATGTGTCGTGTCATCTCAACATAATCATACGCAAACTCGCCAAGCTGGCCATCATCGGTGCCTAGCTCTTCCTCCTCGGGCGAGGTACGCAGAGATAGACCAGGGATGAGGTTGAGTAAGAATAAGAGAAGGCAAGTTAGAACGAAGGACCACGCGAAGACCGCCAGAGTACCAGCGATCTGGTAGCCCAGCTGTACCCAGTTGCTGTCGACCCAGCCGATAGGGTCGTACTCTCCGCCGTCGAGAGCTGCGATGGATTTGCTTTAAGGAGTTAGCAGATATTCGATGTGAGAGAAATGGGTAGGGAGACGTACGTTCCAAAAATACCGGTAAGGATGTTACCGACCATACCTCCGACACCGTGGATAGCAAAGATATCAAGACTGTCATCGACGTTGAGAAGGAACTTGAGCTTCGTAGCAAAGTTACAAATCACACCGCCGCAGACTCCGAGAATGACAGCAGCCCAAGGCTTCACGAAGCCAGCAGCAGGAGTAATAACGACGAGACCGGAGATGGCACCAGAGCAGAAACCGATGGTGCTCCACTTCTTCTCAAGGCGGTAGTCGAGCAGGATCCAGGCGATGGCACCGCATGAGGCAGCCAAGTTGGTCACGTAACATGCCATCACTGCACGAATGTTCATGGCGAGGGCAGAGCCACCGTTGAAACCAAACCAACCGACCCAGAGGAATACCGTGCCGAGAACGACGTGGGTAACATTATGAGGACGGTAGGGAAGACCGTTGTTGTGGTTATAGCCAGTACGCTTGCCGAGCATGAGGGAGTAGGCCAGGGCGCATGTTCCTGAGGCGACGTGGACAGGACCTCCACCGGCAAAGTCATAGCTGGGAAGGTTGAAGAGCCAGCCATTGGCGTTCCAGGTCCAGTAGGCGATGGGGTCGTAGACGATAGTGGACCAGAGGAACATAAAGACAATGGCAGGGAGGATGCGACCTCTGTCGGCTACAGCACCGATGGCAAGCGCAGGACTGTTGGCGTCAGTATGATATCTTTGAGAGCTTGACAGGGAACTCACGTAATGGCGGCGAACATGCCCTGGTAAAGACAAAAGAGAATGTCAGGGAGAGCAGCAGAACCGTTGGGCTCAGCAAGTGTCTTCATGAGCCCAAACTGGGTGAGATCGCCCAGGAAGGCATTTCCAGTTCGTGAAAAGGTCAGAGAATAACCCCAGAAGAACCATTGGAAGCTGATGACAGCAACTGAAATCATGGATAGCAGAATGAGTGTCAATGCAGACTTGCGACGAGCGAGACCACTGTAGAAGAAGCCCACGCCGGGGATCATAAGTAGAACGAGTACAGAACTGGTAACAAGGAAGACCAAGTGGCCCGTCTATACTTTGTTAATGGACGTCCTGGAGTAACTTTAGAGAACTTACCTCGTAGAATATGTTGAGATCAGATACACCGGACGAGTAGCCATCGTCTGCCGCGTCGGCGGTGCCGTTGTAAGGAGTCGCCATTGTGACAGGACTGTTCGCTTGTGCGACGCAAGCTCTTGATCCAAAGCTTTTCACAAGTCGAACTTACAGCTGGGAAGAATGGAACAATAAAGGGATGAGGAACCTGGGGCCAGAGCTATTTAACTCGTAGACAACTTGCGACGACAGCCGAGACAGACTGGACATGAGAGCAGGGGGAGGGTATGGCATGAAGTGTGGGGGATACGATAAGACGCCCATAGCTTTAGCAGCAATAGGAAGGATGCTCCGTCGAGTTAAGCCAAAAGAGACACATGCTTGAGTTGGTGGGTGAATCCATCTTGAGAGGATGTTGATGTGAGACCGCTTCAACACAGTTGCCAAGAATAGCTAGTTGATGATCCTCCACGGTCCCAAGACTTTGGAATGATAGGCGTTGAATGGCTGAGTCTTCTCGTGACAATGAGTCAATACTCACTTAGTTTGGCTCGTCCCAGAGAAGAAGTTCGAGTCGAGTAAGCAGTCCCCTGTTAGACTGTTCCTGAGTCTGGCACACCCAACGGTCCTTATCACCGGCATTCCGATTCGGCTGTAATTGGATGGACGCCACACCCAAATTAAACAGCCTATAGCTCCGTACTGATAAGCTCAGATATGCCTATAGGACTCGTAAATGATGGTCTCTACTTGGCAGTTGGTCCGTCCCGAACATCTTCTCTTGGCCATGTATGTACTTGACTCCGTTGATGATTTGGCGGGGTATCTTTGGAGGAAAGAGAGAATGGATTGCAGCCCTAACACCCTCGTCTGGCTATTTGAGGAATCATAGGATTGTACGGCCGCAATCACCATTTTTGGTGCTGGGTCTAATGTGCTGATTCGCTACTATCTCACAGACTTTAAGCTCATCCTTTCGAAGTGTCGACTGACGTGACACAGCCTGAATAACCATAAGACAGACCAAAATTAGATGACGAAAAAGCCCCGAAGTGAAACTGAAGCCTCGACACCCTCTCTGATGAGGTGCACTGACCTTGCGCTTCCCCAGACGCATGGCACTGCGTATCCGACATGCGCTCGCCCAAGCTTCTTATCTGACTTCACCTCGAATTCTAGTGGCAGACGTCGGTGCATGCCAGGACATAGTATATCTGATTGGATAGCCCTTATCTCTTGGCAGCTTCGGTGGAGCGCTTAGCGTTGAGACCCTGGACAAGGGATCAGGGACTAGGATCCATGTCCTTGCTTGTCATGCCGCTCGGCCGATACTTGATACAGTTGAACGTTGAGAGATGAGGATTTTTGGACGAAAGCTCCTCTTGTCTAGACTGATACTGATTATTGCTGGAATTATTCAAAGAAGCTGACTGTATTGTGCTAGTCTCTTTCTCGGGTTACCGGCAACATGGTATCACATTGAATGGTGGTCTTGCGATATGGAATCCAACACTCCGAAAGAAAGATAGAGCAACCGTTTTGGGAAGTATTCATCGAAGCAACCAAAGATTGGCATGATTTGCATCGTTTCCCCAGATTTACGAACTGTCAAACGTGCTTTGCGCCCGCAAGCTCTGAACCGAACCTCTGTTGCGCGCGTCAGCATGCGAGCTGCCCGTTCCTCGGGACGGTAGGGTAATCGGACCTCATGTATATAAGCTTGCCCTGCGTCTCATCGTAGTTCAACGGTTCCCGAAGCTTAAGCTTACTTTGGAGTTCATGGTCCCTGAAACTTGAACTGATTGCTTATTCTGGGCTTGGGCCTCAAGTTTGGGATTGCCAGTTGAGCGACGAACCCATGACCCAATCGACCACTTTACGCTTCCCTATCGACCCAACGCGTAGTTGCCCGATCGAATCTCGAAGAAAACAGTCATACGAATAGGGTCATCCATATTGGGATTGTCGTGAATGTCCTCGACACTCTTGCATGTCTTATCGGGAACCATGGACGCCATGTTGCGCTAGCATTCCTTGATTGGTCCAGCTCAGTTCAGCTCAGAGCTGTGGTACCCAAACACATCACAAGAGCGACAACTCAGCCCAGATGGCGAAACGACAGAGGCTGCTGGATTAGACGAATCATGTCAACCACCAACACTTGGCATAGATAAGGAAGACAGAGAAGTGGGAGTATCGATTGTGATTTAGTTCACCCGTGGTGTGTTTGGCGTCAAGATAAGAAATTGATGCATACCAACAGGTAGGACAGATAGCGAGTATGCGCAAATGTGCATTTTGAACAGAACCGTAACCCAGAATTGAGTCCGGAGCAGCTGAACGGATTGCAAATGGAGTGTAGAATCCCGGTTCGGTGCATGCGTAGTCACAAGATCGGATGCGGGGTGCTCAAATTCCAGTTGGGTATTTCTTTTGACTGATAATACTTTTGTTGGTCAGCTTGTACTTCAGCTTGAGTGGTATTGAACACAAGCCTCATACCATGCTTCAACTTAGATTCGAAGGAAGACTGTCGTTGAGCTGCACATGGGAGAAATATGCTAGTCGAGTGTGGTAGCTGTCGTGCTGTTCTGGGGAATTGCGCCAATGCTGCTAGAGTGTTGGGTGCTGCACAGAGTTTAGAGTTTCTGTCAATCATGGTCTGATCCGACAGTCAGTCATATCATGACTTCAGCTCGCTTCTCCATTCAGCTTCCAGTTCTTCAAGGCACTTAGCAACCTTCCATGGCGCTTCCTCTTCCAGAAACGTCCTGTTCTCATCGGATATCTTGTCAAGGACGTATTTGCTAACCGTCTCGGCATCTCTCTCCTTGGGCCGTCCGATACCAACAGCAATTCGTACAAATGGTGACTGAGGAAAGTTCTTGTCCGAAACACATCCCTTGACGCTCTTTATGCCGTTGTGACCTTTGTGACTTCGGTCCCAGGCTGTAAGACGTACGACTCCCAAGTCCTTCTCGAGTTCATCATGTACAATGACTAAACTGAGTGATGCTGGATCGTGTTGTTGAGTCATTTCCTTCCAGACTTTATTGACAAAGCGTCCGGAGATGTTCATGAGAGTAGGTGATTGAACTAGAGTGTATTTTGGTCCTTGAGATGCAAGGCATTTTGTGTTTCCAAGTGTTACCTCCCGGAATGAAGGGTTCCTTAAGGCCTTAGCAAGGCCATTGAGAGCAAAATGGCCTGCAGAATGAAGACTTGCATATTTTGGCAAGGGATTCCCCAGGCTGACAACCAGGAATCGAGGAGTAAACATTCTGTACAACGCAGGACCTGATATCAGAGCGTGGATCAAACTCTTTTACTTGGGCCAGATCTTTACACGTGATCACGTGCCTTAAATTCAGCAACTTACACAGCCCCATCGCTGACGTCGATCATCCGATTGGGCTGCCAGGCACTGAGCTAGTGTGGCTGAGCTCCAGTTTTGTCGTCACTGTGTATCCCAACTTCCATGTTTATTGCCAACTCCTATGATATAACAGCAACACCACAACGATACACCCTCGAGCGCAATTACGGCTTTCCGTCGAACTATCCCATAACCGAAGCGAAAAAAGTCATTCAATAATCACAAATCTTTCACTATGTCGTGGGCGGGTAGGAGAACCATCACCCCGCAATCTGGAACAGAGGGGTCTAACATGAGGCAGGGTTCAAGAAGAATGTCGGGCGCGCGACGACGCAGGTCATGATGAAGACCGGTATGCGATTTGGTCGGCATTTTTATGAATGAAGCTGATTGCAATGTAGGGCACGTGGAAAAGACAAACGACCGTGATTACGAGGTTGAAGAGAGGTCAGCAATACCGTAACCAGGAGGAGACAATGTCTAACCGAAACAGACGATTTAAAACCATGGAAGCCGCTGCACTGCGGCTACAAAAGGAATCAAAGGGATACCTTGACTCCCTCAGAGGTAGGTCTATGATATACGACACATGACACTCGACGCTAAAACCCGACTTAGCCATGACCGCATCACAAATGCGAATCGCCGAAACGATAGATGCGTTCTACGGCGACTCCGGCGCAAAGGACGGCGTTAGCAGAAGCTACAAGCAAGCTGTCGAAGACCTAGACGCCGAAACTATCAAAGCCCTCGATGGCCCTTACCGAACAACTGTCCTCGACCCCATCACACGCTTCTGCGCCTACTTCCCCGACGTCAACGAGGCGATCAAGAAGAGAGCCCACAAATTGCTCGACTACGATGCCCTCCGCGCAAAGGTGAAGCGTCTCGCCGAGAAGCCCGACAAGGATGCTACCAAGCTGCCCCGTACGGAAAAGGAGATGGAGATGGCAAAGGTTGCTTACGAGCAGTTGAACGAGCAGCTCAGCTCAGAGCTACCCCAGCTTATCGACCTCCGAGTGCCGTACCTTGACCCCACTTTCGAAGCTCTTGTCAAGATCCAGCTGCGTTTCTGCGCCGAAGCCTATTCGCGTATGGCGCAAGTACAACAGTATCTGGATGCTGACACAAGAGATCAGTATGCTGAGGGACAACTTGATGCCAGGGTGGAGCAGGTATTGCAAGAGATTCGGGAGTTAAGCATCAGCGGCACGGTATAGAGTTTCGACTGGGGTTTTATGTCTAATCAGGACTGGAGAACGGCGTACGGATCAGTTGCTTTCTGTAGATATCTACTAGTACCATGAGTATTCATGAACCAGTAGATTTAAGTCCATCAAGGCTTTTGGGACACATCTTTTATGTGTAGACCGCTTGCTATGGCTCTCTATTACTGCTATTTCCCCTGCCCATAAGCGAAACGCTTTTTGCTGCTAACTCAACGGAGTTGTGCTTGAATCCTTCATCATCTCAGCATGTGCATCTCCCATTCGAATATAAGATACCCGTACTTGAATACTCGTAACAGGAACCGATTATGCGGTATCAACTTCAGACTCCGACCCTGGAGACTCGGCCTTCTTAGACCTTGGCACTTCGAGCATTGGCGCCTCAGTCTTTTGTGTTTTAGACTGCTTTTCTTCTGTGTCTGTTTTCTCAGAATCTGCCTCCTCCGAGTCACGTTTGCCTGGGCGCATAATGGACCACACCTATTGTCCTATATTTCGCCCATTCCCTAACCCAAACAGATCACTCAAACTCAATCTCCTGCCCATGGCTTGCATGGCCGGACCGGCTTCGGGACCCTGCGTCTCAACGGGACCACCAGCGCGAGCAATTTTCCATGCCTCTTGAATAATAGCAGCATTCACCTCTCTCGTCTCATCCTTGTCGTTGTGAATCCACACTCCCAATACCTTGTCACCCTTTTCCCAGTCACCCTCGACTTTCATAATGACGAGTTCGCCTGAGACTTCGGCGTGGGTTACCCTCGAGAGGTCCACGATCACATTGTCCAGTCCTCTTCTGTTGAGGACAAAGACACAAGCTCGCGATACCTGGCCAGGATCTTCGGGGAGTGGACTCTGCGCGCAGACAAACATGGTACCTTCAACGCCAGACTTTTCCCAACTCTCGGAAGTGCTGTTGAACGTGTAGATGACGGCATTGGCAGCTATGCTGAGGATGGTGTGGATGGAGGGGAGGTAGCGCTGCAGCACGGAGAGGTTGAGCTCAGTGTTTGTGCGTGGAGGTGGTGGCGCGTAGTCGGTATGTATGGCGGCGGCATCGGATTCGTAATCTGAGACAGCGGGTATGCGGTTTGAGGGTTGACGGCTGTGACGAGGCTTTCGTGGTGTTTGTCGACTCATGATGCTTGTGGTGGTTTGAGTTGGGCACGATTTAACGTGAGTGAGTCGCAATAACTAGTTGGGGTAATGTTGTTTCGAAGGGTATTGTCAGCCTATGCAATATGTATGTAGAGCTATAAGAGAAGACCGGGTGTCGCGTGATCGACAGTTCGTTGTGGTATGGAAGTTGAAGTTTACTATTGACAGGCACGGCTGCGCATGCTTGGGCGCTGCCCGCTAATGCTAATGGATGCTTATCGATAAGTCGCAAGATGACGCTGCGGGGCGCTGAGCTGGACCCTTCCAACACCACCATCCAACACTACGGTACAACTTCGACGTCATACGTAGGAGCTGAGGTTTATATCCCTTTTGTAACCCCTTTTTCTGTTTAACAGCATTCTTTTGGCACGGTCACGGGCCAAAAATCATCCCTTACCTCGCGCCTACGCTTGAGCCAGGTTGTTCGAAGTCATGATCTAGAGAACGACAAATCGACCTCCCCGCGATATCCTAAGACGGTGCCGTAAATATAACTCGTCTCTTTCGTCCACTGCGACAATACCGACGGTCATGGCTGAAGAAAATGACCAGTCCCCTGGTTCTGAACTGGAGGATCCCACGTCCACGACACCTCAGTCTCTCGCCAAAGCTGTTCATGCCCGACGAGCAGAATTTGTACGTCCGCATAGCCTAAAGGTCAAGATCGGGACGTGGAACGTGGCTGCTTGCACGGGCACTGATAAAGATCTTGCGACCTGGTTCACATGCGGCGAAGGTTTAGACCAACAATTGACAAGCCTCAATCTCGCCCAAAATAGTGCTGTGGAAAGGGATAACAACGGCGATGGGACCTCGAAGCCGTTGCACCTGACTGCTGGGGGCGACATTGGTCTTTACGTGCTGGGTTTGCAGGAAATTGTTGATCTCAACACGACTAAGGAGTATATGAACCGTGCAGTTTATACAGATACGACTGTTATGGATAAATGGAAGCTCGCCCTAGAGGCTGCATTGCCTCCAGGGTACGAACTTATCACAGCGGAGCAGATGACTGGCTTGCTGCTTCTAGTATATGCTTCTCCGGAAATTGCGCCTACGATCAGCAACGTCAGTACGAAGCAGGTTGGAACTGGTCTACTAGGCTATTTTGGAAACAAGGGTGCAGTTACGACACGACTACTGCTTGGTGAAACAACTCGCATGGTCTTTATAAATAGCCACTTGGCTAGTGGTGCTGGCTCTTCTTATTTAGACCGCCGGTGCTGGGATGTTAGTCAAATTCTCTCGCGAACTCAGTTTGACCCAGTCATTCACTCGGGTATTGAGGAAGAGGAAGGAGAAAAGATTGGCGATGAGGATCTTGCTTTCTGGTTTGGAGACCTGAATTTCCGCTTGGAAGGGTTACCTGGGGACGATATAAGACGGCTGCTCACGCTGCATGCCCGAGGCGAATATGGCGCGGGCGAAGAGTCACAGCCCCCTGGCGAGCAAGGTATAATCGTCATGAAGGGTTCGGATAGTGACGATGATTCGTTATCAACAAAGCGGTCACTGCATTCGAGGGAGGAAAGCTTTGATACTGCAAGCGATCTACCAGATCCTGATGACTTTCCCGAAGACCCCAGCCAAGATCCTACGTCTTTGCAGGCCACGATCGATTCTTTGCTTCCCCATGATCAATTGCGAAGAGTTATCAAGCAGCGGAAAGCGTTACATGATGGCTGGCAAGAGGGTTCAATTACATTTCTCCCAACATACAAATACGATATTGGCACTGTTGGCCTCTTCGACTCGAGTGAGAAGCAAAGAGCTCCAAGTTGGTGCGACCGCATTTTATTCAGGACTCGGAAAGATAAGCAGGATTACGAAACAAAGATTAGAGAGGAGGCGGAAGCCAAGAAAAAGGATGAAGAGATGAAGTCTAGGGGAATTGAGGAGGACGAGGATGTTCTTTTCAGCTACGATCCTGACGCAGATGGAGAAGACCCCGTGGCATCGACTGACACGCTGGGATATGACGAATATGAAGATAACGATGAGCCGGAAGCTGAGGAAATCATCACAAAAGATGGGTTCCATGATCGTATAAACCTGGAGATTTATGCTTCACATCAGCGTATCACGTCGTCAGACCACAAACCCATCACATCAATCTTTACGCTTGACTATGACGCTGTTGTGCCGGACCTTAAGGCCAAAATTCATGCGGAGGTGGCGCGAGAATTAGACAGAGCCGAGAACGAGGGCAGACCAGGCATTACGGTTGTCGTGGAAGGCAGTGAAGGGAATGAGGATAAGATTGTTGATTTTGGCGAAGTTTATCCCCTTGAGAAGCAGACCCGTCACTTGACGGTTGCTAACACTGGGAGTGTCGCGGCGACCTTTTCGTTCGTGACGAAGCCGACAACAGAAGATGGAGACGATACTGTTCCTGAATGGCTGAAGACGATATTTATATCTGCAGACGAAGAGTCCGATGCCTCTTTGGGTGCTACAGTCACACTTGATCCTGGAGACACAGCTTCCGTTTTGCTGGAACTTCAGGTATCTGCCATCCCCCACATTCGCGCCTTGAACGAAGCTCGCTCCAGGGTCGAAGATGTCCTGGTTCTTCGCATAGAAGACGGCCGGGATCACTTCATCCCCGTGCGTGGAACTTGGCAGCCATCTTGTCTGGGACGCTCTATTGCAGAGCTGATAAGAATACCGGACGGCGGTATTAGGAAGTTTGTTGAAAAGAAGGACATCAAGGGGGCAATTGCTTATGACTCAGACGTGCAATGCTCGGCGCCAAAAGAGCTGTTTAAGCTTACAGAGGTGGTGCAGACTCTTGTGGAGCGCAGTCTTGCTGAAGCTACGATGCTTGAGGAAGAGGTGTTGCCGCGGGATCCGGGGTGGCCGTTGGAGTCTTCGACTTGGAGGGTAGGGGAGTCTGATATGCAGGATGCAAAAGTCAAACTTGTGTCTGCTCTCGACAACGATGCATCTCTTCTTGATGCGCTTCCGCTGGAATGGCCCGCTTCCTTCAAATTGGAGGTTGTGTCTTCCATCCTGCTACTTTTCCTCGAGTCACTTACTGATGGACTCGTCCCTACTCATCTATGGGCCAAGATAGCTATCTCACTACCCAATGTAGCCTCTTCGTCTGTGGGTGCTTGGTCTGATACAAAGACGCAAATTCTCGACATTCTCTCCTCAGCACCCAACCACAATATCGCATTTGTCTTCCTCACAGCTACGCTATCTCGAGCAGCTTCGGACCTCACCCCTGTGACAAATGAGCCCAAAGGCGGACTCTCTCGACGCTTGAGTTTCCGTCGTGGGAACGCACAAGATGACGACTCCAAGAAGCGACAGATGAGAGAACGTAGGTACGCCGAGATAGTAGGGCCACTGGTCTGTCGTGTAGACGACAAGGACAAGGGAGCAAAGGATCGAGCGCGGACGGTCGTGGAAATGTTCATAAGGCGTGACGAGAGCTAGAAGCCACCGAATCGCAAGATAAGGGTTATGCGGGCGAGTGTTTGAGAACATGGCGATGGGAATTAATCTGGGGGTTGTTTTGTTAGTAGAGTTATACCAGCTTCGTTTCGATATAATCGTAAGGGGTTTGAAGGCTAGGGTACAAACAAAGGAATAGAGAACATGAATCGAACATTATCAAAGGTTGAAATATACGAACAAGTGTGATAGTGCAATGTCAAACGAAGTATAGATGGCCTGTTTCAAGTCTTTGAGCGCTGCGTTGTTCCTGCTTTGTGCAAAGGCGTTGGAAATTTGCAATTCAAGTAAAATACCAAGTATCTATCATGTCTCTATGCTCTGTTTTATTTTATACCATTCATCTTGGTCTCATCTCTCCTTTTTGCTGGGACAATTATCCTGTGGTCGGCTGTCTGTCACTGGCGATGGCATCGCTTTCCGCAACTCAGCCATCTCTCCCCTGCTAAACAGGAACTCGTTGATATAAACCCTTTCTCGAACCCAAGGGGCCCTTCCCTACAGGTACTTGGTTATAGCTAACCCACAGTGAATCACTGCAGCTTTAATTCTTCCACCTGCCGGGCCCGTAAACCATAACCGCTGAGCCTCGCTACCTACTTGTTTGTATTTCTTCCGCAAGGCTTCTTTTTTTGCCCACGCCATTTTCAACTTTCTTTTCTTTTCTCTTGCAACTACACCACTCTTTTGAGAATAGCCTTTTGATCAACTATTTTGACCGTATCACTTCTTTTGGCCCAAACGCGGCGCTTGATAGTGCTCCCCGTAGAGAACTCGACTTGTTCATCTGCTTCCAACCACACAGGTAAGGTGACTCTGCTGAACCTTGTTCATGGAGGTCAAATTAACCTTTTGGCAGCAACAGGTGTTCGTAGCATGTCGTTCTGGATACCAAGATTCCATGACACGGCCAAGATGTCGCTAGCCTTTCGACATATTACCCTCCGCCGCGGCGAGAAGCATCACGAAGACCTCATCGCTCTTCGAACGCGTGCTCTGAAGTATGCTTCCCCTGATGCTATCCGAATCTTTTCCATTTGTGTCGACCTCCCTCCCCAAGAAGCCCGGGAGATCGAGGCTCTACAAGACGCATCCAAAGAGAGTAAATACAGCTTTGGTACACATGAACCCACCTCCTTCGAGAATGAAGAAGGTCACGATGACAACGATATATCGTATTCCAGCTTTGATAAGGGAGAACTAGCTGGCAACGCCATTCCTTGGCTCCGTCTTCGGGAAGTCAACTACCAGCGTCCCAACCCCCCAATCCACGAAGATGTGAACACCAACGTTTCGCATACAACCACCGACCATGAAGGGGATGTTGCTATGAAAGAAGAAGACTCAGACGATAGAGGTTCCAGTACATCTACCTCGGACGCTGGAGACGACCTGGACTACCAGAAGTGGATTGATGAGAATACCCAGAACGGTGCCGTGATGCCCCTGAACCTTGACGATCGCGAGGATTACCAGTCCGAAGCTTCAACAACGGACGCGAGCAATTGCATTGACTACCAAAACTGGATGTACGACAACTCGGATGGAAACCATGGCATTCCCATCGATCCTTGTCTCGAAGACACCCCCATGCCCAACGCTCTTGATCCCTCCCTCAACGAATCTTCTACGAACGACATTGATGTATCTGATGTCGTCCAGAAGTGGCTCTGCGATGCTCCTGGAACTACTATAAGCACTGAAGAGCTATCCATGGCTGCTTTGACTCAGGATACCGACACTGTTCTGGTCAAGGGCGTTCAGCATTCGCCCACATCGGGTAACGAAACCAACGAGCCTAATCCATCGCATACTTTTGACATATTTGAAGACGAAGTAGACTCTCTAGGCAGCCTAACTAACGGAGATACTACCTCCTCATCTATTCAACTTTGCTCCACGACAACTCAGAGCCACTCCAATGATGGCCGGGACACAGGCGATGCCGGGAAAGATGACACCAGTTCAGAAATCTCACTCGATAGCGATAGCGACAGCGATACCGAAACTACGAACACTTTGCTACAACCTCGTAAAGACTACTGGCCGGCGAAGCTCAAGCGTAAACTCGATGAGGCCGAAGCCAAGTACGAAGACTACGTCTGTCAGCGTGAGACGTTCGAGCGTAACATTGCAAGCCAGGTCGAACACATAGGCAAGATCGATGACAACGAGCTCTGCAACTTCGTCCGTAACAACGTTGTATATCCTCCTAGGGTCAACGTACGAGAGCTTCTTGATCTGAAGGATTGCATCGAAGATGTGGCTGATTTTAACCACGATGGCAAGAAAAACCTCCATGAGATCAATCGCGAAGCGCACAAGCGTAAAGCGCTGCGCTACGAGCCGCCAGGATCCACGAAACGCTTTCGAAGCAGATGTCTTGGAAGCTCTCTGCGATATGTAATTGGAATCGATCAGGACTGGGGAGATGAGGACAACTAGGGTATGCCTCCCCCCAAGAAGCAGCGAAAGAGAATCTAGACATACTACACTGGGCAAGACGCTAGGCGAGAGCGCTACATTAAAAGCACTCCACGATAGAGGAAGAACCTTTTGCCAGAGGCGAATCTGGACATGATACGACCGCCATTGTTGGTTGGCAAGCGCTAGATATTGGGACCACGGAGTTCTAGGAGATTGGCCATCGTTTTGTAGCTGGCGGTTTTGTAGTTTGGCACATTGGGTGTGCAATAGCTCGTGAAAGTTCTTGGCGCCTCTAGCTCGTGAGGCAGTGAGGTCACCTTGTCTACGTTACATGAATAGAAGTAATTCTTTTGCTAAGACGAAGAAGTTGTGTTACATGCTGCGAGGGTGATTGTTATACACAGAGCTGGACAATGTGATGCAGAAGGGTGGAGGCGAAGGACTGAGATGCATAATCGGAACATAACTTCGGACAGCCTGTACGGGGGTTAGATGTTGACTTGAACGCCCATTCTCTTCTGTTCTGACGTCGCATCCATCCGTGCTATCTCTAATGATGCTATTGGTAGACTGCCGTGCCAGTTGTTGCACCTCCCTCGTCCTCGCACCCACCCTCGCCAGTGTCTGAATGACGGTATTAATTAAGTATATATGTCAGAAGAGATTCGTTTCGGTCGTTATAGCTCCATTCACGAAGCCTTCAGTCCTCGTTCGTGTTCTCGTTAAATATTCGGTTCGCTGGCTTGCCGAACGGATTACTATCAAGCCACAGCGATAGCCGCCGTGAGTGTCTTCTTGGGTAATGGCTCTTGCTGGTATGTTGGATGGGGATACCAATCCTTCTCGAACATTTGTGCTACCCAGTAAAGCGGGTGGTCCCAGTCGAACTTGTCCTGTTTACCTATGTAGCGAACGGAACCTGCATCTTGCGACAGGGTGATTTTGTCAACTATGTCAATACCGTCAGCTATACCCGAAGATACCTCGGAGCTATGCCCACTGTACCTTTTCCGTTTTCTGCTTTGTATTGTTTCCAGATTGAGAGATGTTTCTTGACCTCGGGCGCTTTGCGAGTTTGTCGAACGAGGTTCAATTGCTCAGTTGCTAGATTCTCGAAATGGTCACCTCTTTTGTTGTCTATGGAGCTATGCTTCGGCCAAATGTTACAGTTGTAGTAGTGCCAATGCGTGAGAATATTGTTGCAGCTTTCGTGAAGGCTCTCAACAAAGGCAGGTATTGAATATCGTAGCTGTTTTGTTAGCCGAAACTATATTGTTGGAGGCGAAATGACAGTAATACCTTTGATCCATGGTTGGCTCTCGCGTGACGATAGCGATCTGCAGTCATGCGGCTCGCTTCTCGTAAAAGTACAAAGACGATGAGATAAATAGTAAACCACCAACGGCTCTTGTCTTGGCTGAAGAGCCAATCGATATCCTTGAGTAGCTTTTCTTTGTACCTCTCGAGGACACCGTTGTAGTTGAGCGTGTCGAACTGGGCGACAATCATGCGAGGGACAGATACTTTGCCGTAGAGTGGGTAAGTCTCGTCTACGGTCTCGGGTGCCATGCCCAAAGTTTCCTTGCCATTGATGTGGAGAGATCCAACTGTATGCTCTATATTGAGTACAATATTAGTTCTGCCTTAAGCGATGACGTAGATCGAAAAGGGGGTGACTTACGAATGGCGCACCATAAAATAAAAAGGTTTCCCAATATTCCTACTTCTTTTTCTTCGTCTTGTGAGAGCTTTTTACCCGTGGATTGTTCTTTCTGCAAGACTATTAGTCCGAACACCATGTCGGAGATCTAAGCGCACATACATGAAGAGTCATGTATCGAGACATAACTGTGAGGTAGGTTTTCATGATCAACCCGCTTTCCGGCTCCGACTCGCAGTCTAGCTGGATAGTGTGAAGAAAGGAAGAAAGAGCGCTGTCTATGATGTATTGACGGAGTTTATCAGCCGTGTCATGGATACTCAGCAAACAGTATGGCTCCAGCTCTTTCTTCTGGGTCGTCTCCTTTCCCGAGACGTATGTAGTCCAATATCGAGCCGTGACGTCACCCTCTCGAGGTACAAACCGGACGACTTCGATAAAGAACGGCTTGTCGCAAAGGTCTTGGGATATTTCGATCGTAAGCGGCGACATAACAAGTCGATCGGGGATATCTCGCATTTCGATGCTCTTCCAGCGGCGGGTGAGGTTCAAGCCACCGCTTCGATAGAGGACAATGTCGGTAATTCGAAGTCGAAGACAAGGAACGCGATGGATTGTTTTCGGTGAGGTCTTCGAAAATCGCTTGCAGGTTTTGCATTTTCCTGTCGGGTTGTTGAGATCGGGATGGCACTGTTCTGTTAGTGCTGGGGACACACGAAGTCGCGAACAAAGGAGTATCGTACTTTGATTTTTTGAAATCGACAACGAACACAGGCTCCAATCTCTCGAGTTCTTCGTATAAGCTCTCGCTCTTCGGATGTGAAGCGACGTCTTCCAGGAATATTAGTTGTGGGAGAGACAGTGCTATTAGTCGTCATGTCCGACGCGAGCGCGGTTTCCTCATCTTCAGATGAATCTGATTCACCCAATCCGGAAAGATACTCAACCTCTCCTTCCTCCGCGTCCTCATCATCGTCGTCAGTATCGATTTCTGCAACTGAGAGGTCTTCGTCTTCAGAGGTCGAACAAACATCTACGCGAGAACGAAATGCAATTAGAGAAGACGCTGCATTGGGGTCGCTCTCAGATCCTTCAGAGTCTGAGTGCCCTATTCCAATTTTTTGGATAAGAGCAGCAAGATCTGCATCGTCAGTCTCTTCAGAAGACTCAGCAATTTCTCCATCTGCGATATCCTGGTCCTCGTCTGCTTGAGTAGCAGGTCCGTTACTTACTTCGCTACTCTTCCCAGAACCACCATCATTATTACCACAGTCGACGTTCTTTGCGAGACCAAGACGGCGAGACTCTAGGGACAATGTTTTTGCAGAAGAAACCTTGAATACGCTACTGCTAGTAGCATTGCCTTCGCAAACAGATACTTCGGAATTGTCATCGTTGGTGTCGATCTCAGAGATCTCTTCAGCAGAACCACCACCAGCTGAGGCTTCCTGGACGTCAGGGTCTCCATCTTGAAAGCCTTCAGTAACGCTTGCGTCTTTCGAAAAGAAACCACAAGTACGTTTTCCAGGACCGAAAGACGAGAGATTGGTTGTCTCTGAGTGGAAGAGGCCAGTGGTATTCGGAATGGTACTGGACGGCAGGCTTGGAGCTCTTGGGTAGCGTGGACCAAGTTCCTCGCCGGATGAAGCACAGGAGAATTCGTGAGCCTGGACACACCCTTGGCTCGGTGAGTCACTCTCCTCTTCCGGAGAGAGCAAAGCCCCGTTTGTTTTTCTTAGATCCCTCCCTCGACGGGAAAGAATCGAGTCTAGCTCTGGCTCTTGTTCTGACTCGGTGGCTTCAGGCTTCTCCGAGGATGGATCCTCTCCTCCATCAGGTGGAGAGGGAAACAAACTACCATTGGGTGACTTCGAGAGCGGTAAGTTTGACGAAGTACAGGTACGAGTACGGGTACTTCTATTAGAAGTGAAGACTTGTGGTGTTAGGCTAAGCAGCCTCCGGTCACAAGCTTGTGTGGAAGAATCAACTGCACACTCGCTAGGGCTGAAGTTGGAGGGTAAGAACAAAGTCTTAGAGCCGAGCCCCTGTTGCCCAGGAAGAGAGACAATATGCGTGGAGGCGTCATCACCATCAAAGCGTGGGTTTCCTCCTATTGATGCTGAGAGGCGAGCTTGGATTGGAGATAAAGTCTGAGCGGTATTCCTCAAGCCCTGGAAGCTTCCTGCTTGCGCACTCCCACCATTGGAATATGTACCCCTTGTACCCTCAGAAGTGACATTGTCTGTACTGGGGTGTGGTGGTAGGTTCCGGCCATGGTCTGGTGAAATATTTGAACGAGACGAGCCGCTCTGATAGACATGCTTATCCCGGCACACTGATTTCAGTGACACATGAATGTAAGCACCTGCATAGCCGTTAGAACTGTGTCAGTGCCACTGTTGGTCTCCCGTACCAGACTCACCAGTGGAGAGTAGCTGTTGGTTCGAGCGATGACGTTTTAGCTCGCGAGTGTCGGCTGCACCGTCCGTATTTTCCCGCTTTTGACTCGTCTGTGAGACCGGCAAGGACCTGTCAGAATGAAGTACGAATAAAGAGAGAAGAGAATACCAGAAACCTGGTCCCTCCAGTTACACGAGAATCTGCAGCTGGACATAGCGCCCACCTACAGGGCCTACGGATGTTCGCAGGGGTGCCGTTACGGCTGTTCCTGGCGGACAAACTACCCGACAGGTTGTATTGCAGGTGGTCTCTGAAATTGAGAGTCACATCTTTTGGGCGGCGGTCTGTTCACTTACGCGGATCTCAGCCGGAGGAGTAGCAGTGGTGTCCATCTCCATCTCCATATCGGCAGCTAGAACTGAGGCCCCCGGGGGGTAGTGTCCCATACGGTCAGCCTGGCAGCTGTCAAGTGCATGCATGTACTGTAGTGCAAATTATGTGGCAAGGGTTGTATACGTTGTAACGCGGCAATTGAATATTGCTGGCTTGTGAAGTCACACGACAGAAGGGAAAATACGTGATGCTGGCCTGAGCTGACCGGTGAGAAGTGACAACGCAAGAGCAAGATTTGCAGCCTCCCTCAGGCCAAGAGGCGTACTTCTGCCCTGGATCCATCCACTCACTGCCCTCGAGACCTGGTCTGAAGGGGGATGCAGGGGCATCGACTTCTACCAGTCGCTGGCCGTATTGTGAGACCTGCATGGGAGTATCCTTGTTCAGAGGTGCAGCCGAGCATTTCGAATGGCAGTTCCAGTGTCTGGAAACCAAAAATCTGGAAGAAATTGCCATCACCAACTCAAGAATGTGAGGTTTTACAAAAGTCAAGCTCAACATACTTAGACCACTCTGGATGTGGGTTTTGGTTCAAGCGTCCAAGATTTGCAACGAGGATTGACCATCCCTAGTAAGGATTGTAGTAGCCACCCCTGTCAAAGCTACTCGGCCAATCAAAAACGATAGCCAGCGGCTCTTGGGGACCCATAAAGGCCATCTTCTGGACTCACCGGTTGATCTTAGTGGTCGAAGCGTACTTAATGTGGGTTTCCCTGGCACGCACTAGGAAACATAGGCTATTCCCTATCTCACCGTAGCCTGTAGCTTCCTCAACCTCATGCCACGATTATCAACCAGTGTTAAACGATATTACGATGCTACTCGTCCCTCGAACAACTCTTCATGATTGCTTGTACTGGGTCGGCTCAGCTGATATTGATACTCGGCTATGATTGGTAGGCTGCCCAACTACGTACCAACGACGACTTTAAACCAGGATGAACAAATACTGAAGTCATAATAATTTACGTAGCATCATCCATCATTCTATCAAATCAGCCACCCGCTGGTGGGGGTTCCATTCTTGTAGTACTACAAGGCTCAAGTCTTGACCAATGAGACATAATATGGAGAGCATACTTTTGACAGCCCATCTACTACTGTAAATAGCGAGCAGTGTGACAACCGGAGAAATTCAAACAAGACGAAAGCGGGTAACCAAAGGGCGTCTCAGATATCCCCTCATAATCAGACGTCCGAGACACGGTTATTAAAGCTCCTTGTAATGAGTTAGGCTTATTGATCCAAGACTTCTAAGTCATTATCAGACCCGAGGAACCGTGCCGAGACTGAAATACGAGCGTAGTGTACTTCCTGACGCTGGTCTCGGATTAACTGCAATACGAAGTGCATTGAGGACAATATTGATAACTTGTCAACTCCCGGAACGCGGCCATGTCTCTGTTTTGGACTCGACAGGATTAGTAGCATACTTCGGCAGTTGCACTGATACGGACGCCACGCCCGAGACATCAGCAGATCGTAGAAAGATACTATGACTCGTCATTTATGGGCAATGTGATAAGCACATCAAATGTGTAGTGCATGTAAGGTAGGTAATTGGAGCAGAATGCCTCTCTTTTCTCGGGTTAACATATGTGGAGATGGAAGAGTATTTCCTTCATCCAAGTCGGGAGAACATTTGATAGTGACGCAGCTTGTGCAAAATGCTGGTCTCGTGAGCCTTTCGACGATAAATGTGCACAAAGATAGCCTGTCACTTTCATATTGAGACATGCCATTCCGATAGAGTCATACCCTAGTAAGCACGCTCTGATATGGCGGGAGAAGCTTCCGTCAACGATGGTCTCCACGACAAACAAACATCTGACGGTTTCATTAAAAACGACGGAAGAAAGATTTAGACAGGAATGCAGATGCCAAATTGAGGAGAACCCTGGCAGTTATAGCTCCGATATTGGAAATCAGCTCACATGACAATAGCACGTGACTACGATTACTCGGGAAAACAATGGATTGCAGGATTGTTGGTTGTATTTTCCAATGAGCGGCTAACAGCTAACATAGTATATAACCCTGCATGTAGTAGTTGACCTATAGTAGGCTCGTCCTGGAGAAAGCGACAGCATACAAAGACTCATAGCCTTTGGAAAACCAAAGCAGATCGTTATTCGGAAATGACTGTAGGTCTCAGAAGAAAGACAAAATCAAAGAGCGCAGACAATTGCGAAATTCGCTACTCCTCATCCGAAGACTCAGAGTCCTCGACCAAAAACGCAGCAGAGCTTGTAGTGTATGCCGGGACGTGATACTCTGCCATGGGGACAATGGGATAGTGTCTAGCCTTGTTCTTGCGCTTCTCTCCGTAGGCCGCCTCCCAGGGAGGGAGCATACCCTTGGGAATAGCCCAGCCGTACTTCTGGTTGCGCAGCCAGAGTCTGACCATGTGGCGCGACGAGGCATCGTCGTCCATGTAGGCGTCTCGGCGGTGGACAAGGGCGAGGTTGTTGAAGAAGAGCAGATCTCCTGTCTCAAGCTTCAGCTGCAGCTCAACTCGTGAGGCAGCCTCCGATACGGCTTGGAGAGCATGGATCTGAGCATCTGAAAGCAGAGGAATGTCAGAGTTCTTCATGCTCGGATGCGGCCCGAGGCGGTGCGGGTCGAGACTGGCAAGGAGTTTGCCATCGTGGAAGGTTAAGACAGGCGCGAGGTAGTAAGATGCCTTGCGGCCGGAACTATCCGAGACACTAGTTAGTGTTGTCTTAAATAATAGCGACAGGGTGTGTATATCTTACAGCTGAACTGGCCAGTTGGGAGTCAGCAAAGTCTTAACAACTTCAGGCTCACGGTTGAGCAGGTCGTTGAAGACTGTCCAGGTGGAGCTGAGGTAGGTATATCCTCCCTTATTGGCGCTGTTTCGAACTTGAAGGGATAGGATGTCGCATCCCATATCAGTGTGGAAAGGCTATTAGGGGGTAAGCAGAGAGTTGTGTCTTGTTTCTCGGAGTTGCTGGGACTTACCAGAGATGCGTTGGTATGTATGCCGTGGCGCGATTCGACGGGAGCAGTCCATTTCTTGGAATCGGTGATATGGGCTAGTTAGGTATGTTAGAGAGAAATGATAATTTTGAAATAATAAAGAAAGGGAAGAGAGTTTAGAGTTGCGGAAACGTACATAGCATGGCACCCTTACGGTCCTGAAGACCACGCTTATCCGCAATGTAGCCAGCTACACCGAGGAAGATAGTAACACTATCCTCATCAGAGTACTTGGAGCCATCGATGCCGCGGATGACAACAAAGCCTCGTCCGAGATGAATAGTCTCAGCACTGGCACGCAGACGCCGAGACAAGTTTGGGAGGGGGAAGTTGTCTGGGGAGACTTCGTCGCCGTCGAGTCCATGGTCTAGTTCCCGTTAGCAAAGACAAGGCCCAAACCCGAGTCAGTTTTGTGGAAGAAGGTTAATTAGAACTGACTTTTGAAACTAGCGAGGGCGCTGTCGATTTCGGCGGCTTCCTCCTCGCTCAGACGAAGAGTGTAGGCCTGGTCCCCCTGATAGTCGGCTCCGGACCAGACCAGAGGACCAGTCAGGGCGGCGTTGGACGAGTCCTTAACGGGCATGCCTCCGAGAATATCAGAGTTTAGCCCAATAACGCCATTGCCGTCAGAGCGCTGCAACTCGGTTGCGTAGTCCTGAGTGGTGTCTGTGAAAGATGACATTCTGGAAACAAAATGAAGATTCTAGTTAAAGTAATGATATCAAAGATAGAAACTCAATGTAGAAGTTGTCGAATCTGTAGTTTTCTGGTTGTTTATGGCTTCATTCTTGATACATAGGCCAGGCTATTTAAGCAGTCAACTCTACTCCTAGTCATAGCCGCCCAAGAGTATCACATCCCACGCTCCGCACTTCACAGATACTATCTCTTGTTCTCCCTGACTGAATGACTTCCAAAAATGAATCTCTGCAGTTGTTTGCTGTTTCCCGGATGTCTCCCCGGCATACACTTGGCCAGTTCAACTGGCCAAGTTGTCACACTGCATCGAGTTGTGGATGTCTGTCTCGACTCGAGTGGACAAAGTGCACTGTTGGAACTCATGCTGTTGGTCAAAGACACGATGTCCCTGCTATCTTACATAGTCTGTGTTGGTTGGATAACTCGTGGGGCTGCCACGACGAAGCGATTACCTCAAGGAGACATGGCGGCTGAAAGGGGGTGGTGGTATCTGGGATGCTACCTGTGGGAAATGTAGCCACTATGAGTTGACAGAACTGTTTGTTTAAATCTTCAAATGGGAAATGGTATTTATTAGAATGCCCTCGACGTGTAAGGGCGATACTGGTGATGTATACTCCAATCCTTCGAGTCACTGTCAAACTCACTCAGCGATTAAACGTGGAACTGTCATCTCTTCGCACCCCTAGACTAGTTCTCACTAAATCCACCGGGCAGACATCACAAGAAACAAGGCTGATCGATATCAAACTAAGGATTTTAGTCCTGGCATCGGCTGCACGACATTACTCTCCGGTCCATGTTAGCGAGCGCTAAGACATGTCGCGGGTACCTGGATCAACCCGGCTCAAGAAGACTGGCTTTAGTAACCGTTAGTACGCTCCGAGATGAACATCCACTCTCCGGTCATTTCTACGCCTGATGGTGACGAAATTTGTGGTTGATGAGGAGAGACGTCAGGAAATGGACTGAGATCTCGACGGCCAGGGGTTACTGCGACACTTGGGGTAAATAATGTGCTGAAAAGCCCAGAGACGCTTCTCATACGAGTTTGAGGTAGTTTTAAGCGTCTATAAGCTGTCCGGTAGTTTTAAAAGGTCTTTACTTATGCGCTGAGCCTGGTGATTCGGGTTGTCTCTCGTATTGCAATTCTTTCACTCTCTATCATGGTCGCAAGCCACAATCGGTTATAGTTTGCAGCAAATACACCAATATGTAATGAATACACTTTCAGTAGCCTATCTATGCATGCCTGTATGAGCTACTTCATACCCGACCCAATGACTGTGCAGTGAATGTTTCGAGGAGACGCCCTGATATCTTCAGTCGTTAGAGATTCAACAGTCCCCCCAAGATCAATGATCCCCGCGAAGCGCCACTTCACTCAGACCTCTCTCAGATATCACGAGCCCCATCTACTTCAATGTATCCTAGGTACTTCTTGCAACAATACACTGTGTACTGTTTACGCTCTGACGCCTTGCACAATGACAAGCCCGGTATCTCTTCCGCACTCAGGGGTGTCCCTACCAAGACTAGGAAGAAAGATCCGCTAGTTCGTCTGTAAATATGGCGTGCATGATCACCCTACTAGGCTATTAGCTTCATTACAGGATACTAGCGAGCTGAGAGGGCGAGGGCTAACGGCATGGGACAACTAGCTCAACGCACGATCGTAACTCAACGCAGATGTCGTCAAGTTACATCGTGCTCACACAACTGTAACCCCAGTTTGAACTGACGGGGGGATCGTAATGCTTCATTGGCTTTGTGATAAAACTCTTCCGCGGGTATCCATTTCTGAGCGCGAGATACCTGTTGACCGGAGTTATGAGCTTCCGATCTTAGCTTGAAGAGGTCGCTCGACCTCGCAGACACACATCATTAGCTTTCTTTCCTCTTTCCACCTGACGCTTAAATCACATTAGTCGATCTTAATGTCTTGTGTGACCTGAGATCTAGAGCTCAACCGCCAGGGTCGCCTTAGCCCAGCCACGGTTGACATTTTCCAGGTTTCCATTACTGTTGTGCCCACGTGCGATCGGCTCGCTATCAGTGTCAAAAGAGGGTACTAAACAATTAGTTCGTCCTAATTTTAAGTCAACTCTACTCAGAGGCGTGGTATTATCATCGAGTTCGCAGACGGTTAGGGTGATGGCGCAAAGTTTAGTTTAAGTGTTTTTATTCGAGTAACTCCGCAGCCGCTCACAAACAAGTGCCACCTATGTGGCTTAAACTATGTGTAATCTCACAATCTCACAAACAACTACTCGAGTTGGCAGTACGATCATTTGCAGCTCGTTTATACCATGGTGCCTTTACTTTGGCAGCAGTGTCTCTACTGATAGTTCGGCAACATTGTGCAAGTCTTGGCGTAATCACTGACTACGGTGAAAACTTCGGATAAGGCAGAATGGGTCTTAATTTCCTGTGGCATCAAGTCTTTGGACTTGCTGGGGTCTACAGCCCAGTTTCTGATCAGCGTCGATGCGGTCATCCTGGTATGAACACTTGCGTCAGGGAGGCTACCCGGATGCCGGGCCCAGGATATACCCTGAGGCTGGCTGAGGGCGTATATAGATAATTGACAAGTTACTTGGGAGATACTTTGACAGGTCCCTGTTCGCATGAGAGTCTAAGGTATCCAGAAGAACATTGTAATGGAGGGGTATACCCGCTCGATGAAGACACAACACCATGACGAAGAGAAGCAAAAGGTCCTCCGCTGTCACTACGCACCTCCGAAGTGAAACATTTTCCGCTCCTATGCAACCTTGGTGTGCAAGCTGTGAGATGCGTTGGCGTGGGGGATAGGAATCATCTTTGAGGCCATCCACCGTAACCAAACAACTATTCATACAAGCCCCACGCCTTTTACTGAGTCATGGTCATCGGCTATCAACTATGACACCAACTCAGAATGAGGGCGTGGAGTGCTTCAGCCAGCCATGTTTAGTCAAGGTAAGGTCTGACAAGATCTTCACATCACGATATGATATCGGATATTCTGATCGCTATACACGGTACACTCGATCGGGCGCTTACAATGTACTCTACATCCACAACACAGTCTCTTCAGGGAACTTTGGACAATTCTGTGGATCTCACTCTGTGTTTGCTATCCCAGGACTACCATGGCGTATCCGCTGTCCTCATCCAAGAAACTAACCCATTATGCAACCAACAACTGAGGTCGACGCACCAAACCCATTAGCCTATTAACATGTTCCAGTTTTCAAATCCATTTTCCTCCGCTACTCCGGTGTCACTTGATGGACTAGGCCAACAAACCCATTAGACCAAAAATAGCCCCTATTCCGACAGCTGCCTTGACATGGGCGGCTTCCGCAGTTTGAATAGACGTTGGACCGGCTGTCTCCGACTCCCAGTCTGATCCAGATACGGTTGCTGTCTCCGTGAGTGTCTCTGACGCAGTGACAGTTGAGTCTTCAGTGCCAGGAATTATAGTCCCCGAGGCAGACTCAGCTGGTACCCAGGAGCCTCCTTCAGACGACACATACTCTTGCACAGTTGTGTATGTTTGCACGACTGTAGAAGAAGCCGTTTCGACACTGACAGATTCTGCTGTGACTGAACAGCCACCACAGCACTTTCCAACCTCCGAACATTCCACTCCCGAACTGACAGCCTCGACTGTAGTTGTCTCCGTCGTCGTGCCTCCAACCGCTATCTCTCCTGTCGACGTAGAATACGCTTCCACCACAACTGTCTCGATAGTAGTTGTTATCGTACGAAGCAGCGTTACTGTTTGAGGTGTCTTGGACTGCCATGTCTCAACGATGGTTGTGGTCATCGTCACAGTGATCTCCGTTGTACATGGCTCTGATACGGAGACTTCTTCGGTTGGTGTCGATGCTGCTGGGAGACTTGTTGAAAGCGATTCTGCCGATTCGAACGACCATATTCCATGATGTCTTGTTACACTTGGATATACTACTGTATCGCTCCATGTTGAGATATGAATTGATGTTGCCACCTCTGTCTCAGCTGAAGTCCATGGAGGTGTCCCAAGTTCACTCGAAGCCAACCCGGTCGAGACGGAAGTCTCAGGTTGAGGCCACGTCCAAGGGGATATGTTTGTCGATGTAGTAGAGCACGAAGAAGATGTTGATGATTTCGACAGAAAGGGTGAGGGCGTGGGCGGAGTCCGTGTGTCCGACGAAGGGATAGGCGTATTGTAAATCGTGATGCAGGAGGTCAACACTGGATACGGAGCGACTGGAGCGGCCTTGGATTCACCACTCTGCCTGTCTTGAATTAGTACGGCTATAGCAATACAGAAGCAAGGCATCTTACCAAGGCACAGTTGCGAGTGTTTGACATTGCGGTGCGCAGATTATCGTCTCTGAGGCCGCTCCGAATGTAGTGCTCAGAGATACATGAACAACATCAGTAGTTCTGTCTATTTCCGTAACAGTAGCAGGCTCCACGGTAACAGAAGCAGGCTCTTCGTCGTTAGTGATAGAACAGAAGAGACAATCCACCGTCACGACTGTTGTTGGTACAGGGTTGAAAGAGGACGGCAGCAATGGAAGCGAAGGAAGTACCTCCACAGATAGAACAGCATTCTTTGAGGGAAGAAAGTGATCCTGACCAACAGCAATAGAGACCAATGCGGTCAGGATAACAAAAAGGAGGCTGAAAATGCCCATGATGCAGTAGAAGCCACTGTAAAGAGTGAATTGGATTCCGTTATTCAGAGTATACCCTCCGTCTTTTCGTATTAAAATACACGACAAACTCCTATCCAACCGTCGTAGCGTCCCTTAAGTAGAGATATGACTCCTTACACAACGTCACCGGATACTGTCTCGGGGATGACTGAAGATATTCGAGTTCTTATTAAACGTTGAGCATGTGCATGTTTGCCCGTTTTCTCTCGCCCGGGTGCAGCGACTTTTCAAAGAAACATATCACCGCAGGCTCTGTCAAAACTAGTGCTATATATCTAAGCCAACCAATTATGTCTCCTGTAACTTCTGTGGAACTGTTAAGGTGGTGGATAGTTCCACGGATAGGGGTAACGACATCTAGTGTGACTGTGGTATAACTGTGTCGAATGATCTGCGCCGCTTAACCTGTTCCTCTGCCGGCATTTGCTACATGTATTCTTGACCGACGGCAGTATTGGGTATGTTTCTTGGTAGCTTGTGGGTGTTGGAGTGATTTGATACTTGTAGGTGGTGCAACGTTAATGTCGGTACAAGTTGCCCAAAGTTAATTCTTAATGCACACCGCTCTTCGCCTGGTTTATGTATGCGTGAGAGAAATTTGGCAATCAATTTGACTATCATAGCCCTAGATAGAGGTTTGGCGGATAACACAAGCTTCGGTTAGTAGGGGGAAATGGTATACGACAATGTCGAGAAACCACTCGCCACTCACTCTTAAACGAATGACAATAGCCAATAGCAAGAAGCTCTAGAACACAGTCTATTGCTAATACTTGTCTCAATATGACAGTTGACTATCTTTATGCATGATACAGGTCATATTTAAGATCTGTTGGTCCGATCTCGTCAGTGCATATTGGCTGGGTTTTGCTAGGGGGACACCTACTAGACAGATACATGTCTTATTCATTGAAACGATTCACCCAATACCAGGATTCATTCTAAGCTTCTTCACTTTATCTTTTAAGACATGCTGCTATACCTTTATGCCCGGAAGTTATAAGAGCAGATACTCGCACCCGTCGGGATGGCCTCCGAGATCTGAGATTCCCGCCTGAAACAGGTACTAGACCCCATGTCTTACCCATCACTACCTTTTGCTACGGAGTTCAAGACATTTGAAAATGATATGTCAAGGTTTTGACTTCAATGCCATGGCTATTGAGGTTTAGCGACAACACCATATTAGAAAGCTTTCTAACCAACACATCAATTGCAACTGTAATGGCAATACAGAACTGTAGTTCAGGCAATTTTTATGCCCCCAAATATCTATATATGAGAACACTGCTCTTTTGCAAGGGCCAGCCTGTTCTATCACTCCTACGCAACTTGCCTTACCCCTGGCCAAAGACTGCCACCTGACTCCTCCATGCAGAACATAGCTAGAGGTCCCGATTTAACGCGAGATGCTGCAATAGCTTTGAGAGGTCAAACATAATATGAATCATTTAGGTCAAAGACGTAAACTCACGGGTTAGGTCTTTGTATCCTAGCGGTCTGTTGGATGGTGTGCAATTCTCGTTGGAGAAACTGACCAATTTGTCATGGCTTTAATAATTCCGATGTCTTCAACATAGGTTCTCTGGCACATAAATGTCATGGCGTACCCCGCAGTACTTCCTAGCGATGGAATTTTCCTCTTCTTAGACACACAGTCGGGAATTGTTGTCGAGTGACATGGAGCGGATCGGCCACTGTTCAAGATTGCTGTGTACCACTTGCGCCGATTAATACCATGACTGCCTCGTTTACTACTCTGTTATACTTTATTAAATGACTATAAAATAATAGATTTCGTGCCATCGCTCATAGTTATGTTGCCTTTCTCGCCAAGTAACCCTCTTAATTATCCTCGGTCTGCCGGAGAGTGATACTCACAGTCGTCATTATTTACTCTGTCTCTATCGTCCCATCTTCAAGCTAATCAGAGTTTTGCTCGTTATCGAAGTTTCCATACTCTTTATGTGCATTTTCAGCTCTTCTTGTCATCGTGCCTCCCTGCATAACGGCTGTTGAGTTGTGGACGGCTACATCATGCAGAAATCAGCCTCCCGTGGGCTAATGTTTCCAAACCCACTATACAATACATGACTAGGGGACTTCTGCATGTGTCCAGAAACTAGTTCCTCGCAGTGATCATTGACTTCGGAGCCGAGATCTCTTGAATAGTCTCGCCCAGACTGCGGATCCTCAGCCTTTTATCAGTTCCAAAGCTGCTAAGACCACTGGGAAGTTCGAATGAATAGATAATAAGGAAGCTGCTCTATACCCTAACGGTGGCTAGGTTTATCTTGCATGCATGATCGTGCATCTGAACAGCTCACCTCTAACCAAGAGGTGGCTGGTCAGATTATCGCAACACCTAAACCACAACACGAATAAGCGCAGCGTCTATTTTGACTTGCCAACCTCCAGGTTTTCTGGTGATCTCAAGCTTTTGACAAGACTTTGTACCGGCTAACATTTCCAGTATCTATCGACGTATACAACGGAGGTTAGAGGTTATAAGAAGGCCCGGAGCTGAGCGGCAGTTGTGGGGCCGTTGATGTCGATCCTGTGCCGCTCAACGGTAAGTGGCCAATCCTTGGAGGAAATGTCTAAAAATGGCAATTATACATAAGATACAGAGTGACTCGAGAGATTTTCTGGTTCGGAGTAGGCTCGTAGCGCTGTACGTCTTCTCTAGCAGCTAGTTGAGTTTATGCCCTGATGCGAACAGCCATAATCCGTTGCCATACGGCGTACTGGTCGGGCCATTCTGAAGGATTCGGCTCTGGGATTATGGACTTAACTGGCAGTCTCCATCTTTTGTTGCTAGACCCAATAGCTTGTTTCTATGGAACCCCTTTAATCCTTCGGGGCGAGAAAAATGTTGCTCTTGGCGAGGCCCGATGATGCCTGTGCGCGGAAAATAGACAATCATATCATGGAGAATCGAGACCAATACGGAGAATATCAATTCTAGTGAGTCTCAGGCTAGGGAGATCCAGCCCCGCTGATCGGCGACAATGTTATGATCTTTGAGTTCGCCGTCGTAGAGTTTGCTGGAACAAAATCCAAATTGAAAGGTGTTGGTTGGAAGTAAATTACGAGCTACGCCAACGCAGCAACTCATGTAGCAATGATGATGAGATCAACGTGGTATCAGTTCCATAATTGAGCATCCAAATAATATGTGATATTTTTGAACAACTACAGTCAACAGCTGATAATCCACGATAAACCGCCGAAAAGAGATGCTGGCAGAAACCACAACAATGTCTAGGGTAGGTAGCCGGGGAGCGCGACAGCTGACTAAGAACACCCATGTTCCTCATCATCACCTGACCTTCATGTCGCCATGTTGCTTCTATGCGACGTTGCATCCAGTGGATCTTTGACACATGACAGCTTGTCGCTGTCCCCAGGGCCCTAGCATTGCAGGTTCTTCGCTGTTAATGGTATGACCAGTTGAGAGTCTTTTTTTTATCATTGGCGAGAATTGAGGACGAGATGTCGTGTTGTGACGGCCATTATGACATGGCGCACTGCTCAACAACCTAGGTAAACGAAGATCATCGAAACGCCAAGCTTCAACACAATTCGCTGGCCAGGTTTGACCAATCATATGTTTCAAAGATCTCAGCCTGTTTTCAGCCTCGTCCTGCCAACCAAAACAAGCTGGCCCTTTCGGACCGACCGTGGGCACACGAGGCTTGTTCAGGTCTAGTCTGGGGATCCTTATGCCTTAGCCCGAACTGTGTTTCTCCAGGTTCAGTAAAGCCTGAAGCATGATATGGGGGTGGTAGATGCGCTGTTAAAATGAGCAATTAACCCTCAAATTTACTCCCGCTTGACGGTTGACCTGAACGTGATCGTCAGCAGAAAGAAACAGGGGATCTGATCTACAAGTTTGGCAGTGGAAACCGCCATGATTCATGCATGGCATATAATCCACTGTAAAGCACACGACGAGCGTTCCAAGTTCCTTCTCGAAAACCGCTAGTCGCGGCCTGTCCGGCAGCTACTGCACGATGAGACCACGAAGTAGAAGTATACAGTATTAAGAGGACTGTGAAATAGAGCGTGCATATTGGGTTGTATCTCACACTGTGTTTGCTGTGATGCAACGCCCGGAATGTCGCCCGGGCTGTGGGAGCACACGTTCCGGACAGCGTCGGCATCGTTCGGTATTTGAAGCCGTCTCGTCAACTCTTGAGGAATAACTCAAGATACGGACTATTAAGGCAAAGCTTAGCGATGCTTGGAATAGACTGGATGTAAGTCTTCAATTTGGCATTGCGAGAACGCAGTGACCGAGTACTCGTCCTTGAGCTACCATGCTCCTTACCACATATCGTATTGCACAGAGCTCGGATGATCTGACTGTTGCTACGGTGAGCGGCTTCTCAACGACAAGCTCTAACTCAAGCGACGTGGTACCGGGAGGTTGGTAGAGTACACTCAAACTCTTTTGGCGAATTTGTTTGTGTCTAGACGAGTAACGTTATCGCGTACTGATCGAGCGCGAACCATGTTATTATTCACCACAAAGGATTCGACTCTGACAAAATAAAGTTGTTGAACGAGGGGTAGCTTGGGTGCGTTGACGCCTCTTGATCATTACCCAACCTCATCATACGATGAGAGCAATCAATGACGGAGGCATGTGGTAAAAGACGACAAGACAATAACATACGTTCTTTGAGGCTAATATCCAAACAAGAGTAAGAGAGTAGAAACAATGCTGTAAAGAAGCCACATACGGAGTAAACGAGAATGAACGTACAAACCTAGTTACCCCAGACACCAATGCCAGGCTGAACGTTACACAGCTGCTGCAAGCGCCCATGTGCTCTCGTTTCAAGCGAGATGACAGCTGCACTGCGACTCTCATGCACCAGATATGGGTGACACGTATTGACAGAAACGGACCCTTGACCGGTTGCAAAGGCGCTACATTGTAATGGGTGAGTACAGAGTAGGCAGTTGGTATACTGGTGATTGCACATTATCACGGATGACGAGGCTCTCTGCGTGCATGAGAAAATTGTACTGTCGTACAGGATTGTATGGATTCCCTTTCTGTGCAGTGCCTAAGGTCAATGTCAAAATTAAGCGTGTTCGTAGTACGGAGACTGGTGAAAGCATTGATTCAGGCACGCAGGTTTTGAACACTCTGACAGACTCTGGAGTGGAACTGAAAGAGCCAGGCTAGGCAGGTAATTAATTGATGTTTACTTCTCTCAACATTTCCAGAACGACGTTTACGTGGTTGTCTCCCGTCGTAAATCGTATAAGGTGTGTCGAATGGACAACGCTCGTATTCTTAGCACTCAGCCACCCTCATTACCGTTTCATCACCAGTAGCGCTGGGTCAGCAAATAAAGCAATCGAGTGAGACTTTGAGATATCAACTGTCCGCGTTATCTTAAGCCTATATAGGTATGTTAGGGCTGAGCATATTGGGTTGTTGTCAATTGCTCGGAAGGTTTTGTGAGTGAGACATGCTCATATACGCGTATATCAAACCCCACAATACCAGATCTACGCCGTAGAAGATCTAGATCCTTCACGTATTAGTTTCTTTCCGCGTATAGAGCATTCTTTTTTAGACGCATTTGCAAAGGGCAATGCGAATTTGATTAATCGTTTTACACGTAAAGATAGGTATATAGTCTAATGGATTGCGACAAAATTGAGTCTTTTGTAAACAAGTTCATTCATCTCAGCGACGTTTGGCCATCTGTATTATCATTTCCTTTGTCGAAACACCACGATTGAACCTACCTACCGTCATCACGAGCCTCAAATAATAAATCCCACCAACAACAATACACCATGGCGGGCTCAGATGCACCAGAGGCCTATGTCTTCTACAGCTACAACCCGAGTATGGCAGCAGCTGTCGTATTCATCGTTATATTCGGTATCTCGTCATTACTACACACGTACCAGCTTGTGCGCGCCCGGACATGGTACTTCATCCCATTCTTAATCGGATGTCTTTGTATGTTGCCAGAAACTCTCATAAAAAGCTTTTTACTAATTGATTTCCACTAGTCGAATGTGTAGGATACATTGGCCGTGCTCTATCAGCAAACGAAGCGCCCGATTTCACCAAGAACCCATACATCATCCAGTCTATCCTGCTGTTACTTGGCCCTGCTCTCCTCGCTGCCTCCATCTATATGGTCCTTGGCCGTATCATCAGACTTCTTGATGCAGGAGATCTGTCCGTCATTAGTCCAAAGTGGTTGACTAAGGTCTTTGTCACTGGTGATGTCTTGTCTTTCTTTGCGCAAAGTGCCGGTACGTACCCCCAAGAATGTTCCAAGGTTCAAGTTACTGACAGTCAAAGGCGGAGGTATGCTTGCTACAGCAAAGGATAGAGATGCCGTCAAGCGGGGCGAGAACATCATCGTCGGCGGCCTAGGCATTCAAATCGTTTTCTTCGGTTTCTTCATGATTGTCACACTCATATTCCATCTACGCATCAACCGCAACCCTACGCAGAAGTCTCTAGAGATCACAACTCCCTGGAAGAAGCTACTTTTCGTCCTATACGCAGCCAGCTTGTCCATCCTCGTCCGATCAGTTTTCCGCGTTGCCGAGTATGTCATGGGCAAGGACAGCGAGCTTCAATCCAAGGAGTTCTGGATTTACGTCTTTGACGCCACTCTTATGAGTATTGTGGTTGTCTCTCTCAACTGGTTCCATCCTAGCCGTGTGATCAACAACGCGTGGGACAGGAAGAGGATTGTCAGCCAGGATGGGTATGCGTTGGAGAGTCAACCTTCCGGGAGAGATCATCAGCGATACTCGCTCTCGCCCGTGCGCCCCAAGCACAATGGTTGAGAACACGGAAAAAGGAACTGGCTATGGAAAAGGCATTGAAGCTCATATGATAGGTTGTCGAGGCTTGATGGAGAACATACTGAAGCGAGCGGGACTGATATGATAATGTCGTACTTACAACGTAGTATATAGCAAGAAGCGGCATAATAGATTTCTCTTTTGTTGAACCGCGAGAAGCGCAGTTGATGTGAAGCGAGATATCGTGGCACGTTTGAAGGCTTGACGTCGCAAGTTGGGTCCTGTTTGAGGATGGATGGCCAGGAGGAGCCGACATGGATATCCTATGTTGCATCGTAAAGTGGAACATCACTTGACAATGACATTCTGCATTCAAAAATCCACATCGCCATCGAATGTTTCATGTCAATGAAAGGACTACTGCAAAGCTCGAACGAGATAACCTGGTAGCAAAATGAGGCTCAAAGTGGTCCGGATATAGAGATGCCACGGGAGATTAAATTCTCCCGTCTTTTGGCTCATCACGATTTCCTTCCATGGAAGTAAATAGTGGATGCTATGTTCTTGGCCGATCGGCGGGGCGGTACTCAGAGACATGAAGAGGGCTGCAGGGGGATATGAGACATTGGAATTCCGAGTCTGCGGAATTTGTCTGCATGCCCAGGTCAAAACTTGGCCGTCGGGCAATGTCTTGTTTCGGTATATCGTGAAAACCGGGACTGGCGGCTCTACATGCCCAAAACAGCCACATTTAACGATGACGAGGCGATCCGAGGTTTTGTAGATCGTAGGGCATCGTTGTTACTATGTACGGAGAGGCAGTCATCCATAATCAATCAGCTGCAGTTTGAGGACCCGAAGGTGCCGTAACGGAGCCGAAGGCAAACAGAAACACGGCTCCGTAGTCGAGTGATCTGATTGATCTGGATGACGACGAGGGCAATTGACTTCTGAAGAGACTGCGATACAACGAATGAAAAAGTTCCATCTTCTTGCCTCGGAGCAAGCCGAACAACAATGAAGGATGATGTCTGCGTGTGAATGTCATTCGATAACGTGTATCGGACCGACGTACCTGCAGAGACATTTGCCATGCGTGAATTCTTGGTGCACCAATATGTACTCGATCGTCGATGCAACCGCTTCCTGTTAGGCCTCACCTACAGTTGGAAAAGCAACAGCCTGAGACAGTTAGAAAGCAAGCTGGCAGGTGGGTTGGAACATGACCCGCACACCAAGTAGGGCTGACAGAAAAGCCTGGTCTAAATTTGGCTTTAGAGCGACGCATAGATTTTGTCAGTATTCATACCGTAAGTCCAACCAGCTGGATGGATGTTCTGCTGCATTCAGAGTGCTAATTAGAGTCCACTGAGAGTCTGAGACTACGGCGTACGAAGATGTATTCACAGCATTGAATTGCACTGTAGAGCTGAGGGCCTAAAGTGGCCCAAGCACTGTATGTTGGTTGGTGTAGGTAGAGGACGACGTGGTAGAGTCGTGTGTAGAATACAGTGCAGGAATATACTTTTCTTTCAGTGAAACAAGTTGAGTAAGTGTTGTGTTGTTGAGCGCCACCTCTTGAGTCTCCTCTTTCTCCTCACCATGGCAGTTCTCTATTTGGTGAGTGGGCGAACAAGCTCGACAAGTTTCGAAAGCATGACTGGACGTGGCTAACTGTTGTTGTCTTGTGGTCACCTCAGTGTGAGAAAGCGCGGTCTGGTTTATACGGGGCTGTAGTATACAGTGTTGCTCAGGTTTTATTCTATTTTTTATTGTATTTTTACGAAATCACTGGCCCGCCCCCATTGGCTGTGGGCAGCTCATCCCCTGGGGATTCCCAAGCCCCCTGTTCCCGCGAGGTAGCCCGGTCTCTGTTGGCACTGTCCAGGGGCTGCTAATTTCTCCTTCGCCCTTTGCCTCTTTTGGATGCCTCGCCCGCTCGCTTCTGCGGTTGGCTGGTGGTTCCTTGGCTAGTGGTACGAGTGAAAACTGGTGCTCAAAGTCACTTTCCTGCGAAAGCCACGCGTGACTATACTTTACTCTTTGCCTCAGTCTCGTCTCGTCCCACCCCGGGTCATCGTCACAGCCTCCCGTCTCGTTCTGTCTGGTTGGCCTGGCTTGGGCGTCCCCCCCGGTCCCAGTCTTTCCCTCGAAATCTCCTTGTCCTGCAAACCCGCTTCTCACCTCATCTTTCCCTCTTCGCCTGCCTTTCCATTCCCATCCCTAACCTAATCCTCTCATCCACACTTTTCTTCTGTCAACGACAACTTCATTCTTGAACAAGACACCACTGCTACTTGGGTTTGAGAACACAGCAAATTACCGACCTTCCGAATATCGACATTTCTGCGTGCCTGTCGACTCCTGGTCACCCTAAATCACCCCCCGCATTATGGTCCAAGGCGAAAGGGCCGAATAACGCCTGCACCTCTCCTGCGATCAAGTCAGCCCTCCCAATCTTCTAATCTCCCCGCCCACCCACCGAACCGACTACCAAGTCGCCCCGAATATACCTTCGAAACGACACGTCTTGTCTGTCCCCGCAAAGTTTCCCCAGACTTTTGGCTCGTCAGCCTGCTTCGACCCCGGGCGATTCTTTTCTTTCAAAACTAAAACACCACCGAGTATCCAACATCTGCGATACTTTGACTGTGCTTCTCTAGCATTGCCTTTATTGTTGGAAGTTTAGTCTCACCGCTCACCCCGACAATCCGCTGGCCGTTGAAAACCTTCAACATGACGACGGCAGTCAAACGGGCCTGCGATGGCTGTCATCGTCGCAAGGTCAAGTGCGACGGCATGCAGCAATGTCGAAACTGCGAGAACGCCAACCTCAACTGCACATACAATGCCATTCCTCAGAAAAAGGGACCCAAGGGTTCCCGTGCCAAGGTCATCAGCGAGTTACGAGAAAACCAACGCGCGACCAGTTTAGCAGCCTTGGTGCACAACAGAGTAGTTCTCCATGCCGGACCTTCTCCAGGTAGCGATCCCAGTCTCAACCCGACTCCCAACATGCTGTCGCCCGAGTTGCTCAAGAGCTGCGTCACCTTCTTCTTCGATCATGTGTATTCCATGCTACCTATCCTGGACCGAGATCAGATCGAAGCTTCCATCGCTGTTATGGACGGAAATCGCGACTCCTATTGCTTGTTCACTTCCCTGTGTGCTTTCGTACTACTTCAGCCTGGCATGACCATGCCACCAAGTGATCCATACAACCTCGAAGGTGTTCCCGGCGCCACCATCGCAGCCAGCAATATGCTACTCGAAGAATGTCTTCGCGTTCGCAAGGGAAGCGAATTTCATGAGATGATTAACCTGAACGTTATGGCCACGAGTTTCTTCATTTACGCTTGCGCCCACGCCTTGCAACAGCATGACAAGGCCTGGTTCTACCTACGAGAGGCCACAACGATGGTTTACATGGCAGGCATGACCCAAGAGTCACACTTCAGCCAACTTGGAAACGCCGAATCCGTTAGAAGACGCCGCCTATACTGGCTGCTGTTTGTTACTGAGCGAGCTTACTCAATTCAGCGTCATTTCCCTTCGACACTCCCGGCAACGATTGCCCCCAGTTCAATTGGCGACGACAGCACCGATGGATTGTACCCCGACCTTCACGTGTTCTTCCACCTCTGTGACCTTTATCGATCCGTGGATGAATCATTCTTGAATACCTGGCGGTTTGGCTGCTCGTATCTTGATGCATCATCTATCGCAGCCTTGCAGAAGCAGATCAGTGCCAGAGGCAACAGCTTTGCGTCAGACGCAAACTACATGGCCAATCACCAGTGGCTTAAGAACGCTATGTGGCAGTTCAACAATGCCAACACTGATGAGCCCTACCAGTACAACAATGCTGCCCTGGCTAGAGATCTGACTCAAAAGATGGTTTCTCATTTCCCTGGTTCTCAACAAACAGATCTCATCAACTCTGGATTGGTATGTGCTTGATGCCAAATGATAACTCAGCTTCCCTAACAGTTTTGCAGATTCCCAAGCTCATTGAGGTTTCATTCAACCTGATAAACTTGTTGGTTAATAAGCCCCAACCACGCCAAATGTTCGAGCCGGGCCCTCGACAATGGCTCAAGCAACTTCTGGATATCATGGATGCCATTCGAAACAACGGTTTCCAATACGTGCCACTATTGTTGAACAAGGTCAACGAAATTCTTCCTCGTATGATCCGTCCAGTGCTAGAGAACGCTCCAGAAACTACGCAATTCAGAATGCCCGACATGTTCGACGGCTTCGGCAATGCCGGAATGGCGCAGGTACCCGTGGCCATGGAAGACTACAACCAAAGTATGCCCGTCGACAACTACAGTCAGGCTATGCCTATGAATGAGTATGAAAACAAGTATCAGGATATGGGGGGAAATAGTCCCGACTCGCTCCCGAATTCAATTCACTCTCACCACTCGAATGGCACACCCCCTGGATCGCAACCGGGAAATGAGATGGTTGCCCCCTTCGTCAGTTCCCCTGGTTCCGTCATGTCCCCATCTGGTATGGAGTATACCCAGAACATGCCCGCCTTCAGTATGCCTGACATGATGAATCCTCTTGGAGGACCCGCTCCGTCTAATTCCATCAACAATATTCAACATCAGCAAAATATCGAAGGTCAATCACAAATGCAGGGCATGCAAAACACCAACGTCAACAATCCGTCGGTCAGCCAAGTCATGAACCCATTGTACGATATACGGCAACCACAACGACAGAACAGCTTCCACCTACAAAATCAGAGTCCGCTATCTGGAATGGGTTCAATGCCGCCGGATCTGAGCTTTCAACCGATGAGATGACAACACCAAAACTAAAAATAAACAGTCGGCCGTCCACTGCCGCTGCTTCACCTTCTATTTTATTTTCATGTTTTACTTCTATTATTATGAATTGTTTATTTACCTGCGATTGGAGTCATTGCGTTGTCACCTTCACCTTTGGTTACCGTCAACGGCTTAGTTTTTGGAGGTATTCTGTTTTTGATTGCGTGAGGCCCCAGACGAATTCGACTGGGTGGCGCTCTGGAGTTTTTCTTTTTGACTGACTCGGCTGCGATGGGAGAGGGATCAGGACCAAGTTATGCTATGCTATCAAGAAGTCATTAGGAGTATTATGGTATTGGGAATGGCCCTACCAACTAAGCGGAATTGAATGACCAGGGACATCCCTCAAATGTTATAGAAAAGAAATAAACTTTACTCAATTAACCTTATCTTACAACTAAACGTATTTAAGTAACTAATAATTCCGGGTATTCTGTATGTCTGTTTTCGGTCTGTAGGTATCATATCCAACGCCAAAGTCAACTCAATCATTAATTCGTAACCGACATCCAACATGTTCTCTTCTCATTGGGTATCAACGCCTTGCAGTCACTGACTGAACGGCGAGTACCTCAATTCTTTCAGCGTAAAGTTTCATTAAATGGCAAACAGGGTCTCCCCAGATAACTCCCCTCAACTTCTCATCGATGCAAGTGACAGCCACAACGCCCTCGTTGAGGCGTTCTTGCACCGTTTTACGATCCTTGGGTTTGGCATGAAGATTTCCAGAACGCAGAACGACGATCCGGCCGGCGTTGCTGAGTGTGCAGGCTGGGACTCTCCACTCGGGCTTCTTGCTCCGCGATGAGGACCGTGAGCGGGACTTGGACTCTTTGCGATGAGTCGGAGGTGGCGACGAGTAGAGATCCAGAAGGCTCTTGACGTATGCTTTATCGGCACGGACAACTGGATCACCCTCGTTGACAAAACTAAGGAAAATGCTCTTGCGCAGATTCACAGAGTCGGGTTTTGTGAGAGGCAGGAGGCTGACGGGTGGTGCGCCGAACGTCACGCAGTGTATTCTCTTGAAGCGGTTTGTCAGGATGTTGAGCTCGCTCCCGGCTTCAGCTGTCTGGGCCACCATGTGTGAGTATAGCAGCGCGGCAATGGCACCGCCTGCTGAGTGTCCTGTAATTAAAAGGCTGTACTTTGACCGAGCAGGGTCTTCATGCAAAAGCTGTCTCAGTCTTGCAGCTACAGGCCGAATCATCTTCTTAGCAACAGACAGGAAGCCTGCGTGGCACAAGTTGCCCGAGTCGTCGATAAAGTTGAGCGGACTGACGGGAGCAGAGTTCAGATTGACAGCCCAGTCCATGAAGCTCGCTGTGCCGCGGATGGCAAAGACAATGGTGTTGCAAGCATCCATGGACACGGACTTGATGCAAGTCTGTCTAGGACCTGCGAGCCAGTCGGATGAGACATGGGCATCGCGCTCGGAGCCCCGAGGCTTTTCGTACACGCGCTGGGAATATTGTGCTGCAAGGCAGAGGAGCGGCCATGTAGGCATGTGTCTGGTGAAGTTAGCGATGTTAGATGAAGATGAGGGGATACATACAGAGATAGGGGTGGGAGATTCGCTGGGAGCTTCGAGTTTGCATATTGTTCAACCTTTGAAAAGTAATTGCCTGATACAACAGACGCTGCGACGTTGCAGGTTTGCTTATCCTTGTGTTTTTGTTTCTTGATGCCCTTCTCATCGACGTGTTGTTCTTGGACAGGCGGAGTGCAATTGAACAACGAGTTCTCACTGCCACTGAGCTTCTCATGATCAATGAGCGTCATGATATCATTGAAGCGATCATACATTGTATTAGTCGACTGTGCGAGTTGGGAGCATCCGTGCCAAGCTGCCAATCCATCGTCGTACAGTTGCGGTGGCAGTGCTTCTTTAGCAAGGTTCACCATCGATCCTGTCCAGCGTGTCAAAGATGTAGGGAAGTTTGGCTGTGAGTGCATCGATGACAGGTTCTGGTAAGACGGCGGGCTGCCGAGGGGGCTGCCGAGGGGGCTGCCGAGATGGTAGTGATTGTTCACCACGACGGGCGGCTGGTAGGCGTTCCAATTTGGAGGCGGCGCAGCGAGACAGCCAACTGGACGAATCTGGGGTTGTGATTGAGTATCATGCTGGTTGTTGTACGGACTGGTAGGTGGCAGGAGATGCTGCTGTGAGGGTTTGGGCCTAGGAGCTGTGGTCGCCGGACGAGCCGCAGGATAGGTATTGTCTGTATAATAGGCCTGTTGCGCCAGGGGACGGACTTGACGGTAAACATTTGGCGGGTCTGTTATAGAAGGCTTATTAGAGGTCTTGGTGCTTGTTTTGATATTCGTCTTTGAATTTGTCTTTGACGACGTCGACTTCTTGGACTTTTTGGTCTTTCTAGACCTGGCGCTTGGCCACCACCAACTCATGATGCCGAGGTGGGAGGAGATATGAGTAAGTGAGGGATGGTTTACATGTCCGGCGGGTGCGCTCCACAGAAGATTGAGGTTAACGGTCGAATTAATGGATATGACTCGTTAAAAAGGCAGCTCGAGGTGATAAAAACAATAACAAAGAAAAGTGCTGCGAGAAAGAAGTGAGATGGCGAGAATCACGAATAGGCACACACATGACCTTTCTCCCCAGGGCCCGGGGCGGGATAAGATATTCTTAGCAACAGCTCTGATTGAATGTTTTGCTAGCGGGGCATTCTCAGCCCGGTCGATCCTTCCCCTGTCGAACTATCGCTGGACATTATAAAAAGCATGAGTGTCTGTATCTCAATGGGAGGGTGGTCGAGTTATTCTGTCTGGGGACAGGAAAGCCCTTAGCGAAGTTCACTAGAGAGCCGAGTGCATGTGCGCTGGAGCATACCCCTGCAACACAGCCTTCTCGCGTCGTCATTCGTCAACAACCAGCGCCGAAAGGCCAATCAGCGCTGGACACAGGAGAATGACTCTGAAGAGACAGGGCATTGGACGGTAATGCAGGTGAATGCAGCTTCTATTTGATGCTTTAAGCAAGGGCATGGACACGGGCGGCAATAGGATGAGTCGATAGCTCTATCGCTGCTACGTGGTTGAACGAACGTGTTTGAGGCGATTTTAAGCATTGATCGAGTTGCGTTTTGGGGTTTGAGACATTGACTTCTCCATGACGTGACTCAGAATGTGGATTCACATTAGAGGCGGTGCAGGCATTGTTCTTCTTCACCGTGTTTAGTGACTCACTGATAGATACCTCGGTACACAATTATGAGATTTTGACATTGAAGATGAACCATCGATAATACTATGGTCGTATAGCGGAAATGCAAGATTGATTTACAGATTGTTATGCTAGTTAGGTGCTGAGCTCTGCCCGTCGTCCACAATCAACTTGTCGCTCAATCAAGCTCAAAACATGGTGTGGTGCTTAGTTTCTAATCCAAAGCTCTGAAGTCCGGATATACTGGTATAATTATATGCTCTACTAGCCCTCTAAGTGGCTTATAGTATTGTCACGTCATGATACAACACTCCCACTTACAGCTCTACGATCATCCAATGCAATGCTTAATCCTGACCAGCAAATAACCCAAGAGGAGCATTCTATTGTACAAACTAGACAGGGGGCCAACGCTCGCTCTGTACGGTATTTCTGGCCAGCCATCGGTTCCGATTGTCTGTCACAGTTCAATTATCTCTTTGCTGGGTCGATTTTAACATGTAACTCAAACACCCTCCGACCCAATCCTTCCACCATAGCTACAGTCACTGACAACTGGGTACTCATCACCGGATCATCCGTAATGTCTCCCATAAAGTCCCTTGACCAGTCCTCTGCACACGAGTTGGGAAACAGAGCCTTGCCACGTGTTCCCTGAGGGATCGTGGACTTCTCAAAAGTCTCAAGGCAAAGTCGCTGTCGCTGACTCTCCATCCGTTGTTGTATCTCAGCCGGACTAAGAGCTTCATCCCCGAGATAAAGTTGGGAAGGCTGCAGGTCTTCGGGCGATGTCCGAGCATAGTTGATAAAGTCGTACATATCGAAGGCCCGACACCAGAGACTCCATGGGGAGTCTTCTTCGTCGCTGTGGGGAAGTTCACGATGCATGCCCCATATTATAGCTACATAGCCACGTGTGACTAAATGACTATAAGTCGAGCCGAACTCGGAGTATAAGGATCCTGCTGTGTCAGTCGCGTCGATTGTAAAGTCGACAAAATGGATGCCCCCGAAATATCGCTCGACACCTTGATGCTGGCACATCTTGAACGCCCATGGAGAGGGGATCTGTGTTGCACGGGAGGCATATATATCGAATGGTGGATGACTCCCACCACTGCCCAGAGTATAATGTAGTTTGTTGGAGGTAGCAAGGAAGTATACTGGCCCAGTCTTTGGCCCCTCTCCGAGTGAGAGGTTCAGACTCATTGCGTTGAGGGGACTCGGCTGTTGTAGGATACCGATGTCCTTCTTGATGGCTTCATCGAGAGACAAAGTAATCACAATGTCACCAGGGGCTGATGTGGTGCTTCCTAGGTGACGATTGATGCTTGAGAGGTCATGGTCAAGAGAAAGTTGAAGAGTTCTATAGCTTTGTCTTGGATTCACAGGAATTATCCACTGAGGGTACACTCGTCGATACAGATCGACCACACCCATATGCTCGAGCAATATTGCCGGTCGAACAAGATAATCGTCATCGTATGCAAGATCCAGTATACCTAACCAAAGCTTTCGGGAATGGTCAACAGTGCACGGGCAAATCCACAAGCTTGTATTTATGGCAGTATCTGTCAACTCCATGGGTGCCATATTTCCCATGAAGTCAGCCTCGTATCGCCTGTCAACTCTGTTGAAAACTCGACGCCCGATGATACGGACAGGCTTTTTGAACAGTCCAGGTGAAGGTGCCAAACAGCCAGGAGATTGCCTTTGAGGTGTATCAGAGGGTCCAGTACGCCATAACAGGAGAGATTGATCTTTAGATTGTCGGATTATTGCTTGCTGTAGGCGCGAAAAGGCCTTGTCCCCTTCTCCATAGAGCATCGGCATGTTCAAGTTGAATAGTCCCAGTAGGCAGTAAGCAGCATCTTCTTTGCGCGTTGTGACACGGGATGAGGCCCAACTCATCTTTATGGAGACGGCGAATGAATCGAGAGTCTCGGGAAGTGTGTCCAGTCTATAGCATTCCTGGCAGATGCCATCGCGTATCGGGGAGCGCACATAATGCTTGGTGCAGTCACATCGAGGCTCATCAAACAGTTGAGGCCAAACACCCGTTCTCTGACAGATACGGTCAAGTAGCTCGCTATCTCTTGAACCAAATCTGACCCAGTTATAATTGAAGAAGTCAACATGGCGCGGCGCTATCAACTCCTGCAACGTCCATCCTCTTGTGAACCAGCGACACTTGAAGAAGGAAGTATCTGTAGCCTCCAGAGAGATCGCTTCACCCCGACGCGTGGGTATAGATTTGTACGACAGTGCAGAAGAAAAGTCATTCAGAAACACATAGCACAACATAGCCTGTTGATACCACTTGAACATGGAGTTGATAGCCTCGGACAACTCTGCGCTGCTGCTCTTGTCAATACAGCAGGTATCGATCCAGACATAGCCGAGTGCATCGCGTCGAGCTTGCGTACAGCAACCCTGAATCTTGGAGAAAGACTTGCGAGTCTTCAGTTGAACGAGAGATTGCTGTGTGATGTCCTGGAATGTGATCTCGTCGTCTCCCCAAGTGTGCGACAAGATGGCATATTGAGGGATATCGATCTCGGCGCTGTTGAAGCTCTCGAGACGAAAAGTACGGATGTTGAGCAATCGCATCTTGAGCAATTTATATCTTTATCTGGTTTTAAGCATGGATTATGCTGGAGAATGGTTGAAGCGTTGCAGGGTTTCATGTACTACGTTGAGTTTGTAAATTGCTGACTACAGTGCATTTCGTCGATGATTCGCTTAAGTCTGGTGCGACGAGACTTGTAGATGGACCATTTGGAGGCTGTAGAATTTAAGACTATCATCCTATACCAGACAATTACACATACGAAAAATTGCCCAAAGTCAACTGCCGAACAAAAAACATTTGTTGATGATCCTGGGGTAACATAGATGACAAGGTTGTTCCACGAGATATCAGCCAAGATCCTTGAATGCGATCGCATTCGAGGGCCCCACCAGCAAGATGGCTAGGATGGTCAGCAACACCAAGGCCAAGGACTAACACGGGAGCATACCTTTGGGTATAAATAATGAATGTCTCTCTCTTTAACTTAACTTGTAAGTCGGATCTTCAACCAATTTTATCAACCTCAAAGTATGTCGCAAATAGTCATCATGGCACAGGCGCCCGAGCCACTCACGCAACCCGACGATATTCACGTTAACCTCACAACCGCCAATCCATCTCAACTTCACAAACATGGATCTTCTGAACAAGAAATCCCGGCAGCCCATCCAAGCGATCACAATGATCCATGTATCAACTCCAGTGAACCAGAAACACCAGAATCTACATCCAAGATGAGCCTACTCCAAATTGCAACAGTCATGTCTTCACTTTGCGCCTGCGTCTTCCTTGCCGCCCTTGAGGTAACGATCGTATCAACCGCCCTACCCACCATTGCCGCTCACTTCACCTCCGACTCAGGCTACACCTGGATTGGTACATCTTTCGTTCTCGCCCATACGGCTTCAACTCCATCCTGGGGTAAGGTTTCTGACATATGGGGTAGAAAGCCCATATTGCTTGTCGCCAATGTCATCTTCTTCGGAGGGAGCCTGGTGTGCGCTCTCGTTAATGACCTAGCTACTTTTATTGCTGGACGAGCTATTCAGGGCTTGGGAGCTGCGGGTATGCAGACCATGGTGAATATTTGCATAAGCGATATGTTCTCGCAGAGGGATCGAGGGCTGTATTATGGCTTGACGTCTATCATGTGGGCGGTCGCCTCGGGAGTTGGTCCTGTACTTGGAGGCGCCTTTACAGATCGACTAAGGTTAGTAAACTTAATGGTGAAGAAATCATCGTACGTTAACAGCTTTCAGTTGGAGGTGGTGCTTTTGGATCAATTGTGAGTAGGTGCTGGGGGCGGGTTCAACCTTAACTAACATTCTTAGTACCCATCACCGCCGCAGTCTTCGTTCTACTCGTCCTTACCCTCAAACTCCCCTCTCCCAATACCCCTGTATGGGCGGGTCTTAAAGCCATCGACTGGCCTGGGAGTCTTCTCATTATAGGAGGCACTCTGATGCTTCTACTTGGCCTTTACCTGGGAGGCGTCTACGAGCCCTGGAATTCGGCAACTGTCGTTTGTCTTGTTGTATTCGGGTTTATTACTGCAGTTCTGTTCATATGGAACGAATGGAAGTTGGCAGAATACCCCGTGATACCAGTACACCTTTTCAGGGCGTGGTCATCATCTGCAGCATACGCGGTCACCTTCTTCCACGCCTTCGTGTTCTTGGGGGTTGCGTATTACTTACCCCTCTATTTCCAAGCAGTTCTGCTAGCCAGCCCGCTTCGCTCAGGTGTTTATCTTCTTCCCTTCATTCTTTCTATCTCCATTTCTGCTGCAGTTACAGGCGCTTACATACAGCTGAGTGGTAAGTATCTGACAGCCGTACATATCGGGCTGGGTATCATGACCTTGGGGATGGGTCTCATGATTAATCTGGACATCGATCTGAACTGGCCGAAGTTGGTCTCCTTTCAAATCTTGACTGGAATCGGTGTCGGTATGAACTTCGAGGGGCCTTTGCTGGCAGTGCAGACTGTTGTGCCGCACAAAGATGTGGCGGCTGCTACCACAGCGATGAGCTTCATTAGAACAATGGCCACCGCCGTTTCTGTTGTCATTGGTGGGGTCCTATTTCAAAATGAAATGAAGAGCGAAAACCAAGCACTTGTCGATAGCCTTGGCCCTGAGCTTGCCAAGCTGTTCGATGGAGCATCTGCCTCTGCAAGTGTTGAACTGGTCAAGACGCTTCCCGCAGAGCCACAGCTTATTGTGAGAACCGCATTCTTCCATTCTCTGAAAAAGATGTGGATGATGGTTAGTGAGCTGACGAACGGTGATTTTTGGTGTTATTCTGACTTGAGACAGTATACTGCATTTTCGGGTGTTGGCTTGTTGCTTGGCTTCTTTATCAGAGCACAACACCTTAGCAAAGAACACAAAGATGCACAATTGGGCATAGTTAATACGTCATATGTGTCGATGCTTGAAGATCGCGTTGCTATGTCGACGGGAACTCATGAGGGCCTCGAGTTGGAGCACATCTCTCCCAGAGCCAGGATTGCGTCAGATTGATAAGCTCAGCAGGGCGGGTTGTATATAGTTTAGTAGACATTTTAACATTTGGAGGGGTTTATCTATGTATAGAGACTTGATGCTGGAAGACCGTATGCTTTATCACGAGTAGTAACGGTTGAATATATCTGATTATTACACCATCGGAGTTCAGTACAGTACGAAGAAGCAATTCGCACAGATATCCAACCAGCCTCTCTTATCTAAATCCACCGCCAGTACATGCTTCCACAGCCACATATTCTATCGTTTTAGAGAAACAATCCGGTTTGAGATATTTCTTCACCTAGATGAAGCAAGTATTAGATATTTATAGCGGCTCGCATCCGCCCTTGGCTTACCCTCGATACGTCAATAGCTGCGTGGATGAGTGAGACGCATCATCCGGGTTCCTCAATTGCGATGAATGCTTCATCGATGGCTGAAGCCACCCCAAATATATCGATTGATCAAGAACAAGACCACGATCCAAGGATCCCTTTGCTGCGCAATGAAACGGAGCCGTCTGCAGTATCTGATGCACCGTCGCGCCTAGGGATTCCTATTAACAACGCCGCGGCAAGTAAAGTGCTGGCCAAGATCGACCGTGCCATCATTCCCCTGCTGTTCATAACATACATGTTCAATTTCATGGATAAAGTCATTCTTTCTAGTGCAGCAGTATTTGGACTGCGAGAAGATACAGTATTGCCCTCGTTTCAAGATTATCGTATTGTTACTGACCGTACTCAGCATCTCAAAGGCCAACAGTATAGTTGGGTCGGAAGCGTCTTTTATCTGGGATACCTCCTCTGGACTTACCCGACCACCATTCTCGTCGCACGTCTTCCCACTGGAAGATATCTTACTGCCAATACGCTATTCTGGGGCTCGGTTGTCTCACTCACGGCGGCATGCCATAACTTCAGCGGTCTTTTGGTTGTGCGGTTTCTCCTTGGCATCGCGGAAGCAACGATAACTCCAGGTTTCATGTTCCTCACCTCTACATGGTACACGCGTGATGAGATGCCTATCCGGGTGGGAGTATGGTTCTCGGGAAACTCTATTGGCGGCTTGGTGGCCAGCTTACTTGCATTCGGAGTTGGACATATCGACAGCGCGATAAAACCCTGGAGATGGATGTATATCATCCTCGGTACATCGACTTTTCTTTGGGCTATACCGCTATTCCTCCTCCTCCCAGATAATATCTCTAAAGCCACCTTCCTTTCGCTCGAAGAGAGGAAGGTCGCTGCGCAACGTGTGGCCTCTTCTGGTACTGGAACAACTGAAGGCGCGCATTGGCAATGGGCCCAAGTTCGCGAGTGTCTAGTTGATCCCAAGTCTTGGTTCATCGTTGGAATCGAGCTTTTTACCCAGATCCCCAACGGAGGTTCTCAAAACTTTGCAAACATCGTTGTCGAGTCTCTCGGATTTACCAATTTGCAGTCCACACTCATCAACATACCATACTCACTTCTCTCGGCCGCTATAATCACAGGAAGTGGCTACTTGGCCGGGCGATATCGAACCTTGAACTGCCTCCTAATCATGGTGGTTATCCTGCCCTGTGTCATCGGCAGCGCCATCATTTACAAGCGGACTCACGTGCCTCATAACCTGCATCTCTTTGCGTACTTTCTTCTCTCGAGTGGTTCCGCAGCAATGCCTCTTACCATGTCTCTGGTCCAATCAAACTTCCGAGGGGTCACCAAGAAGATGACAATCACGGCCATGTTATTCATCACATACTGCATGGGTAACATGGCTGGGCCGCATTTCTTTCTCAAATCTGAGGCCCCGCTCTACCAGACTGCTTTCAAAACCATAATGATCTGTTACAGCTTGGCCATAGTTTGTGCTTTGAGTCTGAGGATTTACCTTACGTGGACGAACGCGAATCGAATAAGGAGGGAAGGGGTCGTGGGAAGTGCTGGTTTGGGGGGGTTCGTCAGAGATGTTTCGATTACTGCATCAGAGGATGTAACAGATTGGCAAGTTGTGGGCTTTAGATACAGGCTTTAATCTTGAGTTGTGCTATCTGTTACAGGCGATGCACCAATACTATCAAATGGCGGCACCAGGACGTAGATACAGTGCATCTTCCTACAGTGGGTGTGCAAAAGTTCCAGCAATTTCCTCTCTTCTATAGTTTATGTAAGATTATACAAATTACAATAAACTCTTTTCCTCTATGCAGTCTTATATACTGTAAAAATGTTGGTCCATATATTCAACTTTGATGCCGAGATGAACTAATTTACATCAAAGAGTAGGCATGCTAATTTTCAAATCCATCTACAGATTCAGTGTTACCGGAAATTCGGCAGAGTCTTATTTTTTTGAGAATTATGTGAAAGAGTGTCTGATTCCTATTTCTTCATCCTTCACAATTCAGTCAGAACGTCAAGTGACTCAAATTGCCCAAATGGTGAGTCACGTGCATCTGATTTTCGGGTCGAAAGATTTGCCGAATCCGCCAAATCGCCCCCAGATCATCTCAGAGCACCTAGGCATCCACTTTGAACTTTCGACACGACAGGCAAAAGTCCAGTTCTTTATCTGGATCAATTTTAACAATCTTTCCAGACACATCAACATTGATCGCGAACCCTTCGAAAATGTCGTGGAGAAGCCAAGGAATCACGGGTTCCAACAACATCCCCCTGGGAAAACGCCGTTTCGGCGATGAGGAGGAATTCGATGGCGCTGATGTTGCCGACGCCGGCATTGATCGCGACTTGAAACGTGGACGCGATCCCGAGCCTCGCGGCGAGGCGGACGGACCTCGACGACGAAAGAAGCGAAACAGATGGGGTGATGCATCCGAGAACAAGGCCGCTGGTCTCATGGGCTTGCCCACTGCCATCTTGTCCAACATGACAAGCGAGCAGCTCGAGGCCTATACGCTGCACTTGCGAATCGAGGAAATCTCCCAGAAGCTTCGCATCGACGACGTCGTCCCAGCTGACGGCGATCGGTAAGTAAAACTCTTTGTGGTTCTTTGTCTCGATTGCTCATACAGTATAGATCCCCCTCTCCTGCGCCGCAATACGACAACCATGGTCGACGTATCAACACGCGAGAATATCGATACCGCAAGCGCCTCGAAGACGAACGCCACAAGCTCATCGAGAAGGCTATGAAGACCATTCCTAACTACCACCCGCCACAGGATTACCGTAGACCTACTAAGACTCAGGAGAAGGTCTACGTTCCTGTCAACGATTATCCAGAGATTAACTTCAGTATGATTGCTAACCCTTTAACCCTACTTACCAATACTCTCTCCCTGTTTTTTGTTTTCCTTTTGAGGTCTGACCAGACTCAAAATCATGCCCTTGGCGTTTTGAGATCTGGTCCTTCATTCGAACTGGACTGACCCTTACCCGTTCATCTAATCTTTGTGAATCAGACACTAACACTAGCTCTCTCGTAATAAAGTTGGATTACTTATCGGCCCTCGAGGTAACACTCTGAAGAAGATGGAGGGAGATTCGGGTGCCAAGATTGCCATTCGTGGCAAGGGCTCCGTCAAGGAGGGCAAGGGCCGGTCTGATGCCGCTCACGCCAGCAACCAGGAAGAAGACCTGCACTGTCTTATCATGGCTGATACCGAAGAGAAGGTCAACAAGGCCAAGAAGCTTATTCATAACGTTATCGAGACTGTAAGTCAGCCCTCCAAACCCTATCAAACTTGTACTAACACATCACAGGCTGCATCTATTCCTGAAGGTCAGAACGAACTCAAGCGTAACCAGCTTCGAGAGCTCGCCGCGCTCAACGGTACCCTGCGAGACGACGAGAACCAGGCTTGCCAGAACTGTGGCAAGATAGGTCATCGCAAGTACGATTGCCCTGAGAAACAGAACTTCACTGCCAGCATCATCTGCCGTGTCTGTGGAAACGCAGGCCATATGGCTCGCGATTGTCCCGATCGCCAGCGTGGTGCCAGCTGGCGCAACAACGATGCGGCTGGTCGTCCTGCTGCTGCTGGTCGTATCGATAGCGGAGATGCTGTTGACCGTGAATACGAGGTAAGAACCCCCATATTCGTCTTATATACAAAATACTCACAGATTTTAGCAACTTATGCAAGAGCTTGGTGGAGGTTCCTCCGGACCCCCTGCCCGTATCGAGGCTGGCCCTGGCGCTCCGAGCAACGGAGATGCGAAGCCCTGGCAACGAGGCCCAACTGGTGGACCTGCACCTTGGCGCAGCCGTAACCAAGATTCTAACGAAGGAGGGTCGGCGGCTCCCTGGGCCCGAGAACGCGGTGGTCGCAACCAGGAACAACCGGCCGGTAACGGGGGTGATAGCTACTATGGTCAGGCGTATGGTGCCGGTGCTTCAGGCGCAGGCGCCGCCGCTCCATGGCAACAACAGGCTCCTGGAACCCAGGCTGGTTATGCCGGTTATCCTGCATATGGTGCCTACGGTGCTGCTCCTGGAATGGGCGCTCCTCCTGGTCTTGGTGCTCCCGGCGGTGCACCGCCACCTCCTCCAGGTGCTCCTCCAGGTCTGGGTGACATTAACGCTTTCATCCAGCAGTACGCTGGAGCAGCTCCCCCTCCACCACCTTCCGGTGACGCTCCACCGCCTCCTCCACCTCCCGGTGCTTAGATGAGACAGAACTAACGAGGATATCTGGTTTTGAAAGTCTCTGATACAGTATGAAACTTCGACGACAGTTTGAGAAATTTACCATCGACCCGGACAGCAGCAAAGGAGGATAAGCGGTCGTTTCTAACGTGGCAGCGAACTAACCACTGCAACTAACGGTTGTCTTTCATGGCTCTCTAACACTGAGTTTTGAACTTGTTTAATCTGCGTATTGCAGCCAGTTATAATATGATCGAAGCAAGAGACTAATCGCGTAGGCACTTTGTACTTGATAATTAAGTCGTTTCGTTAATGTTAACTCGTCTCCATTCGTGACTCTGTTGAAGAAAAGAAGTGGTACTCCGTAAACCTCGTCCAATTGTGAATTACCCTGTTTATGCACGCATTTTAATGCACCTCATGCATGCTTGGACCCCGCATAGCAGTGCTCTGGCGTCATTGTACGTACCGGAATGGGGGAGCTTGGGCCATGTGACAAGGGGAGCGACGCAATACAATCAGATCTCCAGCAGCATTCCTCATCCGCGTCGAGTCCTACAAACTCCATCTCGACCTAAATCTCATACCTTAATTTGGTATATCCAAGAAAGGCGACTACGACGCAGCGTGGAAGTCGCGTTTGGGTAGTTTTTTGCAGCACCTTCTTCTTTTGCTTGCATCTGCTCTATTGACAAGGGTCATCTGATCAGCATCCTACTTCCATCTTCCACTCTCCCTGGCAGTCTTGTCTTTTTTATCCTCTTCTTGGCTCACTCCTGCGGGCTTCATACCTTTGCACTGACCACTACGCGTTGACTTGGAACCTAACAATGACCTTACAACTATAAATCATTATCTATCGTACCTAGTTCTTCTTTTGCTTCGCGACGCAGTGACGTCGGCGCGTCGTGTTTGATTCTGATTACCTCATTCTCACTATCAAAGCATCATCTCATCATGAGGACTAAGAATCCTCTCGCTTTCCGACCAGGGCCTGTGTCATTCTGGACTACTATCATATATCTCGCCCTTGCTGTTCCTCTTATCTGGGTCCACGAGACTGTTCCTCCGGCTCCGGCTGATCGATCACTGTACCAGGGTCTCAACTTGACTGAGGCATGGTTGGATTTGCAGACAATTAGTCGCGCCTATCATCCCTACAACAGTCACGAAAATGACCTAGTACGCGAGTTCATCATTAATCGCACCAAGCAGATTCTGGATCGAAATGACCTGTCTTATACTACCGAGAAGGCCGGTGGTGTAGACTGGCACTCAAGGTCAGTGCCCGATCGCACTATCTTAGACACCTGCTAACATGGGTCAGAGCCTCATCTTTTGAGCACCAAGACTCGCCTGTCACTTCTAACGATAATTCTAAGCCTCGTGGAGCGACTCTCTTTGACGACAGAATCTCCAACGTCTCATGGACTTACAACACTGCCCGGCGCTTGGGCTCCAATATTTCCAAAGGGACGTGGTTGGGTCAGTACTTCGAAGGAAACAACTACTATGTTTACATCCATGGCAAAAACGACCCTGAAGGCGACTGGTGGCGCGACGAATCCAAGTACAAGAAGTTCCGCGGCGAGGGTGGTGTTCTTGTTAACTGTCATTTTGACTCGTATGTTATCGTCATTGATATCGCGCTTCGTCGACTAACGTGGTTATAGTGTTTCCACCGGTTACGGTGCTACTGATGATGGAATGTCCTGCGTTTCGATGCTTCAGCTTCTAAGCTACTTTACACTTAAAGGCCGCCAGCCAACGAATGGCATCGTTCTTCTCTTCAACAATGCCGAGGAGGATGGGCTCCTAGGCGCCAGAGCCTTTGGTTACAGCCCCTTGTTGCATTTCACTCACACATTCGTCAACCTCGAAGGCGCTGGAGCCGGCGGGCGCGCCCTTCTTTTCCGTACGACTGACTTGCAGGCTGCCAAGGCGTACTCCAAGAGCCCCCATCCTTTGGGATCTGTTGTTGCTGCGAATGCTTTTGAACGAGGCGTCATTAAGAGCGCAACCGATTATGAGGTTTTCGCAGACGCCTACGGACAACGTGGACTTGACATCGCCTTTTACGCGCCTCGTGCTCGCTATCATACCAACCAGGACGATACTCGGCATACATCTGTTAACAGCATCTGGCATATGCTCTCGGCCGCTCTTGCATCAACCGAGCAGTTATCGAAAACAACCGGTACCATCTTCAACGGTGATCGATCAGATGGCAATTCCGATCTTGTGCAAAATGGCAAACAAGCTGAGGGTGTATGGTTCGATATCTTTGGCACTGCATGGGCCGTGTTCGCGCTTAGGGGACTCTTTGCATGGTCGCTAACGCTTCTTGTTGCCACACCACTCGTTCTCGTCGCCTTCACGTACATCCTCGTGCGCAATGATAAGTATTATTTCTTTAGCAGGGACATCAAGATGCATCACGACATTAACGATGATCCGGTTGTGCTGGGTGGTTGGAAGGGCTTTTTCCGCTTTCCCTTTGCACTCCTCTTTGCGGGAGCATTGACTATCGCATCTACGCTTTTGATTGCCAAGTTCAACCCGCTGATTATCTACAGCAGCGGCTATGCTGTGTAAGTGATCTTGATTAACTACCGAGCACAAGCTAACATCGTCAGGTGGTCTATGATACTATCGATCTTCTACTTCTCTTTCTGGCTCATCATGCGCGGATCTGCATTCGTTCGCCCAAGCGCACTCCATCGCGGTTTTGTTCTCATCTGGCTCTTTGCTCTTGGTTGGGGCGTCCAAGTTGTGTGCGCGGTGGCAGAAGATCGTATGCACATTGGTGCTCTTTATGCGACGGTGTTCTTCCAATCAGCCATATTCGTTGCTTTACTCATCTCTCTACTGGAGCAGTTTGCTCTGCTTGGAAAACACGACTTCGCTATGCAGCTTCATGATGCGCATCAGGCGCGTGACGTATCGAGCCGCGATAACGAACATGAATCGAGACCTCAAACAGCCAGCGAGCCTGCTCAGGGCGAAGAAGAGGATGCTGAAGGCGAAACTGAAGATGCAACCGAAACCACACCACTTAGAGCTGGTGACTCGGGTTACGGGTCTAACGCTCAGACTTCATTCGCCAACACATACCGCCGTTCAGTTGCTGAGAGCTCGCCCTCTCCGCCTAGTATGCGACGATACCAGCCTTTCGAGCACGAGCAAAGTTGGTCTGGACGCCTTCCTACATGGACTTGGATCCTCCAGTTCTTGTTCTTGGCACCAATGCCCGTAATTCTATTTGGAAACATTGGCCTGGTTGTGATGTCCGCTACGCAGATGACAGGTACCGACGGGGGTAGCCTCCTTGTTCCTGTGCTGTCTTTGGGCATCCTCAGCATATTCTTGTTGCTGCCGCTCACTCCTTTCATTCACCGTGTCACCCATCACGTGCCGTTGTTCCTGTTTTTTGTTTTTGTTGGGACATTTATCTACAATCTTGTAGCATTCCCATTTTCCGACGGTCATCGCTTCAAGTTTTACTTCCAGCAGATTGTCGACCTTGACAATGGCACTGACACTGTTTCTATTGTGGGACTCGAGGAGTATGCCCGTTCTGTTATTAGTTCGTTGCCCAGTACTTTGGGCCAGGACATCAAGTGCCAGCCAGCTGTGGGACGTGATCTGACGGATTGTCAATACGACGCTTCATCTCTGAGTCCCAACTTGTATAAGGGCAAGTCTCCTAAAGAGTTGGTCTCAATTGAGACAGTAGCTGGTAGCGATGGATCGAAAGCACGACTTCGAATTGACGCCGTCGACTCGCGACTTTGCTACGTTCGCACGTCACGACCTATTTACGGATTCGCTGTTGATGGCGCAGCTGCGCGAGATCCTCGATTTGGAAAGTTCCCCTCAGAGGGCTTCAGCAGTGTACAGCTATGGCGCCGTGATCGGGATCGGCCGTGGACACTGAACTTGTATCTCAATGACCGCAGTTCTCTTTCTGCAACAACCGATTTGGAGCAGGACGATGACAAGTCTATGTCTGACAATGAATTGAGGGTGCGATCGACAGAACAATCAGCCGATCGCCTAGAAGTCACGGTCAGTTGTGCTTGGAGCGATGCCAACACACCGGGCACCATCCCAGCTCTTGATGAGCTTCTCAAGTATATGCCGACCTGGGCAGCAGTTACTAAGAAGAATGTCGGACTTGTGGAAGTTCGTAAAACTCACAAGGTTTGATAGAATAAGGAATCAAGCTAGAGTACACGAGTCTGGTATGAGCATGGCAGGAACCTGAAAGACGTGGCTGGATTCATCTCTAGAGTGGTTCATGAGTATATGGTCTTGAGGCATGGTACTAGCCATGGGTTGGGAGTCTGGTCTGATTTGATTGCATTGGTTTGGCTTGGCCTGTTGTTTAATAATTGAGTAACCTGAGTGCCGCGAAGAATATGATTGTCGAATATGCTTAGTACTTGTTCATTTGTGATGTGTCTGAGGCCAACTAGTTATGTCAACTGCGCGACGACGTTCATTCATGTGACACGAGGTTCGCTTTTTCTTACAAATGATGAATGTTTTTGTAGTCAAGGAAAAGATTCGACTTGACTCGATTAAGTGAGCGTTTAGTCACAGCTGTCACGGAGTTGTTGTAGAAGTTTTTAATTATGTTTGACTACCGGGTAGCCCGGAACCGAAAACTGCGCAATCAAACCCACCAACTCTTTTGTCTCTTATCATCATAGCTTCACTCCTAAGTTCCTGTGACGATTTAACAACCCACAATGGCCCCTCAAATATGGTTACAATCAGAGCGTTCTCAAGGCTCCAAGCAGAAAGCCCTCATATACTACATCTGCGGCAACCCAGGCCTTATCGAGTACTATACCGACTTTCTCAGCAACCTACGTGGTCTCCTGGATCAGATTGAGGCTGATACTCCCTACGATATTTACGGCACGAACTTGCTAGGTTTCAGTGACGATGACCACGAGCCTTTCCATTCGGACAACAAACCATGGGATCTTGACGGCCAAATCGAGGGAATGTACAATGGTGTTGCTGCTAAGGGAGAAGACTATGACTTCGTAATTCTAATGGGCCATTCTGTTGGCAGCTTTATCGCTGTTGAGATCTTTCATAGACATATGAAAAACCCGGAGAGAGCACCGCATCTAAAGTTGAGGCATGGTTTCCTACTCTTCCCCACGCTGACACACCTTGCTCGATCATCCAACGGCGTACAATTCACATGGTTGCATCGTCTCATTCCTTTCCTCGACACCGGAACAGCTCTATTTGCGCGTCTTGCTCTAGGTCTTCTGAGTGTCACAAGTGTGACATGGATTGTACAAAAGCTTCTAGGTTTCACACCCGCGAGCGCAAACATCACTGCCCGATGGCTGAAGAGCAGGGACGGCGTGCTACAGGCGGTGCATCTGGGCTTAACAGAGCTTGAGATGATCTGCGAGGAGAAATGGAGCGATGACCTATGGGCTACAGAGGGGGAAGAGAATGGAGTGCCAAGGTTCTTCTTGTTCTATGCTAAGAAGGATCATTGGATCGATGATGAAGAGAGAAAGGGGATTATGGAGAAGAGAGGAGAGAGGGCAAGGATCGTGGTTGATGAGGGGGATATTCCGCATGCGTTCTGCACGAGAGAAGGTAAGTTTTCTGTTCTTTGAGGTACTGGGTATTGCTAACAAGTTTAGATGCGAGTCTGGAGGTTGCGAGGAAGGTTTGTGAGTGGGTTGAGGAGATTGAGGGACGCAACAAAGAGTGAGATGGAGGCACCGGAATAGCTATATTTGATTCAAGGTTCACAAAGTGACAGAGAATGACAGACGTGGGCTGTAAGTATTGGATCATGCATATGAATACGAAGCTGACGATGAATCCAAGACACATTGCCACCATTTATGCATAATAGAATCTCTTCTATTGGATCTGATGTTAAACTACCGTTCAAGCCACAGACACTGCTTGTGTTTGTCTGGCTTGTCTATTTCCAGACCTTGGAGTTGGCGTGACATCGCTTCCCGCTCCCCCGCACCAAAAGAACCCATAGACGCGTAAGGTTTTTGACCTCTCTTGGCGGCCAGCTAACAAAGAAGCCTCCGGGGCGTTGCCAGAAGCGGCACCTAATGCGGGCAGACGTCGACCAGTGACCAAAGGTTGACTAGTCATGTTTGGTGTTCAAGCCACTTCTAGAAAACAACGATTATGAGGTTTGCACCGAAGTGAGTGATTGATGATCGACGATCGGACGTTGTATTGTGTTTGTTTATTCACGATATTGACAATTTGATCAAGTAGGTAAAAGTAAGTGTCACTGGTATATTCGCTATATGCTGGTGGTCAAAGACCATTAAGTATTAACCCGTGAATTCCATACCCAATTCCCATATACATATCCCATTCCTCCTTATCACTTTCAACTCGTAACAATGCCTCTTCACCTCGTCTTCACCAGGTGAGAACCTAGTTTCATGCTGAGGGAATAGAGGGGTTTCATAACTGAATGCTCTTGAGGTGTTTACAGAGCAATGGCAGCAAGGGCGACCATGGCGATGGCACCGAGACCCTTGACACTAGCGGCGCTGTTCTCGCCGACGTTTGTGGGAGCGGGAGTGCTACCGGCACCCTCGGTCTCGGTCTCAGTCGCGCTGACGGCGGGAGTGGTGGGGGTGTTGACGACAGGAGGGACAACAGCGGTGGTGGTCTGAACAACAGGAGGGACAGTGGTGGTCTCGGCGACAGTGGTCTCAACAGCGACAGTGGTCTCAACAGCGCTGGTGGTGGTGACGACCTTCACAGAGGTAGCGACCTTGGTGGAGGTAGGCTCAGAGTCAGACTCCTTGGGAGGGTTCTTGCAGAGCTTCTCAGTAGCAGGGAGAACCTCGTCTGGAAAGAGTGAGTTAGTACTTGATATGGCAACTCAATTGGTGAAGGATATGCGGGTAACTTACTGATGGCAACGTCGGAGCCACACTCGTCAATGACACAAGAGGTAGCGGCGCTTCGGATGTCGCTGAAGTTCTTGCAGACACAGGCGAGGTCGGTCTTGTCACAGCTGCTCTCGCTGGCGATAGCCTTGTCGAGACAAGGAATGGCGCACGAGGGGACGTCGCCGAGGGACTGAGCCTGAACGGCGGCAACGAGGGCAGCGAAAGCGAAAGAGTACTTCATTTTGAAGGAGGTTTTTGTGGTTTGGTTGGTGGCTTTGAAGTGTTGACTTGTTGATTAGGGCGAGAAAGACACAGCGAGTGTGATAGACAAGGCAAGGCTGAAGCTGATAAATGGTCCAATGGAAGCGAGTGGATGAGGAGGAAGGGAAAGAAGAAAAGCGAAGAGACGGATGAGCAAGAGGCTTTATGTAGGTACTCCGTAATGCAGCAGCAACAACAAAACGGCTGGTTTTCCCAGGTTTGGAGGGTATATTAAACGGTTGGTGAAGCGGGACAGGGTTCAGCTCCTTGGCTAAGCCTAAGGTCACTGACTGTGCCGTTGCCCGTCGACCCGTTCCAGGGAAGAGACCAGCCTCTTCTTTGCTGCAGCTGCAGGTGCAGCTCAACTTCTTGTTCTTGATCCTGCCTCTGCCTGATGCCTCAACTTGTGGATGAGTGGATATCAGAAACTCTGGGGGTGGGAGGCCGGGCTACGCTGCGACGACCCGGGTTCCTGACCAATTGGAGACAAGAACAGCAACAGGGAACCTAGGAGGGGGGGTGGTTGACAAAAGGGCCATCCTGCTGTTTTTCTTCAATTCTCTCTACTGTTTTTGCGGGCTTCTCTTCCTCTGCTGGGGCGTGTAGAACGAAAGCTATGCCGTTGGAGAACTGAATGGAGCCAGCGGGGTCTGCTTCCGGATTCGTTACACACGGCCGAAATAGATCGACGAGGGGAGGTCCAAAGTCCGGGGGCGAGATGCGGAGAGAGAGGAGAGAGAGAGTCTGAGCTCAGGTCAGGTCAGTGCAATGCATGTGAAGTTGATCTGATCAGAGCAGAGGCAATCGAAAGTCGGAGATTGAGGTCGAAAAGACTCTGGAGTATTCAATATTGTGATTAATTATTCTGGTTTGGCTTAGCTACAGGAGACAGATCCACCCCCGGATAATCAACATTGCATACCCTTCCCATGCCTTGCTCTGCTCTATTTTACATGATATTTCTATCTCATCAATAGCCGTTGTTTAGATCTCTCAAGATCAAGAGCAAAAAGTGGCCCTTAACAACTGTTCAAAAGCAAGAATTGGAGGTGAGCTGACGCCATTAACCACAAAGACAAAGAGAATCCTTTCGGGACTTGACTTGACTTGGGCCTGGGCTTGTTCTGGGTCACATGCTGATGGCAAGGATTTGACACGATAGGGTCTTCCGAGGGCCGATTTGACGGGGGAACAGGGGGTGACTGATTATGTGGACTAGGCCCGACTAAAGCGGCAAAGTCCACGTCGACGTTGGCTAGTTGATGGGAATGGGGAAGAAGAAAAAAAGGGAAAAAACAGGTTATTCAAGGTGTTGATGGGTTGATGTGTTGATGGGCGGTTGTGAAGGACAACACCATCACAAACCTGGGGATGGATGCTAATGATGCAGGAACGGGATATGCTAATTAGATGTGGTTTTGCTTGAGACTACATATCTCAACTTAGATATTGGCTCAATTGACTCAAAGAGAGCGTTTGTAGCAATCAGAGTTGGATGATAGTATCATGAAGTCTACAGGGTAACTGACTCTTTACCGCCAACTTCTCACTTCCACTCGCCTCGATCCTTTCATTCCTTCAATTCTGATCTAAACTCAGTTTCAATGGTTAATAAAGACACTAACGTCACTCACTCAGTTCATTCTTCTAGCGTTACACCCCCTTCAGCGCTCCCCCGCATCCTCCCCATCACATTTTTCACGCCACCGCCCACTAAAACACTCACCCCCTTGTCTCGCCCTCCCACATCGGGAATATAAAAGGAAAAGCCATGAAGAAAGAAAAAAAAGGACCCTGTCTACTTGCAGGGGTCTCTACCAACTCGCCTTCCTAGCAAGGACAAAATCCGTTCGACTTAATCGCTCTTTTCGTACGCCACGCCGAGGCACTCACATGATTTGAGAAAGAAAGGAAAAGAGAGCGAGAGAGAAAGAGTCAGTGAAAGGCAAAGGCCAGGCGGGTACAGTCCGAGCAGGGAGAAGAGATTGTTACTGTTACTAGGGGTAGGGGGATCTGAGCGAGGACGGGAGAATCGAATGGTCTGATGGGGTATTATCCGCTGCTGCCGACTTGGCAAAGCATGGTTGATGATTATCCATAGACCACTGCAGTAGCATTTATTCACTTCTGATCTGTTCAACAGCTGTATGGAGTAATAAGTAGAACAATATCTGTAGCAAATATCGTGTTGTGGTGTCGTGCCCAGAGCTGAAGCTGAACGAGGCACGTCGTACAATACAGATCGCATCTTCATCAATGCAAGTGCACTTCTTATGCATCACTCAACTAAGCTATATGCCCACATCTGCTATGCAACATGCGAAGATCGTGACGAGCCACCACCCCCTCTAGACCTCCAGACTTCCCCGAGATGAGGTTATTTCGAGGTACACATGCACTGCGCCGTCGTAGTTCCAGGGGCAGAGCACCTCTCACTCTCTGTGATATCGGGCCCCCCGGCCATTAAAATAGCTCTATGCAGCCATCTCAGCTCTGGTTCGCATTGCTTTTCTTGGTGCTGCCACACTGGGAGCCTTGCTGGATGCCGCACCATTCAAGGCGTTGAGACACGGGGGAATACTACGTGAGGCAACGAAACTGAAGGCAAGGCAAGATTAAGATCTTCAGTAAGAGACTATACCGAGGCTGAAGACCTAATGGATTAAGCATATGATGAGATTTTCATCAATTGTCCTCATACAAAGTTCGCAGTTTCGAGCACATCCTCAGGAACTATGCTCGAAATCCTACAGCAAACCACGGGGAGCTCCCATCTTCCTTGATTCGCCAACCTCTCTTCCCTGGCTGCAATTACCACCAATCACCACGATCTGTCACTCACCTTTCTCAAGACCCCTGCTATCTTGGCACCCAGAAAGGCTCAGAAGCCTTGGACAACGTCATTCTTCCTTCAGCCTTTCCAAGAACTCAAGACTTCTTCACGGCAAAGTTGCCGGTCAAGAATTCTGACGTCGAGAAGTTGAGCTTGATTGTATGCCCCTGCTGTGAAGTTTGGATGAAACGTCGAGTGACGCAATATTGGATTCGAGAACTCTTGGTTGGTGATGTTGGTTAAGCTTGGAAGGGGAGACTTGGCTGCGACATTTTAGGACTTTGGTGAATAGATCGAGTGAGACGTCTGAGTATACGATCACTGAGCGTGGATGCCTTCGCCTTACCACAAGTCTAGCCAAGGTTCTTCAACACTCCTCCCAGGAAAGTTTCCTTGTGTCGTACATGTATCGTGTATCAATGCACCAAAGCAACTATACCAAGTCTATTGCCAACATGCATATACACAAACTTCTAGGCAAGGGACCACTTACACGAAATGCTCTCACTAAACTCATTCCGTTCAAATAATCACTCAGGTTCTGAAAGCATTTCCACGTTTCTCCCGATGCTTAAAAGCACTAGACGCGGTTGTGCAATTGGTGTAGGAACAAGTCGCTTGCACATCTACGGCCTCATTATTTAAGTGACTTGTTGTTCGGCTGGAGTTTCTAGAGCTATATGTGTCAAACCAGGTAGGTAGGAATAGAAAGTAGATGGTATAATATATCAACTAAGGAGAGATTGCGACGTACGGTAGAATGTGGGACTAGGTAAACACTTTAGAACGATCAGGAGTAGCTTAGGGTAACTTGTCATAACAGCAGCAACAGCACATTAAACTCAGAAGATGTGCTTTCAATATTAGAAATATACCGTTTAGAAGTGCACCGATTTGTTCCCTTTCACCAGCTGTCCGACTCGCTTTGATACGACGCGTGACACCAGACGGCAGAGTAGAGGTGGCTTGCTGCCCATGCCCAGGGAAAAAAGTAAACTAGATGACTTATCGGACATCATCTCTATTGATAAGTTCTCATTCAGCGACAGCCTTGTACTTGCTATACTCTGAGTACGTCTTGTCATTTCCACCGACGTGCAATCTTCCGTCCCTTGCCGGATTGTCGATCGCCGTCCAAGACCCACACTCGGCCGGCACGGAGCCGGGATAATCGGTATCTAAGCCCGTCTGCTCGGAGCTCCATTTCGAGTTGTTTTGTCAGTCAACAAGAAGACGTAACCGTTATTGCGCTTGCACAGGACAAGACTTACCACGGCCATCCATCAAAAAGCCCAGAGTGGAAACTCCGCCATCTCAACAGATCCGTCCGCTAGTTCACAGCTTGGTAATGGCAAATAGCTCGGATTACAAATTTTCTCTCCTTCTGATATCAAGTCATTCAGCTGCATATCTAAAGTTTTGACTAAGAAGTGAAGCTCTTTCGCTTGGACCTTCTCATCTTCCCCCGACTTTTCGGCCAAACCCACTCTATTTTGACGTGATGGGACCAACCGTGGGGCTCAGCTCGTCCGGAGCCTCCAAGAATGGCGAAGTAACCGTGGGGAACGACTCCGCACCATGACGGAATCACCTCATGGAGGGGTTCTTGGGGAAATAGTGGTAACTCACTTGGTGAATGATACCATCATCTTTCTTACGAGAGGTTTTATAAAGAGAAGCGTCTCCCACTTGGTCGGTGTTCAGAATCTCAAGCATATTCATCCAAATACACAATCAACATGAGCGGAAAGACATTCAACGTGGGCGTCGTGGGATATGGGTAAGTTCTCCAGCCACAGTATTTCACGACATCGTCAGCTGACTCTACAATAGCATGTCTGCCAAGATCTTTCACATCCCCTTCCTTACTCAAACTCCCCAGCTCAAGCTGCACGCCATTGTCCAGCGATCTCCCAAGGAGGGCAACTCAGCCCCAGCGGACTACCCGGATATCAAGCACTACACTGACTACAAGGAGCTCTTTGCCGACTCTGAAGTCGATCTGGTCATCATCAGCACTCCTCCCAACAACCACTTTGAGCTCACAAAGGCCGCCCTCGAGGCCGGAAAGCATGTCTTGACCGAGAAGCCCTTCGTGCCCACCTCTGCGGAGGCTGATAAGCTCATCGATATTGCTAAGAAGAATGGCAAGCTTCTTATCGTCTACCAGAACCGACGATGGGATGCCGACTTTGTTACCCTCAAGAAGCTCATCTCTGAGGGTACCCTGGGTCGTATTGTTCAGTTCGACAACCATTTTGATCGTTACCGTATGGTTCCATCCAAGAATTGGAAGCTCGATCTCCCCCTTTCTCAGGGCGGCAGCGCCCTTTTCGACCTGGGAACCCATCTGATCGATCAAGCTTACATCCTGTTCGGCAAGCCTCAAGCCGTCCACGGCCGTCTTCTTTCTCAGCGCAGCGGCAAGTTCGACTTTGAGAACCCCGACGGAGTCTCAGCAGAGTTGACCTACCCCGATGGTCTCCTCGTCAACATCCGCATCAGCGTCCTGAGCGCCGAGCTCGAGCAGCCTCGCTTCTGGGTCCGCGGCACCAAGGGAAGCTTCCGCAAGCTCGGCCTCGATACCCAAGAGGATGCGCTTAAGGACGGCAAGAAGGCTACCGAGGAGGGCTTTGGAAAGGAGGATCCTGCACGCTACAAGTTGGTTGTTGTCGACGACAAGGAGCAGGCCAAAGAGCAACAGCTCTCATCGATTGAGACACCCACTTACAAGGCTTTCTATGCCCAGCTTGCCAAGGCAATTGAGAGCGGAAAGGAGGAGGACGTACCCGTCAAGGCTTCCGAGGCTCGTGATGTTTTGCAAATCATCGAGGGTGTTTTCGAGAGTGCCAAGACAGGCAAGGATGTTACTTTTGCGTAGAGTGGTTTAGTTAAACTTAATGAATTTAATGAAGGAAAAGTCGTTACTTGACAAAATTGCTGGTTGTCTTGCACTTGTGATAGCTACCACTTGGCGGGAATGCATTCTGACCGTAAGCTACTTATTGCTGCTATTGCGACAAAGGACGATGAATCATCGATACGGAAGATGCGATCATATCAACTATTGAACCCTGGGATAGTGCGTCTTCTGGCTTTTCGTGAGGGCGATGGCTCAACGACCTCTTGCCTTGAACTCCCCATCTTTCACGTTCAGCTTCTCTTCATCAGGCCTGCACCAGTTTCAACAGTACCGTATACCCCCCACCAGATAAATGATTTTACAGGCATAAGATTTGTCGTAATATAAAGGGTTGATTATAAGAGTCATTCAGATTACCAAAGTACTAATCAAGGTAGGTATCCTAAAGAGCAAACCGTGCAACCTTTCCGATGTAGTCGAAGCATACAAGTAAGCAAATGAGACGAGCCTCAGACTCGTGGTCTATTCAATCAATATAAATTCCTCCGCAATGCATTTCGTCAAGAACATGCTTAAAAGTGACAACTCCAATACGTTATGTATATCTCCTATATGCAAAATTTTGTCTTCTTATTTTATTTTATTGTGGTTTAAATGGTGAGCATAAATCCTGCAGCGGCTGCGAGGACGACGAGGGCGCTGCTGGCCATCTTTGATGCGGAACTCTCGATCTCGATTTCTTCACCGATGAAAGTAGGTTTGTATTCTGCAGGGTCGCTCTCATCGAGAGTGCCGTTCCAGCAGTAATTTGTGAAACACTCCTGGCACTTATCAGGGATAGTGGTGTTTGTGCGGTCGAAGCTGCGAGAGAGCATGGCACAGCCAACACAAACAGGCCAGTTCTCGTCGCGGGTGCCGTTAAGCATAGTGGCGACCGCGTAGCCGTTCTCGATGATGGCAGAAAGCTCGGATGTGTTGATGCTCATCTGGAAGGTGGAAATGTTGGAGGAGTAGACGTAAGGGTAGTTGGGGATATAGACGATGAGAGGTGAGGGATCAGTCATGTTGGTAGCGTTGCAGCCGAAGAAGGTAGGGCGGCTGTTGAGACCCAAGTTGCGGAATGTGTTCTTGCCGGGGATCGAGGGGAAGGATGATCCCTTGGAGATGTCGGTAAGAGAGCGCTCGTATGTCGCGATGGGGGATGCACCGTCGGGCCAGCCGGTCTCAGTGTCGGCAGATGAATCGAAGGAGAAGACAACGTCGACCTCACGATCCTTGCGGATGAGAGGGTAGTAAGGAATGTTCTGAAGATCCTCACCACCGTCAACAAGGGTGAGTCGGTCGGACTCAGCGCTCAGATTCTCCTCCGGGTTCCAGCCCTTAAAGGGGTTGGGAGTCCAATCGGCGATATCGTTGTCCGCGCTGCCAATAGCACCAAGAACAGCAGACACCGCTTCGACAGCAATATCAGGAACATCGTCAGGGACGTAGTTGTTGTTAGGTTCGTTGAGGTAAAGAACGATCTGGTTGAAAAGACTGCTGGAAGTTCCCATAACGAAACCAGCATTATCGAAACCAGCGATACAAGACTTGTCCTTGGGAAGTTTGCCCTCATCGAACTCCGAACCTACGTACTTGAGGGGAACGAAACCCTGGAGGACGGGGTCGTATGAGCCTAGCTCCCAAGGAGTGAACTCGAAGTTAGTTGCGTTGAGACTGATAATGGTCTCGTTAGGGGCACGGCCGTCAGCAACAATGATGGGCATGGGAGCCTTGCCCTCGGAGAAATCAGTATCGTCGGCCAGGGAGGACCAGGTGTAGGAAGGACCACCATCAGTAGCGTTGATGAGCTGGTACGAGAGCATGCGACCCCAGTAGTCGGTAAGAGATCGCTCATAGCCGGCATCCTTCTTGTCGCTGACGGCATCGAAAACGGTGTTGTAGTATTGCAGCAGGGAGTAGCTCTCTGGGCCCTCAAGGATCGAATTCTCCAACTGCCAGATGCCAGGATAGTTGACGCTCTCCTGGACGGAGGTGAAGTTGTTCATCATCAAGCTGCCCACGAGCCATCCACCGCCGGAAAGACCTGAAAGATATGTCGCACTTTGTAGAAGACCACCGAGGTTTCCATCCTTGTCGCTACCGTCAGAGCGAATGTCCCAAGCTGCTAACGCACCGGCACCACACAGCATGGCACGGTAACCACCACCAGAGATGGCAATTCCAATATTCGGCACAGCTGTAGCGTCGGTCTCGGCGTTCTTGAGATACTCCTCGCTGTCAAAACCGGGGATCGCTAGGCGCTTCAGGAGTGTTCGCATGGGGGCAATGGTCTCGTTGCGACGCTTGGGAATCCAATCGCGCTCCATGCTGGAGATGGAGGTTCCATTTCGAATCGTCGGGCGCGTGCTCGGGCAATTGACTTTGGAGGGGACGTAGCCATTGGGGGCTTCAGGAGCGCCTCGTTTTGAGACTGATCCGGAGAAATCTGAGTTGGAGATGGCGACCAAGGCTTCGTCGACTGCTATTGGATTACGTTAGCTTCGATCCAGGACCCAGCGATCTGGCAAGGCATGCGATCGCGCCACAGCAGGCGTCATGCGTCGCGAATGCAGTCGCAGAGCGGCAGATGCGATCGCGTAGTGTCGACTTACTCGAAGGTCTAGCAGCGACAGGATTAATAGCGGCGCTGGCGGCCAGCAGAAGGGCGAGGCCTGAAGAAATGGCCATATTGATTGTGGCCACGGGCGGCCAAAGGAGTGGTGAGAAATGGGAAGCAAAAGCGAGCTTCAGAATCGCCGAAATGAATGAAGGCGAAGGATCCGAATCGCAACTATTGGTATCGATAAAATGGTTCGTGTGTTATGAAACCGAACCCGGTGGATATGCGAAATAAGGGGTGGTTCAATGGTTGAAATGGCCAAAGACTCGAATACGAGCAATAGAAGAAACAAGATGTACGAAATAAAGTGAGCGGCTCTAAGAAGAAGAAACAATAAGGGAATAAAAAGTCAAAAGAGACGCAATAGTCGGAAAGTTGTTTGTAGGAAGAAGGATTCAATGTGGGGTGGTAGTTTGATTGGGAGTATCGTAAAGGTTTCTTGAGTCTTGATCCGTGCTTTAAAGGCAAGGGTAAGCGGTATATAAGACGGGAGGGAGCTACCTTGTCTGCTTGTCTTGAGCTTGAGGTTGAGTCTGCCTCTTATTATTTCTCTCCATTCCTATTTTCATCAGCTAATACGCTGCCAAGGGCTACCATTTTCTGACAGGCGTTTGCTTCTCTCTGCCTCTCTGTCTCACTGCCAAGACCTGCCCAGCCCTGCGCCTTGCCTCTGAGGTGTACCGGTCTGATGCAATCCTACAGGTTGCATAATTGCACAAGCGCTGGAAACAGGTGAGATGGTGACCAGCAGTGCATTCGTGTAGTGGATTTGGGCAGTGAAACGATGTATCTAAACCTTCAACTTGTCAATTTGGTTTCATCGTCAATATCCTCCGTCCGCACATGTCATTCCCATTGTGGCCTGTTTGAGAGTCGCCAAGAGGCCCCCCTGTAGGTCGTATCTACCAGCCACTAACAAGCCTTGAAACCGTTCCAGGAACACCCGCCCAAGCCTTTTCGATGCTGGGATGATCCAACCGCGACGCGCCGCATGGAATGACTTCACTCCATTTTCGCTGGTAAGAGTTGACATCTCCTATTCTGGATATTCAGCAACAATTGCACGAGATCGTCAAGGCTGAGTATTAAGATCCGCGGAACCAAAAGACCCCAGCGACATTACAATGGACATCAAACACTAGCAGATCCCAGTTGCATCAAAAATATCCCGATCCACAGTCACCTTTTTTCCGCAGCTGAAAACGGTCTCCATGTTTTCATGAACCCCTGGCGAAATACGCCAGTAAGATTAAAGGGACCTCGATACACTTTCCAATCTCGGAGCCAAGACGGCTTAGCGGCTCTTGTGACGTTTTTCTTTTTCATGCACTCGAAAGAAACAATGGTGCTGGTCACAAGAGCGCGTATAGATAGATCATCCACAAACGTGGCTCAAAGCTGTTGCAGCATGTAAGACAGCATAGGTCGCTTTTCTCTCTGCCCTACAGGCTACAGACTACGGCTGAGCCACCTGTCAGCTCTCGGAAAGGATTGCGGATCTATCGTCAAGATAATCTTGCCGGGTCACGATGGCGGTGCGGTACGTGCACTGCCCAACTGTCATCTGTCAGCGCGCAGCGTGTATCCATCTTGGATCACCGCTTGCCTCTCTTTAGGATAATCTCTCGTGTTTAGTGGTCCAATGCCGCTTACTACATGAATTAGCTTGGCCCCATTTCCATGGGCAAGTCCATGGCATTGCCGTTACTCGGCCGATCGGGACTTCAGTAATCATTCAGCCAGTCCGCTTATGTTCAGCCCTAGGCAGCATGTAATCATACAGAATTTCTTAAAAAATTCTCAGGTTAGATGCTGACCCTATACTTGTGCTTACACCCGTCTCATAGCCAATCAGTCATATGGGTATCAAATTACATGAGTCTACATGTACATACACAGCCATAACATATCTCGTTACATGTCTTTAGTCGGCGTACTCGTCCCCAGCAGGTTCTCGTCCAAAGGGATGATTGAACTTGAGTAAGCCGGTCAAACCGCCCACCCAAGGATCATCATCTTCGGTTCGGATCATGCATGGCACACCGCCATGCCACTCTTCTCCAGGGCCAGCGCGTCCAACAAACTCACCCTCCACCCGGATCTCAGTTCCTGGTGATACTCCAGCACATCGCTTGCCATCAATGCTGAGATCAAGCTCACGTCCGCGGTTCTTCCGGCTCATCCGTAATGTGACCTTGGTATCAAGTGGCAGTACAAGGGATCGGAAACTGAGACTGCAAGGACTGATGGGCGTGATAAGGAGCGACTTGACAAGCGGGTGAACAATTGGACCACCTGCACTTAAACTGTATGCGGTTGAGCCTGTTGGAGTGCTGATCAAGATACCATCAGCTGTGGTCTCGGTAAGAAAATGGCCGTTTTGATAGATATCAATCCTCGCCAGGTGAGGATGAGACCCTCGATGCACTGATATCTCGTTGATAGCCCTCAGTGACGGCGATGGCTCTTGAGGGACTGCCAAGGCCTTCGCCCCAGTCTTCGCCTCGCTCGACAGTGTATCCGACAGCCAATGATTGATGTTATTTCCAGATGGATCATACACATCAGCCTTGATGCGATGGCGGAGCAGCACCTTGGAAGCTCGTTGAGCCCCCATGCTTTTCCCCTTATGTCTGTCCCATGCTGCGTATGATACTGGACTGGCTTTGTCCCAATCTCCTCGAGGATAGTTGGCCTCGCGTGTAGCAACGTCACTGCCACTCATAAACGTCTCCCTCCAAGCCTTTTTGTATTCTCTAAAATCCCACTCGCCGAGGAATCCTAATGTTCCCATATTGAACGAAAGGATCGGAGGAACAGAACCATGGAGCTTGTAAAGACTGGCCGCTCGCAGGACAGTGCCATCTCCGCCGAATGTTGCAATGACGTCAATCTTGTCTGCCATGTTGGAACGAGAGTCGGAAGTATAGATCGGAAAGTCAAGGCCTTGTTTCAACGACTCGGCGATCCGTGGTTCGAACACGAGGTTGACTTCAGGGTATTCATTGCGAAGGTACGTTGAGAACTTGACGACAGCATCGACTACTGTATCCGAGTACAGTTTGTGGATAATAAGAAGATTTTGGGGGGGCTTGGGCCAATTTAGCGATAGAAGCGATGATCCAGGTTTGGTGCTTTGTAGATATCGAGGATGTATTCTATCTGGGAGCTCTGCGATGCTGCGAATCTCGGAGGTTTGGCGAGCAGATGTCGTCGATAGAAGACGTTGGGTTCGTGGAGTTGGGGCGCATGCAGATGATCTAATAACAACCCGAGGTGTTGGCCGGCGACATAGGACAGGCTCAACGAGCGCCAGGCCTTTTATAAGAGACCTTCTATACATAATACAAGGAGCTCAACATGGCATGCGAGGAGAAAGGATGCCTGTGAGGCTGATTAAATTTGACTACAGATGACGCCGAAGACGGGAGCTACCATACCCTTACTCCACTAACTCGACTGCAGCTTTGGCAGAATTATGAGGCGCTAGAGGTGGGCTGTTGTTCACCGCCTACCTCAAGCAATGCCAGAAGATCTGTAAGAGAAGAGAATAATAATGGGTTCTACTTTAGCTCTGAGGGTTTTGAAGGGGTGGGATCATGGTGACAGTCTATCCTCTTGAATGTTGAAACAGACGATCAGCTGAGATATGGATGTGATCTGTCAAAGGTTTCTTAGTCAATCCCACGATAGGGAATAGCTGCTGGAGATGCAGATCCAACACCTGGAGCTGGAGCTCTGCAGCAAATGGATCTCATTTTCGTAGCTTCTGATTGGCCAACATCTATCGGTATTCCTAACTGCCCCCCGCCGTCATAAGACTCCGATGCATCCGCCTGATGTCACTAGAAGCTAACCACGAGCAGGCAGGTTCAAGGCAAGCTCAGCTCATGCCTGGGCCTTGAATCACATGCACACACGCCATGTCTCGCAGCCTTGTAATATCGTAATATCCCTCCTCCATATTCACCTTGCGCTTTGCTAGATTGCGCATCTTATTAGTTTTTCCTCCGGCTGGTATCTGGTGGCAGAATCTCGACCTGCCTGGACTCTAGACTGTGCCACGCGACCCCTCGTCTGTCTACTTCAGCTCCCGCCAGCGAGATCTTGGCAAGGCAAACACGAGATATAACAGTCCCGAAAGGATCTTTCCGTTTGTCCATTTATTTTCTCAACGTAATCCCTCGCACAACCACGTTAAACGAGATAGACGACACAACTAAGCAATAACCGCCGCCATGGCTGTCACCAAAAGGGCTGGTGCGCCAGAGACGGTCATACCATCTCCTCAACTCCTCGCTGGGCTGGCAGAGAAAGCTAGGGCGGAAAAGCAGGCGCCCAAACCAAAGCGAGAGCATCCCTCGGGGAAGGAAGGATATGGAGCTTTCATGCAAATTATACGCGGCATCTTGTTCGCCCTGTATTTCAACACATGCTGCATTGGGTATGGATGCCAAGTGCCTCTACTTAGATATCTCAGCGACTGACGCAATTGCAGCATTTTTCTTACTCAACTTTTCGGCACTCCTTTATATGCTGTTCACCGCGACTGGTTCTACGCCTACATGGCGATGACGAAGCGCTCTTTTGGTCTGACAATAACCCTCATGACACAAATCTGGGGCCCAACAACGATACGAATCAGCGGCGATGATTCGGTCGCCGGCCAGATCAAGCTGCAGCCTGACGGAGTAGTGCGGTTCGAGTTCCCGGAGCGTCTGGTGCTAATCGCCAACCACCAAGTATGGGCATGCGCTCTTCGACAAACTTGTATATGCTAATCTCGGTCCCAGATTTATACTGACTGGCTCTATCTCTGGTGGATCGCTTATGCCAATTCCCCAAGTATGCATGGGCATATCTACATCATTCTCAAGGAGTCTCTCAAGCGCATTCCGTTCGTGGGTTGGGGAATGCAGTTTTACGGATTCATCTTCATGTCGAGAAAAATGGCCTCTGATCGGCCACGAATGGCTTACCGTCTTGAGAAGCTGAAGCAACGCAAGGTTGATCCCAACGGAAAGTCTTATATGGATCCGATGTGGCTGCTTTTGTTCCCCGAAGGCACCAATCTTTCCAATAATGGGCGTAGAAAGTCGGCAGCCTGGGCTGCCAAGAATGACCTCAGGGATCCCGAACACGTTATGATCCCGCGGAGTACTGGCATGTTCTTTTGCTTGAACGAGCTCAAGGGGAGCATTGACTATGTTTATGACTGCACGGTCGCATATGAGGGAATTCCGTAAGTTGTGACTGGAGCCCTGTTACACAGCATTGGAACTGTCGACTAACAGGTGGACATAGGCGAGGCGGGTTTGGTGAGGAATATTTTGGTCTGGTCAGTACTTACTTTCAAGGACGCCCTCCGAAGTCAGTCAACTTCTACTGGCGTCGGTATCGACTGAGTGACATGCCGCTGGAAGACGAAGAGGCCTTCAATCTTTGGTTGCGCAAAGAATGGGACAAGAAAGATGCGTTGATGGAGGAATACCTGACGACCGGGCGATTTCCGCCTATGGCTGGTAGCAAGCTCGACCATATCGAGACTGAGGTCAAAACCCGACAACCTTGGGAGATTCTCCAAGTGTTTGCCGTCATGGGCACTGTTGGGCTTGTTTGGTACAACATTCAGAAGTCGTTCGTCGCCGCAAAATCGTTGTTTTAATGATGTGGGCCGAGGTATGGTCGGAAAATGAGCAGGTAACGCTTGGGATTGCACAGGAGTCTGGTGTGGTTGGCACTCCTGCAGGTTCAATCAAATGGCTAAAGTTTGCAGAAATCCTTCAAGGTGAATACACAGGGTGTATTGGAGGATTCTCTGAAGGTGTGGGCATTCGCCTTGGCTGGATTTGATCCTTCCGGTTTTGTCCATGGTGTAGAGAAGATACCGAGGCGCAAATTGGTTGGGAACGACGAAGAAGAAACGACATGATGAGATAGATGACGGTGTGAAGATTCGGTCAGTATCCGAGAGGTAGAATAGGCTGTCTTGATGGCTTAGTTAGAGGATGTGTATGAGAAGTATTGGCAAAGTGTTGAATGATACATGTGGTGTTTACTGTAAAGGATCGTTAGCGGGATAATGATGCATCGGTGCGTGCCGACAGTCCGTCTAGCAACCCGCAAGAATTGCCATAAAAAGAAAACGTTGCTTGACAATGCCGTTTTCCGCCAGTCCTCATAGTGGCAGCCAGGTGGGTAGCAAAATAACCGGCACACTGAAGCTCTTTTGCCATATAAAGCTAGGCATAAAGACAAAATAAACTCGTCAGATTTATAAATAATCTTAACTAAACCTTTCTGTCAACTCGGCCTGGTGTGCGGGTTTTATTGCGACCCACCTGGCAGCTCAGCCAGGTCGAAACAACCATAAATTAGCGCCGCGTGAATCAGCCCAACGAGAGGCTAGGGATCTGAGATTTAATTCGGGCTACATTTACATTCTAATCTAAGTACTAGACACTAGACGCAACAGGCGAATCTCTTAGGGAGCCTCGGCATCCAAGGGCGCTCTATGAGACGTTATTGGCTCGGGATATGAGAGTTGATGCGGGGGTGGGGGGAAACGCGGGGGAAATGAGTAGCGCACGTAGCGTTGAAATCGAATGTGTCTGGAGAATTAAACGTGGTGTGTGGTTGATTTAGATTTGAGGGGCGGGATGAGATTGGTTTGATAGACAAAGCTAATAAGCCACCGCTCTTGGACAAATCGAAGGCGACGTGGCTTGCGGTGGACGGAGATGGGGAGTTGGGGATGCTTGCTTTGCTTGTTGGTGTAAGTGAGAGGTTCATATGGTCCAAGCTGTTCTGCTGTGTCTCCAATGCTTTTATTGTACAGAGTATGTGCTATACAGCCAGAAATGGAATATTGGCTCGACACAACATATCTAGTATCTACTGCTTTTGTACTCTGTACATGCAAACAATGCCAATCCTCGCTTCCAGTCCCTGCCTGTGCAACACTAACCACGGGACAGGGCGCTTGGGTCGCAATCAATCCCACAATAGAAAAGTTACAACTTATCCTGGTATATTTTATTCTACTCGAGGTTAGGGCTCGACTCTGCCGCCGGAGTAGCCAAGACATGCCATGCCATGCTAGTTATGCCATGCAAGCCTCTTTCCCCCCCCCCATTATCTTTCCGCCCTCGTGGTTGAGTCGAAAAGCGTTTGCCCTCCTGATACGATACTGTACGGGCCAGCCTAACTTTGGCTGTCCAGACTCCTCAATGACAAGCCCTCCATCGCGTCTCGCCCCAAAACAGGCAATCCTCCGGGCGTAGCAGCGCTGTAGAGTACCCTCACGATAATTACCCCGCAAAGTTTCTTCCTAGCCATGTCCAAATCCACAGCCCACACCCCCGGATTTCTCTCCTTGGTGGAGCATAGTGACAACATAGCCCGGTCGATCTTGCGGGGGAAACGAAAGGACGGGGACAATAATGGCACGTTGATACTGACACTGATACTGATACTGGTACTGACGCAGCAACGGTCTAGGGGTGTGCGACGGTTTGCAACGCTGGGCATTGCTTCTTGGCATTGACCGCCACCCGAGGCAAGTTTGCTTTGAAGTGTTGCATTGGTTCGATTGAGAGAGATCTTGGGGAACCTGCCAGGCATGCCCAGCAGCAGCAAGGGGGGGCCCAGCAGAGAGGAGAAGGTGTTGGGTGTATATAAAGAGAGGCGATGATCTTGGTCCAACTCGATAGAATAAACTGGAGACAAAGACATCAGAAACTCGGGACTCGACAAGCACAAACACAAACTGCAACCTGGTTCCTCTTTTACAACCCGTTCGTGTCCAATCCAATAGGGGTTTGTGTCCTGCACCTTCTCCTCTCGGAAGCAGTGTGTGTAACTGGATTCAAATTCCTTGCATTTCCCTTTTCTCCCCTCACGTATCCTCTTCTTCTTTCTTGTCCCACGCAACTTCTTCACTCACCTCTTCCTATATATCTCTACTCTCTTCAAGACTTTCCTCACTGTCTGTCTTGACGAGAAAGACCGCCCACCATGGAGAGAACATCAGACATGGACAATGTTGAGAAGCAGGCCGAGTTCAGGCACATCGACCAGGCGCCCAGCAAAGTCAGTTCCGAGGTCGATGTCGACGGCGGCTTCACCAAGGATGAGCAGCGCAGTATCATTAAGCGCATCGATCGTCGTCTTGTTGTGACGGTCGGTGCTATGTACTGTGTCTCGCTCATGGATCGAACCAACATGAGCGCTGCCAACATTGCGGGAATGAGCGTAGAACTTCAGCTCGTTGGATTCCGATACGTGAGTCTCCTCTCCATGTTGCGTGAAAGAATGTGAACTTGGCTGACAATTGCGCTCAGAACATCGCCAACTTGGTCTTCTTCATTCCATACATCATCTTCCAACCCCCGTCGACAGTTCTCATTCGCAAGATAGGACCCCGATATCATCTGGCCATCATCACCATGCTCTGGGGAGCTGTCATGATTGGTATGGGATTTGTCAAGAAGTTCCCCCAGCTTGCGGCGCTCAGAGCGGTTCTTGGTTTCTTCGAGGCTGGTTTCTTCCCTAGCTGTGTTTACCTCCTCAGCACCTGGTATACACGATGTGAGTCTCTCGGTATAGCTAAATAACCACCAGTCACTAATCCACATGGAAACAGACGAGGTCGGAAAGAGGTACTCAGTCTTCTATCTCCTCGGTTGCGTCGCCTCAGCTTTCTCCGGTATCCTCGCCTACGGTGTACGTCCAATCCCGCCTTTCGATACTCGCTCATACTGACATGTCACAGCTTATGCAACTTAATGGTCGTGAAGGGCTCACCGGCTGGCGATGGATCTTCATCATCGAAGGTACCCTAACTGTTTTCCTCGGTATCGCAGGCTACTGGCTCCTTGTCGACTTCCCCGACTCGAAGCGCAAGACTTGGTCGTTCCTCGGCGCCCGCGAACGTCAATGGGTCTGCGATCGCATCTCTCGGGACCGCGGCGATAACGAGATTCCTCCCTTCCAAATCGGCAAGTTCCTTCGCGGTGGCGCTGACTGGAAGGTGTGGGCGTACGCCATGATCTTCTTCGATACCACCACCATCAGCTACGCTCTTGCTTACACCCTGCCTATCCTTCTTGTCGGTAACATGGGCTTCAGCGTTGGAGCAGCACAGTGTCTTGTTGCGCCTCCTTACGCCTTTGCCGGTATTGTTATGTTCGCGACAGGTTATGTGGGCGACAAGTACCACATCCGAGGTCCTATCATCCTCTTCAACATGCTTCTCTGCCTCATCGGACTTCCCATCATGGGCTGGGCTGAGAGCACTGGTGCGCGTTACTTTGGTGTCTTCCTCGTCACCGCTGGCGCAAACAGCAACATCCCCACTGCCATGTCCTTCCAGGCCAACAACATCCGCGGTCAGTGGAAGCGAGCCTTCTGCAGCGCTACCCTCGTCGGCTTTGGTGGTTTTGGCGGTATTGCGGGCAGCTTGGTGTTCCGTGAAAAGGATAAGCTCACCGGTTACAAGCCCGGCATGTGGGCTTGCATTGCGTGCTGCCTCGTGACAGTCATCCTCGTCTGTCTCCTCGACTTGGACTTCAAGAAGAAGAACGCCCAGGCTGACAGAGGTGAGAAGGTGTTGGAGAATATCGAGGTGAGTAAGCCCCCTCTTGCTGACATAACATCATCACTGACAATTCTTTCTTTAGGACGGTGCTACACCCGATTTCCGCTACACTTACTAAGTTACTACGGTTGGAGGAGTGCAGTCAACGGTTAGGGTTGGATGCTTTGTTCTGCTGAGGTGTATCAGTCGTCATTATAGTCCAATAACGTGCATTGTTTGCATCGTTTCCATCATCTTGTCTTTCTGATACCTTGCACTCACTCATCTTGGTGACATGTTCCTCACAAGAGACAAAGCTCTTCTTGTTACGTCAAACTCTGTTCGTCCTCCCGAGTCATATTCTGGATAGTGTTACTCTTTGACAACGCCGTGTCTCTTGTTCATCCAACCATGACCATCACACATTGTACACTCCCACCCGAACACTTGACCTCCCACCGCCGTCGTCGACAAAGAACATGTTTCCCCTTGACCATTCTTCCACAATGCACAAAAAGCTCAGCTGTGCCCGCTGTGACGTTCCTGCCATACTGAAGTTGTTCGTTTTCTCATCGCCATAATGAGCCATTCTGAATACGCTGTCCCGGTGTACCTGGGCATCCTGATCGCTCTGCTGATACTGTGGCTACTGCTTCCTATTACTTTTGTTACGCTGCTCGTGGTCAAGAGTCGTCTTGAGAGGAGAGAGGTGGAGTGGTTGGAGGAGGGCTTGTTGTTGCCCAGGGAGGAAATACGGATGGATTACTACACGTTCTTTCGCGGCTGGGGACGTGGTGGCTGAGATATTTCCGTCAAAGCCTTGCGAAGATATTTTCGACCTTGAAACGGCGGTCACTTGTAGTCGCTACAAAAGGTTTGTCAACACGATTGGAACAAAGAACTACCACAACAGACTATCAACTAGTCTCATATTGTAAGTCGTCTATATACAAATTGCAACTTATCATATTAACATCATGAACAGAACCATCATAGCACCGAACACAGCAGTGAACAACGAAGCCTGAACACCACTGGCCGCATTACCGTCACCTCCAGAGCTTCCACCGCTTCCCTTGCTCTTAGCCTCATCCTGCTGAGAATCCTCACTGCTGGTCGCATTGGTCTCGACAACGCGCTCCTCCAGCTTGGCGTCGAGAGGGTTGTGCGCATCAAAGTATCCAATGAGAACCTCGTCCTGAGAATCCAACGTAGCGAGGTTCTTCGTCTCAGTGCTGAAGAAGTTGTCGCCTCCGCCGGCAATAAAGTCAAGCGTGACAACGCGGTACTTGCGCTTGTCCTCGAAAGCCTTGCCGTCGAGAGTCGCGTTGACGACCTTGGAGCCGTTCTTGTTGTCCGGGTTGTACTCGATCTTGAGACCCTTGGAGACCTGGAACCACGAGGTGATTTCCTTGTCGTTCTTCTGGTTGATGCCTGTCACGGCTCCCTCGAAGATCTCCTTGATCTCGGCGCCGGTGAAGGTGAGCTCCACGATGGCGTTGCCGAAGGGGAACGAGGTCAGGACTTCGCCGCGGGTGATGTTACCCTCGTCGATAGTGGCGCGGACACCGCCGGCGTTGATGAAAGCGAAATCAGCCTTGTCGTCGTCGCTACGGCTCTGGTTGAGGCGGTACTCCAGCATGGCGTCGGCCATGACCTGTCCGAGAAGACAATCTCCGTCTTGACATTTGGATTGATCGAGCTCGACCTTTGTGTTTCCGACGACCTCGGCAGCAAACTCCTCGAATGGACCTCTCCACGACTCGATCTTCTTCTGGAGATCCTTGTCCATCTCGGTCTTGTTGGTCATGTGGATAGGAGCGCCGTGGTATTCGAGAGCCTTGCCGTCCTTGTCAAAGGTCAGGTCGATGGAGCCGAGGTACTCACCCCATCTGTAGGCAGTGACAATAAAAACTTCATCTCCGTTGACGTTCTTGACGATTGTGGGATATGTATCCTCGGCGTTTTCCATATCGCCAAGAAGAGTGTGACTGTGACCGCCAATAATGAGAGACAGACCCTCTGTCTTGGCAGCGAGCTCCTTGTCAACGTCGAAACCAATATGAGTGAGTGCGACAATTCGGTTAATGTCGGTGTTGTTTCGAATCTCCCAGACAGACTTCTGCACCTCAGCGATAGGATCGAGGAAAGTGGTCTTGTTTCCCACACTCGAGATTCCAGGCGTGGTGTCAGTGGTGACACCAATAACCGCCAAGTCGTGCTCCTTGAAGATCTGGTAGTTCTTGATGGTCTTGTTGAGGCCCTCGTAGCCGCTCTTGACGTTGCACGAGACAACAGGGAAAGTCAAGTTCTGGAGGAACTCGCCGAGCTCCTCGTCGCCGCCGTCCCACTCGTGGTTTCCGAGGGTCATGGCGTCGAACTTGAGCGCGTTGAGGTTCTCGGCGATCTTGCTCGGCCCGTAGAAGGAGTAGAACAGCGTGCCCTGGAACTCGTCGCCCGCGTTGAGCCACAGGTTGTCCGGGTGGTCTTTGCGGAGGCCATCAACTGTGTGCTTAATGCGCGCATAGCCGCCGAAGCAGCCCTTCTTGGGGTCGACGCAGTCGGTGCCTGACTTTGAGAATTCGTCGAGATGCGCGTGGACGTCGTTGACGTGGAAGAAGGCTGTGTTGTGAGCTGGTGGTCTCGACGCATTTGAAGGCATTTGCGCCAGAACTTACACATGTTGTAGTGTCCATCATCGTCAACAAAGCGCTTGGTTAATCGCTGGCTGTAGAGCGCATCCTCGGCAAGGACTGAGCCCGTGAGGGCGAGTGCAGTCAGGGTAATTGACGACTTCATGATGACGGGCGAGGTGCCTTAAAATCAAATCAAATCAAGAACTAAGTGAAAGCATTTTCGCAAAACTTAAAAAGACAGGATCGTCGCCTCTCTTTAACTCTACGGTTTAACCCTTGCACATTTTGTGTTTGGCCAGTCAGTGATCACCATTGAGGTCTTGCAAAGGTTCCATTCGCAAAGGATCGCCAAGACACACGTGGGCAGCGCGACTGGCTTATCGCAAGGAGCCGCCCGAGGAATTGACAAGATGAGCCGTTATCGTGATATCGTATTACCTGCCATTATCTACAAACGTGTGTGTTCTTGCGTTTCAGCTTTGCTAGTGTGCTATCAAGCAGCAATTGACAGATAACCAGGGCATCAGCCAAGCCTTGGGCATGCCCAACTCCCGGTCCTCTGGCGATAGCAATTGGACGACGCCGTGACCCTTGGGACGGGCCTGTTTGACAGAAGGGGAAGGTTTTCTTTATAGCGCCGGTCAAAGGATATTTGGTGCGGCAGCTCCTCCGTCGCCGGAGCAATTATCTGCCTCCATATCATCCATACAAACCAATGAATTGACTGTCATTTGTTTATGTATCAGCACATCTGCATCTGCATTTGCATGAGCATGCCTCCTTCGTCCGTTGGTTGCATTGGCTGAGTACCTGACTCATGTAGCTTTCTCTCCTCGATTGTGTGTTACCGTGGATCACATCGCATCACATCACACACAGATCTTTCTGGGGCGATTTCTAGTTTAGTTTAGTCTTTAAGCTTAATCCCCATGACTAATTAATTAACGCCTCGCGGCGGATTTTACGGGGTTCGCTCCGAACTTTTCGGGGCCTCGCTTTTTTGTTGTCAATCCCAACAGAATGGGCCCCGGTTCCAAGGATCCCACATCGTCTACTCCCTAACTCTAACTCGTAGTGATTACCGAGACTATCTTTTCTTTGCTTTGTTTTGTTTTGCTTTTGTATCCATGTATGCGTAATGTCCGGGGTTATTTGGCTTGGCCACTGTCGAGATAGTAATTCGAGATGCCTGTTTGGGTCTAGTTCTTACCCTGCACAACATCGCAGCCAATCTATTGATCTTGATGTCAAGCCAAAGCACTAGGGGCTGTAGAAGTGCTGATACAGCGATTACGGACTATCTACTAGTAGGTTGTATTGATTTTTCTCTGCCAAGACAATTTACGGAGAGAGAGGCCCGATATAGGAACTAGTGATTACTACCTATCTATCCCACTGGGATTCGTAGTTAGTTGATGTCTTTTACGGATACACAGGCTAAATAGCTCCGGCCGGTCTGTTGGTCGGGCCCATCAGTACGGAAAGAGTGGAGTCTTGGCGTACATACCTAGGTAGTTCGAGGAGAGTACAATTAACACCCTGAATTATTGTAACTGGGTGACTTCCCCCACAAGGACGTATCTCACTAACAATTTATGCCATATGTCATCATCGCCGCCCGCTACTAGATACGAAGAAAAGCAATTATACAAGCGCCACTTAAAGATACCCCCTTCTAACTATAGGTTACAGTAGAGAGTAATTATCTTATGTACTGATCGTCTTGATGCCCTTTTTTATTCGTTATTATCGTCTCCGCAAGTCCGCAGGTTACAATAATTCAGGGACTGAATTGTACCTAGTTAGCTATCTGTTTGCGTCATTCCGGCAGGCAAATCAAGACAAGACAGATTGCGCTGAGATATGACATGAATTTGCTATCCGATATATTTCGGTTCCTGAAAAGTGAACGCCCTCCTGGCCCTAGAACTCGAGAACTGTCAGTGCGTTTTAGTTAGCTTGTCAGCTTGTCTAGTATGTGATTAGCAAAGTTTATCGTCCGTTCTCAATCTCACTTACCCTGTATCCAGTTTTGCATGATTCAGGTCTTGATTCTAGAACGAGCAAATTGTTTATATTTGACTCAATAATATCTTTGAAGCAATTTCTATTTCCTGTTGGCTTTTTATATACATGATTCCGGTGAAAGAGACGCATAAACATATCTAAGATTATCGTTGGAGTAATCTCCACCAATGCTCCTAGCACATGAAGAGTTGATTTGTATGCATTGTCTCACCACAATGTGAAGCATCATTGTGAATACTCATTGGCTGGTTAACTAAGTGATGGTGTTGAAAATATGGATGCTTGTAGAAGGCCGGAGCCAGGTCCCCGTTAGATCGATGTAGTATTATTCCTGGACGCATCAAGATCTTCCTCATGCTGATCCGCGGATCAGTAGCTCAAAGTAGGTCAACTCGTGGAAATACACAGAATCACATCTAGAACAGATCCATGGTCGCATAGCCTCGGTTCAAGCTACATGACTTGACTAAGTGGGCAATTCAAGCTACGCATTAATCATAAGTACATGCCCATGGCTACCAACTTGGACATAGATGCTTGGCACCAACCGTACACCAAAGGCATCATCTAGAACAAGCTCATCACGTTTGCCAAGAGACAAGCTTGTACTCAAGAGGTTGAAATCACACAAGAGATTAATAATAACTGGATGCCAAGAACCTCGCGCAAGCCACTGCTGTCAAAAGGGAACCTCGGAGCTGTAGTTGAAATCGATGAACGGCCGAGCGGCGATGAATGCATCATCCCTAGCTTCAGATTGCCACCACGGAACGGCGCGCAAGCTGGGAGATACAAATAAGGTACCGTAACGCGTACAGTCTGCCAATGCCAGTGCTCGTGCCTCCGATCACAGGGCTGGCTTGGGGCCGGGGGCTCGTCGCCGGCTCGGCAGGGCAGCGCGCGGTTCGGGAGCACGAAACCGTTGCGTGGGCCCTTTTTCGGCGACGTCTCTTAGCCAGCAGCCTTAGCTAGCTGCTGGTCAAGTGCGCAGTAGCTCAACGCAAGGTGACAGACCAAGAAACGGCCCTGTGACCCTAATCTTGATGGAGCTAGAGCTGGCTAGGGGACCTCAGGGTTCTTTTGAAAGAAGCTGACGAGCTTGGGGGATGAGTGCAAGTGCAAGCTACAACATGGCACATACCGGTACATGCAGTGCAGAGATGCTGTGGGCAAAAAAAGAAAAGGGGTCTGTGCTAACTGTGAGCTGGGATGATACCGATTCGCTCGGCCGTTGCCAAGAATGATTGTCAAGCGGCGATGGAGTTGGGTGGATGGATATATGCAACAGCTCAACGACTCGCCCCGAGACAAAGTTGTTCATATGCACGATCTTGACGTTCGCTTGAGGACCTCGCTATCGAGCTCCCGTCGTTGGCGGATGTGTTAGTTTGTCTGTGTGATGCGTGATGGGCGGTGGCTGAAAATGCATCCCCATTGCTGATCTTGTCCGTGATAATTCCGGGGTCTAGACACGACGACACGTATGGTCATACGTAGTATCCCATCACAGCCTCAATGATCTTCCTGAACTCTCAGACACCACGCGACAGAACACCCTCAGTCAAATGATAACGCCACAAGAGGCAGCCTGGCAGCAACAACTCCGGGCAGGGAGGCGATAGAAGCACATTCAGAAGGGTTGCTAGTTGCTAGGAGGGCAGCTAATGTACATACTGTACTGCACTGATAGTGATATTATTGTATTTGGAAGATCTGGTAAGTCCGCTCACGGTCCGAGAGTTGATCTAGTCTAGGTACATACGATAATACTGTACTTAGGGTGCCCGGGGGTAGAAGGAACTTAGTTCCATAACCCTGGATATGAGAACGGGATGGATCAGGACAAGTGTCGGATTTTAGAATGGCGATTGTAAGCGTATCTGCCATCAACTGAGGCGATTCCTACGTTATTTGCTGAGAATAACGTTATTGCACGCATGTGTAATTGGCCTTTGGCATTGCATACCAGCGACCGAGTCTAATTCAGGGCCAAGCGTCCGAGCAACAAAGCAAAAAAGCACACCCCGAATGATGTGCAGCCGAGGACCTTTAGCATTGACAAGTGACATTCAGTGATTGAGATACTCCATAAAACATTAGTAATTTGATCTGCAGACATTTTGAATTGCTTTTTGGAGCATGGTTCAGTTTGGTTCGAAGCAGGTTCTTGGCGAAATACTACCATAAGCCACACATGGACCAATTGTCGGCAGAAGGGCCAATTTCAGATGGAAAATCTTGGCATTAGCCATTAGGCATCGAGCGATACGATACAACTTCCGCCCACAGTAACATCACATCACCAACGAGGTGCGAGTTGCGAGCCCCTCCCGCCAACATCAAACGTTTGGTTGCAGATGGTTACAGAATGGTGATGGCGAAGAGATGCTGTAGGTTAGCAGACAGACAGAGACCCATGAAAAAGAATGAGGTCATTGCGGCTCAGGCCCGAGAAACAACGGTATCTTGAACTCGGTACGTCATTCGTCATCCACAGAAATAACACTAAATCAATCAGACTTTCAGACTTTCAGGGTCGCCCTCTTTGCCAAGACTCGGCGGCAACGGCACTACGCCCCTCCCCCCCCCTCCCCTACCCCAACTCCCGAACCCACGGAGTCGGGCACGGTAAAAAGCAAAAGCCAGAAGATCAAGAGCCGAAGTTGAAGGCTTGGGAAGGGCTTGGAACGAAAGAGGGAAAGACAATCACAAGAACGCCTCTGCCCAGCCCTTTCTACCTAGTTCCTCCCTGGTCGAGGAGAAAGAGGAACGCTGTGGCGGAGGTACTCTATACGTGTGTGTATGTACATGTATGTACGGAGTAGGTAGGCATGCATATATGTATACCTTAGTACCTACTCAAGGGTCTAGGTTCACATACCATGGCGTCTTGTTGGTGTGATGGCAAAGGGCCAGGGAAGGGTAAAAAAAGAGACGGACCCAACTCTAATAGCCAGTGTCTCTCCAAAGACAGGACTAGGTTGATGCAGACAGGGATGCAACACGAGCGGTCCAAGCAAGCAAGCAAGCGCAAGCAAGTGATGAATGAGATGGACCTCACTCAGCCCAGCCTCCACCACCACCACCATCAGTTAAATGGCGCGTGCCCCGTTGGGGAATGGCTGAGACAGACAGGGGGAAAGAAAAAAAGAACATCAGGAAGAAGAAACTAAAAAAGACAAGTCAAGGACAAGAGGGACAAGACATAAAAGTCGAATCAGCGTTGACTGTGCTCTCCCAGAGACAGAGAGAGAGAGCTGAAACTTGACTTTGAGGCTGACCTTGCTCGAGATCCTTGATCAACATCTTTAGTCTACGGGATACCCCATAAATCCTCATTTATTTCCAAGCCGTTATCCATTCCCGTTCGTTGGCTCGTTCGCAACGAAAAATAACAGGTTTATCTCCGCATACGCATACCTATACCTATCTACCTACGGATACTCTTTCGTCTATCTGTCTACCGTACAGTACACAGCCTCGTGCCAAGAGAGCTTGTTCAAGGGCCAAGAAGCCCCCAAGTATCTGTAAGCAAGTACAAGACACTACGTACAGATCCGTAGTTGCAATCTGTATTTCTGCCTCTGCCTCTGCCTTTCTCTCCTCGATAGGTACCGCTCCGCCCTTTTCTGTGTAAGACGCCCAGTACCAGAGTCCAAGACTTCACACGGGCAAAAAAAAAAAAAGAAGGGTTAAGGCACGCACGAACAAGGGGATAAGGCGTGAAAGAAGCAGGGGGGGTGGAATGTCTTTTTAACCTGCCAGAAACACCAACATCAAAAACTACAAAACTTACATACATATACTCTCTACTTCGGTTTCTTATTTCCATCTTTCAACATCTTTCACCCCCAAGTCTTGTTCGAGTTCTGGTAAGGACATGGCAAAAAGACATTTATATACCCCGTCGTTGGCTTCCTCATCTCTTCACACTGCAGCCAACAGTAGAATCACGACAACCTCCGTCAAATGGAAATCATCACGCCCCAGGACTACCAGAACAACGCCCGGAAGCGACAGCGCCGCAGCCTCCGCCCCTGTGATGCCTGCCGGAAGCGCAAGACTCGCTGCGTGACCAAGGATGGCGACGGCGACTGCGTTCACTGCCAGCTGAGAGCCACGGCCTGCACCTTTCAGCACGATCCGCCGGAGCGTCAGGTCGCCAGTGCCAGCGGGAGCAGCATCCACGGAAACAGCGGCGTCCAGGATGAGGTTGGCGTCGAGGAGCACCAACTACAGCACCCGAGCCATCAACTCCAGCAACAGCATCAGAACCAGAGCCAGACTTCAGTACGCAGCATGAGCCAGCAGAGCCGTAAGGAGTCGAGGGACGACGTCCAGTCGGTCCACTCTGTCCCGTCGGTGCAAGCGTTTCTGTCTCCGGCCGAAACACGCGCCTCTGCTGATAGCAGTATCCCTATCGCGCCGCCATCAGTCATGGTCCCGGAGCTGGGACCCTTGGACCGGACTATGGGCTGCTCCCCTACGAGATTTGCCGAACTCTACGGTCTTGGAAGTGATATGGAGCCTATACTAATGCGACATCGTCCCTACGATCCTCTCACTCACGAGTTTAGCCTCGACACTCATGCCATTCGCCGTGTCCTCGAGAGAGACGACGGCCAGGAGTTTCCCTTGACCTTCCACATGGCCCGTGACGAAAAAGCAGTTGAAGGCGACCCGACTTTTTCTCAGGTCGACGCCATCGAGAGCTGTGTACGGCCCCACGGCCCAAGTCTCGTCGAGCTCTTCTGGAGACATGTTCAGCCATGCTATCCTGTCCTCTCCAAGGACCCCTTCACCCTTGCCTATAGCCAGTCTTACCGCCGGGTACCTGCCGCCCTCCTCGGAGCCGTCTATTTGTCCGCGATTCGCTGGTGGACCTACGACCCTGAGCTCTCCATCAGGAACCCCCCGGACGCTGTCCTCCTACGCAGGATGTTACGGAGTGCCATCCCGGCATCCTACCACCGCCCGAAGCTCAGTTCCATCCAGGCGGCCCTTCTCCTCCTCCAGTGCCAGCCGGAGGACCCCCTCAACCCGGACCACACATTCCAATGGGGCCTCACCTGCCAGGCGCTTGCCATCGGCCAATGTCTTGGGCTTCACCTGGATGCCAGCAACTGGACTATTCCCCAATGGGAGCGCAACGTTCGCAAGCGTCTGAGCTGGGCACTATTCATGCAGGATCGCTGGACTGCATTGGCTTACGGCCGTCCTGTGCATATTCACGACGATGACTGGACAGTTGGTGATCTTACTCCGGCCGACTTTTCTGATTTTGACAGCGAGGTCCCTGCTGCTGCTGCATCTGCCTCGGGCTCAGTTTCTAGTTCCGTCTCTGTATCTGGCTCTGACGACGATCGGAGGTCCATTGCTTACACCGGGATGACTCAGTTTATACAGATGGTCCGGTTGACGCAGATCCTCTCGGTTGTCTACTCCAACTTCTACACAGCTCGGACCTGTCGTGAGCAGGACACCGTTATCCTGTTCGAAAAGGCGCGGCCGCTTTTTGAAATGCTGACGAGCTGGTACCACAACATCCCGCCGACGCTGCAGATGAACATCATCTATCAGCGCAAACTGTGTTTCCACGGATATTTGCACTTCTCCTACTATGGCGTAATGATGACCCTCCTCCGCCGCTTGATTCGATCTACAGCTCTCCCGCCACGCTGTTCTGACGATCGCGTGCTCTCCAGCATTCGCCAGATTGCTCTCCAAACAGCCCAGAGCGCCATCAGCTTTGTGATAAGTCTAAGACCCGATCATTTAGAGGCCTTTTGGTACTTTACATCTCCCTACCTCTTCTCGCTCCTTGGCTCCTTTACCACACTACTTCTCGTCACCTCATTATCATCACAGGAGCGACATTACTGGCAGGAGACCCTCAATTCGTACCTTTGGAATCTCCGAATGATGAGTAAGAGCCACCAACCGATGCAATACGCTGTGAATCGACTTGAGGGGGCGATATTGCGTGGTCTAGAGCATTCGCTCGCTGTGAATCTCAACGAGCCCCTTAACGACAAGGTCAGCCCTATGATGGGCAATTATGCAGATGTATATGAATACACTGATTTCGGCGACTGGGATCTGGCGGCTGGTGCGTCAGGTCCGTATGACCTTCTCAGCGGCCTTGTTTTACAGCAAAACCCCATGATGCCGCAGGAAGACCTAAGGTGAAGGGGCCGCGGGAATGAGTCTTTGCGGCCATACGGTCATAATAGCAAAGTTACTCGGCATCTTCGAGTTCATGGTCTGGCTCAGCTGCACCGTCCTTGATAGACATTGAATGCCGCATATTAATATCAACCAAATCAACCATGCCATCTTCCACAAACCATCCCAATCTGCGGAAGCCATCGCGCGTATCATCCGTCCAGTTGGGGGGCGTGGGCAGTCGAAAACTGAGTGCTCGTCCTCCGCAGAAGACTTCGACGAGCTGGCCTCTCAAAAAGAGAAAGACGCCATCGGCGAGACTGACGTTGTCATGTCGCACTAGCTCGGGCCCGTCGACGGGCCGTGGGATGTGCATGCGATACTGGTCTGCCCAGAAATCGTCAAGGGGTGGGAAGTCGGTGAAAAGAGCGACTGAGAAGAGGCCGTTCCCTTGAGGAGTGAACTGAAGGCGGTGGCCTTTTCCTGAGCTGTCGGTCTGGAGCATCACCCCGAAAGTGTGGGCGTCGCAGGCTGCGATCTTGAAGTCCACCATGAGGTGTCGCTTCCACTCTGCAGATCCCAGCTCGGGGAAGTGAGTCGCCGTCGTGCCGAGAGAACAGAGATACAAGCTTGGAGCTGCGTTGCTTGGCGAAACAGGCCTGGAACTCCGCCATATGTAACTCCTGAATTCTTGAGAGGCGTCGATACGGAGACAGGCGTTTGTGTCAGCCCACATAACCCTAATAATACCAAGATCACCCCCCCAAAGCCACTTCTGTTCTTCGTCTTCATAGTCTCCAATCCATCCGAAGCAGATCCTCTTTTCAGGGTCACCTGCTTTCGGGCATGATTTTGCTGCATACCAACGTCGGCCGTCCAGACGTCCATGAGATCCATCTCGTGGTACGCGGAATGGGCCGTATGGCGTGTCTGCCATGCGATATACAGTTCCTGCATTTGGAGCGTGGAAACGGGAGTAGACGAGATACCACTTCCCATTGGGCAGTGTGAATAACTCTGGGCACTCAGGGCAGAAGACGTCGTTGGGTGCGTACAATGGCTCGGGGGCTACTGTCCAAAGTTCGAGATCGGGCGAAGTCAACAGGGCGATGCATCCACGACTCCAGTAGGGGCCATTGGCAAGACGAGTGCCTACAAGCATCCAATATCGTCCTTCGGCGTGGTTGTAAAACACAAAAGGATCGCGGAAGTCAATGTCCTCAAACTTATCAAGTCCTCGTCCTTGGATTATGATTGGAGTTGCAGCTCTGTCGAATTTAGAGCCATGAGGATCAGATGCCTTGGTATGCAGTATTGTTTGTCGACCGTTTTGCGACAGATTATATCCAGTGTAAAAGATATTCATATTTCGGTCCAGATCAAGCACTGCGCATCCGGTCCAGGCGCCGTCAGCATCGGCATCGGTGTCTGATTTTCCAGGCGATATCGCAGGCCGAGGATCACGCTCCCACTCGAGCAGGTTGGTTGATCGGAGACGCGACCATGATGATCTCAGGCGCTCGGGGTAATGCTTTGTCGCAAGAGGAGTGCTGAGGTGAAATACATGATATGTGTCGTCAACAAGCAGTGGGATGACATCGGCTGATGCTTGATAGACTGAGGTTCTGGAGTAGGGACATGACTCGGGAGATGGGGTTGGGAGTTGGAGGGTGGATCGCATATTCGTGGTGTAATAGCTTAATATGTTGTGGATATTTGAGGTGTAATAGTAATAATAATTGTGTTGAAATGGTTATCCAGGTTGGTGCTGCTTGTTGAGGTCTGTCGGTAGCAGAGTATTGAGATATGTAGTTGATATATCCATCTCGAGAAAAAGGAAGTTGTTGTGGTTTTGGGCAATCCACTTGTTTTATAAGCTCGGATAATAAATATCCAGCCGATCGGATGGAGATGGTCAAGGCTTTTGTTTTTTTGACTCTTTCAACCTGACTCTTTTTGGTCTTTTGATTTGATTTGATTTTGGTTGACGAAAGCCAAGACAATACGCGCAAGGGGGGGAGGGATACACAGGAAGAAAAGAAGGAATTTGAGATTTAAAAAAAGAACGACTCCTCGCAAGGTATTCCGTTCGTGTTCCTTTTATCGGAGTTGTCCGTTCCCCCCGTAACAAGGCTAGTAAAGCCCAGCAGGGCCACCGAAATGAGAAAAGCCCCGGCATGCGATGGCGCGGCGCTTCCTCATAGAGTTAAGCTCACTAACCCGGTCGAAACTCTATTTCGATGATCCTAACTTGCGCTGGTTTAGTTAGGCCAGGTTCTGATCTTGTTCTCTCCTCTCGTCAACGCCCAACTGCAACTCTACAGCTTCTAGGGCGGGCACACACAGATATGGCAGACCTGGGCAGGCTGGGATGGCTTTCTTGGAAATAATAGGGGGTTAGGGGTTGGATCTGTTGGTTCAACAGCAGAGAGAAAAGAGGCAACTCGTGATTTATCTTGATTCTAGGGTTCTATTCTTTCTTCCTTGTCCATGCTGGTGCTGGAGTCTATACCACGTCAATCCTGTATCCGTAACACTGGAGCTATCCATCCTCCCATCCTACCATCTATCATCCAAGCTTCAGAACTCTCCGATATCCACTCCCGCAAGATCCAAAAACAAACCCATTCAAAAAAAGAAAACTAAACCCAAAAGCCGCTGCCGTTGAAGAAGCAAGGGTCCCTTTGTTTCGCTAGAGCCTCCGCCCCTCCCTCCATTTCAAGCTTCAGCCCTGTAATCGTGCCACCATTCCGCTTCATTTACCGCGGAGAGGACAGACAGACAGACAATCAAACAGACAAATGGCCACCGGCATCGGCACCAGCATCAAATATCCCTTCGTCTGGCTCTGCTGCGGCTTCGCTGCCCTGGGAGCTTGTTTGTACGGCTACGAGGGCGTCTACTTCACCGGAGTTTCGACCCTCGGTATGTGCTGTGCCCACTCACTAGGAGCAACCTTGTAGAGAAAAAGCTCGCCCATGAACTGACTTTTGGCCAAGATGTGTTCACTCGCGACTTTGGAACGCCAGATGGTGACGGCGGATATGAAATTTCACCAGAGAACTTGGCTGTCATGACGAGCATGATCAACGTGGGTGAATTGGTAGGTTCGCTATTAGCAGCTCCCCTCAACGATCTGTTCGGCCGCAAGGGCGCTTTGGTCACCGGCGCTGTCGTCGTGGTCGTCGGAGTTGTATTGCAGCTCTCTACAACCTCGAGTCGCGCCCTTATCACAGCCGGCAGAGCAGTTTCGGGCTTCGGCGTGGGTACCTTTTCGGTAACGTCGCCTTTATACATGGGAGTATGTCTCTGTCTATTTGTAAAATCCTGGCTATACGCGAACCTGGTGTTGATCATTGTACAATCTGCAGGAGATAGCGCCAGAGGACCTGAGAAGTCCGCTCCTCATGTGCTGGCAGCTCGTCCTATCAGTCTCGCAGATCATCGCCGCCGGTATCAACCGGAGCATTATCCACAACAACACAAGCTTTGCATACCGGTTCCCCATTGGCTTCCAGTTAATATTTCCGCTCATAATATTCGTTGGAATCGCGTGGCTACCGGAATCACCACGCTGTTTGCTGCGTCGTGGGCGACATGATAAGGCGACGCAATCTTTATATACGCTGCACCATGATGACAAGCAGTACGACGTAAAGGTCGTGATACAAAACATTCAAGATGACCTCGATAATGAGAGTGCGAATGAGAAGGAGAGCGCTTGGATCCAGCTTGTTACCGACCCTGTTGAGCGACGCAAGGTGATCTACAGCGCCGGTGCACTAATTGCCCAGCAGATCAACGGTATCCAGTGGTTCTACTACTTTGGCACCATCTTCTCCAAAGCAATTGGGCTGAAAGACCCATTTCTCATGACTCTCATTGTCTTTATCATCCAAGTTTTTGTCGTTCTCGCGGCTGTGTTGCTGGCCAACAAGATCCCACGCAGACCGCTCTTGATGGTCACCACCGGGATTATGACGGTTTCTATCTTTGTGGTCGGATGTTTGGGTATACCCGGCGGAAACACAAGCGAGGCAGTGGGAAAGGTGATTATTAGCTTTGTGATTATCGAGATTGTGGCCTTTAATTTTGCCTGGGGTCCCCTTGGCTGGACTATCGTGAGTATCTTACCTCAACCCATAACATAATCTTCTGACCCATGTAATAGGCTTCTGAGATGGCTGTTGGGAGAAATCGCAACAAAATCTACGCTGTCGCCGTAGCATCCTTCTGGGTCACAGTTTGGGCTACAGTTTTTACCCTGCCCTACCTGTACTACTCTGCAAACCTGGGCCCCAAGACAGGTTTTGTATATACAGGATTATGCTTCGTCACGCTGACCTATGTATACTTCTGCGTCGGAGAAGTGACCGGGCGTAGCATTGAGGAGATCAACGGCTTCTTTCGAGATGGTATTCCTGCACGGTATTGGAAGGAACAGCCGTTTGCTGAAGCGCAGAGGGGTCATGATATAAGCCTTGTTCAAGTGCAGGGCCATGAGAAAGTTTCGAGCCGTTGATATGAGTTATGAATTATGTTTCTTATGAGATCTATACCCGTTAGTCTAGTTTATTGGCCCCCCAACATGACTGTACATCCAGGCAAGACCTACTCGCTCTATCTATAATCGACTCCTCGATCTGCCTTCTCTGAAGCCTCGGCTGATATGCAATTTCTGTGTGCCCAGAGTCTTTACCCCATCATGTATGACTCTCATAGGTGCTTCGATATATCCTGACTGTGGCTGTCCCAGTAGCCAAGCCAAGTCTCCCCCCATCCTCTCTCCCAAAGGTTTCCGCTCCGGCTCCATAGTAAAATTGTGTAGCTGGTGTACATGATCTATGCGCCCAAACAGAGGCTCCAAAGGTGTAGACTCATATGTCAACGGGCTGTTCTGATTTGTTCGACCATAGGCCATACTGCCCCTAATAAAGCGATCTGTGAAACCTACGCTTCCCATCCATGATTCTTGTCTTCCAGTGTTAGAATATGGAGATGGAGATGGAGTTGTTTCTTGCACCGAATTGATGAGATTTGCTGCAGTGGATGGGTTGGAAGGTCTATTTGTGCATGGGGGAGCGTAGGAAACTTGGTGCGTTAGCAGAGCTGGGTTGATAGTCTGCATTGTAGTCTGAGGTTCGTATTGGGGGATCTGGGTGGCGTTGAACGTAAGAGACTCTATGTTGAATAAGGTATGTTGACTTGAATATTCCTCATTGAACTTATTGTCTATCCGAGTGCAATGTTATATCTTATATTTGGACTAATTGACGAACATGCCCATCATAGTCACTGGCCTTGTTCTCGTGAACGCCATAATTTCCTTAATTAGATACTAGTCACTGAAACATGAAACAACACCATAACAGAAGAAGAATCTATGGGGCCTTTGAGCTATGTTCTAGGGTGAAGATGTTTCTTTGTTCTTTGTTCTGTCGTCAGGGGTGGTCTTGTATCTAGTACCTTGAAGATACTTAAAATAGCCACCGTGAATACCGTTTCGAACAAAGGAAATCTTATTCGCAAGCATGTAATTAATGATTCACCAGTTAGCCGCAGGGTGAACGATCTGAAGCTTAGACTGCTCCTCCAAGCCGTTGGTGTACACTCAAACTAGTTATCAAAACTCTAATTCTACTGACACTATAGCTATATTGGTGTCCTGAATACCATGAGACATTAAAAGAAGTGTATCTGCATCACCTAAATACTGCATAATTCTTACCCATAAGTAATATAACACTCAGAATGATGGCATGGAACGGACAGCTTTAGACGGGGGAGCCTACCAAGGTAGTGCAAGGCTTCATAGAAAGGTTTATTTTGTTACCACAAATTTAACCTCTAGATTGACCTATAATGAGAGAATATTTCAGTACATAAAGATGTTTGACGCAATAACGGAAAGTCAATTTAACCAAAATGTGAGGGGAAAGCACGGATCGAGACACAGGTAGATACCTACTTAGGCATACCACCAGATCCCACCCTCTCCTGGTTATATCGACCGTTTACGATGAGAAACATCAAGGCCGATGTCTAAATCCATGAAGATGCTTCTTATAATATTACTATATGCCTTGTTGGGCATTACTGCCGCTCAGCAGACCTCTACCCAAACATGCAGAACGAGCTTTGGCTGCGGTGGCAGAACCTCCCTTTCAACAACTGATGTCGTTCGATCGACTGTCACCAACTTGGTGAGAGTATGCCCTACCAGCACGGTAACTATCTTTGGGGAAACATCTACGACGACTGTAACGCAAACTGCGACTTCAAGCACGGTCGCGGCTCTTCAAGTCACTGATACTTCTACAATTTCGAGAACCAGTATGTAATGAAGAGGTTGTTCCATTCTATTGCCATTCTAACGATTGCTTAGATACTGTCACAGATATAGAAGAGGCCATGACTACTGCTGTAGTAACGACCACTATGACCCTCACACTCACACTCCGACCAGTCTCGTCCATCCCCGTAACATCTGGCTTCGTCCCTATAGCATCCCAGTCAGACTATGTTGCACGGAAGCGCAGTGCGTCATACAGCTTGGATAGTCAAGGGGACTACAACATTCCCCGGGCGAAACGATGCATTCCCCTCAGACCTGACGTCGTATCTTGCGATCAGACAATCTTCACTACTACCACCAGAACTGTCGCCAACCGGGGTGCTTGTCCAACTCCCCTTCCCGTCACTACTGTAACTAGACAGCCTCGCGTTGCTACTATCGATACGACGGTGGCTTCGACAGTTTGGAGCACATCGACTGAGACTGCTACTGTCAATGCTACTGTGTTTGATACTGTCACCGAGTTGACTACGTCGACATTTACATGGACCAGCAGGGTCATTAGCAATGGTACTGTAATCCAAACATCCATCCTTTAAGCAACCTTGCTGACTTAGTCTAGCCTTCACAACTACAACTGCTGCCACCACAACTGTCCTCGCTGCCTGCGCGCCAAACAATATTATCAAGACCGCCAACGGAGGTCATGGGATTTTCCAACTCAACTACGGCGGATCAAGGAACCAGATCCAAGTCGGTATCCCTGCGTCTAATCCCTACCAATGCTGCGTGGCCTGTCATGAGACGAGGAACTGTATCTGGTCTAATTTCCAGATAGGCTGCGAACTTGTCATTGCTCAGTCGTGTAATCCCCAGGGTAACTTTGGTTCTTCATTCAATACCTCGGCGAGTGTGAACGTAAGAAGAGGTAGCACGATTAGCAACGGGCCTTGTGGACGGATTGCCAATGCGGGAGATGTCCCTGTAGATTAAGATATAGTTTGCAGTAGTTGCGTTCCGCCTATTTAAACATTGTCTTCCTTGTGCTCGATCACTGATGCCTGTGCTCCAGTCTTCGCCATATCGTCATGCTGACTTGGGGCCCGATCGTGGACATATCCAAACATGATATCCATCTCGTCGAGGGTCTTTCCCTTGGTCTCAGGGAGGAAGAAGAAGGCCCACACGGTGGCGGTGATCATCCAGCATGCGAAGAAGAACCAGGTTCCGTACCCGAAAGACTTGAAGATATAAGGCAGGGCCTTGGTGATGGCAAATTGAGTGAGCCTGTAAAGAGTCAGTTTCACCGTTGCATAAAATGATGTTGTGTAGACTTACCATTGAACGCAAGCCGCATATGTGCCTGTCAATGTACGGAGGGCACCAGGGAAAATCTCTGCCGAGACGATCCAGGGAATACCGTTCAGACCGAAAGACCAGCTATAATAAGTTAGCATCTTGCCGTCTATGCCGATGATAAGGAAAAACTTACAAAACAGAGTAGATCATGATCATAGCTGTCGCAGCCTTACCACCAGCAGCTGTCGACGGAGAAAGATCCTTGCCCTCGGCAATAATGGTAGCAGGATGTCCAATCTTGACATAGGCACCGACGATCCAGAGACAAACTGAACACATGGCGGATGAGATGATGGTAGGGTTTCGTCGTCCCCACATGTCGATGAGTGCACCGTAAAAGATGATAGATGCGACCGCTGCAAAACAGTTAGTGAGAGCATGATAGATAGGAAGCGTGTGAGCATACCCTTGACAAGGCCGTAAACGCCAGTGTACAGCGCAACATCCTTGATACCAAGAGAGCCGAACAGAGTAGGGGAGTAGTAGTTAATAGCTAGATATCCGTCAGTTTCTGTCCCAGTATAGAGTAACGCTGAAACTTACCAGCAGCACCAGACATATTCTGCAGAGCGAAAGAGCAGAACACAAGGATAACACGGTTTCGCATTCCCTTGCGAGTGAGTTCAGAGACAGCACCTCGGAAAAGAGCCCAAGGGCCTGTTCCAAACCGACTAGCAACTCGAGCCTCATCAGCAAGACGATTTCTGATCATATCAAGGTCCTCCTGGAGATCTAACAGATAATTAGCCCAACTCCGTAGAGTAAGTCAGTTAGGCTTGGCTTACACTTGTGATCGCGAGGGATCTGGCGAAGACTTTCAAGAGCCTGTGTCGCCTCCTCCTCACGATTCTTGCGCATCAACCACAAAGGACTCTCGTGGAGGAAGAAACCGCCAACCAACAGAATAGCAGCGGGGATGATCTGAACTGCCATGGGGACACGCCATGCCGCCGTAGAGGAGGGGTCCATGTTCTGGTTGATGCCATAGTTGATCCAGAATCCGATCAAAGAGCCGGTTTGGTAGGTTACTTCGAAAAGACCGGTCAGGATACCGCGGATGGAAACGATGGAGAGCTCGGCGATGTAGCTGGGGACTGTGGCGGTGATGGCACCACATGCGATTCCTGTGAGGGCACGACCGGCGTCTGAGCGTGTTAGACAGATCTTGACATTGCGTTAGAGGTTGACTTACAGATATAAGACAATTGATGGGTAGCGGCCGTCATCAATATGGCGCCGATGAGAAAGACAACGACATTGACTTGAAGAGCCCACTTGCGACCAATTTTCTCCGTGACTATTCAGAACCTGTATTAGCAATAATTACTGTTGAAATGACGAGTGACCCATACTTAGGAAGCAAATGATAGCGCCGAAAAAGGCACCAGCTTGGAAGGTGGCGGTGATGTTACTCGAGATATCAGCCGACTCGTTTGGTTGGATGTTAAAGTCGCGCTTGAAGCTATCGCGGGCAATTGTGGTGCCTACAAAGGCAGAATCGTAGCCAAACCTTTACTCATCAGTAATTGAACCAAACACCAGGTTTCGAGATAGATACTCACAGAAGCGATCCTGTAGCAATGATAGCAGCTTCGGTGTATAGTCGCCAGTTGTACACCTCCTTAGGCGTAGGACGATCTTCGACAGCGCGAAAGCCACCCATGATGAATGATTCTTTAGGATTGCCAAAAGACAACGACAAGTGGAGGTGTAAATGCAAGATTGATATCAAGCGATATGCAAGAGAAGAAATCCTTGACTTGTTACAATTTCCTTAAACCCCCCGCAGAGGCCAACGGATATATATTCCATTCCCATGGTTCTCTCCAACTGTAAAACCTGGGGGGAGAATCCGGGGATGGTGTGGGGAAACGACGAGGATCCAAGCATGTTTTTTCTGTGGATCGCATGTTTGCAGGGGTTTCCATCATGAGTCTTGACAAGGGAAATTAGTTTCTTGGAGATGGACCCGACACGCGAGCCGAGGCGATGGAGTGAGGCGATTGGATGAGTTGGTGATGCGGGGATGGGCATCGGCGAACGGGTTGAGTAGGCCGATGGTATACACTCAGAGTCATCATATGACCTATGATCTTTTATTTTCTGTAATTAATGAGCAGATATTCATCGTGTTAATAACCGATAGCTGAATGCTTAGTCGCGTCAAGTTTCACTTCATGAGGGTAGATGGTACACGGGTATATGGTGGTTTCTCTTCAACAAGCAGATTGGTGTATACAGCGCATTAATGCCGTTCATTTGGCGAGGCAGCACAGATCCATAAATATTCACAATTGAAGATAATCCAAAGAACAGGCTGTAATAAGAGTTCACAGTATTTTATTGTGTTGCATATTCCATGCTGTGTCTAAATTGTTTCACATAACACGTCCATCTAAATATCCACTCCCCTCTTACCGAGACCCTTCTCAACAGCCGAAAGAGGCTCAACCACCTTAAAGATCCAATCCTTCTTACTCTCATCGCTATACTGAGGGTATGGCTTCCTGCAGTGGCAGCTATCGAGAGGGTATCCTCGAAGCTTGGCCACAATCCACTTGGTACCGTTGATACCGCCCTTGGCAAATCCCCATTCCATCTTGGCCAACTCAAGCTGCGCGGCCTCGGCCTCCTTGGTCTTGCCCGCCTTGTATAGATCAAAGATACGCAGGCAGACTTTAGGATATAAATTCGCGACACCAGTGACGGTACCTGTTGCGCCCACGGCCATAGCGGGAACAAGCCAGTCGCTTTGGCCAGCAAGAGCGGAAAAGTCCTCGGGCTTGAATTGAGCTGTCACACGGGCGACCTTTGCGATACCACCACATGTGAGCTTAACACCAACAATGTTGGGATGCTGAGCCAGGCGCTCTAGCATCTCCGAGTTGACATCGAGACCAGCCACGACACCGGGGAAATTGTAGATCACAACAGGAACAGGGCTCGCATCAGCAAGTTCTTCGAAGAAAGCAACAATAGCATCTTGTGTCATGGCAAAGTGGAAATAGCTCGGTGTCAGGACAAGGACAAAGTCGGCACCTGCCTCCTTGGCCAGTCTTGTCTCATTTATGGCGTCTCGGGTGGTTTGTGAAGAGGTGCCCAATGTGATTGTGATGTCGGGACGGCCAAGTGAGGTTGCGATTTCGCGTGTAGTTCGGACCAGTTGTGACTTCTCGGCCGGTGAAAGAGTTACTGCTTCGCCGTTTGTTCCAGCGATAACGACTACCGTCTGTCAGTTGGGTCTTTACAGGAAATTTGAGGTATACATACTGCCGTCAAGACCAGATGTTACTAGAAACTCAATGTGTTTCTTCTGAGTGTCCCAATCAATTTCTTGGTTGGCATCGTTACCAAACCAAGTCAAAGATGGAACGTGAATTCCAGGAGGGAAAGCCTTGCCCTTTGTCGCGATTGAGCCCATAATGAATAGATTGGTGTTGAAAATTGGGATATTGAGTGTTCAGATGATGAGAATTTGGTATGGAAAAAGACAAGATTGGAGTAGGAGAGAACCAATTGTCAAGATAAATGATCAGAAGATGAAAGGATTTTGCGACACATCCGACGCCCGACTTGTGGAGTACACTTTGCCTCTCAAGCCGTCCATCGGATCCAACAGCACTATGCCACGTCCCAAGGCAGCGATTCGTAGAACATCATGGCATCTCAGTTGTCATGAATGCCGAGAGTTGTCCCCAGCTTTCATCCACTTTAGCTTCGTGCGGGGGAGTTGGAGACCACATCCACATCCGATCGGCTCGACAAGTGTGGGTGGGGTCACGAACCAACCTTCAACTCGAGGAGTCGAGAGGTTCTCGGCTCATCATCTTCATGATGCGTCGCGTGACATTTGTGGTTCATTCGAGTCAGGCACCGAACTAGTTCGTGTGTCGGGAGGCCAAGTAAGCTATTATCTCGGTTCAGTCGAGAGTGGCTGACAAGTATTCCGGTATTGTAAATGCTATCAATGCCGATCGGGTCATCGCAATTGTAAGATCGCAAGCCGTGGGAACCCGAAACTGTCTCCAATAACTCAAACAATGGCAAAGCATGAGTTGAAAACGGCATGCATCACAGACCGAATATCCATCCTTGTCTTGGCAGCATCCTGTCGGGCTTGAACCTCTTCCAGCACCTGCGCTGTAATGCGTGCATTGCCAGCAACCTTTTCCATCCTGAGGATTTGAGTCCTTATCCACGCTTTTTCGTTGGCATCTTGTTCTTCCACACCCAGCATCAATAATGGCCACAGCATGTTGACTGGCAAAGTATCATCAGGATCCAAATCTGCCACAATCTGACGAGCCAGTCTACGGATCTGGTCCAAAGCCTCAGACGCTTCCTTTGTCAATGGAAGACTTTTGTAGGCAACGCGGTGTAGGTGAACCTTGCTGGCGTAGTAGTTTGATAGGTATGTCCGAAATGCTCGTGTGATGACAAAAGCTAGGTGCTTCGAGACATGGGGTTCTGTCAACTTGCCTGCCACGGCAAAGTCCATGAGCGGTGGACGCTGCTCATAAAGTGTTCGCAAATCGGCCGCTATCACAGCACCGATGTTCATGACTTCGATCTCGTCTTCAACCGTACCCCGCGATCGATGCCACCGGTCGATCTTGGATATCCTACCCATGAAGCTTTGGACCTTTTGGTAGAATACAACACCAGGTTGGTATAATACTTGGAATAGCACATCTTCAATGTCATCTGCAGGGTCACTCTTGTGAACCTCATCAGGCTCGCCATCGAAGCTCGCCGGTGATGCTTCAACCAGGAGAAGTTCATCGCCTTTGTTTAAGAACAAACCGTCACCTCCCGCTGATACGGTTCGTCCATCAAGAAGCCGGATCCATAGAAGCAACTGCTTTTCCACCGACGTCAAACCATGCTTGTTGCTTGCTTCAAAGAGCGTATAGGCACGCTTCAAATTCGAATGGGCGGCATCTAGGCGAGTCTCCAAGATGTCGATATAACTGAGGAAAAACAGAGCGGCGAGGAGGTACTCCCGAGCAGGGCTGTGTTCTGACATTAGCATGCCATCATAGCTCGCAACTTCTGTGACTCCACGCTGGTAGTGGTCCTCATCGTTCATAGTCCAGTTGCCGTCTTTTCTAGAAAGGAGGAAATTCGAAAAGGCCATAATCGCGTGTCGAACCATTGGCGAGACTTTGGCCATTTTGATGACCGCTTGTCGCATTGAAACCCATTTCTTCTGCGTTTCTACCTCGGAGATGATGGGGGGATTGACGGAGCTTGCAAAGAAGTCCATCAACCTTTCGCTCTCATCTCCAATCGCTCTGTCCTGACTGTCATTACTCTGTACTAGTGAAGGCGCCGGAAGCGGTGTTGCAAAAGCTGTCCTGTCCGGGAATGTAATCTGTGATTGAACCGCCTTCGCAGTATCAGTAACCACTTAACTGTAACGACCCCTGGTCTAAAGCTTACCAGCATATTTGACTCCAACCCCTGATTCTGATGCGCTCCAGGTGAAGGTTGTTGCCAGAAGTCACCATAGTCCCACATAAAACTTGCATAATCAAAGACTTCATCCACTGCATGGCCTGACTGAAATACAGATGTTCCTGGAGAGGTATCTGTTGTTGGTGATAAACTCTGCTCTAGCGATTGATCACGGATCTCGGTGTTTGCTGCTTGTCTTTTCTGAACACCTGATCGTGCCTGGGGTCGCCATTTGCACTCCATGTTCAACCTCTCACAATGAGAACATCTAGGTCTTTGCTCGTCGCATTTGACTTTTCTTCTCCTTTGAATGTAATTAGAATTGACTCGGGAGGTGGAATTTTAAACATACTTGCATGTTAAACATCCTTCGCGCGAACGGATGCTCCTTCGTGCCGATGCTGTGGATCGTGTATTGGATGTGCTGTGGCTCTGCGGAGTCGCACCGCTAGGGAGACGAGGAACAAGAGGCCGTCCACTGTTCATATCCATTGTAGCTGTATGTAATTGGATATTCGGTAGTATTTATAATCGTTGACGGGAGAAGCTCACTGTTATAGCGGAATGAGGAAGTTAAAGCCGTCACCTGACGCGGAAGAGGTCCATCTCATTTGCGGGGCGCGCATGGAAGCTGAACAAGGAAAGGCATAGCAAATCGTGGCTGAATTATGAATATTTACTTACACCATGAGCATAAGCAGATCAGTTTCTGTTACAACACTATTTAATAGTAGGATAATTATAGAAATTGTGTTTTTAATGTAGATTCAACATAATGCCAGAGGCGCGCCAAGCAATATCTATACATAATATTTGTTAGTGTCAGTCTGGCTCTGTCAGACGCCTTGGCACGCGGTCTAGCTATCGGAACAAACTTCACTTGGTTCCCAGTGTATTCTACCACAAAATGTTTATTATTACCTATATCGTATATTCTTCCAGAAATACGTCAGTAATGTGTTATAGAGTCTAGTGTGTGGAATCTTCCACTCTTTGGTGATTAATGCTCCCCAGCTTAGGTATCTCAGCTCGACTTACACCAAACACACCAAAAGTCAATGTACAACCACCTGCGTCTATTTCCCTACGTTGTACAAATGCAACCGCGATGCACACATAACCTTTTCATGTGACTTTCTTCATCCTCAAAGCTTGTTATCCGCCTAGGTGACGTCAAACCTCACACTGAAGACATAAACATCACTCGGCTGTCCTTTCCTTAGACTTTGCATCCCTCAACCTCCAAACCATTGCACCTATTCATCTATACTACATCGAACTAAGCTTCAACGTCCTGTTAACATCACTCAAGAACCTATCTCCGTCTCCAAAATAATCACCATGCCTACCAAAGAAGTGCTCACCCAGTGGGAAGCCTCCTCGCCTACTGCTAAGGGCGAAGGCCCCCTCCAAGGCACTACAAATCGTTAGTTTCTCTATTGCTTCCTCTCTTACTCTCACTGATCGCGCTTTTAAAGCTGCCCAGTCTTTAGTTTCTGCACACGAATGCTTCGCTGAAACACCCAACGCTGAAGGGTGTTCGCATGAGTATCATGACGGCCGTCTTGCAGCTCATCAGGTATGATGGCTCCTGGACAGTGCGATACTCAAAGGTTTCTAATGGGTACTTGTAGGACCGCGTCTGTAATAATGGCGCCCGTACGCCCAACTCCCTTCACGCCGATATCCTCAAACAGATAGAAGCCAAACAGGATCGTGATACCACAGCCCATGGTGCACAGGAAGAGTCCAAGCAAGTGGCCAATCACTCCAAGGCAGTAGATCAAAATTACAAGTAGGCCGGAGCCAAACACAACTAAACATGATCAAACAGGGCTCCCTGGTGGTTTCAATGTTAGATGAAGGTTGGAGCTCGGTGGCGGCGTAAGTCTTGGGTTCTTGGCGGTTATGTTTGACCGCTGGTCGTTGGAGGACTTTTACAAGTGGCTGTATCCCATAGTTTCACCTACATTGTCGACCTTGTTCAATAGCCTGTCTGCTTGACCCTGCTACTTTCAGTATTGTCCATTTGCTGTGAATGATAACGAACAATGCGACATTCCAATACTAAGAGGCCGTTCATTTGAAGCATGATGTAGTATCTAAGGTAGATATGACAAACAAATTGAATATATCATCTAGATATCTAGATACTGTAAGATTTGTCGCACTTACTCCCCTTCTCTGAGAATAACGGTGGACATCAGCTGGTGCTCTCGGCTACCTTGTGGAAAGACGAAAGGGGTATTATGCAGGTGTTGGACTTTTGACTTCTATCGTGCCATTTTATACGTATAACCAAAATCTATCATGATAATCAAAAGGGAATTTACCAAATTATTTCCTCCTCTAGTGACCTTGAGAGAGGTTCACAACAGCCCACTTGCCGTTCCATGCCCACTTTCGCGCACCAGAGCCACCGCCGCCGCCCTCAAGTTGCTTCAACTCCTCGTCTTTGCCCTCTGGGAGACCAACTACAACATCAGCCTTGCAAGTTCGCAGAGAAAGAACATTGACGCCCGAAGAGGGGCCCATGGGACCTAGAGCCTCGTTGAACGGTGTGGTAGCGGGCCAAGCGGCCTATAGTCATGTCAGTGCTGTGCTTCCGAAATTGGTGAGAGTAACTTACATCAGCGGTGAGCTTTCGGTAGTTCAAATCACCCTTGAAGATAACAAGCTCGGCAGGCTTGAGCTCCTCGTGCAACTCGGGGTTCTCCGCAGGCAATCTCCAGAAACTACCGCCATAGGTCCAGTATCGGTTAGGCCGAAGGGCAAGTTGTCCTTCAGAATGGAACGTAGCCCACTCCTGGAACAGAAACTGAAGGTCCTTCTCCCCCTCTTCTGATAGAGGCTCAGGCTTCCTCCCTTGAAGATCTTCATCTTCAGATGGTGTGTCGTAAAGAGCGCGAGGGTTGGCGACTGCATTCAACAGACCAGCAAAGTCGCTGGGCACAACGTCGGAGACGAACCAAGGGATGGACTTGGGTCGCAAAACAACATGTGTCGCAAGGCCAGCCGAAAGGAGATAGCCAGCCAGAATCATGTCAACGTATAGCTCGAAGCCAGCGTTGTCAAGGACAATATCAACACGACGCTCCTTCTTGCCCTCAGACTGAGCCTTCTTGAGGATTTCATACGCCTTAGGAAGATGGTTGACCAGGATGTTCTTTTCGGCCGCCTTACGAGCCTCAGAACCCTGCAGCTTCTGGATATCCTCATATGTCAAGTTGGTAAGCAGCGATAGATCGGTAGCGTTGCCCCAGAGACAAATCTCAAACATTTCTTGGAAGAGGATCTTCTCGGCTTCAGGGTCGTGAGCTGCGTCTTTGTTCTCGCGGAGTTGCTGGACCAGTTGTCGGTATTTGCTCGCGAGCTCAAGAACCGCGGGTCGTGATGATCGGAAGGTATCCATCTTCTGTCGGGCAAAGATGTCGTAGGATCTCCAGTGTTCACTGAGGCGGAAGATGGAGCTGATTCGTCTACGATTTGTGAGTATAATTCACAGTGGATAATCATTGCATACACTTACCTGTACAGGTAGCACTCAGAAAAGAGCCATGGTACATCATACCAGTGAGCATCGGGGCCTAGAGCTTCGACCTCCTTGTTATAGGTCTGAATCTCCTCGGTGAATCCATCGTCGGGAATGGGGCTACAAAAGTCAGCCGGCAAGTTCTTTAATTGACGACGGTGGTGCATCATACGTGAGCTTGCGATCGTGCTCGACTTCGTATTTCAAACCAGCCAGCTGTTCGATGATTTTCTTGCCCTCGGCCAGTTTTTCGGGGTCAGAAGTCTTGGTAACGGCGCGGTAAACATCGTCAATTCCCTGTGTCTATGTCGGGTCAGTCGTCGATCCAGTATGCGACATATCTTTCCATCTTACCAGGATTACAGGCCATCGCTTTCTAACCGATTCGCTCGCGAACGAGTTGGGATCGCTTGTTCGGTATTGTGCTGTTCGTGGAGTCAGTCGTGTTCGACCGCAGAGTCGGGGAGGACGTACGGGTCTTGGTATCGTGTTCCATTTTGATGTTATCTGGAATTGTAAAGGAGTAACAACTTTTTTTACTGATCGGCCAAAACGATCTTCAGAAGCTGTTCTCCCAACTGTTTACCATCATCATGGAGGGGTACGTGGGGCAGTCTTTTTTGGTGGGGTTCGGAATATCTGACGTCAGGTGTTGAATTGAAAGCCGAGCTTCTCGGAAAACAATGATAGGGTAGCTCAGATCGAACTTAGACTACCAAATACCCGTCCTGGAACTAAACAATTTTCAACAAGGAATATGAAGAATTGGGGTTCTTGTGTAATTATTCGCTTTGTGCAATTGAGCATTTGAAAAACTCTTGACAATGCACTTTTGAAATCATTCTCACCGTATCCTCGCCAAGGTCCTACCTATATGGGTCCAATATCTCATCTGACCAATACCTCATCTTGACCTCATTCATCGAGGTAATACTTACTCAACGCCACGATCTGGTGTCGTTGAATTTGGACTACCTCTCTTACATGGTTGATGCTTGTTAAGACATGTTTAGCTCGCTTGTCATGGGATAATTAAAGCATTCCATATCATGAAGTACGAGCCAGGTTAATGGTTTGCCCCTCGAATTAATCATCGAGTCAAGATTCGACGAGGAGAACACATGCCATGTAGCTAAGATCTACTTCATACCTACCCAGGAAGTATTGAATGGTTTCTTAAAAGAAACAACCAGAAAGGTAGCATTCGGCGTCAGATCCGGTATATGCCACTCTCGGAAGGACAAAATGAAACAAGGTGCACTCTTTCATCTGGAGAAGCTGGGGAAAAGCAAGCTACAAGCAGCCGCGCCAATTGATTACACGTGCATGATATCCCTGGCCTCGTGTTTCTCGTTGATCAATCCCAATCCCGGTCTACTCGGACATGGTTCTGGGCGAGGTTTCACTTACATGCATTTAGCCTTCGGCATTTATATTAACCGGTAGTTAAAGCATCGCCAGACCCTTGCTGATGTACATAGTCGCTAAGATCAACAACTAATAACTGCTAATATAACATGCGCTTGTTATTCATATTGCTTTTTATATAGCAGTTCTCTCGTACATAACCAGAAACGAATTCTAAAGCCATCTGTTGTAAGCCTGATCTTACAATGCTTTTCTCTCAGTCCCTTGGAGTCGTGGCTCTTACTACGTTGGCCGCTGCTCATCCCTCAAAAACTATTTCCACTCGAGAAGTCGGCCAACGTCCAGCTCTTGGATGGAACGGTTGGGTAAGTAGCTCTCCAGGTTCCAGTTCTAGTTGTCGATTGCTGACTGTCACCAGAACCAAGGACAATGCAATGCTGCTAGTGAGAAGGTTGCTCTTGCAACAGCCAAGAGATTCATAGATCTTGGTCTTAAGGACGCCGGATATCTGTATGTCAACATCGACGATTGTTGGTCTACAAAGCAGCGTGATTCGAAGGGCAACTTGGTCCCCGACCCCAGTAAATGGCCGAGGGGTATCAAGCCCGTCGTCGATGAGATCCACGCAATGGGCCTCAAGTTTGGCCTGTACGGTGACGGTGGTGCCAAGACTTGTGCAGGTTTTCCTGGCAGCGAAGGCCATGAGAAGCAGGATGCAGACCTTCTTGCCAGCTGGGGTGTTGACTACTGGAAGTACGACAACTGTTACACACCCTGCAACACAGGCAATGGTGCCGACATTCAGACCTGCCCGGACGCTCAAGCCCCTAACTCTAGGCCTCGATATGAGAAGATGAGAGACCTTCTCCGAGCCACAGGAAAGGACATTCTCTACTCTCTCTGCAACTGGGGCTACGATGAGGTGTGGACTTGGGGTGCTCAGGTTGGCCACATGTGGCGAATGAGTGTCGACAACTGGGGTAAATGGGAGGACGTTGTTCGCATTGCCAACCAGGCTGCGCCCATCCTGAAGTACACCCAGTCAGGTCGCTACAACGATCTCGATATGATGGTGAGTCTCAATTCTTCCTGGGGTCACAGAATGTAAGAGAGCTAACCAATATATAGATTCTTGCCAATGGTGCTTTGACTCCTGCCGAAGAGGGAACCCATTTCGGAATCTGGGCTATCACAAAGTCTCCTATCATCCTGGGAACAGACATGACCAAGCTTAACGCCGCAGAGATTAAGCTCATCACAAACAAGGTACTTCCAACCATCATCATATTTCTCCTTGCGCACATACTAATACTTCGGTCAAGGGTCTCCTGGCAGTCAACCAAGACTCCCTCTCCAAGCCTGCTGTGCCCTTCACTCCCGCCGGAACTCCTGCTAAGGGAAACAACGAAATCTACCCTTACTGGTCAGGCCCTCTGTCAACAGGCACGGTTGTCGCCATTGTTGCCAGTAAGGATAGCACGACTGCCAAGCTTAGCCTCGCTCAGGTTCCTGGGCTCAAGGATATGGATTACTCATGGACAGAGCTCCTGACTGGCGCCAAGGGCAAGGGCAGGACAGTTGAGGCAAAGTTGGAGAAGCATGATATCGCGGTATTCCGCATTGATCATAACTAGGCCACCCATGACATAGGTTTGGATGATCTGACTGCATTTTATGAGTGAGGACTCTCTTTCTTCAGTACATATGAACTTAGCCAGTACATAGCAAATTTGAAATATGAGTGCGTGCAAGTTGTTCGGTATACCTTCATTATCTACTCCTCCAATAACTCTATTGTCGAGCCAGAGTGCTCTGTGATGATTGGAGGAAAAAGCACGTGAAATCAAGCTACCCTCTTTACCTGTAGGAGATACCTGGATGGGAGGATTAAAGCCTGCGTCTCGCTATGGACTCTATCACAAACGGCTCAATCAGTGCTAGACTTGATACTATATGATACACATCGTGCACAAAACTATACGAACCTAGAACCAAACAGAAGCGTAAGCTGTCGAGTAGAGCTCCAAACACCAGCCGTTAAAAAGTCAATTGTTCAACCCTTGACCCATGCCTTTAGCTCGTCTTGGGTGCATCGGCCTCCCCTTCCTTTGCCTCCGTCTCACTTGTCGCCTTCTTCTCCTTATCCTGCTCTGATTCGGGTCTCTTTGTCAGAATCTCATCAATAACACCCAAGTCAAGAGCCTCCTCTGGCGTCAAGTATTTGTCTCGCTCCATCAGATCGTTGATCTCCTCCAATGAATACTTGTCGTGACCTTTAGCTTTGTTCAAATGATACTGCATGATCTTGTTGGATTGTTCTCGCGTCTTTTGAATCTGGTTCGCATAAATCATAATGTCGGATGCCTGACCCCGGGTACCACCGAGTGGCTGATGGATCATGATGGAACTGTGAGGCAGAGAGAATCGTTTGCCGGCCTCACCCCCTGCGAGAAGTATGGCGGCCATCGAAGCAGCGCCTCCGATACATACGGTTGATACTGGTGACTTGATGTATGTCATGGTATCATAGATTGCCATTCCTAAACTCCTTGTAAGTGTCGATCGTAATAAGTAGGGAAGCGCGCCTACCTGAGGTAACAGAACCACCAGGAGAGTTGATATACATCGTTATCGGCTTTTCGGGGGTATCGGATTCCAGCCAGAGAAGCTGTGCGACGATGGAAGCGGACATGTAATCGTTGACCTCGCCGTTGAGACAGATGATGCGTTCCTGGTAGCGTCAGCAATGAAGTCATGATGGGAAGGGGTTGTACCAACCTGCAATAGCTTGGAAAAGATATCCCCTATAACTCATCAGCTTATTGAATCTAGTCTGTCATTTTCTCTAGACGGACATGTTTTCCTGCCGGCAGCCTGAACTTGTTAGCTAAAGGCGATCGCACGCGGAACTATGTCACTTACCGACGACTCCTCGATGTAGGGCATGGGAATATTGGCCATTGGCGGCATTGGTGGTTGTCCGGAGGGGCTGGAGAAACCAAAGGCTCTCACATGCTGCTGCGACACGCCGCGCAATACGCGCAACGTCCTTGGGCGTAGAAACATGATGCCAAAGGTACGTAGATGATGATGTTGACGGACCGGGGCCGGGCGGAAGTGGTGGGGGAAGCTTTACGTAGCTCGCGGCAGCTTATCGATAACAATTGAACCCTAGTGAAATAGTTCTATCTACCACTCTGCGACATTACACTACAAGCAACACTACAAATGACAGACCGGCCATAACACTTCGAGCCACGATGCGCATATATTCAAAGGCCTGTGCCGGTCGCCTTTGGAACTCCCGACTGGTGCTAGACGGCCAAAAACGATGGACCTCATACAACAAAGCTGCGCTGGATCGGGCAGCCCTCCTCGAACAAATCGAATCGGAACTTGGTCGCATGAAGGCTGGCAAACGTGTGAAGATCAATCCCGAATCGCGAACTATCAAAACAGATGCTGGAGAATTGCCAATATCTCCGATGATGGACCCAGGATGGATTGATAAAAGACGACGGCCTAAAAAGGCAGAGCCGACACGAATATCGGGCAACTTTCGAATTAACCTTTCAAGTAACCCATACGGTACTTATCATACATGATTCCAAGAGGATGTTTTGGTGGCTCACATTATTGGTAGCGGAAGCATTGATGTCGCCAATGCGATGGTGCAAAAATACACATGCGATTCTTCCCCGGTATTTCCTGCAAGACTTCGAATTGGTCGAGCATCCAGACCCTAAGCAGACGAGCGCCTGGTTCGCGCCAGGTCCATTAAGTTTTGAGCGGGTCACGCCACGGCATATCGAAGGCGGCTTTGGGTCTGGGAACTCGGTTAAGCACGACCAGAAGGCGGGTCCCAAAAAGCAGCTTTGGGAGGTACCCAAGGAACCTACGCCCGCAGCTCAGAAGATGGATGCACAAGTCGAATCAGCAGAAGAAGAAGCTGAGGCAATATTACAATCCGGGTTGGAAGCTACGGCCGAAGTTGCAGCTCCTGATGAAGCATTGGGAGAAGACGAACTTGACACCTATGAAAACGGCAGAGATCCAAGATTTCGAGCGCCTTTTGTTTCTTATGCGCTGGCGCGCAAGAGCGTGATCGATATGATTGGTAGACGGAAGAACTACCAAGGCAGGATGTCAGCTCGTAGCGGTATGGCATCCCTTCGAACTATTAACCAAAAGGTCTTCCGACCTGATATGGGTGATGTGCTACTCAAGATGCTACGACATCTAGCCGTTGATACCCTCATTACGCGCAGTGCTAGAGAAGGAAAGAAACCAGACATGTTTATTACCCCAGTTAAGAGCTGGGAAGAGGCCAAGAAGCACGTTGGTCGTGGTTCCATACTATATATCCCGAATGAGGATATGGAGGATGCGAATAGTTACGCGACTCTCGACGTGGCGGACGCCAATTATGCAAGTAAGGTCGCAGTCCACGACTTACGATATCTTCTTGGAGAGGAAGAGCTCAATCGATTGAGAAGCGAGTCTAAGGCTTTCAGTGATTACGATATCTTGATATTGACGCACCATAGGAGTTTAAGCATGCGTAAACTGCATATGCTCCTTTGGAAGTTACAAGGATACTTGGCGTTGCCTGAGGTTGAGCCCATTGAGGGGAGGGAATATTAAATAGCAAAACCTGTAAGATAGCAAGATAAAACTTACGAGAATAACAGTTAATCATGATCTGCATGATTATAAAAAGATGTATTACATACCTACTGTTGCCCAAACTCTCCGACCAGCGGCCTGTCACTTACGGCCCCACAATTGCCGTTGGGCTGTCACCGCCGATAAGTGCCGACGAACGCCGTTCCGTCTTTCATCTTGTCTTCAGTAGCACGGTTGTACTATTTCGTTTGTTGTTAGTTCACCCCTTACTATTAAACTGTTCATTGTTCAGTCCTTCTGCCTTTTCTTGTGTTTGTCGAGGAACACTGTTTCCAAGCGTTTGAGCGAATTATTGTTCGTCATATCGAGTGTTTGCACAATAGAAATTGGGATATATAAGGGCCGTGTGTACCAAGCTTCTGCTTCAACCTTACCAACTCAACTCAACCAAATCAAGAGAACCAAGCAGGACTACTTATTACAACTCGTCAATCATCTCACTAGACATCAACTATGGACGCCAACCCTGAGACCATTCAGCCTGCGGACTGGCAAGCCGGCCAAGCAGTCCCCGTCTTCCTCATGCACGATGGCGGTGGTACTACATTCTCCTACCATTGCCTGGAATCTCTTCGTCGTCCCGTCTACGGTATCTATAACCCCAGCTTCCACAGTGGCGAACCTTTCGAAGGTGAGCTTAGTGACATGGCCCGCCTCTACTGCGACTTCATCAAGAAGGCTATCGACGAACCCGACTTCCCTAAGCGACTCAATGCAGAGGGAAAGGTCCGACTCCTTCTCGGAGGATGGAGCATGGGTGGTCATTTGAGTCTCGAAATTGCAAAGCAACTCGACACCGACAACGCCAACATCGAAGTCATCGGCATTCTCATGGTCGACACAATCTACCCACAAAGGTTCTCAAGCGCAAATCGCAAAAGACCAGGCGAGGGTTCGAAGGAGAGGAACAAGAACCAGATTCTCGCCGACATTGCCATGGCTGATGCGCGACGCAAAATCCAAGCATGGGATGCCCCAGTCTGGGACGGAGCCATACCTCGACCCCGATGCCATCTCCTCCGAGCCAGGAAGCCGGTGCCTATGGAAGGCGATGGACCTGATCTGGTGGACATGAGCCGCAGCGAGCGACACCTTGGATGGGATGCATATGACAAGAGTCTGTTCGCTGAGGTAGAGGACATTGATGGGCACCACTACGAGGTTTTTTCATTTGAGTATCTCTCGGACATTTCCAAGACCATCAAGGAGTCACTGGACAAGCTAGAGTATTTTGCGCTTCAAGGTTGATTCTTCGGTATAGGACCTCATTTCACAACTGATGGGCTATGATCGCGACAGAGATAAAGAACATGGTATGTTATAGGATTGACCTAGAAAACCATCCTACCAACTGGTATAACATGGAACATTATTTGAGTAGTACAAATAGAACTTAGAAAGGCACGGGGATGTATAGAGTACAGTCGCTTGATATGAATGATGCTTGTTGATATAGCAGGGATCAGTGAAGATGCCGGTGTCGCTTGTAAGATATCGTCAATAATGATATCGGCAATTGACTGATTACTATAGAATTACTATCGTATTAAATCACAATGCAGAAATGCAGCAAAGGGCAATCGTGGTATCCTCGTATGAAATACTCTCAAGTATTGATTGAACATATGCAGACCAACGTTTTGATATAATATCCGGAGCTTAAATCACACGAATTTTGGTGGATATTGGTTAAAGTGGACAAAATGCTTGAGCCTCTTCCGGAGTTGGAGCACTCTCCCCGGCGGGACATCCTTACTGCGGGGCTTATCGAGGCCCCTATATCCAATTACAGCGCTCGAATTGTCATGCGGGGGAGGACTCGCCTGGGAGACTCCCCCAAGTCACAGGGAAGATCACAGGGAACGGGAAATTTTGGTCATAAAGGCAGCCGACATCGCAGCTGAGCAGAGAAATCCACAAACTCACCACCGCTTTACCATAATCCGGGTTCGCTGGGTGATACGTGGTATTTGATTGCACACACGCTGTGACTTTTGAACTTGTCGTTGAAGCTTCAATTGACTCTTGTTTCTTTCTCAAGTCGTCATCATGCTTTCCCGATCACTGCTGCGATCGAGAGCTGTGGGAGCTTTCCCCCTCTCTGCGCGAAGCCATGGGTAAGTTGTTTTGCCATTGCAATTGCCATTGATTCACGACATGCTATTCATTTTCGAGATCTCTTTAGATACTAACTTACATCTGTTTGTAGTCGCTTCTTCTCTGCCTCCGCCCTTCGCGCCGATGACAAGATCAACAGAATTTCCGCCAACATCACCCAGCCCAAGGCCCAGGGCGCATCCCAGGCTATGCTCTACGCTACCGGTCTCTCCGAGGATGACATGAACAAAGCTCAGGTCGGTATCTCGTCTGTTTGGTACGAGGGCAACCCTTGTAACATGCATCTCATGGATCTGTCTGCCGTCGTCAAGGAGTCTGTTGCCAAGGCTGGCCTCATTCCCTACCGATTCAACACCATTGGAGTGTCCGATGGTATTTCCATGGGTACCACAGGTATGCGATACTCTCTTCAAAGTCGAGAGATCATTGCCGATAGTATTGAGACTGTCATGAACGGCCAATGGTATGATGCAAACATCAGCTTGCCCGGTTGCGACAAGAACATGCCTGGTGTTGCTATCGCCATGGGCCGTGTCAACCGCCCTAGTATCATGGTTTATGGTGGTACCATTCGTCCCGGTTGCACTAAGAAGGGCGAGTCTATCGATATTGTCTCTGCTTTCCAAGCCTACGGTCAATACATTACTGGAGAGATCAGCGAGGAAGAGCGATTCGACATTATCCGAAATGCTTGCCCTGGCGGTGGTGCTTGCGGTGGCATGTACACTGCCAACACCATGGCTACCGCCCTTGAGACTCTTGGCCTTACTCTGCCTGGTAGCAGCAGCAGCCCTGCTGAGGACCCAAGCAAGATCGCCGAGTGTGAAAAGGTTGGACCTGCTATTCGCAACATCCTCAAGGAGGATATCCGACCCCGTGACATCATGACTCGCAAGGCCTTCGAGGACGCCATGATCGTCACCACCATCCTCGGTGGTAGCACCAACGCTGTCCTGCATCTTATCGCCATTGCCGACTCCGTCGGTATCAAGCTCGACATCGAGGACTTCCAGAAGGTCTCTGACCGCACTCCCTTCCTTGCCGACCTGAAGCCCTCCGGAAAGTGGGTCATGGCCGATATGCACAAGATTGGTGGCACTCCAGCTCTTCTCAAGTTCCTCATCAAGGAGGGCATTATCGACGGCTCTGGTATCACCGTTACCGGTAAGACCATGAAGCAGAACGTTGAGGACTTGCCCGGCTTCCCTGAGGATCAGACTATCATTCGACCCCTGACCAACCCTATCAAGCCCACCGGTCACATCCAGATCCTCCGTGGCTCTCTGGCCCCTGGTGGCTGTGTCGGTAAGATCACTGGTAAGGAGGGTCTTCGATTTGAGGGCAAGGCTCGTGTCTACGACTCCGAGCCCGACTTCATTGCCAGCCTCGAGGCTGGTGAGATCAAGAAGGGTGAGAAGACTGTTGTCATCATCCGCTACGATGGTCCCAAGGGTGGTCCTGGTATGCCCGAGATGCTGAAGCCTTCTTCTGCCATTATGGGTGCTGGTCTTGGACAGGACGTTGCCCTTCTCACAGACGGTCGCTTCTCCGGTGGCTCCCACGGTTTCATCATTGGTCACATCGTCCCTGAGGCCATGGAGGGTGGCCCCATCGCCCTTGTTGAGGACGGTGACACCATTGTCATTGATGCTGAGACCCGTGCCATTGACCTTATGGTTCCCGAGGAGGAGGTTGCCCAACGTCGCAAGGCATGGAAGGCTCCCGCTCCTCGATACACCAAGGGTACTCTCAGCAAGTACGCCCAGCTGGTGACAAACGCAAGTCAGGGCTGTGTCACCGACAGCGGTCTCAAGAACTAAGGCTCACGAATGCCAAAGAAAACTGTCAAAATGTAACCATGTAATTCTTGTTTTTATGAGGTCGGAAAAGGCGAATTTAGATTTTTCTGGGTCAGAATTTATATCCAAATAGTTTTCGTTTTCAACATCTTCTCAACGCATCTCCTTCGTGATAAATATGATTCAAAGTGCTGTGGGCTTGTGATTCTACCTAACTACATAGCTATAACGTGGAATGCCCATCTCCAAAGAAATGGATCCAAAACCAAAAGCAAATCCACAAATGATTGTGGGCATCGAACTAACAGAACAGCATAACCTTCCAGAGAGCTCCTCGCAATGCAAATTCCAAACTTGGCCTCGTCTCAAAAAATAGCAGTTTCTGGAATGGGCCAAACCACCACTGCTGTTCATCATCAAAAGTCACCTTCGTTGCTAGGCTTATTTCTTCCCCTTCAAAGCATCAACAAATGCGGCTTTGTCCTTCATCGTAAGTCCGACCCGCTTGACGCGGCTGAGTCTAGCGAGAGCCTCACCTACACGGTCAAGCACACGTTGTTCCTCTGCCGAAACGCCAGAGCCGGTATTATTTCTTTGGCGTAGTTCCGTAGGGCCAGGTGAGATACCATTTGTCTTTGCAGCAGATGTGTTGATCTGTCCCTCAGCAATGCGCACTCGGATGCATGTCGTTGGTCGAGAAAGAAGGTCCCACAAGAATCGGAACCACTTCCCAGGTACGGGCGTCGTAACGTCAGAGGGCGTGTATCGGATGCTGATGGGAAAGATGTGGACGTCGACTGGAGTTTGAAGAATACTCGGGCTGAAAGGAAGAATTGCCTTTCCGTTGGTGGTACCACACTCGGGGAAAACAGCGATGACCTGTCCGGGGTTGTTGGCCAGAATATCCTTGATCTCGACGAGTTTGGCGTTCTTGAGAGGACCAGTTCGTACGGGTGAGAGGGCTGCTAGGACAGCACCAAGCAAGCTAACCTGCTGCACCCGACGAGTGTCGGGATAGGAAATAGTAAAGATCGGGTCGAAGATGGCCGCGAGGTAGATGGCATCGATGGGACTCGAGAAGTTGGCAGCAATGACGGAGCCTGGGTGGGGGAATCGTTCGCGGGGCTGGTCGGCGAGGGTGCCACGCTTGACACCATCAAGCTGGAGATCAATCCACCATATTCCTGGTATGGCCATCAACCCCCATAGTGCAACTTTTCTAAAGATGACAGGCAGCGGGAGGAAGTGGAAGAAGAGGAAATAGCCAAGAAAGTAGGCGATGAAGAACGGCAGGCGGAAGAGGAATAAAGCGGCGTGGGTGAACGTTGCGACGATGGATACGGGTGTTGAGACGGGAAGAAATGGCGCAATGCCCGTCGCTAGAATGAATTAGCATGTGAGATATCACAATGTTCGGGGCAGATTTTACCTCGATCACGGAATTGGCTGAACTTTTCCATTTTGCTGGTTTGCTCGCGTGGTGTAAGACAAAGAGGACAAGTGGAGGGGTTGAGAGCTATGGAGACATGAAAGCTGTTGCTTTATGAATACTCGCAACGGAAGAAAGATGCGATCCGGGTGAATTGGACGAGAACAAATGAGACGGCGTTGCGAGGTCAGATTCTGCGACAGCGCATCTGCTTAAACGTCATGTCATGGGTGAGGATGACATGTGAATATGAATGAATATGTGGCGCCCACGTTGGAACTTTGAGCTTGGGGAGCTGTGTGGGCTGAGTCAGCGGAAACGGCGACGTTTTCGGCTTAGACTGTGCTACGGATACGGATACAGGCTGATGAATGGCATTGTAAGTCTTTTGCACCTGCCCACCCTCTATCGTGACCCTGATGGGATCATATTAATGACTTTCTGATATATAAATTCAAACGGTGGACAGAATACTCAGTCGGTATGATCACCATCTTAAAACTTCACTCGAAGGTGGAGAACCTATTCTGGCTCATCATGGCAGAACAATAGCAACTAACACTGCCGAGTTTGACCCTCGACAAATACTTGATGGGGAAGACCAATTAAGCACCCGCGCTACGAGGACATATCATGCTCATAGGATTGCTGTTCAATTTATAGCTTAGCTGAAAGGGCTTGCTAGGTATGGTCCATACCAACTTTTCCGATCATGATGGGAAATACAGAAGCTTGTGGTAGAGAGACACTGGATAATTCTTTGGTGTCGTCGAGTACCTGGCCCTTGCTCAGTTATGACCCTGCAAAAACAACCAACACCAGATGAGGGTTTGGCCAGGATGCTCTGCAATTAGTGATGAAATGGAAATGCGAACCATAGTGAATCAGTTCGAGAGTTTGAATGCAGCTTCATCACATGCACCTTTGTCTTGGATCGAAACGTAGCATTTCTATCCGATTTGATAACCATGATGTGAACCGTTCCAATCACTTTCCTTGGTGGGGTTTCTCCAAAAGCGGCCTCGTGTCATCGCCCCAGCAACGCGTTTACATAAACAAATTAACGCTTCGCATCGCCAATCTCCAATCAGGCTATCCCGCATCAGGATCCTCACAATCACCCATAATAATAGCTCCATCCATGAGCTGAACAACGAGAGTGTGCTATTTTGCAGCTAATAACTCGCTTCCTTTATTGTTGCTATCTTCATAGACCTTCGCGGTTCATTGAGGTGCTGCGCTACCCCTTATTGTCCATACCTTAGTTTTAGTTCCCGTGTTTCTCATCTGCGGGCGCACTGTTTTCACTATGGAGGAGAACCAGGTATGTTGTCTGCTTGATCCTAGGCTCGTCACAACTACTGACAACGTCCGTCGATAGTCATTTAGGAGCTCCAAGATGAGTCGACTACCTGCGCCTACGTCGATGTCAATGTCAACACACGGAGGTCTCACAGAATGGAACGATTCGCAGCACAACGCCCGCATTCAATCGACGGTAAACTCATTGTCGGCTCTCAAGAACCTCAAGCGCGAGATCCCTCAGCCAGGTAAATCAGTCGAGACGTGTACGACGGCTCTTTCTGACTTTGACAAAGCATCGCAATCCGATCCCAAGCGCAAACCTCTATCCGATCGCGCCCTTGAATATCCTTCAAAACAATCACTTGCTACTGGTACCACAACATCGACGTTTAGATCCAATATGAGGCCTCAAAGCCTGGCCGGCATGTCTTCGGGGGTAAGTTAAAATTTATCCCATTATCGCAATGACCCGACGACCAGGTTTTCCATCGTCTATCAGCGCATGTGCCACCTGCCGTGGAAATCCGATTCTGACGTATTGGATACTCAATACGTTGCTTGGCCATCACGACGCATTGGCACAGACTTCAGCCGGTATCATCGGCTGTTGCGTATCTGTCATATCGAGGCAACAGTTGCTAACATCCCGTTTTAGCTCAAGCAACCATCAGTAGCCCAGCCACGTTACGGCGCAACCTCAGCAGCCGGCTTCAACAAGGGCATGCAGACTACTCGACAAGCCCCATCGACAACAGCTTCGCGAATCAATGGGCGCGCTGTCAACGGCCATGCGCGATCAAAGAGTCAAGCACCTCGACCACGTACGGTACATGGCGTCCGCGCAGAAGAACAGCTCGAATCTCCGACCGGCAATGGTACGACAATATTCCAGCAAGAGAATCCCCAACTTTATATCCCAATTCATTGCGACAAAATAAGAGCCACACGTTCATCTACAATACTGCCAACGATCAGAGATAGTTCTCTGAGCTCGAAATTTGTTCGGTTAACACTTGAAGATGACAAAGCTCCTGGGAATCAAGCGATATCCCGCCCCTCAACAAGACAATCCTCACAATCATCGATCGCCTCACAAGTCTCTAATATCCCTTGCATGCGTCGCGAAAGAGATGATCAGAGCGATAGGACCGCTGTAACCTTTCGACAGGCATCCTCTGAGCGGGCCTAGGCGGTCCCTCTGAAGCGATTGAATGACGAGAAGGTTAAGCGGAAACTTGACGAGTTCGAAGAATCCCTATCTTTGTCGCCAGTCAAAACATTTCACTCCCCTACCAAGCTTTCTTCACCTAGCAAGTCCTTTTTGAGTAAAGATTCTAATCTGACATCATATGTAGCATGGGACGTTGACGGCCGAGTCGTCGATATGGAGTCTCAGTTCAAAGAACTTAAGGAGATGGTCAACACTACTCTCAGCGAACGAAAAGGACATGACGATGCTCTGGAGCTTGCTAAAAAGCGAGGTAAGTATTTGTTTTATCATGTTGTCTAGATACTAACAACGCCTACAGTAAAAGAATTAGAAGGCGACAGGGAGAAGCTTGACATGAGAAACGATGCACTAAAGTCTGATCTCGACTCGGCAAGAGAGGAGGGACGCCAAATTCGGCACGAAATGGAGAAGAATAAGTGGGAATATCAACGACAAGTGGACGACTTGGAACGAAAGCATCGAGAAAAGATGGACGACATGTCAAGGCAGCATCGAACAGCAGTCGACGATCTTCGAAGGGAACTGGACCGATTAAAGGAACAAGAGACAAAAGATCACGAGCAACGAATCGAGAGTCTCACCAGGATGTACCATCAAGAATTGGCAGAGGAGCGACAGAAGAAGGACCGCGAAATCCACGAACTACGAACTAGAATGGGCAGTGAGCACCAGGATATGGGAATGGCGATGCAAAAGAAGGATCGAGAACTCCAAGAGATCAACTCCCAAGCGGAAGGTCTTCGAGGAGACCTCGAGCGAGAACGCGCATTGAAGAACAGCCTCCAGACCAATATCGCTGAGCTATCAGCGGCCAACACAACACTCGAGGCCAAGATCAATTCGCTGAAATCCCATGTCGAGTTTCTCGAATCTGACAGCAAGGCTCAATCTGACTCCTTCTCCAGTATGGAGGCACGTCTACAAGAAGCCCTTCGAGTGGCCGAAGAAGCTCAAGATAAGCTCATTAAGGAGGAGACAGAGCGCCGAGTACTTTTCAACAAGTACCAAGAGCTCAAGGGCAATATTCGAGTCATGTGTCGAGTACGACCCGCGCTTGGTAACGGTGAGGGTGAAGAGGCAAAGATGTCGTTCCCTGATGACAAGACCTCTGCTGAAATCGTTCTGGCTGGCCCTGAGGAGAAGAGCAGCTTGGGACAGATCACAAGGAAGAACTACCCCTTTGAGTTTGATCGTGTTTTTGTGCCGGGTACGCAGAACCAGGAAATTTTTGGTGAGATCTCTCAACTGGTTCAAAGCGCTCTCGATGGATATAACGTGTGTATCTTCTGTTACGGCCAAACCGGATCCGGAAAGACACATACCATGTCATCAGATGACGGTATGATCCCGCGTGCCACGCATATGATCTACGACACCATCACCAAGCTCAAGGAGAAGTCTTGGGAGTACACGATGGAGGGCTCTTTTGTTGAAGTGTACAATGAGGAGCTCAACGATCTATTGACACCCAACGACCGATCTTCTGCGAGAAAGTTGGAGATTCGACACGACGACATCCGCAAGCAGACGAGCATCACAAACTGCAAGTCGGTACGCCTTGATAGCCCGACAAGTGTAGAAATGATGCTCGAAGAAGCGCAGAACAACCGATCAGTCGCTGCTACCAAGGCCAACGAGCGGTCGTCACGATCTCACAGTATCTTTATTCTCAAGTTAATCGGAGAAAACGCAGCTACTGGAGAGCGATGCGAGGGCACACTCAACCTGGTCGACTTGGCAGGTTCTGAGCGTCTCAAGCATTCGCAGGCTGAGGGCGACCGAATGAAGGAGACACAAAACATCAACAAGAGCTTAAGCTGTCTGGGCGACGTCATTGAGGCTCTTGGTCGAGGGTCAGGCCATATTCCCTACCGTAACTCCAAGTTGACACACTTGCTGCAGTATAGCTTAGGCGGTAACAGCAAGACCCTGATGTTTGTCATGGTGTCACCACTTGAGACACATCTGAAGGAAACGTTGACAAGTCTTCGATTTGCAACAAAGGTAAGTTTGCTTCTGATATCAAGATAAAACAAAGCTAACAGACTTAGGTGCACAACACTCATATCGGTACAGCCAAGGCCACCAAGAAGGTCCGTGAGTCGTCATAGGCGGGCCCATGTCTATAAACTGTATAAATGGTCGACTATAAAGAAAGACGACAAAAGCTGAATATGTCAATATGGGAGTCGTGGTATTATGTTTGCGTTTGAGTTGGGTTATCAGGATAGCGTCTGGGACAAGGCAGCCAGAAGCTATGTATCTGGTTGCGGGAGTTGGGGTGCATATATGATTGAGTGCTGTCGCCTATGGCCAGCTTATGACTTGTTTGTGTCAGGCGAGCAGGTTGACTTATTGTGATTCATTGATTGATTTCTGGACATGGAATGAGTGGGAAGGAGATTCAAGCATTCTGTGTCTAAGGGTGAAGATTGTATATATCTATACAGAAATACCTACGACATGCACATTTGATGTTTGCTTACATGAGTAGGTCTATAAAAATGTATTGTCCATTGAGATTGTCTGTCGACGATTAGTTCAATCTCTTGGTGTTGTTTCAGTTGGCAGTTGGTGCCATTAACCGCTGACGCCACAGCCAATCAAAGGCTGTGAATTCCTCACTGTCAGCCAGCCTCCTTCAAGTTGGCCGTTTCTATTTATCTTTCATCGTGCATTTCGGATCCTTTGACCATTCGCTATATCTTCACTACCGAATAATTACTCAGCAGCTGTCGCAGTAGCCTCTTATTCATCCTTTTGCCTGAGACTCTCCAAGCATTGAGGCGTTCTTTATTGCGCGAACCATTCCAAAGGAGGCCTTTAACTGCGCGCGCGAGAGGCTGAGAACTACCCCAGGTGTACGGAGTATGAGATAAAGAGTTATTGTTCATTCTAGAGCATTTTCCCGCGCGTTTCTGTCTTTAACGTTCTGGCCACACTTATTAACTGGTTGTTTCTGCATCTCATCCTGCGCCGAGCACTCAAAACCTTTCGCTCATGGGCTCAGGCCATTATCAAAACTTTGAACAACGTACTTGTCATGTCGAACAACCCGGTTGGGCTCAACGCGTCCATATGGTCTGAGAACGGCCGCTCACGTCTTAATAATATTAGATATTATGCCCCTGCGCGTCCTTCTTCGCAACCATCTATTCCATCACAACCACAGCCATCACCACAGCCATCACCACAACCGCGTCAACCATCACCACGGCAATATCAACCACCTCCACAGCCTGTATTGGCGCCTGCAACAAGCTCAATAGCATCAATACATCTGAAGCCAGCACAAGCCTTCAATCGCTTTGAACAAGCCTGTCAACGTTTACGCTGGAAGTTTATCGATTTGCAGTCCTCATATCACCGTGCGCTAAATGCATTAGACTTTGGTTTCCCGGTGGCTGAAGCCGAGAAGAATTTCAAGGTTGACTTCTACGAGTTCTACGTCTGGATCGAGCAGGCTCTTGTTCTTCTCTTGCTCGTTTTCGGCATCACAATTCCTCGTGGGCCGGGCCACGGTGGACGTGCTCACGCGTATCACTACCAGGTCATCGTGGCGCTCGAGGCCCCAACGTGTCCTGTGTACGAGGCGCTAGGGACGGGAGAAGCGAACCAGGCGCTCCGGAAGGCCAAAGAACTTCGAAACAAATGGAAAGATATGAGTGAGGGAAAAGATACGCCGCCGCTTAAGATGTATGACTTGACTTGGCTCGTGGGACAGATTCTCGGAGGATTGGAGGTGGGGTATGCGATAGCGGCGAGGGCGGTCGCGGAGGAGCCTCCGAGAGGGCAAGTGGAAGAAATGGATGAGCAGATGGCCATGGGAGCAGATGGGCAGTGGGATTGGATGGTAGAGCCTATGGATTGGGAGGGTGTATAGGGGTAAGGGATGGGTGTTTTGGATGGCGTACAGAGTTGGGAGGAATTGTCTTGTTAATAAATTAGACCTGGCCCTCGTAAGGTCCGCACATGACATGAATATACATATATATACGTTATTACTGCTTGGCTATGAGCTTCAGTCAATGCACATGCCAATAGATAATCAATAGTGGCAGACGTGAGTGGATTGGGCTTACTCCAGGTAGCATCCACCATGGTGTCTACGAGTCGAATAGATGATCATTCGCGTCACGAGACCGATGTAAAGCCACCCTAGATGTATTTTCTATCAATTATCTACCCCTTCCAAATAATCCAGTATCCCTGATACAAAGAACAAACCATTCAAGTTAAAAAAGAAAGACATCGAGTCGTTCATAAAGAAAGTAAAAAGGAAACCCAATACGGACATGCCTGTCTCTTCCACGCTTACCATCTCAAAGCCCATCGCTTGCGAACGTAGGCTGGCTCACGGTACGAAGGAGGCTCATAAGCAGGCGGTTCATACTCAGGTTCCTTGACGGCAGTAGAAGTGGACGAAGGGGCAGCGTCGGTAATCTTGCTGGTGGTAAGGAGAGTTGTGAAAGAAGAGAAGCCCGCCGCGGCATCCGCAGTTGAGGCGAAGGAGGCGGTTGGCCATCCATCGTTGGTTGAACTGGGGTTACCGAAGTCGTATCCGTTGGGAGCAGTTGACTCTGCGTTGGGGGAAGTGAAAGGACTGCCGGTTGTTTGAATAGGCTGGGTTGGCTGGGAGAGAGTGGTGGTAGTATCAGAACTGGCTGGGGCTGCATTGGACTCTACTGGAGTAGATTCCCCTGCACCAGAAGGGACAGTGGTCTGGGATGTTTCAACACCAGCAGCGGTGCCACTGGTAGTCTCAAGATATTCAGAAGTCGAGATTCCAGGTCGACCCTCGGAAGTCTCAGCACTAGGAGCCGTAGTCTGTTTGATCACATCCGAAGTGGCAGAGGTGTAGCCAATTCCCGATGAGGATACGGAAGTGAAAGACCCAGCCAAAGCAGAAGATCCAGCTCCTTGCTGGGCCGTGCTATGGATGATGGTGGTATTACCATAGATGTGAGTGTGATTGGTCGATGTGCAAGTGGTGCTGGTAGATTGACCAGCTTCAGTTGTGCCTGTAGGTACTCCTGCGCTTGTGGACTCGGGGCTGGCACCGCTAGCTGTTGAATCAGTTTGGCCAGCCGAGGCTCCAGACGATAAAGGCTTGATGGTACTGGCGGTAGCAACATCCGTCTCGGAAAAAATAGTGCCGTATGTGTTGGAAGACTCTACAGCAGAGATGCCAGTTGTATCCTCCGGAATAGATGAAGACTCTGACTCTATTAGAGACTCAGTGCGAGTTAGAGTAAGTTGAGACGTCAACTGAGTGAGGCCTGTTGACTCAGAAGGAACGCCTTCAGTTGTAGCGGGACTCTGCCCTGTCTGGGTGCTGGCGCCTCCAGCCTGGGATGAGATATTGATAGACCCAGTGCTCTCGCCAGATGGGAGAGGCTGCTCGGTGGAGACACTGTAGACAGTAGAGGTGCTCCCAGTGACGGTGATTTGACTGGTGAGAATTGATCGGACAGTGGTTGTCGAGCCTCCCTCGATGACGGTAGAAGACTCACTATCCCCAGAAGCAGTAGAGCTACCCTGCTGGGAATAGGTTCCCGTGCTTGAACCCTCAGTAGGGATCGACTCTGTACTGGCAGGCGAAGACTCAGAAGGTTGCTCAGTTGAAGCCTGAGGGACGATGGTAGATCCACCTGTCTCAAGTGACTGAGTAGTACCAGGTGCAAGAGCAGAAGAGTCAACGCTGGGAACAATAGTGGGCATAGTCTCAAGGTTCGTGACAGATGTAGAGGTGCCTACGTCAAGGGTAAGAGTGCTAGTAGAGTATTCATAGAGTGAACTCAAAGTAGACTCCAACTCAGATGAAGTTCCTTCCGCAAGAGCACTTGATCCAGCTGAGACGTCACCAGTAGACTCAGAAACCATAATCGTGGTCTCAGTGCCAAAGGGGGCAGAAGTGTAAGAGGCAGTGAGGGAACTGGTGTTTACAAATTGGCTAGTCGAGGGGATAGAGACGGTGGGCAGGGAAATGACGTTGGTGATGGGAGCTGAAGTTTCAGATCCAGACACGATAGCCGAAGAACCAGTCGGAAGCTTGATACCAGAAGAAGTGTCGATGTACTCAGTCGAAGTGCACTGCGAAAAAACAGAGTAACAAGACGAAGCACACTCTGTGACTGTCTCTGTTACAGTCACAGTGTAGCTCTGAGCACAAGCAGCCGATGCCCTGTACTCATCAGTATTGACTTTAACACAGAGAAAGGAAGAAACACTTACCAGAGTCCCACGAGGACGAAGCGAGCGAGGAGAGACATATTGGTCTGGGTGATTTACTATCAGAAGCGACTGTAATAAAAAGAAGAGTGGTAAAATATTGGGAAAAGAAGATGAAAACGAGTGACAAGATCGGACGCCCAGATTCCACTGGTCTCACTCTGAAGAAGAATCTTAATCGTCCAAGTCTCGCTCTCATCTCTCCTCTTTATACCTCGTCTCTAACCCTTCTCCATCTGAGGCCTCGCACGAGTCCCCTCTGCTCTCTTTTTCGACCCCTGATGGTGCATGCTGCCGTGATACCGGGCAGACCGCGAGATTGTTTGAAGCTATAATTAAGGGAGGCTAGAAATCTGTGTCCATCCGAGTTGTAAGTTTCGTCTTACCGTGGAGTTCGCATCGTATCGCGGATAGCATGTGTGCTTTAGACTCGGGTTTCGGCAACGCCATGGTATCAAAACAAAGTGATTGTTCGCTGGAAGGAAACGTGGCGACGGGTATTCTCGTCACATTCCCTGCCTCAATCCGTTCCCGATCCCGTATTCCAAGTTTAGAGCAGGTCTGGATAGATTATTAGAATAAATCGTAAGCCATAGGAAGTGTGTCGGTTCAACGTCTCACTGTTACATCCAGCCTCAGTCCATACGATATCCAGAGGAGCCATCTATACCTTGTGCAAAAGTTCTTCAGTTTCGATATCGTAATTCCAGCTCTCCGGAATCGTAAAGCCGAGGCTTGCATTACGTCGTGTTCAGTTGTGCCACGCAGACACAGACACAAGCCTCATTGATAAAGCGTGGTATCACAAAGTCATCAGCGAAGCGTTGTTTGTTTGATGTATACTAGGCTTAGGCAATGGGTAGTTAAATATGTGGCGTAGACAAACATGCATGCCAAGCACTAACGGACGGGAGAGTGCATATCGCCGCATGGCAGCGAGATAGGATTAAACGGATCAAACAAGGGCTTGACGGGACGGACGGAACACTTGAATCAATGCGGATATAGTAGACTTGGCGGTCAGGATGAAGGAGATTGTGAATGCGCAAGGCAGTCTGCTGCACGAGTCAAACGCAGGCCGCAGTCTTGGGTGGCTACCCGAGACAGGTGTCAGATACTTAGCACGTTGCTATGGTGTTTGAGAGTTCCACTGCATCGCCTTGAAAAAAAGCTTGAAATTGGGTGTTTTTACTAATTGTGCTATCTCGATGAGAAATGGGAGCTTTGTGGTGATGTGAACTTCTCAGCTGGCACATAAACATGTGCCCGTCATCGCAAAGACGCCAAGTATGTATTGTCGGTTTAAATGGAAGCTCGGAGAACCTTGAATGCATCCTCCCGGGTACCAGTGAAACGAGCCTCGGCCGTCTTCCAGTTGATGACATTCCAGATGTTATCGACATATGCTGCCTTGCCGTTGAGGTACTGTTACCGACATTAGCACTTATTCTCAGTCTAGGTGAAACCGTACCACTCACCTGCAGATAGTACGCATGCTCCCACATATCAACACCCAAAACAGGCACCTCTCCTCCCACAACAGGGTCCTGGTCCTTGGTCGTGACGATGCGCAGGCCCTGAGCATCCTTGACCAGCCATCCCCAGCCACTGCCCTGCAGACCGAGAAGGGTCTTCTTGAAGGCGTCTTGGAAAGCCTCGATGCTGCCCCACGTCTTAGAGATCTCGGCACTGAGTGTCGGTGCGCTATCGGGCTTGGAATCAGGTGAGCTTGAGGGGGTGAGGTTCTCCCAGAAGAGAGAGTGGTTGATGTGGCCACCGCCGTTGAACTTGATGGCGGGCTGGAGAGCGATTTGACCGGCGATGTCGTTGCTTGAAGTAGCGGCGGAGTAGGTCTTGAGGGCGGCGTTGAGGTTTGTCACGTATGCCTGGTGATGCTTGCTGTGGTGCAGTTCCATAATCTGAGCAGAGATGCTGGGCTCGAGAGCCTTTATTTGTGGTCAGCATGACTGTGACTCTTATCATAATGAGACATCTTGAGCTTGAAGTGGGGGATAGCTCACGTTGTAGGCGTACGGCAACGCCGGAAGAGAATAAGCTCCAACAGACATGGCTGAGAAATGTTGAGTATTGTCAGGCAGAATGGTGTACGCTTGATTGTGATCAGATGCAAGATCAGGCTTAGAGTTGATAGTGGAAGCGGACGAAGATGAAGCAAGGAAGAGGAGGGCAAGAAGCGAACTCTTGAGAGGAGACATGGCGGGAGAGCGGATTGCGTCAGAGCAACGAATTATTAATAATATCCTCTGTTCTTTCACTGAGATTCCCGGGGTTAGCGACTGCTGGTACGTATTCTTCGAGGAGATTCAGTTCATCAAGGTTGCGATTGCGCTGCGTTGTTGTTTCGAGAGCATTTCCCCTCAAACTTGCTCACCTGAGAGTTGCCCGATCAGGGAACAGCGCTAGGTGTGGGGATGTTGTGATTGGTGCGTTGTGGGTGAGCATGTTTGACGCCACCATCTATGGACTTGAGTGAGAGACTATGAGAGAGATGAGAATTTTAGATAGATGGTCTGCTCTAGTGAATAGTATAATACTTGATGCAAGCTGGTTCTTTAATTAAGTTTTATCTTCTAATTCATACATCATTTCAACAACACGAGCACTTACACAGCGTCTTACAAACTTCAACCTATATCAACACATCCTATAACCAACACCGTCAACATCATCATCATCACCATAATGTGCGGTCCGGAAAATACAAACCGTCCTCGAGGAGGTGCTCTCGCCGCTCTGAACCCTCCCATCGACTCCCTCTCTTCCAACATCTGTGGTGATCTCGCCTTCCACACTCCCGGCAGCCCATCAAGTTCCAACGCAACACACGCAAGACTTACTCCAAGCAGTCAGTGCAGTATAAGAGGCTTGTCTGATCTATATGTTGTCATTCAGTGAGTCTCTTACTACTCCCCGAGTTCATCAGATATTAACATGAAGAAGCTCCAGCGGTGACTTGACGAGAAACGCAAGCGAGTGTGGCTTATTCCGCCAGTTCTCTCTTCAAACACCCCCAACATCCGACGACTTTGTTGAACTACCACTTCAAGGGCCGTTATCCCTTGAAGTTGGCGGTGATGGAATTATTGGACGCCGTGTCTCTGTCTATTCCCGCCTTGGTTCTGGTCAAGATATAATCGTCGCAGAAGGCATCGTCGGCTTCAATTTCATGAGCCAGGCACCACCAGAGGAGACATCTTGTCCATCATCGCCCTCGCCGTCAATGTAATGCAGAACCTCTGTGGTTAGATTAGTGGTTGGCCATCAGGGTTCTGAGAAGACACATGGTGCAAATATGCGGTATTGATGTTTTACACATGGGATTTGTAAACTTGGAGCAGTGGTTTATCAGGGTTCTCTTATTTCGGCTTTATAGTTGTTCAGTTCGCGAAAGGATCCGACTGGACAGCTGGTCTCAGCATCACGAGTTTGGCGTTATTCACGGGGCATCTGTCACCTCTTTTATAAGCATATATTCAGTCGCATACCATTACTTTTACCCTCCATCATTGTTCCGTGTTGGTTCTTCTCTTATTCATGAAGCGCTGATCTTTAGTCGCAAACGGTAACCACTATGCTCTATAAATAGAAACACTCGAGGCTAGGTATTCAAACCACGAACTGCTACACAACCAACTCACAGCAAACGACTCCAACACCAAATGACACTCATCACAATATAAACCTCAATCATCACCAAATATCATCTTTGCATCAATCTACCCTTATTTACTCCGAATCACAGAAGGCTGCCTCATTACCTCGCTTCAGTCCGCGCCTCATACACAGCCACGCACAGCCACAGCCAGCTCACCCACTTTCCATCTGCATCATCCTCATGGGTCCAGCCAAGGCCAGCCTTGTTCGTGAACCACTAGACCACAGCCATGGAACCAAGATGTTGGAAATGACCCAGCTCTTGCCTGGTCCCTTAAACGGGCCTGCCTTCCCTGTTTTCCCTCCCTGAATCAGGTCTTACGCGCCTGTTATTTAAATACACTCAACTTATTCCAGAGAATATCGACGTCTTTTGTTTCCTCTCAATTACCCTTTGTTCTCTCTCCACCGCCCTTTCTCTAAACAATGCCCTTTGTCGCAAATACTCCCGAGTCTTACCTCAACCGCTCCGACTCCAAAGTAGCCGACGGAACATGTCGCGGCATCACCTCCAACGGCCGGCCGTGTCGTCGCGCTGTTGCGCAGCAAACACCAAAGACCGATAAGCGCGGAAGACCTGTTACTCCGGATCCTCGCGATGAGAGCCTTTACTGCTGGCAGCACCGAGAGCAGGCGAGCGCGTCGGCGCATTCGAGCCCTGGACCTAGAGCTACTTCGACGCCGATTCTAGAGGGACGGACGAGTCTGGATACTCTCGCCGATCGACTCGGTTTGGTGGATTTGCAGGAGAAGAAGAAGAACAAGCAAGAGAAGGTTGGCACGGGGCGCAAGACGAGTACATCATACTCCAAGCCGAAACCAAAGCAATCTCTCTCATGCTGTTGCTTCTCAGTTCCTCTCGACGACGCTCAAGATTCTCACCCTTCACGTCCCCAACCACGACCCGTGCAGCGGTTGTCTGCCTCTGTACCACCCAAACAGTCCTCAAAACTCGCCTCGTCGCAAAACGCATCCATCGGCAAAGCCTCCCGCCGGTCGCGTAAATCCACAGGCTCCCAAACAGCGCAGATCAAAGATTTCATCCCCGACACGGTCGATGCGCAGACCGCCTCAGCACTCATGTCCGAACTAGCTCGGCCGTTCGGTAACTCGGAGGAGCCCGGCTTCATATACATGTTCTGGCTCACGCCCACATCTCCATCTACAGCTGCGCCGGTTGACGCAGCGCGCTCGCTCCTCTCTCCCCCATCGCCAAATCGCCCGCCGCGATCTCGAAGTGCAAGTAACGCTGTATCCAGCTTTGCGGCAGCCGATCCCTCTACCTCCAAAAACACCATGCTTCTCAAGATTGGCCGTGCAGCCAACGTTCAGCGACGTTTGAACCAATGGCAGCGTCAGTGCGGTCATGATGTTGAGATTCTGCGATACTACCCCTACCTCTCTGGGTCGCTGGAGTCGTCTGGTGTGGTTCCCCACATGACGCAGCATGTGCACCGTGTAGAGCGCTTAGTGCACATCGAGCTTGCGGGGATGGGCCTCAAGGCAGACGCTGGCAAGTGTGAAGCGTGCGGGAGAGAGCACCGTGAGTGGTTTGAGGTGGAGGCTACGAGAGAAGGTGTTAAATCCGTGGATGGTGTTATAAGACGATGGATAGAATGGGACGAAACAAACAGATAAGGTTGAAAAATTATGTTACATGCATATCTATAAATACATATATATATAGCCGGCGTTGGGTTCACATGAATACACGAAGTTACGGTCCACAATTACAAGCCATAAGAAATGTCACGTTCAACCAGACCCAAGTCTACGGTCTTGGTATCCATGCTTCGAATAATCCACCCACCCATCCATTCTAACAAACAAAAGTACCCATGCCATCTGTTCATGAATCGTGAGAACATCCTTTCGATCTCGTCCCAGTGATTGCAACTCCAAATTTGTTCCAGCTCTATACAAACTTCACCTCATCAAATAGACCAGCTCTGACTTGAATAAGAGCGGCCAGCTCAAGGAGGAAGGACTGCAGAATGATGACGTTGGTGACGACGTGTGAGACCGAGACAGTGGTGTTGCGCTCCCTCTCCTCTCTCCGTTGAGGGGTTTCGAGTCTAAGGGTTTCCATAGTATAAGTCCTTGGTCGAGAAGGCTCGATCTTAGGTTCCTCTGCTTCATGCTCCTTGGCATCGGACTCCGTGACTTGAGGTTCATCTGGTGTAGGTTCGTCGGCCTCGGACTCCTGAGTCTGGGGTTCGTTGGCTTCCAGTTCGTCTATGGATTCAGCTCGCTCAGGAGCCGTAGTGTTCTGGGAGTTCTCGGCTTCGTCCTCAGTCGGTTTGACTGATTCAGCAAGTGCAGATGTAGGCGCAACAGGCTCGGTTTCAGAGGTAACGCTTTCGGTTACATCACCTTCAGAGTTCGCCCCCTCATCCGCCTTCACGTCATCAGCCTCGGCCTCATCCTCGTCTACCTCATCGGTCTTCACCTCAGCGGCCTTCACCTCATCCACCTTCACCTCATCAGCCTTGGCCTCGTCAGCCTTGGCCTCGTCAGGTGTCTGGTCAACATTTTCAGCCACAGCGCCCTCAGAATCATCCTCTTTCTCAGTCTCAGCTTCGCCGGGTACCTCCTCGGCCTGATCATCTTTCACATCAGCTGTCTCGGTCGGTTCGGACACTGGTTCCTTGTCAAACTTGATGGGAATAGGCGCAAGCTTGACTTGCGGTAATCCAACCTTCTTGGAAAGGATAGTTTGGTCCATAGCTGCAAACTCAGCCATCTGTCGAGCAAGCACATCTTCCCTCGCCTTCTGCGTAGGATCGATGGTATCGGGGATTCTTCCGGGGGAATGGCTGCGTCCAGGAGTACCTCGTCCCCTACTATGAGACACCTCCTTAGAAGAGCTCAGACCCGACTTGCCAGGTGTTGCATTGCCGCTTCCGGAGGTACGGCCCAGCTCCTTGCGTCCTCGTGGGCTGCCAGAGCGGCTTGGAGTTCCCAACTCGGACAGTAGACGATGCGCTAGGCCTTCCAGTGTCGATGGTCGGGAAGGTGATGCGTTACGTGACACCTCATCAAAGCTTGGATACTCAGGGAGGTCCTCACTTATAGGGGTCGGTCTGGGTGTAGGACCGGCATGGTGCAACATTGCATCCGCAGTCCCGAACGCGTCGCGTCGTTGTTGCACTAACTCATCAAAGCGAGGAATGGTCCTCTTGTAAGAAGCCACCTGCTCTTCCAGCTTTCGGAGAACATTGAAAACGCGAGGCAACGATTCGGTCGACCATTGCGGCCGTTGACGGCATTGCTCCATGGCTCGAAGTTGCTTCTGCTCTGGGGTGGGAGATGGTAAATCTTCAAGTAACTCGTCGACTTCAATGTCTTCTTCCTCGTCACCTGTAGGCACACGTTTCTGCTTGTCAACTTCATCATATACATAAGAGGTTGGGTTTCGCGTTAACCATCCCTCGATTTTCATAAAACCACAGACTGCAAGGTCAACAAGTGTCTCTGTCACTGAGAGATTTGTCTCTACCTGGTTGACAAAAAAGGTCTCCAGTAGGTCTAACAGCGAGTTGAGGAGAGGGTCGTCAGGCCGAAGAGTATGATCCTCTACCTCCTTGGGTGCTCCAGGAAGGCTGTCAGGTAGCCTTTGGTTACTCGTAGATGCCCTCGGCGCGACAAGCTTGAGGGAGCAGGGATGAGCCTCAAGCCTGGTCATAGTATCTCGAAGGACAAGCTGATATACTTCATCGAAGTCATCTTCGCCACCTATCGTACCTGCCAAGGACATGATAAATTCAACCTCTTGTTCTTGAGCACCAACAGTGCGAGTGGCCCTGTTCACCGGAGCATTGTCAGTCCTTAAAAGGGTAGCGATGGCGTATCGATGATGTCGTTTAAGAATAGCCGACACCAGCTGTAAGGTAACATGGATGGTTTGTTGATTCCGTGAACTCAAGCATGCGAGGATGAGATCGACAAGGTTGAATAGTAAGGGCGTGGCAGTGGGCACCGCCCTCTCCGCCAGCATCGTGGCCAGATCAAGCGACTTCCGCTTACGAGCTTTGCTGACAGACGAACTTACTCCAGTTTGGTCGGAAGCAACATTATCAGGTAGCGCTAAAAGGTAGTGAAGGATAAGATTGATCATGTCAGGGTGGTCAAGTGATTCTAGGATACGACGAAGATAAGTCAAGACAGCCACCGACGAGCCTCCGTCAATATCAGAAGACTCAAGCAGCGAGGGGTATCTGGGTTGTCAGCGACATCATGATGGTTCGATAGGCAATACTCACAATAATTGTTGTAGAAAAATAACTTGGAAGTGCTCCAATAGAGTCGATTTGACCTCTACAGAGCGGCAGTGGTTCAAGACATCTTGCCAGAATAATAAGTGAGATAGGAAGACCTCGAGATGAGACTGAAATTCGGGGGAGCATGAGCTAATGACTTCGTAATTGGATGTAGGATGTTCGTAGTCGGAGAATGCAAGAATAGGGGGTAGGTTGTGAGGAAGATGATCAACAACAAGTTTGCGACTCAGCTGGCTGTACAAGGCTCCAAGACCTGTCGCCATGAGAGTCGATAAATCGCTTTCGACAATCCACTGCTCCAAGGGTCCTGAACTTGATGCCGCTTCGATGATGTACAGCAATCCTGTCCGTGCAAAGTCACCCACTTTACCCTCATGGTGGATGTAGTCCATAAGAATGTAAAATAGAGGAAAGTCGGCCTTCTGCGTCCGTCCTATAAATGCCTGTCGGGAGTTTTCGTTCTTTTCCCGGTTTTGAAGCGCCACGCCGCGATGTGTCTTGAACCATGCTGGCAGAATACTCGGGTCCAGCCGAATCTTGGTGGTAATGTTGAAGGCGAGCTCGACAACACGCGACTCGGTGTCCAGGCCCAGGCGCACGCTGTTAATACCGGTGATTCGAACAAGGAGGTTCGTCAGACTGGCGGAAAATGTCTGGTTCTCGACAAAAGCCTCCTCCTCGCTCTCGATAAGAGTCGCAAAGAAAAGGACGGCCTCTTTGATGATCCACTCATTGTACGAAGTCGTAGCGATCTTGCCGATGGGGACGTAGATCTGCTTGATCGAGCAGTATTGAATACACGGATGCGGTAACGGTCGTCGGCTCTCATCGCTGAGGATATTGGTGAGCTCCTGGAGGCGGATTTCGAGTGTCTCGGCAGCGTCGCTATCTCGCGATATGTTGGATGTGGCTCTCCAAGCAGACTGCAGTAGTTAGTGCTTGTCGCAGACACATAGTTTCTGCTGTTTCCTCACAAGTAAGAGGCTGTATTGTTTTTCGAATCGGTGCAGTCGTTTCGCTGGATCCTGCCCTAGGTCCTTGCGGGTGCCCCCAGAGGAGAGAGGGCTCAATAATCGCGACCACTATGCAAGGGACAGTTAGTTGTTGGTCATGGCTGCGTTAGTAGAGGATGATGAGACACTCACGAAATCCATTTCGATATAGGAGTCATTTCCCAGCGACTATAATTAGGATAATAAGGTCACCTTGACCACATATCGACACTAGGTTAGGTACTTGTAAGTTGTAGTGTTGAGAGCTGTCGTCTTCGTCTCCTGTGTCGATCGACAACTGAGCGGATATGTGGCGCTCAAATGTGGCTGAAAGATTCTGTGGCTCTGGATTTAGGGTAGGTAGCCACGACCCCTATTCTATAATCACGAAGCGAGGTCATCGTGTTAGTATGTACAGTTGTTTTGTTATTAGTTCGTAGTTCTCCTTTGAGGAAATATCTTGCTTACTAGGTGGAGTTTTGTACCACAGACACATGTTCATATGTTTCTTTTGTTGGCACGGAAAATGGAAGCGTTCCTTAATCGAGAGTGTACGCCTGATTCGCATGAGATCAATCGACGAGTGTGTTGTGAGCTCATCGTTTTTTATTGACAATTTTTACAACCCGAGATATATGCTCATGAACCTGACAGATCGTTCTGCCCTTTAGTAGCATGTATTCTTGTCCCCAAATGAGTAGTCCATCGCATGACCATCAGTCAATCAAGCAACCAACCACCAATACATGAAAGCCCAGAAGTTTTGCAACACAACCCTATAGTGTAACCTGCCAAACGACATTCAACACAAGAGAGAGTCTAGAGGATAGTCTAGTCCATGATAAAGCCGCCCGAACCGTCGTTGTCGTTGTCGTCGTGGCGTTGCTGCGCAAACCGCGCCCGAGTGCGCCCGAGCCGCTCGCGCAACATTTCCGAACGGTTGATAGAGACATCATCCAGCAGTTCGTCCAGTTTTCTCTCAAGTATGCGGTTTTGTTTCTCAACTCGTTCAACTCGCCTCGCGAGGCCCCGATTTTCAGTGCGCAACTGCGTAGCCTTTCGATTTGCTGCGCGCATGATATGAAGATATTGTGCATCGAGGACAGTGGTCATTTCGGCAATCTTGTCGTCAATACGCTTGTTGACACTCCGCTCAATGCCTAGGACCTGACGTTGGAACTTGGTGCCACGGAAGTAGAGACGATCCTGTAGACACATGGTGAGCTTTCGGGGTGGCAGCAAACAAGAAAAGGGGGGAGACACAAACAGGAAGATGACGATGCTTGCGTTTAGGCCTCTGCTCTTCAATAGAAGGATCTTCCACCTTTGAAGCTTCGGTATTGTTGGCAGCATTGGCGGTTGAGCTTTGAGCTGAAGTAGCTTCATCAGCTTCAGCGGAGGTCTTGGCGTCCATCCCATCTCTCATGGCTTTCAACTTTCTCAACTCATCCCATGACTTGCGCTTGAGACGCCTCGCACGAGAGTTGGGCCTGTTACGAGACATGATGGTAATGAAGTTGAATGTGACTTGACGAGTTACAGGTCATGAATCGGCCAACAGAGGGTAGTTGAATACTCGCAAGTTCCGGAAAGGTCAAAGCTGAAAGCCAAAGACGAACATGTAAATCAAACAGAAGGCAGAGGAATCTCATAGCCTGATGCATCAGGCGACGTGTTTAACAATACCTAAGGTGCTGGTTAGGTACCTAGGTAGGTATGAACTCCCTACACTGCAACGGCACTGCCGCCGGCTGGCATCACCAGTCGGCCTCATTCACCCCTTTTCTTGCAAACACCCCCGCCCCCTCTTCACATGCATAACAACAGTGGCTACCTGAGTGATTCACAGTGAATAAGAGAATTCTAGAATATTCACGACGTCACGAGTGATTCACTGTGCCTTATGATGCCTGAATTCTGCACCGCGCCGCAGTGAATCATCATGCCTCGTTTGCACTCGATCTATCGTCCGAACGCCTATAAATACCCCCTCTCCCCCCCCGTTCTCTCTCATCCTCTTCCTTCCTTCATCATCATCCTCACTCCTCGAGAGGCAGTCAACAAGTCTTCTTTTCTACCCTTACCTTTCGCCACCATGCCCGCTATCAACAAACGCGTATATCTGGCACTGAATGCTGCTGAACCTCAACACAGTCAGGTATGTCCGCGTTCTTCTTCATCCACCCTCGGCTGCATTTCTCTCGTTGCACCCTCTTCCCTGAATGCGAGCCGGAAGCACCAAAAGCTCCTCAGCATATGCACACCAGGTCTTTGCGTCTGTTCACAGATGCCTCGGCCTTGGATGCTGAGTCCCAGACTGTCACTAGGTGCTCTTCTGAGCACCTCCAAGCTTAGCTTGGACATTTAGTTTGGGTCGCTTCTAGATCGTTGAAGTCATACATTGCAAGATACCCAGTTCGGCCCGGGTTAGTAATTCGGTGTTCCCTGTAACATGCGTTTAACCTGTCGAACATTCGCCTGGTACTATCTTCCAAGCCTAGCTTGGACCGTTTTGACTTTGATGATCGTGGCTTCGTACCAGTATATATCAGGAGTACAGCCCACACTGCCTAAGGTGCATCTTAGCTTTCGTGGGGAGTGTCCAAATTGTCAAACCATTGGTTTTGCTCTGGGACTGGAAGCCAGGGCTCAGTGGTCGCGGCACGAGAGGGTTCACATTGCATACCGAGGTGCAGACATACTCAGCTTAGGAACCCTTGGCTGACGGATATGATTGACAGGAAATCGACATGGTCCACAGTAGCACTGCTGAAGAGATTTCCCCGATCGACAGTCGCCTCGCGGTTCACGAGGAGGCCATCGCCGAGATCGAGGCGATCGCTACCAACACAGGCAACACGGTTGAGCAGCACGAGCACCTGATCAATGTCATCGAGAACAAAGTCGATCGATTTGGACTCGAGCTGAAGCGCACCAACTTAGACGTCGATGCGCTTGGGGAATCAGTAGATAACATGCCTGTCTACGACGAGAACAATCGTAAGCGAACTTTCCTTGCCCTGTCTCGAGTAAGTCATTCCCCTCAGCACTTTGTCCATATAGACACTAACACCTCACCCCCTCAGACCGCGGAGCTTGCCGACAAGTAGGACAAGATGGCCTCCACGATCGAGAACCTCACCGCGAAGGTTGATGCGCTCACCACGAAGGTTGATGTACTCGACGCGAAGGTTGATACACTCGACACGAAGGTTGATGCACTCGCCGCGAAGGATGCCAGCCGGGAGCAGCAGCTCGCAGCTTGGACCACTGCCTTCGATGAGCGCCTCGCCCGGCTCGAGTTCCAGCACAAGTTCGCTGAGACGAGCCAGATGCTGGGCAGGATGGACTTCTAAGTGTCCGCGATGCACATGGGCTTGGGTGAATGGTATCTTGATGAGTGTTGGAGATGAAGGATTGTTTGATATCCATGATGATCACTACATATGCATCAATGTCCGCTTGGCATACTATCGTATATAGACATCTCGAACAATCAAATGTTGTAACAATCATGATGAAACTTGACAAAGCACCTGTACGCGCGTAGAGTGAGATGTGACGTTCTGTATGCTGCTTAGCACATGTGAACGCGATGAGTTGAGCCAGTGTCTGGGATGTCCTATGGCAGGCAAAGCGCCGAAGCTGGCTTGGATAAAGAGTGGGAGTGGGGGACCAAGAGTGTATGCGATTGAAGATCATTTTGTTGGCGAGCAAATAATAGATGCCAACAGAGGATGAGGCAAGGCCTTGAGACAGAGGATCTGTAGGAGGGCCGCCGCGATGGATGGTTGCAAACAGTCAAAGGCGTAAGCCCATATGAATGATAGAAGGACCGGATCTGCGACTGAATTCCACACTGTCACCGCCAGCACTTACCTGATATCATGGCCAAGAGGAAAGCAAAACCAGTCGAGACTGTAAAGGCACAGTGGATGAACCATCGTCACGATCACGAACACAAACACTTCACTAGTTGATAGGCAAGCAATATAACAAAGGCACTACTTTTATTCACTGCAAGCGCTATCCAACAGCTAGCCTGTCGAAATCAATACCAAATAATCGCTGTTTTCCCACTACAGCCATAGATCGCCCAGTTCAACCAACCCAGCCAAAACTTGATCGCTCACCTGGGGCTTGTCGGATCACCGTTGCTGCCGCTGCTGCTACCGCCACCGCTTGCCCTGGCGCGACTTGCCCAGATGTGCCTGACCCGATGAGGATCCATGGCAGGCGATGCGTAGTCCTCACCGCTGGATTGTGTGAAGCCGCTAACATTGCTAAGCATGCTAGAGCTACGTCCTCGGGAGCGAGTCATGCGAGGTTCGAACGGAGGTGCGGTTGGGGGAGGCTGCCAAGGGGACATGGATGGAAGCGTTGGAGCCGACGCCGAAGGAAGGATGTTCTCAGAGGTGGACCAGAGACCAGTTGGGTAATGAGGAGGAGCTGTGGGATCAGGGTTCCAAGTGCTTGAAGCCGCAGGCTGGAAAGCCGGACCAAGAGGATGACCAGCGTCAAGAGGTGGCATCATGTCGTAGGACATGCCATTGGAAGAAGAGTTCAAGTACTCGTGGAAGCCCTGCAATTGCATTTGCAAGTGGTGAATCTCCTCACTCTTGTTGGCATTGTTAGCACGAACATGGGCAAGTCGCTCGTTGTAGTTGCCTTCAATACCAGCGACATGACCCTGCCAAACTGAACGCTCTTGGTTTCGTCGCTCTGCCTCGTCCAGGCCACGGTTGTTAGCATCGGTGATATTGGCAAGCTCATTCTCAACCTTGGCAATACGTGTGGCCACCTTGTTACGGCGAGTGTTGAGGTTCGACTTCTCGACTTCCTTGGCCTTGATTTCCTTCTCCAGTCCCGCTTTGTGATCCTTGTACGCCTTCTGTGCCGTCTCGAAAACCTTTTTCTCGCTGCTATACTGCTTCTCGACCTTCTTCTTGCGTTCGCCCAGTTCGGGTGCAGTATCAAAGTTCTTGAGTTGCTCAGTAAGTTGCTGGGTCTCGCGCTCGGCCTGGGCTTTCTGGGTCTCTTGCTGACGGATTTTCTGTCTGTACTTTTCATCGTGGTTTCCAGCAGAAGCGAGTTGATTGTCTGTCAACTCATTGTCCTTTCGCAGAGCATTGGCGCGGTTCTTGTACTCCTTCCTCAGAGTCTTGAGGCGAGACTTCTCCTCACTGAGCTTGGCTTCGACGGCAGCAATCGACGTCCTGAGAGTTGCGGCAGGAGAATCCGGGTGAAGAGAGCGCTGTCCATTAGTGACAGGAGGCGGAACACCGTCCGCCTCGCGTTGAGTGGCCTGGATAGTTCTTATGCTGGTTGAAAACAAGACCGCGTCAGTCTGGCTATCGACGAATTCACAGACATATTTGGATGCAGGTCTGAGTCCATAGATATCGCCAGTCCATCGCACACCTTCATGAGACTCATCGGAAGGCTCCTCGATAGGAAACATGCGTGTAGGTTGCCAGACTGCGTTGTTGACTCTGACGTAGAAAGGCTTTGTGGTATCGATATTTGAGGGTCTCGAATCTTCTCCTGAGGATTCAACCGAGCGCGGCTCATCGTCGTCGATTTCGGGGAAATAGCTGGTGTTAAAACATACTTCATCGCTACCAATGTAGGAAATCCAAATTTGGTTGGGTTGATTATTGAACGGAGCATTACCCAGATTGTGGATGTCGGTGGCATTAGTCCCAGCAGACTCTGAAGCTGCATGGGATAGCTCATACTCCTTCACCACGACAATCTTGGTGCTTGCCAATGCCGCCCATAGTGGTTGCTGTAGACGAACTTGAGTGCTTTGCTTTCTTCTCTTTTTGCTTGTAGGTACTGTGGATGCTGTTGACAAGCCTGCTTCAGTGTCAGGCGTCGCGAACCCTCCTTCATTGGCCGTATCGCCAGCCACGCTTGGTGGCTTTCCGGCCTCGGGATCGCTGGCGCCGACTGAAGCATTGGCCTTTTCACGTCTCAGATACCACTCCCTGATATATCTTACAATCCCCTGAGTCAAAATGTGAATGGCGAGGACACTCCTAACCCAACCATATGCAGACATTTTGTCGTATGCGCTGGAAGCTGATTCGAGTTGATTGCTGAAAACATGAGGCATTCGCCAGTGTTCTGGTATATGCCGAGCCACACGACCCCAGTGAGTTTTAGTTCCTTTGAGCAAGTGGTGGCCTAACACCCAAAGGAAGCATGTGGTGAGGCCTCTCGAAGTTCCGTCTCTTGTGCTCGTTCCTCCTCCAAGAGTAATAGCAATGACCGGTTTGGCAAAATCCAGAATAGCATCCTGAATCGGACCCCACAGAAAGAGCCATATCAAGAGGAAGAAGAAATCCACACACAGGACAGTCACAAGGGAAGGCATGGTCGAATTACCGTCAAAAATTTCGGCGAGGTTGATGCTCATACCCGAGCTTGTGGCAACGGGAGGAACAAAGGTAAGGAACGTGAAGATGGTGTAAATAACGGTAAGTGAGAGCGATGGAACATGCATAAGGATGATGAGGATGGCGAGCGTGTCCTGCATGGGGAGAGACTTGAGAACAGTGGTTGCGAGGTCGAATACACCCGAGTCACGATGGACATCGGCATTCTTCATGGCATTGACATCGATCTGGCGATGGCTAGCGTCGACACCACTGAGGCCGTTGGCATTGGACGAATCGGACGACATTTCGGAAACGGCGTCAAGAGAGGAGCGGCGGTCGTCGTTGCGGGTTTCGTTTGAGGCATCATATACACACTGCTTGTAAGGGCTGTTGGCGTGACCGTTAACAGGCGTCGACTGTCCAGGGGCGCCGGCAGCGCCTTGGTCAGGTCGACGGACAGAGTTGTCAAGCTGCCCTGAGCCCTTCTTGTCGGATAAACGCTTGGCAGGGCCTACAAGCCCATTCTCATGGCGATTATCGCGATGACTGGCGGCGCCTTGCTGTCGCTTACCCGAACCTGGAGCGCGAGGCATGCGCAACGACTTGTCTGCTGCCACAGTCTGACGAACCCAGGAACCACTTCGGGAACAGGGCCGGCAGCCGGGACAAGCCTTTCAAAGTCAAGGGCTTGATGTTGGGAGTTGGCGACTCGAGCGTTATGGCGTCTCGGCCGTTTTAACACAAAACGACGGGTAAAGGATCGTATCTCGTCGTAATATGAAGTAAAGTTGGGAGGCGGGCCGTTGCGACAAGAGAGTTCGAGGTCGAGGTCGACATGTGCATTCGAATCGGAAAACGGTCGACGAAAGGCTATGATGAGACTGATAAGGGCGACGAGAGAAGAGGGGAACTACCGTCAACTGCAAGAAGCAAAACCAGCCAAAGATCGGCCGACGGGCCGCAGAAAGCAAGTTACGTTGACAAGTAGTTTTGATCGGTTACAAGATGATTAACAGTGTGGTGGTTAAGGAAAAAAAAGGACCGGCAGGTCAGGTAGGGTTGATGTGTTGGTTGGTGGAGGTGGGAGATTTTTTGGCTGTCAAAGCCAGGCTCGTGCTGCTTGTGGTAGGTAGGTATTGAAAAGGAAACAGGAAGGAATGGAGTGTCCGAACGCAAAAAGGATAATGGATGGAGATGGATGGGAACGGGAATAGCGGGGGAGGGCTTCGCACTGTGCCAAGCTAGGTAGGTCCCGTCAGCTTTCGCGGCTGTTTCTGACGCTGAGGTGCCCTGTTGAGTTGAATTGGACGCTTGAATCCACTATAGTCTGAGTGGCTCGCATGATTCTAGGGCTCCAGCTGCCAATGGATGCTTTGCGAGCTGCAGGAGATAGATCCTAAATTGGGGCAGTTGGGGGCAGCTTATTCCAGTACGCGCTAAAAGCGCGTCAAATTAGAACTTGGAGATGGAAGCTCCCGTCTGCTGTTAGATGAAGCCGTTGGTAACGACCTCGATGCGATCTCACAAAGTCAATCGTCTCAAACGCCTGGATTCTCTCAAGTGGATCGTACACAAGATAAGATTCCGCTTTGGTCGATTCTGGCGCCTTGAATGCCAACGGATCAGGTACGGTACCCAGGAACAAGGTTGCTTTGGCTAAGATGAGGCGCTATACTCCGTACTGCGGTCCAGGGCTGCGCTGTCTGTCCGTGGATGATCGACCAGTGGGCCAGCTCCAACAGTCATTTGGAATTTAACACAACTTCATGGGCACAGTACACCATCAATAGTGTCTCAATGATACAGAGATAAATATTTGAAAATAAGATAAAAAATAAAACTCCTCTAGAGAACGTGGTCTCTTTGACCTTCTACTGTTTCTCTCAAGTAAAAGCAACTGGACAATTGGCAGTCACATGCTCCACCATGAAACACACCGTGCCTCTCACTGTGTGAACCCTGTTTTTTTAGTATACAGATGAGACGAGGCGAGAGGACGCAAAATAATTGGCAGCTGTAGAAACCAAAAGTCTTTGTCCACATTCGTCACAGGACCTTTGGATTAGTATTCTTCTACGGATTGTCTACGGGACAGTGACATTCTTGACACTTTGGCGTTTCTCTACAGGGTCTTATTTCGCTTAATCAAGAGCCCTAATGAGTTATTCACGATGTGATGATATGACCTGACACTGAAGACAGTACCAAATGGCCATCCGCCGGACACGCTGGTATAGTTCAATCTCGATTATAGCAGTAATAAGGGCAATGTAACGCAGCACCTCGCGTGCGCACGCCATCGCTTACACGCTCTGATACTGTAGACGATAGCCAGGGTTCACCCCGGCCCAGCCGGTCCTAGGGCTTCTCCGCAATGCAAGAAGACATTAACAATTCCAGCCTCATCGCGAGTATCATCATCAGCATTGATCAAGTCCCATTCTTCGGTAGACTCCGATGAGCACATGCTGGACGAATCACTAGCTAGGGAATGCGCCAAAAGGTTAAGTTTTGGGCTTGTTGCCCCTCAATCTCACCTCGGCCGGATCAAGCTGAGCCCTTTGCAGCAACGGCCGGTACCTTGGAAGAGACTTCACCGTGTGCCCTGTTAAACTGACGTCGTTGGCGCCACGGGCTGCCCATTGTGGGAAAGGCTCTGGCTCCAGGGGAAATATTTGAGAACGACATGGGTCGACAGCACCAGCTAGGGTCGTCGACACACATGAACAAGGGCACATACGCGGACACGAAGCCATGGAAGCTGAAAATTTCTGATCCTGAGTCGTGATGAAACAAACGACTAATCCAGACACGATAAATCTATCCGTATGTCTACCTAGATTTCATGCCGAAGCATGGAGTGTATTTCACGCCTGGCCTCTCTGACTTCCAACAGCAATGCCACGGAATTCATGACGCAAATCAGTAACAAGGTCCAGTAACTCTATCTTGCTTCTGCAACCTACGCAACGCCTAACAGTGAATATTTCCCGACTCACCGAAAGTGATCAACTCCCCGGAACGGTACTTGAGTCATTAGACTCTCCCTAGGACTTCACTTTCGGCAGTTTTTTCTTGGCCCATTTTTGCTCTAAATTCGATGTCCCGCTTTTCGTTTGTCTAGGCTTTCATACCTCTAGTTCACAATCATCCATCCAAAAGTGGCCGATGGAGTGCAAGAATTCTTTACCATTCTCCACAAGGTTACATTTTCAAGACTCAAGACTGTTCAAAAACATACAAGTCTATGATAATCACTCCACCCACTCGAGATCATGTTGCCGACTCTTGTGGGGTGGTATAACTTGCACACTCTATTGGTATATATAGATCAAGTAGAAGTCTACAATGTTATAAGATGGGATGCTATGAGTTCGAATATCTTGAAGTAGTTGAGTGTAACCTGGGATAAGTCTGGGTAGTCGTTTGTAGTAGTACCAGATGCATGATATGATAAAGCTATTGGAGATTATCTCAATCAGACATATCTTATAATTGCGGTACCTAATTACCATCTGCTATGTATTCACTTGTGTGTGGGTTTTCAAAAGTCCAACCCATCCACGGCTGTAATTACGCATAAACACCACGAATAACCCCTCCTTCTTCTGTCGTCAGTTGACGACTAAAAATGCCGATCGTCCCGCAATGGTTTGTTTACGAGCAGATCATCGCGCAGTGATCTGCTGCCACGACTCAAACGGCTCGTGCTCACACATGCTTATGCTGGATCTGTCCTTTCCACGGTGTTGAGGTTGAGTGAGGCTGTAGTACAATTTGAGCCTTTGATTTTATGCAAGACTCTGGCAAGGTGAGTTGAGGGAATAACGACCATGAAACCAACTTCTTGACAAGTTAACCTTAACACTCTTCCTTGATCTTGCAAAAACCACATGGGAAAGAGACTGGTGATGGTGATCATTACCCCGCCGCCCGCAAAATCAGCAAATCGCAGCACCACCTCCAAAGTCTTGGCTTGATCCCTATCGATGGGGGCGATCTGAATGGGTGCCGCCCCCTCCAACCCTCATCGGCACTTCTCGCACTTATGCTCGTCTCGCCCTATCATGTTGTGCCTGCAACCCTGCATATCAGTGATGCTTTCCGTGCAGTGTGTGCGCCTTGTTTCGTGTGCGAGACCACAGGGTGGTGTCAAATGACGGTGAGCGGATAAAGAGCCGGTTTTGACGGATAAGGAGCTTTGTTAATCTGCTTATGATCTAACCATAGCATTGCTCAGTTACCGCAACATTCTTCATGAGCTCTCATATTGGAGGTTTTCATCGCCAGATGTTCAATGGATCAGTCCAACCACCAAGTGATAAGCTTTGGGGCATTGGACCCTGCTCCAGGCGGGGGAGCGTTGGAGCTTTGAAGCTCTTCATGCGGGATGCCCCGTGCTTGCTGCATGGCGGGCGCCACTTGAGCCAGCCCTGTTCGGTCGAGACGGAATGGAGGGAACTCTGTTGCAGTTGCAGGACATGATGTGCTGTGATAACTTCCGATATCACGCTTCCCGGTTGCGCTTCCGATGCGTTGTTTTCTCTCCGGGGGATTAACATGGAAACAACCATATATGGCTCGGAGACAGCTAACTGACCTTCTGGTTTAGATGTCATGATTGGATGTGTTGCCTAAAGAGGTAATCCGATGTCTCTGAATGTCTTGTGTCCATCAGGTACAAGCGAGGAACAAAGCTCAGCCGTTTGGTGTGGCCTGTGATAGTTTGCTTGCTTTGGCTTACTCGGCATCACGGGTTCTGATTCGATCGTCTTGTTGCTTTACCACTTTCATTCGTTGAAGCGTGGCAATCTACCCGCCAATCGATACAGACCAATTTCTAACATTGGATGTCAGTGTACTCTGGAAACTCCGGTTGCTACGGCTAGCAAGCTCTGAGGCCGGCAAGGCTTGATGTCCATACCGGTGCATGCCGCGATCATGCCACTACGTTCCGCTGAGTGGTAGCTAGCGGTACTTCTTCGACTTGTGCAGGTAATTGTCAATTGTTTGGTACACCCTTTCTGCTATATCTGGTGTCTTGTTGCCCCCAGTATATGAGAGAATGAACATTGTGAAGAAGGGGCATCTGGTTCTCGATTCAATAATCGCTCTGAACTTGTCACAAGATCATCAACTAAGGCCTAGCTTGGCTAAATCTCCTCGAGATGTCTTGTGATATTGACACAAGTAGTACACTAACCAAGATGCTAAACAATATCAACATGCGAATACCACAGCCAGAGTAGGCCCCTATACAAGGTATGCCAATCTACAAGACAATGCTCTTGAACACAACATCTAGCTCTCCTAGGCCTCCTTCTCAGCATCTTCTTGCTGCTCCATCTGCTCCTCCTTCTCCTCCCTCTCCCCCTTCTCCTCAGCTTCACTCAAGATTTTCCCTGCAATCTCTTCTTGCTTTTTAGCTTGTGTATTCTCCTTTTCGATCTTTCTAAGCGTTTTCTCCCGCTGCGTCCAGAGTTTCTTTTCCAGCCTCCACACCGTACGCACCATCTGCTCCGCTGTTAACCTGCAGCGGTTCGTCGAGCTCGGTGCATATTTGGCGTGTAGATCACTTATCTCTGTTATGTCCTCAGGGTCGATCTGCTTGGGCTTTTCGTTACCCGGTACCATGGGGTTTTCTGTCGTGGTAGAGCCGTCGCGTCTCACCTCACTCACACTCTTGCTTTCAATAGTGTCGGGCACTGAATCCTTCTTTCTGAATCTCACGTTGAAGGAGCCAAGGAATCGCTTTGTGCCGACGGTGTGTAGCTCGATGTCCATCAAGATTGTGTCTTCGTACGTGGCTGTTGCGACGTAAGCGTCAACTTGGGTGTGACGGGGACCGTTGATAGTTTGCTGTGAGATGGAGAGTTAGACCGTACTGTTTTGGAAAGACCTAGGAAAGAGTACTTGCGTTTACCACGCCGTAGCTGTTTGTGTGATTAATGAGGAACATCTGCTTGGAGTAGTTGATAACCTCGATTTGTATATCGGTGGCCAACCCCTCCGCCTTCATGTTTGCCACCCAATCATTTTTCCATCTGTCCATCGCCGTTTTGCTGAGTTCGTAAAGGCCACGCGGGTGTAGGAAGCCTTTCTATAAGGGGTCAGCATCATCAGCTACGTTCAAGTCGGGGGTCTTCACGCACCGACTTATCATCAATATGCGTTGTCCGATCTACCGGCATACGATACACATTCCATTTTTTATATGGTACTTTGATCAACGCAGGTAAAGTCCAGTCTCGAGGCTGCAATCTGCCCTCATGTCCCACAACCCTGCTGAGGATATTTGCCATTATTTCGGTTTGATTTTTGTCCGGGCCCTCATAGATCATTATTCCCAGATCATGATACAAATACGGCAAGCACATTATCCATTCACGAACCGTACTGACCCCTTTACCTCCATGCTTGACTGTTCTCCATGCTCGTGGCTGCAGTGTAGGTCGGAAGTATTGGAGGGTTGGCCATCTTGTATATGCTTCAGAGTTGTTTGGGACCATGAATACCGAAACGGGTATTGGACGTTCTGATGGCCGAGGCCGATATTTATTCCTGATAGGAATCTTATGGTTCCTCATTGGCGGCCCTGTTGGCCATAGTCTTTCGGCTCCTGGTTTGGTCTCCTCCTTCTTGGCTATTTTGAGGAAGCGTACGAGGGTCGGCCTTCCGGACAATGCTCTGGAGGTTTGTAAAGCATCAACACTTCTGAGAAACATGATGCTGAGATTTCCAGCCGAAGCCTGAGTGGGCGTGAAGTACCGACGTGGGATATTGTGAGGGTCATGAATGAGAGCCTGCGATATCTCATGCAATGGCGCGATTGAAGTGTGGAATGCAATAATTTTGTGGCTGGAGCTGCCGCGAGGCTGAAGTGGGGATAGGCGCCACAATCTGGGGAAGTAGCCGCGGCAGCATCATGCATCATCGCTCGAAGACCTTCATGAGGTTCCTAGCTATACATGAACACGTCCATCAGCAATGAGTTTTAACCCACAGCTCAGGCGGCAAGTCATCGCCGTTTATAAAGGTTCGGCGAGCTCATCCCGCGTCTACCGATGTATTTATTCTGACCATGTGGTTATAGAGCTGCTGTATCTTGGTAGAGAATATCCCCTCGGCTTCGACTACTTTCGACCCCGGCTACACAAGGCCTTCATTTCTAAGGCTGCCGAGCGCGACGAAGACAAGATCCGCAAAGGAATTGGACAGGCTGAGTATGTGAAGAAAGGTATGTTGAGCTATATACTCCATTGACCATCGGTTAACCTGTCTTGTAGAGATTGAAGCTTTGTAAGTTCAGCCTTCTCGTTGATTGCACACGCCAGGTGAAGTCACTTGTGGTTCATTTGTGAATACGGTTCATTTTCCATGTTGCATCTAAAAGAAGCACCCCATCGTCTATTGCCAAAAAATGTCGACATATCAACTCCATTTGTTCCATACTATGGCATCGAACTTCACAGAAGCCATTGTCACCTCGTTCGTCCATCACTAAATAGATCCAATTATCCTGAAATCTTAACTCTTGTCCAACAACCTGCTTTTTTACTAATCATCTGGGTATAGGTACTATTTGAAAAGGTATCGCACACTGAGAAAACGATATGACGCCGACGCGTAAAGGGGGAAGGGGTATGTGAAGAGTGCTAGCAAGGGTTGTTGCGGGGTCGACACACTGAGATGCTGAGGCCCGTATTGTATGATTGTAGCTCTTGTGGGGAGCATTCCGGTTATAGCATATATCATGAGACATTGATGCACTGATGCTCGGCATAGTTTATGCAGGAAGATCATCTTTGCTTTTGCGCTCGAATGCCTTCGTGTCGTCCTCATGACTTGCTCTTGGGTTGTCTCTTTCTTGCCGACCATACTCCCAGCTCTAAGCATTCTCCCCAGCTTGTTCCGTTTTCACTCATCAGGTCAGCCATCATCTTAGCTACCCAGGTATCCCATTCGTCCTGGCTCTTGCCGCTTGCTTCGCGAACAATAGGCTCCAATGCCGACACTTGCTGCGCGACTGTCAAGAGTGCTGTCTTACGCAGTGCAGATTGTCCAGTTGTCAAGGTCTTCTTCTCGACCTTTTGGTGTGGCGTTGACTTGGCCTTCATCTCCACGTACGACTTGCCATCTTTGGTGACAACACCGCCGACACCTTCGCGCTCCCACCGAACCTCGCTCAGTGGAATGGCTAGACGTTTGGTCTTGATTTCTGTGAGAACTTCGGCTTCTTGATGGAGAAAGGCGCCGATGAGAGAGCACGGAACTGGTGACAACTGACGAGCCTCGAGAGTTCGCGACAGCCAGTTGTTGTACTCAACCAAGAACGAGTTCAACGGCGCCGAAAGCGGTGTTTTCGATGTCATGAGATAGGCACCTAGATCAAGTGCGGCTTCGTGCTCCTCTGCTTCTTCCGAACCAGGCAATGCGCTTGGGACATGAGGCCGCAGCATTCGGAATGTTGGATCGCTATCCCAGATCTCCATTACGCCACCAGGCGTGAGCACACGAAGATATTCTTCTATAAAAAGCTGGTAAACATGACTGGGCACCATGAGACACGTATCCTTGACCATGATCATATCGAACTCCTCGTCGGCAAAAGGCCAGGGTAGCTGACGGAGATCATGTTGGACAAAGCGCCATTTCATGTCTTTGTCTGGTTTGCAAAGCTCAGCTGGAGATCCAGGACTGCCAGGGGCTAGGGGCGCAATGTCGATTCCTGTAAACTGGATACCACCGTAGCCTCGTTCTCTGTAGTATCGATGGCACATCATGCTCCAAAAGCCTGTGCCGCATCCGACCTCCAGCACACGTAGAGGAGGGTTGTTCCTGATAAAAGGTGTGTAGACAGGCGCGCCATATACCTGGATCATCATGAGCGTCCGTAAGCTTTGCCGATGGAGCTCGGCGAGATCGGTAGGAAGAGGGTACGACGACGTTGGGTCGTTAAAGTAGGTGCGGCCATTTTGAACGATGAAAGGTTTTGTCGCAGGGTCGGATGAGTGGGAATGGTCTGTCGAGGTCATGGTGTGTGTCGAGATGGTGCCGCTCGCAGAAGACACGGAATCGGTTCGGGGGAAGTCGAGATTTACCTGCTTCGTCGTCCCCGACAAGAATTTATTACCTCCTTCCTGTTGGGAATACATGGTGACATTTTTCGGATCGACAGAACCGTAGATAGGAGTGATGGTGTCTGATTGACGACGAGGATCGCGTTGTCGAGATTTGTCGAAGAGGAAAGGTCGATTGAAGATAATGGGTGAAAGTAAGGGTGTCGGGCCTCCGCTAGGGAGACCTGTGTTGAGAGGTTTGTTCAAAATTGACGTCGTTGCAGCAGCTGATGATTGTAGGCGCGAGTCAGAGGATGGCTGCACTTTTGAGTGCGAGTAATGTGAAGCGTCTTCCTCCAAGGCGGGGCCGTTTTTGGTATTGGGGCTGCTGCTGGAATGCGGAAGCACGAACGATGATTCGTGCGACAAACGACTACCCTGACTCCCACTCGACGTCCTTATTTGTCTGAAGGGACGTCTCGTGCGATTGGAGCTGGGTTTGATGTCGTGTGAAGCGGGATTGGATCGTGGAGGACTTTCAGGGCGCTGCCACTCCTTTTCAGCCTTTGTTTGACGAGCAAAGGTGGGTAAGGGGTTGGCAGAGACGTAGATAAATCCGCTCCATTCCGACATTGTCTTTCTGGGGCTATACTCTTTGGCGCAAGCTTTGCCGGTAGGTTAATGATTGGATTGGATAGGGTTTGGGATGGGGTGCTTCAGCGACAGGGGTTGGCTAATAGTGTAAATATCTGGCTGCGTTCCACCACCGCTAGCAGGCAAACAGGGCCAAGCTGAAGTGATACCACAGCTTTAGTGGTAAATGGCACCGTGCCTACTCCGTACAGTGGTGAACCCTCTTCTAGAACCCTTCTTTTGGGCCCGCGGAACTTGTCTCGCCAGTCCGAATGCTGGTCGGTGACCTTGCCGGACCATGCAGGGGCAGTGAAGATGGTAACAGAAGGCCCTTGCAAGGATTTGGTCTTTGGCCCTTTTGCAAATGGTAGACGGAACAGCCGTGTCGCCTAAATCGAGAGCAAGGATTCATCAACGCTGCGTTCAATGCGACTAATTCGCGCAAGTGCGATCTTCGACAAACTCGGACGTGGCGCGCGGGTGCGGATGCGGATGGCAGCCGCTGTTTGCGACCGACCGTGATATCAAAGCTGGTAGTGTGTGGACGGTGGACGGTGGACCCCTTCATGAGACTGTTCAGGTTCCTAGTTGTGCCAGATGGGCCAACGCCATTACTCGCTGTGTCGACGGCTTTCTTTTTCTCGGTCCGATGTCCACGCCGTTTGTAGTGGCTCAATCGTGGATTCAATGGTGAAACCAGCTTGACCAGAGCGTTGGTGTTGACGTTTTCTGACTGGTAGTAGACGTGTTTGCAGTGGGATAAAACAAATGTTTGCTCTTATCGAAGATGAGGGATAACGCCGCAGGTACGCATACAGCCCCTTGAACAAAGTCAACCTCAAACAGCAAACCGAATGTTTGTGTCGAGGTTGAGCGTGAGACTCAAGTGGATGATAGACGAGGATGGGGTGGTTGAATAACACGACAACCCGCACATACGGTGCTGCGCAGTAGGGTAGTTTCAGGTCAAGTAAGAAAACAAGCGGGCGGCGGTGGCAGTCACTTTCTATATAACAAAACTTTGGGAATCTGGCTTCACTTCACGGTTACTCGGCCCATCCTGGCCATCCCAGGAAATGCCTTTTCCCCAGTTCACAAGTCTGGGGTGTGGAGCGCCGCACGTCGGTTGGCCATCCCCCGCATATTAGACTAGAGCTTTTGCCTGATGTTCTCATTGATGCGTATCGTGTTAGCAGCCTCCTCCCTAGCTCTGGCGGTCCGAGGTTGGCTAAGTAGGGAACAGCCTGGTAGCTCTCTGACTTGTGATTGCTGCAGACTGTTCCCCAGTCTTTGGCACTCACACCACACCCTGGTCGGAAGGATCCAACTGCTAATTTCAACTGCAGCTGCATGTGTTTGACTGCGTAAACAGAATTCACATCGCAATGATTGACAGATATGTTAATAAATCCTTGTGGCGAGGGTTGATTGCATGACTGATAGGCAACCTGGCCAGGCCAGACACCGGGATTGCTCGCGTCATCCCGCGGCCGGTAAATTCTGGCGTGACAAACCTGACATGCGAACGTTGTCTGAAGATTAATACAGTATAGCAAGGTGCTGTCCAACGGTGCTACTCTCGGTCGAATGGCGTCCCCCCAAGTTGAACCCTTTGCATTTCATTTCACTTCTTAGTGATATGATAGGTAAAACAGCATGCAGTCTCATGATGTTGATGATTGTGGTGTCCTATGTTGGCTGCTGGCCCCATTGAGTACGGAAACTGGGAGGTTAGGCGATCTGTCTCAGTAGGCTTGGCCATTGCATTCTTGATCATCAATGAGACGCGAATTAAGAGGCCTATTTCGATGCCATCACATTCTGCGAGACAGATCTGCGAAAGTGCGTCAAGTGGTGATCGAAAGGGTGTTCACATGTAGCGAGACTCGACTGGTGTTTGCAGATGCGATGCTGGACGCAGGACGATACACAACATCCAGAGTAGTTTAAGCACGATACCCATCTATGCTGCTTTCTGTCGAGTTGGTTACCATGCCTGAAGTGTCCTTATCCCATTGGCGCTCATGTGTCGAAATGATTAAAGTTTTGAAAAGTAGAAGGTTATTTCCGTGGCATGCTGCCACCAAGCTTTGTATGTCTTTCGCACAAACTTGATGTTGCAAACTGGTTTCGTGATACACACTGCATTTCGAGTCAAGAACATCATGTTCTCTGCTCGGGGCGCAAATGTAGTTCACGACCATATCGGACTAGACATGATGCTTGCAGCTATCATGGCTGATCTGAAGCGGCCTGGACCTTGCAAGGCTGAGGGGTTCATGACGGCTTGGGATCCAAGAGGCTGCACGTGACCCATATCCTCGCACGAGCCATCAAAATGCGGAGCAGCTGCACGTGATTCAACGTCGCTTGCTCCTTGGGCTTCGTTGGTCGCAGCATCACCAGCATCACAGTCATATCTCGGATGCTTCATTTGCCATCTACCGCTCTGCTTCTGTACAAGTACCAGTTGATTTTTTTCAGTCAATATTTGCATTGTTGCGCTCGCTCCTTACATGTGCGTGGCCCCGCACGAGCTAAGCAGACACCGCAACGTGTCGCGAAAGCTCGGATCCCCCTCTCATGATGCCCTTCTTTCAAGTTTTGACTGACAGCCGTTTTATAGTTTTTCTTGCCTCAAATAAGCTCTACAACTCTGGTACCGACCCGAAACTTTCTCATTTCGATCCTATCGACAGTGATAAAACAAAGCTTTGAATCAGCTTCTGCTATCAATATACGGCCCTCCCGAAATTCTCGCGACGACACCTTTTGATGAGCTCTTGACCTACCAACGAATCGACATTTCCCAGTCAAGCCACCATATCGCGATAAGAGTCTTCCATGCGAACAATTTGCATAGGCTAATGCGTAAACGCGAGCTACCTTTGCTCTTCCGCTTCTTGAACCTAGGGTGAAGTTTCGAGCTATTCATCGTCGATCCATAACCACCAGCTATACCAATCCAACCAACCCAATCGCCCAACGGCCGATGAGCTGCTTCAGAGACTTGCTATATTTATCTTCCTCGACCACTATTGCCAATCAGCGATACCTGCAACCGTGCTGTTCGCTGGCGCAGCTCCCTAAACCACCACCCTTCAAACGTTTACCAGCGTAATCACAACACGAATACCTGCCGGAATGTATGCTCAACACTCCGGGCAAGGTCAACATGCTCGCCTAAATGGTGCTGGGCGAGGCATCCCGAGCATGTTATACAACTATCAACATACCCAACATCAACACCCATCCCAGACACAACACCACCAAGGGCTTCAGCACGACCATGGGATGCCCAATGCCAATGGCCTGGGCCATCACTCAACCTTTACCCCGGGTGTTCTTTCGAACTCGAGTCCTTTTAATCCTGGTGCGCTTCAGAATGGACATTCTGCTGGAAACCGGGGACAGGCACCCCCAAATGAGATGTGGCAGGAGCAATTGAGGATGCACAAGGAGGCCGAACGAGCACATGCTGCTATGACCGATCAACAACAACCGCACTACTATGCTAGGCTCAAAGCGTCGGAAAACAGAGGTATAGGCGGCCCGCCACCATCAAGCCTGCGTGCTCCTGACGACGAGGACGACGGTGTCGATAGAAGGCGACCCTTGGCTATAGAGAAGGAGGAAATGAGGCAAGACTGGCACAATATGGACATGAGTGGACAGGGTTTGCGAAACTTGGCACCGGAACTATTCAAGTACAAGTTTCTGAATGAGCTCTTCATCGCGTCGAACAAGCTCACTCGGCTACCAAATGCGATTGGAGAACTTCGGGCCCTGCGCCACCTTGACGCTTCTTACAACCAGATTGCTGAGATTCCCCCTGAGATCGGAATGTGTACCTACCTCAAGCACCTACTTCTTTTCAGCAACAACATTCAACAATTACCGTTTGAGTTAGGATCCCTTCATCTCCTGGAAGTGCTCGGCATTGAGGGTAATCCATTGGAACAAGATGTAAAGCACGAGATCATGGAGAAGGGAACAAAAAGCCTTATCAATGCTCTGAAAGAGGGCGCCCCAAGTAAGTCGGCGAACAGCTGATGCGCCGTCCTGGATTATGCTAATCAACCTAGTTCCTTTGGCTCCCGCACCTCGAAAGCCGATTATGATCCAAGAAGATGTAGCGTCGGGTCTGGAGAGGATCAAAGTTTTCTCGTGGAACATTCTTTGCGACAAGTATGCGACGCCTCAGACCTATGGATACACTCCGACAGCTGCCCTTAACTGGGAGTATCGTAAGGACTGTATTCTAGAGGAACTTCGAATTAGGGATGCGGATTTTCTTGCCCTCCAGGAGGTGTCTACGGATGCATTCAAGGAGGATCTCAGTCCCGATCTGGCACAGATGGACTACAAAGGTGTCCATTGGCCCAAGTCACGAGCCAAGACCATGTCCGAGAGGGATGCTCAGTCTGTTGATGGCTGCGCCGTCTTTTACAAACAGAGCAAGTTCATTCTCCTTGACAAGCAGCTCATCGAATTCGCCACCATTGCCATTAACCGCCCTGACATGAAGAACCAGCACGATGTTTTCAACCGTGTGATGCCCAAAGACAACATTGCTGTTATTTGCTTTTTCGAGTCTCGCCTTACCGGAGCTCGAATCATTCTGGTCAACGCACATCTAACATGGGACTCTGCCCTAGCAGATGTCAAGGTTATTCAGACCGGTATTTTGATGGAGCATGTCACTAAGCTTGCAGAGAAGTACGCGAGATGGCCAGCAGTGAAGGACAAGAAGATGATCGTGTTGCCGATCGGCGAAGACGAAGTTCCTGTGCCTCAGGCTGAGCCAGGTCCCAGCCAGGAGTACCGAACAAACACAGAGATTCCTCTTCTCGTCTGCGGTGATTTTAACTCAACAGTAGACTCTTCAGTATATGAATTGATGTCTATGGGACGTGTGCCTCCGGACCATCTCGAGTTGAGCAGCTTCCAGTACGGTAGCTTCACACGAGACGGTATCGAGCACCCCTTTAGCCTTCGAGACGCATACGCCCACATCAAAAACACGGCGGACGAAATGCCATTCACAAACTACACGCCCGGGTTCGCTGATGTCATCGACTATATCTGGTACTCTACAAACACTCTGGAGGTGGAAGCCATTTTGGGACCCCCTGACCCTGAATACCTCAAACGAGTTCCCGCTTTCCCTAACTGGCATTTCCCTGCCGATCATATCCAGATCATGTCTGAGTTCGTGATTAAGGGACGGAAGGAGAAGAAGCATCTCCCCGAACGCGAACCTGACTTTGGTCCCGGATCGCGCGGTTGAGATTCGCAACGATAACTAAGGGGAAATACGTTGACACGTACATCTGGATGTAGTGATTTTGGTTTTGCGTCACGGAGTTTTGAGGATCTTGCACGGTTCTTGGGGGACGGGGGACGGGGCGGATGTGTCTGGTATGTATACAGGAAGCGGAGATAGGGAGGCAGCGGGTTCGGATGATCTGTAGGAATTGATTCACAATGTTCTTTTGCAACTTCAAAGCTGGTTACCCTGCTATACGTATACGGTGTTGAGTTGGTAGAGCATCTTGTGAGCCGCCTCTTATGTGTGAATCAGCATGCGCCGTCGTATCAGTTCAGGCGATGTATTGGTATAGTGTAATTGCCTATGTTGTCTAAGCTAAGGGGCAGTGCCTTGGTGGTTTCGTTTCTCCTGGTAGAGCTGAAGCTTATGGCGTGTAGCCAATTGTTTTTCGCGAAAAACAAGATATCAATATCGTCCAGTCACTACTACTGGCTTAATGGTGATACCGAGGGTGGAAACAAAGTAACTTCACGACCAAGTTGAGTGAATATTCTTGGTTGGAGTCTAAAAGTAATGAGAAAGAGAGAGATGGCAGATATTCCTGGTCACTTTGAGTTCGGGATGAACCCAACATGAGCGTAAATTAATAGACATTTATTAAATGTCATCAAATGCATATTCTCCGAGTTACGGTTCTGAATATAGTTTAAAAGCCCTCAAGAGAGATATATAAGAACTGGGCATCCCTCCATTCAAAGCAATCTTAAATCTTACATCCTCTCTCATCTTCAAAACAATCGTTCCCCTTTCAACCCTTTCAACCCTTTCCACAGCTCTCTGTGTTATCAGTCAACATGAGCAACTTCACTTCCCCATCTGTGACTACCATCGCCGGTACTGTCAAGAACCTCCGTGAAAGGAGTCACAGATCGAGATACATCAACCTGCTAATCCTCGCAATGAAGTCTGAACTAGCAGAGGAAGGTACCCTTACTTTGCTGTCTCAAACTCTGGAGGACTTCGTTGGTCTGGAAAACATGGATCTCGCCATGACTGTTTTCAACCTCCACAGGTTCTGCTTCAACGAACGTCAACTTCCAGGCAACAGCCACAGTGCAACAAGCTATAGAATGTTCAGACAGTCGAATGCTTGGAACATCGCTAGATATTACGTGGAAACAATCCTTGATTGGAAGCGTCTATACGAGTTCCTTGAGTTGGCAGATGGTATCCGCCAGCTTGCTACGGCTTTTGCATCGATGCCTGACGCCGAGATAAGCTGGAAAAGATTGTTTTACTCCTGGCATCTTACTACATCAGAGGAAGCAAAATATGAAACATCGAACACCAGGAGTAACAGCTACTTGCGACTTGTCCGGTATCGATTGTGGCAAGCCAGATGCAGAAACGCTCCTGGGAGTGCGCCTACGGACATCAATGGCAACGCAATCGACACAGATTTCTTCAATCGCACCCTTAGAGAGTTTTGGCATCGAGAGCTTTCGTGGAGAGGACTAGATCTAGAGTTACAATACTCCCGAGGACGAGTCCCACAAGATGATGATGCTCGCATAATTATGGAGTGGTGGGCTCGTGAACTTAGCACTGTGAAAGTGACAACGTTCTGCCAACTGGTTCGATTACAACGCCTGATGCTCAGCGCTGAAACTGTTGGACTCGAGGATCACCATGTTATAAGAAGGCTCCGGAACTCACTCAACTGGGAGGAGTTCAATGTGCTTGGAATTCAGGGGCACGTTGCTTGTTTACCTGTTGAAGATGACGAGTACAAGATGGAGTTCCTCTTGCAGTTGGCTGGAACGGCTATGCAACTTTTCAACTTCTGGTATCACTTTGACGGTCATGGCAATCTTGCGTGGTCCGACGGTTGGCATGAAAGGTACCCTGTCTCTGGATCGATTGACCACGTCTCTCTCGACATCGACTACTCAATCGATGAGGCAGATGAAGAGTACGAGGAGGAAGAGGAGGTTGAAGAAGACGACTACCATTTCTACAGCCGGTAGTATCGAGTCCTAGCTTGAATTGCGTCGAAGAAGCTCACCCGCAGCATCGGCCTCTGACACATCAGGCCTTCTGTCCACAGTTGATCTTTTTGCAGTTCTACTTTTCCCAGGCTTGACAACGTTATAGTTAATTTATGTTTGACCGTAACAAGACCTGACTTCTGTTATATTGAGTTTATTGTGTTTTGTATTTAAGTTTTGGAGATCTTTGGTGGGCTTGGGTATGGCTCCGGCTACGTTTCGTCAAGACACACACATGACAAAGATGATCCATGCGAATAGATGAGTATCAAGTATATAAATAAAAATGTCTGTCTTCAACCGATAAGATGCATTGAATGTGAGACAACGTGATTTGTATTCTCAAAGTCATTGCAGAGAGGTATCTGTAATTTCCAGCACTCCAGTTCTATTTATACAAACCCAAAACAAAGAGGAGAATGGTCTATAATACAACTCCAACGCCGTCACACCAACCCAGTCCCTAGTGAAGGAGAATGTCATATCCATCCTTTGTAATCCTGACCTCTTCCTGTCCAAGTCCATACTTGCGTCGTATCAGCTCAAATATGATCAAACCCGCACTTGTGCTGGGCACTTGGCGGATTGCATTCCACCAGAACCCACGGTACAGCCATTTCGATAGAGACAACCCTTCGCTTGCTGCCTCTCCTCTACATACCGCCAATGATTCTTGGTAAGCATGGTAGTAGGCACGCATCATCCTCCACCGCCGATGTGGCTTTTCTGGGTTGGCTACTCTGGAGGCACGAAGCTTGGCGGCTTTGGCGTCGAGGTCTTCTAGATGGTCCCAGTGCTTGACTTGGAAGTGTGTCAAAGGATGCAGAAGGATTTGTTGGTTGAAAGAGGCGCTGATACCAGCGAAAAGGAGAAACATGGGCTCGAGGGCGTAGTGGGGTCTAATCAGTCTGATACCTTCGTCCTGACGGTGTTCGTGTGTCGGACGCTTCATGGCTAGCACGTCGACAATGTCCTCGGCCAGACCGCCGTAGTACCATGTAACGAAGCGGTAGTAGCCCTGGGCCTTGACATACTCGAACGTGCTGAAGAATACGGCGCTTCCCAAACTGTCTTTTGCCAGAGAAAGGCTCCAGCCTGCAAATATTCCTTTGAGTCCGATTTCGCGAAGCTTTTCTGAACCAAATGCCCACATACTTCTGGGTTTACCGCTACCGTCGTTCGGCATCAAATCCCGATGGTCATAACGTGCTTGAAGGGCATCCAAGGGTGCTGCCAATACGCTTTGAAGGCCTCCGGCAAGTAGACCAGCTGTGAAGGTGTGTGTTGGGTGAGGTGGTGGATATACTCTTGTCCGCGCTTGGCCGCTTTCTTCATGGAGTCGTCCTAGGATTTGGAGATAACTGGTGTACAAAACTGCACCGACGCCGACATTCGCAATAAGCGGCGGTAAAATCTGATTCGGCACAATTCCCCATCCTTGATGCTTGATAGCTGACGTTAACACTCCAGGTGTCGTACTTCTCAACAGTAGCCAACTTTGGCGCATAAATGTGGTAAATGCAGAAGCAGAAGCGTCGTTTGCAGCAGCCTTCATCATAAGCTTCGTCTGCGTCTGGTGAATAGTTCTCGCGTAGGCGAGATAGTCCACACGGGTTCTGAAGAAAGCCTTTGCAGGCGCGCGGAAGTAAAAGGCGATAAGCTGGGTGCTCAAGGCGCGAACACCAGCTGCTGAGGCAGCCGTTGCGGCATTGCTGCGAGGATCGCGGTCTGGCAGCGCCGCGTCAGGAGGTATCACCGGGAGGATACCGGTTCCATAGTCCGGGACGTCATTTCGACGGATGCTCATGGCGTTGAGGGATTCATGTCGTGAGAGCTGAGAGGGAGCCTGTGAGAGGGTAGGTAAGGTTGAAGTTGGGCTTGGTGTTGATGGATGGATTACTCAGCTGCATGGGCCAATCGGGTGCTGCAGATGACGGTCATCTTCCCTGTTGATCCCGAGATCTGAGGCATCCTCATGAACGGTCCAGGTGACCTGAAGCTGCAGGGCTGCCTATTCAACATGAGTCAAGATATTCTCATATAGAACATAATGATTACCCATGCAATGTGGTGCGACCAACGTTTTATCATGGTTATGAGGTTATGCTTTCTGCAAAGAGTGTCCTTTCAACAACAACCAGGGAAACTCGTCCTTCACTTCACTCATACTCAAAAACGACGTCACAACATTCATCAGTAAGCCACACAAGATACTCAAATATCGTAACTTTTCATTCCCCTATCCAAGATACGCCTTTAAAAATGCAAATGTGCCCTGCCGTAAGGTATTCCAATCCCTATTCTCATGCTATTCGTTACCCTGTAGTGTTCCATTTACTCAGGCTGCTCGCGACCATCCAACCACTTGCTCATGTAAGGTCCGTCTAGCCAGAAACCGAGCTTCTTGTAGTAGCTCCTCACTCCTACACCTGAGATAACACTGATCTTGTCACTACCGTGCTCCTCGATCGCAATCCTCTCCGCCTCTTCCATCAGCAGCGTACCGAAACCTTGGTGCTGGAACTTGCGGGGGTCGCGGGCGTGAACAGGCACGGCTGTACCGTAGACGTGGAGCTCACGGACCATACTAGTAGGTTGGCCAATAAGTTCCTCTCGGTACGTGTACTTCTCGGTACACTTTCGCAATCTAAGCAGAGCCACAAGAATATCCTGCTTGGGATCCTCGTAAGCCAGGAAGGTCTCCCAACCGCCGTTGGCGACGTAGTCTCTTCGAACCAGCTCAATCTGATTAGGTCGGATCTTGTTCTTGATCTCGTTTACGCCAACCTCTCGCGTTCGTACGTCTCGACACGTCGTTCCAAAGTCCTTCATCCGAGCCAACGCTAGCTCACGCAGGTTGCCATTTTCGACTCCAGATGTAACCAATGGCATGGGAATATCACGCTGCACACGGTAGATTCGTGTCCAGGGAGGAATCAAAGCCATAATTCTGGCAACAAGGTCGATCAAACCATTTGGGGTGTAGTTCTGGTATCGTCCTGTGCGCCACAGCTCGTACAGGCCCGTTCCTCGAATGACCAGGGTAGGATAAATCTTGAGGCCGTCAGTTCGGAAGGCAGGATTCTCAAAGTACTCTCGGAACTGGTCGATATCGCGCTCCATACCGACATTAGGCAAGTCAGGCATCATGTGGCTGACAACCTTGTAGCCAGCATCCTTCGCAAGACAAAAGGTCTCTGCGACTGCGGCAACTGTGTGCCCTCGGTTTGAGTCTCGCGCGACATCCTCGTACAGCGACTGTACTCCAACCTCAAGTCTTGTACATCCGTATCGCAACATGTCGGAAAGATGGGGCTGCAGGCAATAATCGGGTCGTGTCTCAATTGTAATACCGACACACTTCACGTTGCTCATCTCACCGGCCTCCACAGCCTCGTCGACATTCGTTGTTTGGTATCCGCTAAGAGCATTGTGAAGCTGTGCAATAAACTCGTTGCGGTATGACTCAGATAGAGACATGAAGGTACCGCCCATGATGATGTATTCGACCTTGTCAACAGAATGACCAAGAGATTTCAGCTGATCAACTCGTCCTCGGGCTTGCTCGAATGGATCGTATCTTGCACGAATGGCTCGCATCGAAGTAGGTTCGTATCCGGTATAAGATTGTGTGCTGTACTCAAAATCGGAATCAGGGCCACCAGGGCAATACACGCAGATGTTGCCAGTATAAGCGATGTGAGGACATCGATGGGGCTTGCACATGACGGCGACGACCGCAATACCGGAAGATGTTCGAATGGGCTTAGCGATGAGTTTTGGTAGGATGTATTTCTTGTAGTGCTCGGGAATGGAAGCGATGATGGCCGTCAAAGGTGGGATATTCATGAGCTTGTGCTTCTTGGCGAGCTTGTTCCGTAGAGTGTTGAGGTTGATATCGCGAGTTGAACGGCCAGCCTTTGTGGCTTCGTGATCTTCGATGAGGGCATTCGCAACGTCGGCGCAGCATCGTAGGAAGCGCTCGCTTTCGGGAGCCATGTCGGGCTTCTTCTTGGTCGGCGCAGCCGTTACGGTCATGGTGGCGGTAGCCATGACGGACGGTTTTGGAGGGAGTCCTTTGAATAGATCGAGGATGTTCAAGTTGGAAGACCCCAGTAGAACAAGTATTTGTTGAAGTGGTTGTGCGATTGTGCGACTACTGGAGGGGTGTACCAGTCAAGGTTATGGTTATTGATCTCTTGCCCCTCCAAAAAGCTTCATAAAATCTTGGTGGGGCTTTAGTTTTCCCCACCCAATGCGGAGACGAGCAATTGTCAATGAGTAGGTAGTCACGTGTACCCCCAGTATGAGAACTACAGTTCCTTGCAAAGTTCCGGCGATAAGACCGGGATACCAAGCTCCTCTAATATTAACTATTATTGATGATGATCTTACAAATGGGCAGGTATTAGGAAGATAACCCTTATTTGAACTATATTGAATTAGTAGAATTCATTATAATTTATAGTCATGATAAGGTGTGAAAGAAGTCTTGGTATTTTTGTGCGGCTATTGTAATCTATACTTGATTCGCTTGAAAGAGCATCGAATCTACCGTCAGGCTAACCAAGCTTCATCTCACTTTTTGGCGAAGCTGAGGTGATCAAGGCAGGCTATTTTAGGCCTGAAGGTATCAAATATCATAGTTCGCCTCTGACTTACAATAAAACAACGGATGAACACATCTGCGGACCACCCCTGCTGGAGGTATCTCTTGGAATCTCTGCTCTATCTAAGTTCCTCAGTGTAGCGATTGAGCGAGGTCTTGCCAAAACTATAACAATAATTAAATAACCTTATTTGATATTTCGGCGAGATGGATCGAGGTTACACAAATAAAAAAATACGAGCCCTTACCAAAACTATATTGAACTTTGACTTGTTGGATATCAGGTCTTGTAAAATACTACAAATCTTTTATCTTGGTAATATGATAATTAAACAACCTTACTCTGTATCTCGGCGAGATAGATTAAGGTTGCATAGAGAAACACAGTTATGTTAGTAGCATTGTAGGGGAGTTCGATATGCCGAACTGACTCATTTTTGGAACATTGACACAGAGCCGTGAGATTGGAAAAGAATACAATTTAATGCCAGTGAGGAGTGTTACTTGACAGCAAAAGCTTGTCTGAGGTAAAGGGATAATCTACGACACAATGACACGATATTGCTGGGGAACAGCGAATGCCAATTTTGTTGTGTTTCACACTGAGCAAGTGCATTTGGATTTGTCTTAAGGCAGCACACCACAATTCTTTCAGATAGTTCCGAATCCAGCATGAATTTTGTAGCTCGTTTGTTGATCCTCTCGCCCGTAATGCCTCTGCTCGTAAACCCATATGCATATCCCTACTCAGATAGTGGATCTCGTGAAGTCAAAACCACTCGACCACGCACGTGGGATACCTTTTGCATTAAGCGCCAAATTTTTAAAGCATCACGAGCTAGTGTAATTAACTTGTCATCATATTTCATCTCAGCCCAGTGATACCATGTCAGAGTATGATGGGAGGATCGGACCCCACCACGCCAGGGCGAAGATCCGTTGCAAGCATGGATAACTGTTGTTGAAAATAGCAGATTGAACAGACATGAATTGACAATTGAGGTTGGGCCAAGACATTCGGTGGACAAATTGGGAAATACGAGTAGTAACCTCAATTGTAAAATGCATATACTTGATGCAGATTTATAAAGTACCACCGTGCCATCACTAGTAGATAGACCAGTAGGCAGGGCGGATCCTTGCAAGATAGAACCTTATGAAGGTTTCCGCGAAGATTGACTCTTAAGCACAATAAACTGACACTTCTTTGTCTCCGTGTAAATCGTTGATTGTAACGGAAGGCTGAGCAACCAAGAGAAATGATCCTAGAGACTTGCCATGGCCCCCGGCAAGGTTTACCGCGCGAAGGATCTCTATCAGTATCTAAAGTTAGACTTAAACAAAACATACAAGCGGCATTGCGAAGTTAAGCATATGTATATACATATACCGGACCCCTGCGCTAGTCCCTTGTCAAGGCTCAAAACACACCCCGGACGGTGCGTGCCTCCATCCGCAAGTCTGACTGGAGAATCCGCCAAGAGATTGGCACTAGATTGGCGAGAAGGATTATTCAGGACCAGGACGATGCTCAAAGCCAACACCGAACACTACATAAAAAGTGAAAGAAGATTTACGAAGGATTCAGTGTCATTAGATTTGAAGAGTTTCAATACAATGATTGCATGGGACTTGATTTAGGGCTTACTCTACGGAGTAGCTTTGTTCTGATCTGATGATTCTGTGAAGCGGCTAACTGTGATGAAACTTGATATATAATGTCTTGAGAGTCCACAGCATGGACAGTGTCAGCAGAATCAGAATATCAAGCAATCAAGCAACTGCATTAACATTCACAATGGGTCGTTGGGCACAACCCCTTCTCCTGACCGCTTCGGTCTTGCTCTCTCTTCCCTCAACCAGCACTGCTCATCCCGCCAACCACCACGCCATTCATGCAAAGGCTGCCGAGATTCCTCCAGTCTTTCATCCCATCGCAAACAAGCGTCAAGATGATCCGCAGCCTGAGATCACTCCCCTGCCGGTGGTAAAGGAGGCCGAAGCCGCCGAGCCCACAGCTACAGTTCCCTTCGAGGCGCCTATCGCTGCCGAGGATCCTAATGATTGGCGATCTGTCAACTGCGAGTCTGATGGTGTCAAGGACCATACTCAGTATGGCCCTGACCGATGGAGGAATGTTGATGCTGGTGATGCCTGGAATGCTGTTGTTGAAGGCTGGAAGCTGAATTTGACTTCTGGTCGCCAGGAGAAGAACTTTGCCAACAATGTGAGTGCAAGCCATATACTCAACATTCGTTTTTAATATGATCATATCTGACTAGTATTGTAGGTTTCAAACTTCTTCCACGGTCCCCAGGATATGTTCTGTGAGACCTTCAGTGACGCAGGCAGTGGCTGTCAGGACCTGAACCTCCAGTGCCACTCTGTCAGTGTCCCTGCTGGATACTTCATCCTCCACTCGTTTGAGAACATCTTTGCTATGCACTCCAACATTTGGAATGCTGTTGGTGATGCCGTGCGTGATAACGATATTGGCTCCATTGCTTCCGAGTTTGGCAAGGTTCCTCCCAAGGAGGGTGGACTTGCTACCTCTATTCTTATTGATATTGCCATGATGGCTTGGGGTATAGTCATGGGGCCCGCCTGGAACAAGCGTAAGGTTTCTATGATTAAGGTATAGACCATTACTGACGCAGTTCTTAGTTATCGGCCCAAAATTCACCGACAGCACCAATGCTGGTACACTCAAGGACACGACCAACGATCTCGTCAAGAACTCTTTGACTCTTACCAAGGACATCCTCAACAGCCGAGCGTAAGTTTCATCACCCTTAATCACAGCTCCTCACTAAGCGCCCTCGTTCTAGTAAAGACCAACTTGGTGTCCAAAACGGCCTCACAGAGCAGATGCAAGGCCTGACCCAAGGCTGGAAAGACGGCGTCCTTGAGACCCAGAAGTGGCTCTTTGGTGGTTCCGAAGGCGGCTACAACCAGCTGGGCGCCATGATCTCCGACGCCTCCATGTTCGGCGACAGCTGGCTCCTCGACCGCGGCGACCACGCCAAGCAAGTCAAGAGATCCATCAACGCTTTCCTCATCCCGATGGCCTGGCAGTACTCACCCGACGTTGTCAAGCCTTTCATCGCAGAGTCAGATGTTGCCTGTGACCAGGATCCTGGTTGGAACCATGAAGCTTCTTTCACCCAATCGTACCAACGTTGGGTTATGGAGGATGCCTTGAAGGATGGCCGCGTCTGTATCGATGGAAAGTCTTACTGGCTTCTGGGCGGCCGTTCTTCTGATGTCAACTGCAACAACAAGAACGGGGATGCTGAGTGCGGTGACTTCGCACTCCCACCTGGATGGGAATCCTTGAGGGACAAGAAGTACACTGATATTTCGCTCGACAATGTCGTTAGAGGGTAAGTCTATCTCACTTTTCCTCCAAGAACTTTATCTGACTTCTATCATAGATCCCTCAACTCCAAGGCTGCTAACGGTGGCAAAAACGGCTTCAAGCTTGATTTAGGCGACGAGCCCAGCCGGGAGGTTCTCGACAACCTTGCTGGTAGCGGTATAGAGGCTGCTGGCGTTTTCAACATCCCTATCTGTTCTATGGACGAGATCATCGAGAACTATTACCAATGGTACAGCGGCTGGCACGATGATATGAACAACTTCCCCTGCAACCCTTGATTTTGGTGATCAAGCTGCCTTTGTTTTTCATTCCTTGTTTCCTTCTTATTCTACTTCTCCTGTACCACTTTGGCCTTTTATCAACTCAAGCTTCAAGACCTTTGCTCTTTTTCTTTTATAGACTACAAAATCAATATTGAATAATATGATTGACGTATGAATCTCTCCCAATTGTCTCTCACCTTAGCGATTGGTTTCTTAAATTCAATCAGTATAATTGAATTTTGTAAATTGAAAGTTTATGCAGAGTGTCCTCGAACCTACTTGCTACAAGTCATGATAATCCTGGTAGAAATAAAACAATGCATGTATTGGGAGTATCACCTGATTGTGGGGGCCAAATCAAGCGAGGTATTTCTTGAGCTGACTTCACTCCTTTGAATCATTGATTAGCTATATCAATTCCAATGAACTCCTACTAACGTTACAACCTCAAGCCCAGGCTATTTCCATGATATCTATCCAAAGTACGAATGCGGGGTCAAACAAGCATGTCCTTACTAAACCTCAAAAGACAACCATTTCCAAGTGGGGATACTGAGGAAGACATCCGAACAGACCCAACACTATGCCGGACATGTTGGAATCTCTACGGAGGCTCAGCTTCTACTGCCATTTTCTTGGGTGGTATTTCCATGCACGAGAACTCTGGCTCAATCAATGCAACAAGGGCGGCTCAAGCTGATGACGTGGAAAAAGCTCCCGCTTGGGGAGGGCAAGGTCGCATCGACTATGCCTCTTGGCAGATCAGTATCTACCTGCCTGATATACCCGGATCCGCATTGGGAGGCTGCCCTTCTTGTCTGCTATTGCAGCAAATTTTGATCAAGCTGACCAAGGGCACCTTGAACTGCAATGATCCCGAGCTGTGGCTCGAAATCGTGTTTTGTAAAGGAAATGTACTAAGGATAAAGCTTATCCGTGGAAGTGCCCCCGATGACGACGCCTTCGACATGTTTTCTTCTGGCGGTGGAAATACCGATGGGGTCCTCCTTGAGAATTATGAGATCTATACTCTTCCCGGTAAGACAATGGATCCTCTGACTGTACTTCTTCCAAGACACAGGCTGATTGATTAGGATCTCCCTGTCCATGGCCCACGATTGGTTCCTCGATGAACATTGAACGGCCTGACTGGAGTCTTCCCACTGAGATCGGAGGACTTGTTGGTCATATTGAGCCAGATCCTACTACCAAATCATCTTTTGATAGAGTCAAGAGCTGGATCAAGACTTGCAAGAACGAACACACAGTTTGTTCCGAAGCAGAGATTTCAGTCAAGTCACAGCTTCCGAAGCGTGTCATCGATATCGGACCTGGAACTAACGATGGTATTCATATCTTCGTGCACGATGACTCTACTACACTGATCACAGAGCCTTATATCGCGCTGTCTCACTGCTGGGGTAAAACCCAGCACTTGATCTCGACCAAAGCAACTCTTGACCAGTGGAAGCAAAATATCCCATTCAACCGCTTCGCTAAAACCTTCCAAGATGCCATAATAATCTCAAGAGAATTGGGTATCCGTTATGTATGGATTGACTCTCTTTGCATTGTTCAAGATGACAAGCAAGATTGGGAAATTAAAGCCGCCAAGATGGCATCCATCTACAATGGTGCTGAATTGGTTCTATCAGCGACTGGCTCAGCCGATGGCGCTGGTGGATGCCTTTTCGAACGAGAGCCGTTCGTGACAGTGGCTGGAACATTCCCTGACGGCAAACCCTTCGAAGTTTATGGGCGCAAGATGGCCAAGCACTCTGTATTTGGATGGGACACTGATCCTAACATGTCCAAGGGTTCTTCGAATCCAATTACTGGAACAATAATATCCGATGTCCTGGACCATCCTTTGATGACGCGTGCCTGGTGCTTCCAGGAGAGACTATTGGCAACCCGAATCCTCCACTACACCAAGAACGAGATGGTTTTTGACTGTCTCTCGTCTATGGAATGTGAATGTGGTGCCCTCGAAAAACACGAAGATGATCCGTTGGTACCTGCTCGCCGAATCATGAAGACAGGGCATAAGTTCATCAAGGGGACAAAGAGCTACAGAGGCTCATCTACCAACCCTTCCGTCCCTCTCCAAGGCGAAGCTAAAGAGTTTATGGAGCACCACGAACTTTGGCGTGATTTGATCGTTCAATACTCCCAGAAACAAATAACTCAACGTTCAGACGGGTTACCTGCCATTGCAGGGTTGGCCACGGAGTGGTTGGGTAAGGATACCGGAAGATACCTTGCTGGTTTATGGGAGAGGGACTTGTTAAACGGTTTGCGTTGGATGCCAGATGAAAAAGATTCTGGCGAAGAGCCTCAATACATTGCGCCGAGCTGGAGTTGGCTCAGTGTTCATCGCGGTGTAACCTGGGGGCTTGAAAGCTTTGAGTATGATAAGTTCTTTGTGAAAGTAGACTTCGATCGGACTGCGTGCCCTCCCAGTGGACAGAACAAGTTCGGAGCGGTCGAGTGTGGATACATCTTTCTCACAGGCCACGCCATGCCGATGACAATTTCTATAGATGGAAACCGAGTGTGGTTGGAGAAGCCAGGAAATGCCACGAGGAAGCCATTCGAAAGGCCAGACAGTTTATTTCGCATAAAAAAGCTCAAGACTAACGAGGTTTTGTGCCTGAGACTATCGACCAGGATGACTACACGGAACGGCTGGGACGATGATGCTGCGCTTGTTTTGGTTAAGGCGGATGGGGAGGCGTTGGATAGGCAGCCTGAAGAGGTTCGAAAGTTTGGAAATGTCTATCAGCGTTTGGGATATATCACAAATTATATGACTGATGGTTGGAGTCATAAGAAAGATTCGAAGGAGATGGGGATGTATATCATTTAGGGTTGACTCACAGCCCTGGCCGTATTATCAAATAACCCTAACTTATCTTTCATTCCAAGACTCGATAATGGTTGTCAGTTTCAACAACGTGGCTCTGATGTGCCGCTAGATTCGATGATACAGGGTCCTAGAAGTTACACCGACTATTCCTTGATGGTGCTAAGCACAATTGGATGAAAAGAAGCAAGTTTTAAGTTCACCTTGATGCTTGGTGAATGAATCAGATCATCTATCGACGCTAGTCCATCAGTCCACCTTTCTACTATGCCAACTATCTTTCTCGCCGGTGATAGCGAGACAAAGAAAATGTACTCCCATGCTTAGCAGGTAATTGCTTGCTAAGAACTGGTGGTTTGTTTCCCAATCGCCTGTTTCTGCCTGGTGCTGGGTAAGTATCGTGGTCGAAGGATGCTAACGTGTGGAAACACGAGATGTGGGTTTTAGCCGATGATTGTGACCTGATGTCATTCCTTAGACTCTCACGAAAGTGCTAGTGGGCGGAGTTACCGCTGGTCTGGGTCCAGATCTGACATGACCGGTAAAGCTCGGAATTAGACGACTCTATCGGGACCTGGATCGCCCGGTGCAACATGGAAATCTCATGTTGTAGATCAGACGATGGTGGATACTGCGAGTATATATAAATAGAGTGAACGTCTGTCTGATAACTACCGATCCCCCCATACCTCATACCTAATCATTAACCATATTTAATTCTATCCACTGCATAAAAATGCCAAAGTACGTTCTCACAGGCGCAGACGGTAACCTTGGCCGAATCGCTGCCAGCTTCGCCACAGAGATTGCCAAACCAGGCGATGAGCTTGTCTTCACCACCTACAAAGAAGAGGCCATCCCTGCCGACCTTCGCAAGGCGTGGACTGACAAAGGCGCCAAGGTTGAGGTCGCCACTTACGACGACATCGACAGCCTCAAAGCAGTCTTCCAGGGCGCCGAGGCTGTCTCTTTGATTTCTACGTGGCTTTTTGGAGAGGGTCGGCGTCGCCAGGCACAAGCCGTTGTCGACGCTGCTAAAGCATGCGGAGTCAAACGGGTCTGCTATACTTCGTTTGTCGGTGCGGGCATCGAGGCCGAGAACGAGGAGGACATTCCCTTTCTGCCACGAGACCACCACTTCATCGAGAAGATCATCTATGCATCTGGCTTAGACTACAACATCCAGCGTAACTACCTCTACGCAGATAACATCCCAACTCTCTTCGCCCAATCCTGGAAATTCTGCGGCGATCGTTGGCTTGTCAACACCCATGGCCAAGCGGGCGCCTACGTCGCACGTGAGGACTGCGGCAACGTCCTCGCTGCTCTTCTCCTCGGCCGAGGCGAGCCCAACAAAGTCTACGAGATTAGCGGTCCAGAGGCTGTGACCAACGAGGAGGTTTTCAAGTGGATGTGCGAACAGAGTGGCTACAAGGGAGAGATTATCGATCTTCCAGACGAGGAGCTGAAGAATTGGTGGTTGGACCACGGGCTGCCGACGGATTTCTTTGGCGATTTTTCAAAGCTGCCCATGAAGTTGTGTATTGGTGACCTTTTGTGCTGTGGAGAGATGGTTGCGAGGGGGTTTATGGCTAAGACGACTGATAGTGTTGAGAAGCTGACAGGGCAGAAACCAAAGCCATATAAGGAGGCTTTGTTACAGTACAAGGGGTTGTTTCCAAAGGCATAAGGAATGTATTCTGTAATGTATAATGAGCTCTACTAAGAAACATTTATTCAGTTCTGTATTCTCCATACAAATCTCTAAAGTTGTTGTGAACAAATCTCCTATCAATGGACTTGAAGTACAGTTTCGTGCCAAAGTTTCGACAACAAGCTAACTGGAGATGTATAAGGAAGTAGATAGATAAATAATATTATAGCTAGAAGATTTTATATAATTCTAAGATCAGATTATATAATACTATACAGAACAAAACGATTTTATATAATTTATATAATCTTATTTGAAATCTAGAATAGAAGAAATTGTCGGAACCTTTGTACACTCACTGTATTCCTTGACAGAGGTATGAGGCCATACATAGTATTAAAAGATAAAATGCAGGGCTGTTTAACTTCTGAAGGCATCTCGAATTGGTACTTCGTATTTGGTTGTTTGCCCTATAAATCTGGAGGTGAAAAGAAAAGAGGCTACCTGAAAATGTTGTTGAGCTAATGCAAATAGCTTCTCAATAGTCCCATACGCTTCACTATAAATTGATCGAGGTGGAAATAAACTCAGGGGCATTTAGCAACGCGCTAAGCCCTGGCAAAACCATCATTTAAGCTCATTGAATTCCGCATTTGTTTACTCTTGTGCTACTCGTCTCTATCCCACACTCGTTTAAATCAATCGCGATGCTTTCTTCTAATATTCTGGTTGGCGCTTTGGCGTTCATCGTTGCGGGTGTCAACGCAGGCCCATGCCGCCCAACAACTTCAGCGGGTACCACACTGGACATCACCTCTGCCGCTACCGCTACCACCGTCGTTATCGAGAGCACTGCCACCTCTGAGGTCGCCTCAACCACTATCGAGAGCTCTACCGTTGAAACTTCACTCACTTCACTCTTGATCGAGACCGACACTGTCACAACCGTTGCTACTTCAGCTATCGAGTCCACTACCACCTTGGCCGCGACCACCACAACCAGCGTTCCAGATCTCGGGACTTCCTGCAGTACCGACGATGATTGTACAATCGACGTTTCGTGCTTGGACGGGCTCCTCAATATTTGCCTTTGCATCGATGCCGTGTGCGCCATCATTGTCGAGTAGTGGTCTCGTCCCGTTGACTGCGCGACGGACGGAGATTGGCCCTCGGAGGGTACTTGCAGGTCGGGTTCTAGTGAATGTGCTTGCATCGATCTTATCTGCCAGGACATCAATCAATCCCGCTACACGACTTCTCTAGTATTCCCTGGGAGTGCTCGGCCATGACACACAATAGCTAGATGGAGAAAGAGGAAGAAAGGTTGAAGGAGAAGCCTTAGGGGGGTTGTTATTATTCTTCATGAAGCTGATCACAGTTTCCAATTTCTATGTATTATGACATATATTACTAATGTACACATTCAATTCTGACCTGTTGAATTCATTCTTGACGAGGGAATCCCAAGCAGCACCCAGATTCATTCCACATGGAGATTAGACTACCACTTCTCTAGAAGATCCTCCGCACCGGCACCTCGATCTCGACTTCGAGCAGCTCGCAGAAACCGTTAACACAACCGCATCGTGTGGTATCGCAAAACGTGACACTTTCGCAGTCCGTATCCTGCGAGCATGGGAAGAGATCGGCGGGAACAAAAGGAGTGGCAGTTGAAGCAATCTCCGTTGTGGTGTCTGCCGTGAGAGTGATAAAAGTGGTGATGTCGGTAGTGAAGTCGGTAACTGCCGAGCTTTCCACAGTGGTAGTTGCATCGTCCTCGGTTGCGAAAGAGGTCTCGATTGTTGTCTCGGCAGTTGTGACGGCGATTGTAGAGTCGATTGTGGTGAAGGGAACAGATGTTTCATCAATTGTGACGGAAGATGTCTCAGCTAGAGTCTGTACTGAGGTCTCGGAAGCAATGAGAGTGGTATCAGATACAGGCAGCAGTGTTGAGCTGGACTTGGGGCGACATGCTCCGGCGTTGACGGCGCGGAGGGAGATGAGGGCAACAAAGCCAGTGATGAAGTTTAACGAGACCATATTAACGAGTGTGATGGTTGTGGAATTGACTGAAGTGTTGCTGAGCAGTAGAAGAGCAAATAAGCAGCAGATATACTAGATATGGGTTGGGCAGATTCTCATCCCTGATCATTTTATGAAATTTGTTATCCTTCAACAAGTTTGTTGGTTGTCTAGTCTTGCTCTTGGCATGGAGCTAATTAGGAACTATTGACTCAAGCGCCAGACTTGCTTCTGTTTGTTGTTGATCATCATAAAGACAACACACAAAAAAGCAGACAACCCCGGTACGCTAAATTAAAGCTCAATGCTAACGACGTATCAACGCTTCTGCCCTGGCATTAGTAGTTGAGGCTGACAACAAATCCTGAGCTGCAATCAATCCCCCAGATCAAAAACCATGTCGTGGAGTTTTATTTCCAGGTCTAGGGCATGTTTTATGCCAGGGGTAACTTAGTACTAGAGTGGTCAGTCCTTAAACCCAAATGGGATGAACAGTAGACAGTGAAGAGAATTTTACTCTCAAATGAAATACATAGCTGCTTAGATCAAGAGCCAAGGTAACAAATTGTCATTAGTAGTTACCTACATTATCTATTAAACATTAAGTATCACGTTGTCACTATTCAAGAGACATCCTGTACAGGGGTTTACTCCTGATATGCCGCTCATACTCGGACATATCCCGATTCCAAATCGGCGCTCCCACAACTCGTAAGATATCAGCTGCCGTACGCTTCTTTCTATCCTCCAAATCCCGATCAATACCAGCGGCGATTAAGAGACTCGCGATTTGGTAAAGCTTGTACTCTTCTGCATCATCCATGTCTTCCCAATTCGTCTTCGCTCTTCCTAAGGCGATCTGATTGGCGACGTGATGCAACGCAGTCCAGCCTCGGAGATCTGTTTGGTTGATGGAAGCTCCAGAGGTTAGTAGGAATTGCACTGTCTCTACTGGATCGGAAGTTGAATCCCCTGAGCCATGTGTTGAAATGCACAGCATCAAAGGGGTTTGTTTATCGGGAAGTAAGCCCAAAGCTTGTAGCGGTAGGCCGTGATGGTGTAGAAATTCCAACACAGCGCGTTTCCAGTATCGAAGACCATGGCCATTGTCGCCCGGGTTGGCACCATTAGGGGATCCTCCTCCCTGAAGCAAAACACTGGCGTATTGAACAAATGTCGCCTCATCGGATTTGAACGCTATCGGGTCCTTGATCAGGCACACCAAAGCTTGGGTGATTTCTGACACCTTGGAATCTTTCTTAGCCCATATGGTTTCCTCAGAGCTGCAAAGAAACTTGACCACGTCCAGACGTCTTCGTGACACGGCAGTTGAGATAGGGCCGTCAAACTTTCTCGAGGCTTCGAATTTTGTGACTCCCGCCTCCATCAGTAATTTGACCAGGTCTACCTCACAGTGACTGATGGCAGCTGCCAAGATAAAACCGGAGTCCGGCCGCAGGCTTGAACGTGGAAACCGATCTAGCAAGAGAGATGCGACCTGTTTGTGTCCTTCGAGAACTGCAAGCTCAAGAGGAGTCATTGCCAAGACCTCCTCTGCGCTTAACACCATTGTTATAGCTCCTTGGACCTTAAGTATAGGATCATCTCTTGGGCGCGAGGTTTTGTGCCCGTAGAGCCAAGGCCGGATGTTGGCTTCTTTCATGTATCGAATCGCATGGGTATTATCGAGTAGCTTGTGAACGATTGCCGTTATTCCGAGCAAGCAAGCAAGTTGCAGATCATGAAGTCGCGTGATTGTGGACACCTCCTTCGGCTTTTCGAAGAAGATAACGCCGCTAATTTCTTCAAGTCCGTTGATCATATTGTAATGCTCCACGGAGGAAGGGTGAAGAGGTATGGGTGTAGGTCGTATCACAGCCCTGAGTTTCGACAGATAAAGAAACCACAGTTTACGGTAGCCATGATTCTGTGACAAAAATGGCAACGCTCTATTTGCCAACGTACCGTCAGCAAGTTGTTGAGGACATTGCCGAAGGTGTCTGAACCAAAATCGGGTTGCGTAGGGAAGTGACAGAACACAGTCGCCTTCAAGCTTCCCTTCGGACCATGCAGGAAGTTCCTCATTCATGATATCCAAACAGCGAGATGCAAGACGTTCGTGGTCGTTATCAGGGACTATTCGGAAGATTTCAAGGTCGACGTCCTTATCTGCAGTGGTTCGAAGAAGATAATCTCCTACTGATGGATGAAATAATTGAATAGTCTGGACTGTTTCATGACCAGTACTAGTCTTTCTTGTCTCATTTTTGGTTGCGAGAAGGCTCCCACAGTGCTTTATGCATGCTTTGAGGTTGTCAAGCTCAGTTTGGGAGTTTGAATCTTGAACGGCTGTCAAGACGTCCAGTTCTTCAAGGGTGAGTGGGTGATACGCTAATGATACCCAGCTCAAAAGGAGCCGAGTTCTTTGCTGTTGCTCACGCGGGATGTCCAATAAGATCTTCTCGTAGATGGAGGTGACATCCTCAGAAACGTTGTCCAGATAAGCTGTGATGAGATCGTGTGGTATTTCCTTGGCGTTATGAATCGATAGGCTCGCCCAGAGAAATGAACCCCTCGCTTTCTTTGAGAGGGCATCCTGCACTTGATCCTTAATCTCCCTGGACCACTGGTACTCTTGCGCGATCTTGTGAATGGTGGTTTCTATATAGCGCTGGACATCCTGCACATTGGATTCGTGAAATTTCGAACCAAGGCACAAGGTCGAAAAAGGATCAGAACCACCCGCGCAGCTTTGTGCCGAACGCCTGGTTATCAGTACTCTCACATTCCGGCGGTCCGTGTTGGTTGGCGATAGGAGTTCCGAAAGCCTGTCTATGAGAGCATCGACAGATGACTCATCACACTCGTCAAGCCCATCGAGAACGCAAGTGACAGTCCCAGCACTGGGATCTCTGATCATAGTGTTGAAAATCTGCCAAAGCTTTTCCACCGAGCCAGTTGCCAAAGCCATTCGCTCGTCATGTAAGGACGCAACTTTGTCCAGTCCATAACACATTAGCTGCGGCCTCAATCTGCAAAGCTGCCAGATGAGTCCACGGAGAACAGCCGTAGCGGAATTGGCATTGATATTTCCCCGGTTGCAAAAGAAATACAAGATAGTATCGGTGGAGATACACTCAGCCAGTCGTTCGAGCTGCTCGGTAAGGTAGATTGCTAGCATAGTTTTGCCTTTTCCTGGACCGCCTTGGATGATGAGACCTCTGGATGCGCCGGAGTTTGAGAGCCATGAGCGGTAAATGGGAGTGTTGGTGATCCATGTACAGGTTCCTTCAACAATGTGGCCTCTTATTGATTGAAGAGATGCACGGTCTCCTCTTGGGTCTGTGACGAATAAAATATCCAGAAATTCTGATTCGCGACCTTGAGACGTGTGTGAATATTCTAACGATTGCTGAGCAGATTTTGCCGCCCATGCCAATGGTTTGAATCTATGGAACGGTCAGACCATTCCAAAAGATTGACGGATGGAAATACTCACTTTGACTTTCTAAAAGCAACTAGACATATTTGTTCTCTATGTAGCTCTTCAAAAAGATTCTTAATTTCTTGCTTGTTGAGCTCGGCGTAAACTCCCACCAAGCCTTGTTGAGTCACTGTATGATGGCCGCCATTGTCGATCCATTCAAGGTGAGATAGAATTTTGCCAATGACCTTATGGCAGTAAAGCAAAATCTGTTTGGTCAAGTCAAGCTGTTCCTGGTCATTACTGTAGTCGAGTGAAGGCTGCAGCTCAATTTTCTTGACGAGCTTGCAAAGACTTTCGAGCTGTGTCACTCGTTTCGTGACAGAGTTTGTATTATAATCGAGTTGTTGGAAGAACCGTATAGCTTCGTCTGTTATGCCCACTAGTCGCGAAGCGGCATTCGTGAGGCCGACAGGGTCACTCATGACGTAAAAAATAGAGTTTGAATAATTATGAAATTTCTAGAATTATTCTGGACCGTGTGACATTATATCGCGATTAAAAGCTGACGCGTGCCTAGACTCTTCATGCATCGTCACGAAGGCTTGTGCTGGGTCAGTAAGCCTAGACAGCTATTTTTAACAGTGACCAGGGCCCAACGGAACGACTCAATTCGCTGCCAGGGGTGTTGAGCACAGGTGCTGACTGGTCGAACGACAGGGCGGTATACTATGAAAATAGGACTTTCGTGTTCGCTGCGCCACAAGACGACGATATTTTGCCAACGATGACATCAATGCATCAATAGAAAATATTGTATGCATGGTCTTTATCGAGGTAGGTATCACATGAACACTTGCAGGCTGGCGTAAAAACCATCCTTTGGCATTTGTGGTTGGTCTTATCAACTCTATGAATAGAAATCAAACAATACGAGGCTAACGGCGTACTCTGTTTAAAAATCTCGGGTGTGGAATATCTTAACCAAGGCTTCAAGCCCTGACTGCATAAGTTGGGAGCAGGTGATTAGTTGCCTGAATGTCCGACTTTCAGGACTCGACAAGGATCACCTGATATCAAGCTCACTAGCTTAGTGACTGGGTAGGATCAGGTGTGTATAAGATTTCAAACTATAGAAACTGTGTTTTAAATCATATAGTAGTGAAATATGATAGAACTACAAGAAACACTACGTATAATCTAAAACCAATTTCAATTCTGAGCGACCATACTAGGCCTCATAATAAGATTTTGACTTGATTAATTTGAACGACATCTACTTATGTATTTTTTCTTCATCGCCATTTTCAAGTCTATTGATATGAAACCGATATCATCTAGAGTATGGCCCTGTTGTAATAGTGTTAGCATCTCTATGGGAAATAATACCGATATCGCAGCATAATCAAGACAGTACATACGCAGGTAGCAAACATTCCAACAATCTTAGATCCTTTGGGTTGGACAGTCACCCAACCTTTTTTTAGTCCATAAGGATATTCTGGAGTTTGAACATGTCGACCGAAGGTAGTGTTCATCTAGAATAGTAAGCAACCCGAATTTTGACGAGTGAAGTTTTGTTTGGTCCAGGTACCTTCATGCCCACGAGAGACGCTCCTCGTTCCTGAACCTCAAAACTCTCTAGTCGTTCTCCGGCAACTCCATCTATCATAAATGACACATTGGAATCATTTGAGTCCGAGAAGTTTCGTCGCGCTGGGAACTCTTGGTCAAATGGACCAATGTTTCCAAGATGCCGGTTATGGGAGGCATCGGCAAAGCGGAATTCTATGCCTGCGATATAGCAGATATCGAAGATCCAAATAACAATCTCAGTGAGAGTTGACGAATACATATCATCATCTTCACCAAAAAAGACACTTGTAATTGGGAGTTTGAATCTGCTTGGCGGCTTATCGCCCTTGTTCCAATCGTAAAGAAGTCCTGTTGGTGGAACTTGAGGATACCAGAGGCAGTTATTGAGCCAGCTGAGCTCATCCAATGAGCCCTTTCGGCCCAGTTTGACGAGTTTTATGGCCTGTGAAATATTAGAAGTTATATCTTAGTTCGTGGCGGTATGATTGACGAGGAGAAGAGAGTGCAGCCAGATAGGAACTTACATCAAACTCAGCTTTGATTGCGGAAAGGCTTGAAGCTCCAGCTAAGCGCCATCGTGGAGCACCAGTTGCTTCGCCTGCCCAGTTAGATACTGTCCCATCCTCATGGATGAGGGCTATTGCTTTAACACCAGATGTATGCAAGGCAAGCTCCCAGCCTTAAACATATTGTGCGATGGGAAGATGAATTTCAACCTTGTTACCCTCGTGTATGTACCCAATAGCATGGCGCTCATGGTTGTGATCAATCAGGACCAAGCCAGAAACGAATACCCCCTCTGATAGATTCACAAATGATACAGACATATGTTGTACCTTTAGTGTTTGCGAGAAGCTCAGGGTGCGAGCTCGTAAACTTCGATTGCCATTTGGAAATGAACCATTCGATTGGGCGCTGGCGCATGCCGCTGTATGCCAGCAATCTGGAGTATCATCTGGATCCGCAGAAGTCTCGAACCAAGTCTGGAGGGGACTCCCTTGGCAAGTTGCGTCCTCCATCTGAGACAGTAAGCCGTGTAGTGTTTTCGCAAGGCCCCAAATTCGCTTGCGATTAGCCATACTAGGGTCATTCAAGGCCCAGATTCGGAGTGATAAGTAGAAGGCTCTCCACGATTCAGGCGGATGGTCTATGACCTCGGGTACGTACTCGAACTCGTGGCCTGGTTGGAATCGTGAGGCCCAGAATCTTTCGGATAATGTGAGGGAGGCGAAGACTGGAGACGCCAACCTTACTGCATGAATTTCCGAGGTTGTTAGTAACTCAGTGATTAACTGCAAAATGTCTGGAAACAAGCGAAAAAGGGGGTCTTTGGTAAGGGCGTCATCACTGAAGTTGATACGGCTCAGGAATACGTCGTTTTGCAGACGAGCAGCATGTTGGATTGCATTGGCTAGGGCGGGGATGTGAAACGGATCTGATCGAAAGAGATTGGGTATGGTTCGTGGATCAGGGAAGCGAGTATCTCGTGTCGGCACCTCGAAGTCTTTTTCCAGTATGCTTGCTCCTTCATAGTCATGTCCCCAGTTCAGGAAGGCCTCTTGACCAGTCGGCATGGACACACATGCCGCAAATAAGTGACCCAAGTTTGGGGTGGAATACTTTGTGAAAATATTCCAGCAAGATGCATGAAAGCCATATCCCCAAGCCGAGACATCCTCGTCTAGGGAACGTGTGAAGATGGTTGGTTTGCTAGGTGTCAAAGCCACATAGATAGTAGTGCCTGGTCCGGCATCGTCATCGTAGCGCTTCTTTGGATCATCTGGAGCAGTTCCGGCAAATTCATTGACGCTGTTGCTCAATTTACCAACACCAGAAACAGCGACTTGGTTCACTAGATCGCTCTCAACCCAGACTGGTCAAATTAGAATCTACCTAGGTATTGAAGTCAGTAGTGATGAGGACTTACTTGCTCGAAACTCCTGAAGCCATGTTTCGCCAGACTGTCCAGTAATATGGACTCCGCAAAGAGTGCAGTATATCATGGCCTGTTAAAAATTTCCATGTGCTACCTTGTGTGTTGTATGAAGATGAAATGAGGTAAGTGATTGATCCATGGTTATGGCCAGGGAGCCCCGCCGTCAGCCTAAACTTGGACAGTCATAAAGTTATAGTAACTTAGTACCTAATATAATAAATAATACTTTTCGGTTTATATAGAGAACTTTGTTATTGATATTTCTGTAGATTTTATCAAGACAGTTAGATCTCTTTTTTAAAAGTGCTACCAGACTTCACATAAATAAATACCACATTGTGATAAAGAGTAGTTGATCTGTTTTCTTTGTCGACACTAAAGCCGTCGCGGAATATCATAATTAGACTCATGTTTTAGATTGGCGAACAAAGATGCTCATTTACAAAATTTTATGTAACAGCAGCACGCGCCAAGCTCGCACAACAATTTCACACTGATCAGTAACACGTTCCCGATTATCGGCGATTCAATTGACAATTGGTCCTTTCCGGCCAGTCCAACCAGCATTCTCGCGTGACGTAAAACGTTAAATCTGCTGATGTTTAGTGGGTTCTAGACTCAGCATCGGATTCGTAACTCCAAGCAAAATAAAAAATGCGGATTGGAATTGATGATTTTCGAGCAAAGACACGTGGGAAACGGCCCCGCAGTGGATTCAGGAACTCAAAGTCCAGGTCATAAGGTCATTTCGCTTAGTGATTTTCCGCAGCTGTACTTCGGCATGCGACTGTAACGCTCTCACTGCTCAACTACCGGATTTGGAGTATGTTACTTCTTTGTGAGGATCATTGTAGCTTCATGCACATACAGTTGACATCCTATCTTGAACACTGGTGCGGTTAAAGTTCACATTTACTTTGCCAGTGTACAACAAAAACATGCGTTGCGGGAGCCGAAGCCGTGTGAAAGGAATCGAAACAGGAGACATACAGTATTCTTTGGGGGTTTTGGGGGCTGTGTCACCTTCTTCTTTAGAGCCCGGAGGTCAGATACACTTACTCTGGACATTAAAAGAAGTCGGTCGGCGGCTCAGCGATGGCACTGAAACCCATCACCACCGCATCAAGCTCTGCACATGAACGATTACGGTGCAATCAGCTCACTCTGATATTGAACTGACAGCGGTTATAATGCGGGTATTACCGAATTGTCGAGGCACAGTCACAATCAGTAACTAAAATTGAGCAGAAAAACACGAGACCGGCTTGACAAGGGTGGGTGGGAAAGGCTTATAGACCCCACGGGGTCAGCTGGCTTTGCCGCATCTCCGCGGATAAAGGTATAGCAGCGCGCGGCTCAGAGTACAACACAATTCCCCCATTTCCGGTATTTCGAATCCGCTTTAGACTTTCAATGATGCGATATGATCTGATAAAAGAAACGTCCAGCGCCGGTTGCTTGTCCGTGGCGCCACAAGAATATCAAAATGGGCCGACATACTGCTTTATTATAAGTTGAGTCATAGTCGTTATCATGGGCGACCTCCTACTCATCCAGTTGTATTACACCATAAGATACCCAATTTTCTTTACTAAACTATACAATGTTGTCTTCAAGCAACATGATGCGAACTAGTATCCTCCGAACAGGGAGGTTGACTACACGAGACACAGCACGTATCGCACGCTTAACAGCAGCTCAAATCCAAACAAGCCGTCGAAACTTCTCCTCTACTCAAAGAACAGTTTGCGCAAGCTGCGCAACTTCTGGAGGCCAACCATGTACTCGTCATAACCCGAACAGCCGTGCTAGTGCCGGCAATATCATCACAAGCTTCAACACCACCAACAGCCTAGGCAAAACTGCCAAATACGCCACAGAAGCGAGCCCAATTATCCCCAAGGAGCAATGGGCACAGGTATTGGAACAAAAAGGTGGATGTGAGTAGTTTCCCACCCGTAGAGTCGTGAGCGAAGGCTGACTTTTGCAGCTGTCCAGTATAAAAAGATCCCCGTTCCTACACCAGGCTCGGACGAGGTCTTGATCAACATCAAGTACAGCGGTGTTTGCCACACAGATCTTCACGCCATCAACGGCGACTGGCCTCTTGATACCAAGATGCCCTTAGTTGGTGGCCACGAGGGCGCTGGCGTAGTAGTTGCACGGGGAGAGCTTGTCAAAGATGTTGAAATCGGTGACCATGTAGGTCTCAAGTGGCTGCACGGCTCCTGCATGAGCTGCGAGCAGTGTCGACAGTCTAACGAGTCACTCTGTTCCGATGCTTCTCTTTCTGGCTATACGGTTGACGGTTCATTTCAACAATACGCTCTCGGCAAGGCAGCGCATGTCGCCCGTATCCCCAAGGACTGTGATCTCGCTGGCGTGGCACCGATTCTATGTGCCGGCCTTACTGTCTACAAAGCCCTGAAGTCCTCTGGCGTCCGTCCTGGACAGAGTGTGGTCATTGCCGGTGCAGGCGGCGGCCTTGGAGTTTTTGCTGTTCAATATGCCAAAGCGATGGGGTTGCGGGTAACAGCTCTTGACGGCGGTGATGAAAAGAGAAAGGTCTGCACAGAGCTTGGTGCTGATACTTTTGTCGACTTCAAGACGTCTACCGATATCGTCGCTGATATCAAAAAGGCAACACACGGGCTGGGTCCTGACGGAGTTTTACTTCTGGCTGCAAGCGAGAAGCCCTTCCAACAGGCTAGTCAGTATGTCAAGAGTAAGGGCACAATTGTGTGTGTCGGACTACCAGCCAATGCTTTCATCAAAGCGCCTGTTTTTGATACTGTCGTTCGGTAAGCATAACCCACTGTCCCTATTCAACTTGACATGTGCTAACTATAGGATACAGTGAGATCAATATCAAAGGCAGCTATGTTGGTAACCGACAAGACACTGCTGAAGCCATTGAGTTTTATAGGCAAGGCCTCATCAAGGCACCGTTCAAGTAAGCACTCTATAATCTCACATGAAATACCACTAACATCGAATGCAGAATCGTTGGGCTTTCAGAACTCCAAAAGGTCTACGACATGATGATTGCAGGAAATATAGCTGGTCGCTACGTGGTAGACACAAGCCGATGATGATGTGTTTGACGACTTTGAATTTCCAGGAGTTTTACTGTAAGGACTATGGAACTATGCTTTATGATTATAATTTTGTAAGGATGCTTTATTCTTAGTCTAACAAATATTACTTACCAGCTTCTGCACAATGCTCATTGTATTCCGTGTCCAGCCAGTCTCGTTGCAGAACAGTCATACAGCAAGCGGAGAAATACGCAGCATCTAAACCATGACTTTTATCAATTAGATAGTCTGACTTGTTCAAGGTTCGTTGTGACCATTATGACTTCCCTTTCATCCAAGTTTGAATTCCATGATTGGAGCGCATGGATAAAATAATGTCGATCATGTCGTATTGGCCATACTTATATCCTCTTCCCCTCATGCACCCCGCGATTCTTTCTCTGCATAGTAACGTAACACTAAGCGGACTAATGAATGGTCGTTTCAGTCAAGAAAAAGCCAAAGTAAAGTTGTCAAGATCTCATGATGCGTGGTATGCTTGTTCCCAGCCAATCCTTGTCGTTGTATTGAGAAAGGCGTACTGATTGGGAAATGATCCGATGTAGAATCAAGTATAAGAAGACTTGCAACAAAATGAAGGAGTCTGTGGTTCCCTCTCCCTCTACAGTTGTCTTTGCCCCAAGACAGGAGAAGTAGAAAGATGCGTACTCTCTTATCATTCCTGTCCCTTTTTGGCCTTTGGTCACATCTCGCTTTTGGGTTTACGAATCCCATTAGACAAGGCAGTGATCCACACATGGTATATCATGATGGAATGTAAGTAGAATACAACCTAGTATGTTGGTAACGCTTACTAAGTAGGCACATTCAGATACTATCTGACCTCAACAACATGGACTGATGTACGCATTACCACAGCCTCTACCATAGAAGGTCTCAAGACAGCTGAATCGCACATCATCTGGTCCAATACGACTGATCCAGATCCCAAGAGACAGTGCAACTTCTGGGCTCCGGAAATGCATAAAATTGATGACCGCTGGTACGTGTACTTCTCAGCGAGTGTATGTGCTCCTGATCAGTGGGATGTTATGTTGCCCACTCTGAGGGTATATGTTCTCCAAGGCGGCAAGGAAAACCCATTGTCGTCCGATTATAAAATCCTGGATGCAATTATCCCGCCAAACTATAATGCTGGCATGCTTGATGCGGTATGTTACTCTATGACTTTCCTTTTTACGTCTGTGTGGCTAATTGGACCTCGTAGACAATCTTTGGCATTGAGGGTACTGATTACTTTCTGGTATGTCTTTCCATACTCTAATCTTGAACTGCATGCTAAACAGGTTAGTTCTCTGCCGTTGAAGGACCTGAGAGCCCCGAGGGTGCATCCCTTTGGATCGCCGAGCTCTTATCACCAACAACATGCGGCAATGCCACAATGTTGGCAGCCCCGGAGCTTGAATGGGAAAAGTCAGAGTCTCCTGTTCTTGAGGGACCATACGGAATAGTCTCGCCTGCTGGAACTACATACGTAGTCTACTCCGCCGACTCCTGCAACACACCAGCATACAAGCTTGGCGCCATGAAATTCAGCAAAGGCGGCGATCCTCTCAGTCCAAAGTCATGGAGCAAATTGCCTGAGCCTATCTTTGAGACCATGAATGGTCATTACGGGCCTGCTCATAACTCCTTCTTCAAGAGCCCTGACGGGACACAGGATTGGAACGTGTTCCATGCTAATCTCAACGCGAATGACCGCTGCGGTCCATCAAGGAAGACGTTTATTCAGCCTTTGAGTTGGAAAGATGATAAAATCGATTTGGGCGAGCCGTTGCCAGTGGATACAGAGATCGATCCACCTTCTGGTGAGTGAACTGGAAGTAATGCCTGAACCTTGCTTTACTTGGTGGAATTATCATAGTGAAGTATAAATATAGTAGTTAGACAAAAGTTCTGATAACATTGTCTCTTCTAAACTTTATATAAGATGATATAAATTATAACAAACTTTCTTATTGTGTAAAATTCTGTATAATTCTATCCTAAGATTATTCACACAAAAACATGCAACTAATAGTCTTGGTGTCGTAGCACAAAAACACAATTATGGCGTAGCCTAAGAAAGCGGGTGGTCGGCGGCGCCGGGTATTGAGAGCCATCTCTACAGTATTTCCGCTGCGCGGCCAATACAGTAGTAGCTTAGCAAAGAAAAACAAGCTTATCCAAGGTAAGCTTAAAACCCAAATTGCAAAAGGGCGCCACACCACCTAAAAAACCGGTCAATAGGCGGGCACACACAGAGATTGCCCGAGTACTAATGACGACGGCTAGTGCATTGCGTGATTACAAGAGTCCATTGCGATCTGCAGTCGCTGCGAGCCTTGAATGGGACTCGGGGGGTTTTAGCGCCACTGCGTCATCTTGAAGGATGATAATTGCGACTGAAGTGGCCTGCCTTTTGAGGAATGGGCTATCTTGAAGCCTTTGGACATACCAGCAGGTATAACTTAGAAGTTTAAAGCTTGAAGGAATGAGGATTATTTGTCTCTAATAGCTATACAAGGCAGGATAGCCAGTCCATTGTCGGCCAACTCAAAGACCAAACTTCAGAACAAGCCACGACCCATGCAAGGTCAAGGTTGGCGACGGTGTTTCCGGAGTGAGGGCATCCCCCCACAGTCACGATCCAATCAGTAGTGAACCGTTTGATCCTATTGACGTCTGTATCAGTTGATCGCCAAGGATGGGCCTTTTATTTACTTTTTACTTGACGCCAGGCGCCTCCTCATGTGGAGCATCGGGGAGTTCAAGCAGCTGCAGATCGACCCTGCCACTCGAGGCCGGGACTAATTGATCTTGGCAGTTGGTGCAGAGATTAATGTGCCTTTACCTGCTCTTTCCCAGGTTGACGTGGTCTAGCACTTTACTGGGCTCTTTCGCTAAATGGACTGCACTCCCATCTTCTGTTCTCTTCATCATCTCTGCCGACGCTGTCCTACCGCTTCTATTCTCCTCGAATCTGCAGTATTCAGTATCAAAGCCCATCATCAATAGCGCGCGCATCAGCCATGGCATCGAAATCATCCACCCTCGAGGACGCAGAGCTTCAGCGCTCCCACACGCCAAGCAGTTCGTCTTGGCTTGCGTCTGCCTTTGGAGGCTCCAAGGTGACAATTGGCCCACGCATCGAACCCCTCGCCGAGCACTTGGCGACCAATCTCTCCGAAGCCGACAGCAACACAGCCGCGGACCTCGTAGACAAGCAGGTCGCTTCCGAAGCGGGCAATGCTATTCAATACAGGACCTGTTCTTGGCAAAAGACCGCGGGGTTACTCTTCAGCGAGTACATTGTGCTCTCTATTATGAGTTTCCCATGGTCGTACAGTCTTCTTGGCCTTGTACCTGGGCTGATCCTGACTGCTGTCATTGCTGGTCTAGTCCTATACACAAGTCTTGTGCTTTGGGAATTCTGTTTACGACACCCCGAGGTCAGAGATGTGTGCGACATTGGCCAGATGATTTGGTGGAACGGGCGATGGGCCTGGTGGTGGACGGCTGTCATGTTCGTCCTCAACAACACCTTCATCCAAGCTCTCCATGTCCTTGTGGGCGCAATCTACCTCAACACCATGACCGAAGCCGATAAGATTGCAGGCTGCAGAACCGTTGCATTCGCTGTTGTAGTAACCGCCATCAGTTGGATCGGGTCCCTGCCGCGCACCTTTAGCATGCTATCAAAGCTTGGCTTTGCTTCGACATTTTTTACTTTCATCTCCGTCATCTTGGCAACGGCATTTGCAGGCGCCCAGGGTAAGCCCGCTGGGTACCCTGAGCAGGGCGAACCAATTATCTCCATCTGGACGCCAAGCAGCACTACACTTGTTACGGGTATGTCAGCGTTCATGAACATGAGCTACACGTTCATCGGTCAAACAACGATTCCTAGTTTCATCGCCGAGATGAGAGATCCTAGGTAAGACTTCAAGTCAATTGATCTACATGAATACTTCTAACCATTATACAGAGACTTCCCTAAAGCACTATGGGCTTGCACTTGTGCTGAAATCATCACATTCAGCGTCGTCGGCTCGGTTATTTACGCTTACACGGGAAACCAGTACATGGTCGCACCAGCATTTGGTGTCCTAACTGATACCTACAAGAAGGTCTCGTACTCCTTCATGGTACCTACTATTATTTTTGTCGGGTGTCTCTATGCCAGTGTGACAGGTCGATTTGTCTTCTTCCGAATGTTCAGGGATTCCGAACATCTCACCTCACACACTATCAAAGGTTGGTTCTGGTGGGGAGTCGTCTTGCTTATCAGCTGGGCCGCATCATTCTTGATCGCCGAGATCATTCCCTTCTTCTCTTCATGTAAGTGACACTTCAAACCTTAATCGAATTATACTCATAACTGTCGTAGTGTTATCTGTCATGTCATCGCTGTTCAACTGTTGGTTTGGATTCATCTTTTGGGCCTTGGCCTATTTCCGCATGCGCAACGCGGATATCAAGGTTGGGAGAAAGCGACAACCCATTCTCGACTATTTGTCCGTGGCATTGAATGTTGTCATTATGTTGACCGGCGCTCTATACCTCACCTTGGGTACATACGTCAGTGTACAGGGTATCATTGATCAATTCAATGCTGGAACTGTGAACAGTGTGTTTTCATGCAAGAGCAATGGCCTATAAAGGCCTGCACATCGTCAGGTATGGAGTTTACTAGTATGGTTAAGTGATAACAATATCATGATACGAGATGACTTTTTATCACTGGGCACTGGGCACTGGCGCTTTATAGTTTTACAATTTACTTCTGCTTTGATGGCGTAAACCAAAGTAAGATGGCCATATTCTGGATCAGTTCGAGTGAGGAACGTTTTGATGCGTACTGGTGATATCTAGCCATTCAGTTTAGCATCTTCGGAAGGACCACTTCGTTCATTGATGTTTATCATTCACCACAGATCGAATGCATGCACGTCGCACTGCTTAAAATCAAATCTCTGACAGATCCATATTGGTGAAGAGTAAGCTGTTTTGTCTTTATGTGGAATCGTTCAAGTTCCATAAAATCTCTATTCGTACGATCTAACTTCACTTCTTGACATAAATCCTCTTTGCCCCACATTCACGAAAGATCCTGTCGTAGTCGTTCTGTTTCCTACCTAATCAAACAGTAGTGAACCAGAGATATCAATGGAATCTCAAGACCTTTGTTGTCAAGGTAATCGTACTGTTTATATCCTGGATAGCACTGGATTAAGCCGTACCCTGCTCTATCTAACGGGTCTTCGAAGAGAGTGTGTCTCACCATATATGAGGCTACCCAAACCGGAACCTATTTGGGCGCAGATGTTTTGGTATCAAGTACGATGTCATGGCTCTGATTCTCTGATGAGGGGCAATAGTGATTAGGAGCGAATCAGCCTGTTGTACTGCCAATTTGAAAAGCCCAAAGACTACTTTGACAATCAATGCGATTATAAATAGATTCATTTATATCTGAAACTACCTTTCAATTCTGATCTTCAGCTTCGCAGGCCGTTATTCAGGAACATAATCAATATTCAGAGAGACAGATACATTTATATTAACGCTTGTTCGCTGACTACGTTTCATCCTTTGTCTAATCAATCTGGCCATGGTCCACCTGTACGAGCCATGACGAGACATTGTACACTGACGTGAGTAATTTCTCAGCTGGCATCAGGACTTGTGTGTTCAGGAAGTTGGTTTATGTGTAGCCGCCTGTACGACTGACACGTTCAAGATCCGGGAACTTGGTCATGGCCGACGTTACGGATGATTATAGGAATTTCATCACTGTCCCAGCGGTCGGCCACGAGTAACAAATGATGAGGATATATATATCTGGCAGTCGGCAACCTATCCGAGATCAGTAGTATGTATTGCATGTACATTGACAAACATATTTGAAAGAACCAATTACTGTTAGGTTTGCCTTTCATGATTCGATGCAATCTGCCTGAGATATGCAGGTCAGGCACATTTCTTAGAGGGCTCTTATCAATCAGGCATAGCAGTCTGTGGTCAGCATCCACCAACACACTTGGTGGTGGTGGTGGTTGGGCTAGAGATCACGGCAGTAATTTGAACATACTTACGAATGCCTGATCATCTTGATAGCATTTCCGGGATAATCAAGCACGACTTGGGTTCAGAACCGTCAAATCGTGCCCAAATAGTACCAAAAATTGTAGGTGTCTAGACGTTGTGATTCGCGTAAAGCTGGTCGTCAGTTGATCACGGCTATTATAGCCCCAAGTCGTCTAGTCTCAGTCTCTCAGATTCAAAGCCAGGGTAAACTACTGTAGCTCTCACAACGTCGACGCACCAAAGGAAGTGAAATCACTTGCTCGTCATAGAAAATGAGAATCCCCGTACACATTTAATCGAGTCATCAAGTTGGAGAAAGGACGCCAAGCCCTGCTCACTCACGCCCTAGCACGCTACACTTGTCGATAGCGCCCTGCCACATATTGTCATAGGCTATTATTAACGGACTCGGATGCGTGTTCCGGGCATATTATAAAAATCCTTTACCCCCGCCACTCGTTCCGCGGAACCTTCTTGCACTCCTCAACTTAATTACTACACATGCCTACAATCAACCATTGAAGGGCGTCTCTTTTTTTGTGATCTCAAGAGGTTTTCTCACACATGACCTATAGCGAACACAATGCAGAGGACAGCTGCCTAAAAAACCAGCACGGGCTTTGCCCTGCGCAGGACGAAGCTATCAAAAACTGCCCCGCGGCCGCTGACCGTGCGGATCCCGAAAAGCCTCCGGCCCCGGCTCCGGACAAGACGGGCCTTGAATATGGAGCCATAGGACACTCCGACAATGCAGGCTCGACGCCGACCGATCGTGAAGCCGATCTTGAGTTTCCCGAAGGTGGAATCCGAGCATGGCTTGTAGTGTTTGGCTCCTTCTGTGGAATGTTTTCGGTGTACGGTCTCATTAACACCGCCGCTGTGTTTGAATCGTACTTTTCTGAGAACCAGCTACGCGACTACTCGTCGTCTCAGATCGGCTGGATCTTTAGTCTCTATCTGTTTATGGTATTTATCGTCGGTATACAGGTTGGACCTGTTTTTGACAAATACGGTCCCCGACTTATCGTGGCTTCGGGAGGTATACTCATCGCCACCAGTCTCTTTCTACTCAGCGTTTCTGAAGGTGAGTAACTCAATTACCCGTGCGCAAACAAATTTGCCTAACCGTGGAATAGAATTCTACCAGATCATCCTCTCATACTCGGTCGTGGGCGGTCTCGGGGGTGCCCTCCTTAATTCACCATCTTATGCAACCATTGCCCACTGGTTTGACGTCAGACGCGGTCTCGCGACAGGCGTTGCGATGACAGCTGGCTCAATTGGTGGGATTATCTTTCCCATTGTTTTGCAAAAGCTCCTCCCTAGTATCGGATTCGGATGGACCACCCGCATCCTCGGATTTATTATCCTAGGCCTGACCGTGCCGGCCACTCTCCTTATGCAATCACGTCTACCACGACAGAATAAGGTATCATCTGTCTGGCCCGAATTTGGCATCTTCAAAGACCTGAAGTTTGCGTTCTCGGCTCTAGGGATCTTTTTTATGGAATGGGGTCTCTTCGTGCCGTTGACGTACATCGTGTCTTACGCCGGGAGACATTCTGGCGACGCCAACAGCTCTTACACTCTCATCTCGATACTCAATGCCGGTTCTTTGTTTGGTCGTTTCCTCCCTGGTCTTTTAGCCGACAAGATTGGGAGATTTAACGTCATCCTTCTTACGCTTGGGTTATGCATCATATCTGCCTTTGCCCTGTGGCTTCCAGCCGGTGATTCTGAGGCCATGATCATCGCGTTCGCCGTTGTGTTTGGCTTTGCCTCGGGTTCAAACCTTGGATTGACTCCAGTATGTATCGGGCAGTTGTGCGACCCTCGAGACTACGGACGATTCATTTCCGCAGCTTTTATGGTAGCCAGCTTTGGAACACTCAGTAGCTTGCCCATCGCTGGTGCTCTCCTCGAAGCTGGGCACAATGGTGATTCTGGCTGGACAGCTCTCATCGTGTTCGATGGGTTATCTTATGTCCTGGCGCTGGCTTGTTTCCTTGCTGCAAGGGTCATGGCAGTTGGTTGGAAAGTCAAGCGCGTCTACTAAACCGCTGGGATATGGCGACAATTGAACACACGTCGTCAAATATTCCTTTGAGAAGCGCACAATGTACTGAAATGTCATGCGATCTCAACTAGTTGAGTTGAACACAACTCACAAGATGCGGTGATCAATTATACCCTAAGACCAGGGTACTGATTGAGGTTGTGTGTGAGATGTTGTTTCAGGGGTCAAATATTTCCATTCGCTGTTCAAGCATCTGCTCGAACATTTTGCTTACACTAACAATTAGGGGTTCATACCAGACGAAGAAAGAGAGAAAGGTAGGGCAGGACATGACAAAAATCATTCGTTATTAAGATATACAAACCCTCTCGTTTAAAAAATAGTAGATAGATAAAATATACACTCATTTCCCCATCAATTTAACGCACTCTGACACGTTTCCCCGGATAAGGCTGTCAATGTCCGCGATTTTAATCGAGTTTTTGGTCGGAAGTTGAAACTCTGCATCTTCCCCCAAACAATGGACATGCAAGTCCGTTGAAAAGAGGGTCTTATGCCCATGCAATGCCCAATGACGCACGTTCCCGTCGTTTTCGCCCTCACCGAGAACCCGCGATTAACCGTGTATCAAGATGCTCACCTAAAACCCAGGCGCTCCACGGGTACTCCTGAGTGGTTCTCAGGCGGCTTTGCACCGGATCATCTAATCGCCGGCCTCCAACGGCCGGCACACTGCCCCCGAGACCACCCGTAGCGCAAGGTCAAGACCAACTGACCTGGTGCTGGGAAAGTCTGAAGTTTGTGTGGTCGACCCGTTCTGGTTAGGCCGTTGCATCCCGGCCACGGGATAATCTTGATACGAATTAACGACCTCCCGAAAGCTCCTGTATCGACGTTTTTCCCTTCCCAGCTCCCCTCAACGAATCCATTGCTTCTATCCCAAACGTTGCACCAGAAGCGACGTCTCTCTCTCCTTTGCTCCTCACCCTCTCAATACCGACATCATGCAGTCTTTCACCAGAGCCGCTCGCGCCTCGGCGCTGCAAAACGTTGGCCGCCGCGCCTACTCTTCTTCGCAATACGCCAAGACCATCAACAACCTGCGCATCAACGGCGACACCAAGGTCATCTACCAGGGATTCACTGGAAAGCAGGGAACGTGAGTTTGCGCAACTTTCGATTCAAAAAAGGAATTCTCTCCAGACTAACCCATGACGTAGTTTCCACGCTGAGCAAGCTATCGAATACGGTACGGTCTTCACCACAACGATGCCACGACAGATATCATGATACATGTGACAGGGGTACATTTGGAGCTCAGGCTGATATTTGATACGAATAGGCACCAAGGTTGTTGGTGGAACAAACCCCAAGAAGGCCGGCCAGACTCACCTTGGCCTCCCCGTCTTCAAGAACGTCCAAGAAGCCGTCAAGGCGACTGGTGCCACCGCTACCGGTCTTTTCGTCCCGTATGTCTGAGCAACACATTCAACTCAACGAAACACCCTAACAATTTCCCAGTCCTCCTCTGGCCGCCGCCGGTATCGAGGAGGCCCTCGAGGCCGAGATCCCCCTTGTTGTCTGTATCACTGAGGGTATTCCCCAGCACGGTAGGTTTTATATGCCGATCCATTTTGAAGGTTTCTAACATGGACCCACTTAGACATGGTTCGCATCACCGACATGCTCAAGACACAGAGCAAGACCCGTCTCGTCGGACCCAACTGCCCCGGTATTATCGCTCCCGAACAGTGCAAGATCGGTATCATGCCTGGCTTCATCCACAAGCGCGGTCGCATCGGTATCGTCTCTCGTTCCGGTACCCTGACCTACGAGGCCGTCAACCAGACTACCCAGGCCGGCCTTGGTCAGTCTCTCGTTGTCGGTATTGGTGGTGACCCCTTCTCCGGCACCAACTTCATCGACTGCCTCAAGGTCTTCACTGAGGACCCCGACACCGACGGTATCATCATGATCGGTGAGATTGGTGGTTCCGCTGAGGAGGACGCCGCCGAGTTCCTCAAGCACGCCAACACCGTCAACGGCGGTAAGCCCGTTGTCAGCTTCATCGCTGGTATCTCTGCTCCTCCCGGTCGACGAATGGGTCACGCCGGTGCTATTGTTTCCGGTGGTAAGGGTGGTGCCGACACCAAGATCAAGGCCCTCGAGGATGCCGGTGTTATTGTCGAGCGCTCCCCCGCTGGTCTGGGCAAGGCTCTCTACGACGAGTTCGTCCGCCGCGACCTGCTATAATCTTATAACTAAGTTACGTCTTCTAATTGGTTCCATCCTTTGGGGAGGCGAGATCTGTGTGTGAGTTGGGGATTTCAGTGAGTTAGTAGAGCCCGGTTTATATCGACCGAGGACTCGCTCATGGAGGACTGCTTGCATCATACTGCATGATTTCTTCGTACGTACCTGATAGAGTAAGGATGGTCTGGCTGGCGCTCAGGCTAGATTGTGGAAAGGGCCTTTTTGGTGTTCTTTTTCCGCAGGCGAGTGCGTGCCACAACCCTCAGCACGCAATACGCCAAACAATGCCACATTACACCATGGAGTATCTAATGTCGAAAAGTGTTTGAAGCTATCCTTGATCATGAGGCAGTCTGGGCATGTGGCCTAAGTGTATGTGATTGATGCTGCAGTTGTCTCGAAAAAATAGGAGTACACGTGTCGAAAGCTGATTGTGATAAGTTCAAATTAATCGCTACCGGATATTTCTACCTTTGCCGATGCCGTGTATCCCAGCCAAGCTTAAGGCAGTGCTTACATTCCGTGGCACTGCCTTTGCTGACTGAAAAACAAATCGAAATGCAGTTTAACTCCCTTAACCATGCTTAAATTTGTGTCTCACACGCTATTCCTCCTCTTAGACCTTCTTGCGACCATTGACTAATGCTCTCCAAGAAGTCTAGCAGTGACATCGCCCATGTATGCTTCTTCCAATTCATAATCTCGACCGTTATTACGATCTATACCAAAGAACAGGAATGCCTCAACGACCTCTGCGAGAGGGAAACCCATGCTCACAAAGCGGTCGATTAGATCCTTGTTATATCCGGCATATCTAGTTATATGTTAATCTTATCCGGTTAATTCTGATTTTATCACATACCGAACAGTATCGTTTTCAGCAGGAGTGGCCTCGCCCTCTTTCTGCCACTTGCTGAGATCAACATCTTGTCGTGGTGCACTAGCATATTTGACTGCCCACTCATGCGCCATCAGAGCAAACCGTTCAGGGTCTTCGAGCATCATCTTAGCGACCTCGGCGTCTTGAGGGTCCTTGGGGTTGGGAAACTCGAGTAGCATTCGAAGTGATAGTAGAGCTGTCTTGATGGTCTGTACGGGAGACCAGTTGGAGCTGAGTGTGTCGAGACAAATGGCGCCCTAAAGAAAATGCGATGTTAGTTGTTGCTTGGCTTCCGCATGTCGTCCCCCATGAACAAGTACATTTCCATCTCTTGCTCGGCCAACCCTTTGTTTTCTCCATGCCGACCGTTTCCCATGCTCGTTTTATTCTTGGCTCGTATTGGATGAACCTACCGTCTGACTGCTGACATTGGGATGCCAAATCTTGGTGTCGAATCGTATCAAGGGCGCTTTGAAAGGGTACTGATCGGGAATCTGGATATCGACCTGGTAGGTACCACCAGAGTAAGGCGTATCGGGAGGAGCGGGGAACGTGCCCTTCAAATGTGTCATGTTTCCCTCGTTTACGGGAGATGCATTTACGCCTGAGCTGTCATGGTCGGCCGTGATGTCCGCCAGCTCCTTCAATATGCGCCGATCTCTAGACATGGTTCCAGACGTTCGATGCAAGGAAGCGGTATTGTAAAGATCGGTGGGTAGTAAGACTCTCACTGATATAAGGATAGTAGAATCGATGCGTAGAGAAAGCGGGAGTTCTTTGAGGAGCAACCTTCCAGCTGCATGTGTCGTGTGCGAAAGGACCGGTTGTCGATCGATAGAAGGAGGGGTCCTCGACTTTTTGTCAGGCTGTGGCGTCGTTACGGGAGCTGGAGATGGATAAAGCCGACGTCACTCCACTGTGTGACCGCTAAGAGTTAGCGTCCTGCGGGGGGTCATTTACTGGGTTGGGTGCAGCTGTTCAAAAATAGAAGGCCATGGAGCACCCTTTTGACCAGGGGAAAGTATTGCATAAATGGAATGGTCGAATGAGCTTCTAAGCTGCTTGCAGCGGTTGGGTCGAGAATGTTTTAGAAAGCAATTGAGGCCTGTATATCCCTACTCATATCCCCAGGTACTCATGAATCTAACTTACCGATTTATCCAATCTTTTTCCCAGATAGCAGGTCAAGAAGGACCCAGGCAACATCCTTTAAGCAATACCCTTGTCCACTCAAAAGAGGCGCCTTAATTCCGCCTTACTTCCCTCACTCTGACTTGAAAGCGAATGCGATTACTCCGTCTCACCTTATGCTACCCAGTTCGCTAGGTAATAATTTCACTGCATACAGAACTAGAGGTACAGAAATTTTCTTAAAGCTGGCATCTTCGCTTTCTTCGCAAAGTACCTTCCGATGATTCTCTTAGGTTACATCATCCCTTCTACTCAGTCTGCTTGAAGCCCATGCCAAAGCTTGTTATTAAGTCTTGGAAGACTTTTGAACTCTACTCGTCTTCTTGTTGCTTCCCCTCTCTAGATTAGCTCAACCAATACTTGAGCTGCGATGTTATCCTCTCGATCATTGTTGACAACCTCATTATATCAGAGGCTCCATAGCTGGTATTACAGCATGTGAGTGGTCACATCAACAAAGTACTTCTAAACCTTGAAGACACAGCTTTCGACTCTTTATTTCAGCTATTCTCGTATGCTTGATATAACCATTTTGTAAATACAGACAAGCAATGACGATCGAACTGCCTGGAAGTTGTTGTTGTTGAGTATGCACGTGACTTCTCTAGCTCACGCACGTGACTTGGGTAGGCTGGAGCTGTCGTGTTTCCCTGGCGCCTGGCGGTCTCGCTTTCATCATCACTAAGCTCTGGAGCGTTGACCTCAACCTCTCCTCCACATCAAATCACCTCCAACAACACACGTCTCTCAAACAGGACTGCCGCGGAATTGAATTTTATAGCATTTGATAATTTATAGCTCTAGGAGCTCAGTCTGCCAAGATGGTTAGTCCCCACTACTGCTATTGCTGCTACAGCTACTGACGTTGCTTAGGGTCAAGGTCAATCTGGCATGGGGGAAGGAGGACGCGATGAGAAGGACAAGAAGGCAAGGCATTCGTATCGACTTTTCGACCATTAATTCTAACAGCCCGACAGAAGGATAAGCCCAAGTACGAGCCTCCGCCTCGACCTACAACACGAGTCGGTCGCAAGAAGAGAAAGGCCGGTGGCACCAGCGCCGCTCAGAAGCTCCCAGCCGTCTACCCTACTAGCCGATGCAAGCTCCGACTTTTGCGAATGCAGCGAATCCACGATCATCTCTTGCTCGAGGAGGAGTACGTCGAGAACCAGGAACGTCTACGCAAGGCTAAGGTAGCTAAAGAGGGTCAAACCGCCGGCCCCGATGCCGATATCGACAGACTAGCAGACGAGCGTGGCCGTGTCGACGATATGCGAGGAAGCCCCATGGGCGTTGGAACCTTGGAGGAGCTCATTGATGATGACCACGCCATCGTGAGCAGCACAACCGGCCCCGAGTACTACGTCAGCATCATGAGCTTTGTCGACAAAGACCTTCTGGAGCCCGGTGCTAGTGTGCTTTTGCATCACAAGAGTGTTAGTATTGTTGGTGTCCTGACCGATGATGCCGATCCTCTTGTCAGTGTAATGAAGCTAGATAAGGCGCCTACCGAGTCGTACGCGGATATCGGTGGTTTGGAACAACAGATCCAGGAAGTCAGAGAATCGGTGGAGTTGCCATTGCTTCACCCTGAGCTGTACGAGGAGATGGGTATCAAGCCCCCGAAGGGTGTTATCCTTTACGGTGCCCCCGGTACCGGAAAGACGCTGCTGGCAAAGGCCGTTGCCAACCAGACCTCTGCCACTTTCCTGCGCATCGTGGGTAGTGAGCTTATCCAGAAGTACCTTGGTGACGGCCCCAGACTTGTGCGACAACTCTTCCAGGTATGTTGCATTCTTTGATAGCTTTGACTCTTGCTAACATGGTCAGGTTGCTGGCGAAAATGCACCATCGATTGTTTTTATCGACGAGATCGATGCCATTGGTACGAAGCGATACGACTCGACATCAGGTGGTGAACGAGAAGTCCAGCGAACTATGTTGGAACTGCTCAACCAGCTGGACGGTTTTGATGACCGCGGTGACGTCAAGGTCATTATGGCCACCAACAAGATCGATACCCTGGATCCTGCTCTGATTCGACCTGGTCGTATCGATCGAAAGATTCTCTTTGAGAACCCTGACCAGAACACCAAGCGCAAGATTTTCACACTCCACACCTCTAAGATGAGCCTTAACGACGACGTCGATCTCGAGGAGTTCATTTCGCAAAAAGATGACCTTTCGGGTGCCGACATCAAGGCTATATGCTCCGAGGCCGGTTTGCTGGCCCTTCGAGAGCGACGTATGCGGGTGCAGATGGCGGACTTCCGGTCCGCACGTGAAAGAGTGCTCCGTACAAAGCAGGAGGGTGAGCCGGAGGGTCTGTATTTGTAATGTACTCGTGCGTTTGAGGCAGAGATAGATGAGGGTCTCGGTCACTTAATGAGGAATAGAGGTTCAACAGCCACTTTCTGGTGCGAATGTTTATGATAGGGATTAATTCTTGGGACGGCAATTGCCCTAGGATTTGTTAAGTGTAGAGGCGAAGTTTCACATGACTCCATGTGTGATCGAGTGAATGCTCGCTCATATTCGTGTTATGAGCCTCTGTAATACCTCCCAATTTGTAGTGGTCCCGTAACTCCTACTCTTGTCTCCGTATAAACCCAGTACCATCATTCCCTATCCCAATGTCCTCCATAACCCATGCACGGATCCTAATGTGCAGACATGTCTTTGGGGTCCCAGTTTTCATTCCCAATGCCGAGTTGCCAGACAGTACAGGCGTAGAACTAATTGCCGTTCTCTTTCTTCACAACCTCCCCGTTCTGCACACCGACCGGTGAGTGCATGTACAACCATCTCGCAATAACGAAGCTACCGACGGCCCAGCCCCAGACGAGGACAGCAATGGACGAAGTAAGGACCAGTGCGGGCACGAGAATCAGAAGGGCGACGCCGATCCAGAAGAGGGCAAACACAGCAGCTACGCCAAGGACGAAGACGATGGTGGAGAGAGAGAAGGTGAGAAAGATCAGAAGAGGGAGGAGGCAGAGGAGAAGTTGTGATACGATGAAAGACTGTTCCGTTGTTAGCTTGATGGCATTCAGAGAGGCTTGAGTAAGATGGGAGGGTTCGTACAAAGAGAACAGGTCGTGAAGAGGCGAAGGAAATAGCATTGTCGTAAGCTTGCTGTCGCGAACTGGGCGGCACAACACGATCAACTGAGTTACGCGCGTAGGCAATGAAGCCAGAAGCTTTCTCGTGAGCGGTGTCACCGTAAGAATTGGTTGTTGCACTTGGAGCCATTTTTGCCGCTTGAAGAAAAAGAGATGCAGCAATTAAAGGTATGTATTGGATTTGTGAGAAGAGTGATGTGCTTCAGGGAGATGAAGTGAAGGTCAACATGACGTGGGGGATGTGCTGTACCGTGTACGTACCCCATCCGTGCATTCCATTCTTGGAGACGCTTGGCCAATCGGGGAATACCTACTGCTTCCCTTGCTAATTCAATTCCCCTTACTTGCTTTGTATTATTCCATAGCATGTTCTATAAATTGTGTAGACGGGCTTTTATACACTATAGCAAGAAGTTGTACGCCAAGAGACCTTGGGATGTTGGCATCGGACAAACTTGGAAATAGGTGTTAGATGGGGGTCCAGCTCTAGCGATATTGGCGACCTGTACTTGTTTTGCTATTCTACCACTCGCAGTTTATCAACTCATAATCTTTAGACACTTATTTAACCAGACAAGTGAAGCTCAAACCAAATCGTATGTGGGTTGGGCCGGTCAATCCCATGCTTTTAATGGTAGCAAATACTGTCGCTACTGTGAGTTTGGACTATCTAGAAGCGACAGGCCACTCACGAACATGCCATACCCTGGTCGCCCATTAAGGTACTGGAGCTTGGTTGACTTAGGCTCACTGAATAAGTTCCGTTGATTTTGAGGTTCGGGTGCTCGATCCATTACTACGAGTACTTGACACTATGTTGTGTAGTGTCAAGTATGGTCAAGGCCTTCTCAAGAGTTCGAGAGGTTGAGCTCCAGAGGGAGTGGATGAACCAGTTTCATATTACAATAAAATAAGGTCCATGGAGTGGGTAAGATCGGGTTTGTAGCGCAGCTGGGCATCGATGCTACCTAACTCTCTAACTCTCAACGTACCTTGAGCAGTAAGAAAAAGTTGTTAACGCTTCCAAAATAAGATCTGGGCCAAGAAACCACCTCCAGTTCTTTCCTGTAGTTCTTCCCATAAACAAAAGCAAAGTTTTATCCCCCAAGTCCATGTAATACATAGCAACTTTCTTTACCGATTCTAACCCACTCCAGATCAACGCATACCGAGTCCTCATATTTGCTTCCTCTTCTGACTGGCTCACTTCTCCATTCGTCCAGCCCTTTACTGTTTCTCGGCTGCCACGAGTGCTTCGTAATGCCGACGAAACTGCATCATTCTCTCAATGATCTCTTCGTTCTTCTGGCTGTCCATGAACTTTCGAAGGGCCCGGAGGGCCATCCTTCCCCACTGCCGGCGCTGGGTAAGGTCTTCTGCCTTTTGACCTTTCCAGATGGCTCTTTCGAATGAGGCCATGGCGGGGACGTAGCTTGGGAAGCTGGCGGGGTCTTCTTCCAAGGTACGGATTCCAACGAGGCGGTTCATGGCGGGTAGAATTGCCTGGTAGGTTAGGGCATCTTTCGGGACTCCCTGTACTGAACTTTCCGTGTTGAGGAGAGCCAGGACATTTCTTGACCCTGCTGCCTCCCAGTATTTCAGATGATTTCGGTCTGCGAGGAAGACACTGATTCCCTACTTCAGCGACTCGTGGATGGTCAGACTTGTTGGCGGTACGCTTGGCGTAACGAGTTTTAGTTGCATGGCATGCCACACAAGATGGGTATGTAGAGGTCGATTGCGTAGTATGGTGAGAACGTCTTGGAGACAAATAAATGAGTTTCTCGGGTCCCCCATCGCCTCTTTCTGGAGCCTCTCTAGGGCATTGGGGCTAATCCTGGATGTTGAATACTCGGGCGGCATGCCGATGAAGCAGGGCAGCCCATCGGGCCCCTCGCGCAGTTTGACTTTGTTGAGGAGTCCAAGATACCCTATCCAAGCCAGACGACAGTTTCTTTTGTATGTGAAATAGGGGTCTTGGGCCTGGGCTTGTTTGGGTGCAGTTGTGGGCATGTTTGTCTGTGGGATGGGCGGTGCAAATGTTGCAGGTGGTGCAGGTGTGAGAATTGGTGTGGGTGGTGCTAGTCTTTCAGGTGGTGTTTTGAACGGTTGATCATCTCGTGAGCTCTGCGGGCTCTCGGTTGTTGCCGTTTTCATACCAGACTCGCCCTCTAAAGGCGAAGATTCTTTCTTGACAAGCATGAAGAAGAAAGGGCCCCTCTGTTGACTGCACGCGCATGCAGTCAAAACTGGACGAAAGTGCCGATAACAAATCAAATACCATTTATTGAAGTCTGAAGGTGTATTCTTTGTTGTGATTCTGGATGAAGCCAGATATCTTGAGGTGTGTGAAAGAGTGACGGGAGTGGAGAGGTGAAAGGCGAGTATGGTTGAAGGAGGCGCAGAATAATCCAAGGCAGCACAACACTGACATTTCACAACGCTTCAGACTTTAGGCAGCCAAGATTTCACCTTTGACGAACATATATCTTTACAGTACAAAAGACGTGGCATTTCAACATGACATTCTTTAAATTTATATTGTAGTTCTATATCCGCCGAATGGTTTCACAAAACAACCTTCCCCTGCACAAATAAATAGATGGGATAGACTTACTAATTCAGCTGTATTATACTAATAACTAACCTATTTCTTAATAGCATTCTCGATCTTACTCTCATTTTCCTTCTCAGGAGAGATATACGGGGAGATTCGGAGCTGTTATGCGTATACGGGTAAACAGGACAGAACAGACAGTTGACCCAACACTCTCAGAACCATTAGTTGCAACCATCTACCTGGTTAGTTTCAGCGTGTTAAGCAAGGAATTAAGTTGAAGACAACGATGAAGTTGACTGTATTCTCGAAACTCGCAGTGTTGAGAAGAACCTAGGCGAGCTGAAAAGACCGCATCTCAACAAGCCATAACATCCGGTATGGTGTAGTGGCTAACATTTCGCGCTCTCATAACCTGGGAGATCAGTACCGCGGAGCCCAGGGTTCGATTCCCTGTACCGGAGTTTCCTTTTGCCGTTTCTAGGATCATTATTGGTATGGTATCTTGACACTTGTCAAGTCGTCGTCCATTGTACTTGACCTCGTGTATTCTTTTTGCAGTCGTTGTTGTTGGTCCGTTAGGCTGTATGTACTAGTACTACTTACTGCCTTAAGCACGACGAGGATATGTTTTATATTTTTCAGCCTATAATTATATCGCAGCTGGCAGAAAGAAAGAGAGAAAGAAAGAGTTGGGAAGTTAAATTAAGGTCGGCGAATAGGGAATGTGAGGGGGTTCGGCTTCGGCAAATAACAATGACAATCCTGGTAAGTCACGACGACGGGACCTGCCATTCCAAGATGGATGTTCAGGGGTGACCTTAGGCATTAACCCCCTAACTTAGGATTCCACGACCGCCAACTTCAACCATCGTCATTAACCTCACTCAACACCAACCAACACATGCATGCCTCCATCGTTTGCTACGATCAGGCCACGTTTATCTATCGCCCCTCAGCCCTCTCATTTTTCCGCCCTCTTAGTTTCTCCTCGCCTCGTCTTGAAACATCAATCAGCAATCACTATCCGGTATGGTGTAGTGGCTAACATTTCGCGCTCTCATCAAATGAGAGAGAATCATCTTGATCCGCGGAGCCCAGGGTTCGATTCCCTGTACCGGAGTCTTCTTCTTTTGCTGGTCACTACCATCTGGTGTTATTCTTTTTGTGGATTGTTGATGCCGACATCGCAGTGTTGACGCGTTGTTGCCATCGACGTGGTCAACTTCAATAGCCTCAACATGCATCATCATTCAAGGTTCTTGGCAATTGGCAAGAATTCTCGTCAGAACGAGGCAAGTGCCGAGATCAGAGTGCGCCTCGTATGAGATAACACATAAAGAAATCGCTCGCACGCGGTGAAGAGACGCTCAGTGATACACCAGTCATGGCCAGCTTCATCCTCAAAACTGCGGTGCTTCTATCCATCCTTCATGCACCAAAGACAAGTCACATCTACCAACCATATTCCAGCTGGCTCCGAACCTGGAGTTGAGGGTGCACTGCTGGAGTTCCTCTTCCAGTGACAGTCATCGAACATCCCCTTTCAGACACCAGGCCCGTCAATCCTACATACCACTTCACACAAGGCAGTCCTGCAATCATCGATGTCATTGCTCGGACATCAAAATCGCACTCTGTGCAAGTTCATGGATGCTATCAGCCGGCATCGCAGTCTGCACTTTCCGAACGATGAAAGTCGCCGCAATGAGATGCGAAAGCACAATGCTATATGGCATGCAATAATCGCCATTGCTTAAGGAGTACGACTTCTTTGCAACTGCTTGCCACCGCGACGACTAGCAAACCTAGGGGGCATTTGCAGGCCATGCATTCAACAATCACATCATCCGGTATGGTGTAGTGGCTAACATTTCGCGCTCTCATAACTTGAGAGATTATCTTGATCCGCGGAGCCCAGGGTTCGATTCCCTGTACCGGAGTCCTTCTTCTTTTGCCATCTTGATCTATGTGTCGAGATGGTTCCATTCTTGACCTACTTTTTGAGTGGCTGCAGTTTGCTTGCAGCCAACTCAGTCGATATGCAGAGCAGCTAACCAGTCACGGACAGATCCATAGATGAGCAAGTGTTCCTTCAGTAAGCACAGACAGGGAAGGTATTAGGAATATACACCACAAGCACATATATATTCGCATGTGTGCGTGTGTGCCTATCAGTCTGTCTTCTCCTTGATCGCCACCATCCACACTTTCTTTTCTCGGATACAAAAAGGATGACCGGCTGGCCGGATATTATGGCACATGTTACCATCACCAGCAGCTTCAGAAGAGAACAAAAATAGAAGGACTCCGGTACAGGGAATCGAACCCTGGGCTCCGCGGAACTAATCTCTCTGGTTATGAGAGCGCGAAATGTTAGCCACTACACCATACCGGATGGTGATTTGTTGAAGCTAACGAGCGCAACTTCGGGTCAACAGCACCGCGGGACAATGCAGTCCTCCATGCTAGATTTCCTACATGCACACACACCCTGGTGATCGGCAGAAGTTCGAGGTTAAATCACAATTGCGAGACAATATCAGAGTGAACGTGGGCAGAAGTGAGCCGATGCCGTCCCTTAAGTGAGTTGCACCACCGATGGTAGGCGATGTCCAGGTTTGGTTCGAGGGACGCACCAGGCTCCCTTTAGCAGTGATACAAGACTCGCTTCCTGGCTGAATCTTCCCATGCTATATGCCCAACTAGTTTCCAGACACTCAAAAGATTCTCTCTGGCTGAACTCACCCATAGTATTAACTATTAATTACTAGCATGCACGTGTGTCTTTGCCATGCTGATACATGGTAAGGAGCCCAGGTTGAGGAAAGATCCCAACACAACCTAACCCAACACAAGATGACATATACAAGGTGCCTTTGTTCTATTCTTTGCGTCGTCTATTTCCTCAAGCATCTTTGTCCATCAGTCCTCCAGGTGAGAGGGCCGCTTCAGGGGCGACTGACTACCTTTGATGATCATGGCAGTCACACTTATCTCTGTGTTCCAGGTAGACTCCGGCACGTGTGGTCATTAAACAGAACTCTTAGCAACCCGACTGGCGAGCTTTAGCCGCTTCTATAAGGTCTTCGCACTCAATCAAGCACGAGCCCTTGCAGTTGGCTAGGGTATTTGACAAGCAAAGAGTTGTGAAGGAACAACCCAGAGCACGGAAGGATCTATCCCAACTGGACATGCCTCCTGACGCTTCTGAATACAAATCCTTCGTGTCTGAACTCATTTGACCATCCGGAAGGTGAGGAGAGATGGGACATTCGTGAATGAATGTCGATGACAGTGTCCTTCCGTAAAGGCCCAGGAGCTTAGACAGCGCAGGCAAGACAACTAGCTAGACATATTTGAGAAGAGAAAAGTCAGCATATATGGGCTGATTAAACAAATACATCATAATGCCTTGATTGCCAAAGTAAGTGTCATGGGGTATTAAGGTAGACATTCACTCAATACATTTTGGGGTATGGCAGGACCAACAAAGCCACATGGTGAAATTGTGTCTGGTGAGGGATCAGAATTAGCAGTGTACTGAGAGTCGCACATGGAAGGCCAAAGCGGCGGTTGTCTACACCGCTTTGTAGTTCTTATACATACAGATATATCGATGTCTTATTTCCTTGATTACGGATTCGTCTCATGGGCCGCTTACAGCTCAACCTAGATACCTACTACCACTCACTCTTCATCACCCTACCTACCACTTGTATCTTCATGTTCTTTGCCCACTCATACATATAAATAAAACACAACGTCCTACGCAAAAAGATGAGGCAGGTAGGTAGCCAGTTGGCCAGCCATACGCCCTGATATCAAGTAATTCGTCCCGTCCTATACCTCACTCACTCCCCCCAAAAACCAGCAAAAAGATAAAGCTAGCGACGAATAAAGCAAAAGAATAATAACTCCGGTACAGGGAATCGAACCCTGGGCTCCGCGGTACTGGTCTTTCAGATGATAATGAGAGCGCGAAATGTTAGCCACTACACCATACCGGATATGATGACTTGTTGAAGGTGCCGACGATATCGCGAAAATTGTACGGAGTACGGTGCTGGCATTAAGCTGATAGTGTGGACAGACTTGGGCAAACTCCAGACATCACTGATCGATCTTTGATTGATTCCAAAGGACACACTTTGTTACCCTCCGTCTATAGTAATAGTACATGTCGCGTCGACGATGCTCTGCCCTGCTATCTTTTATCGGCATGTTTTCACTTCCAACTCCCTCTTGTTGACGGTCTTTCGCCATGACTGAACATAAAAAAGAAACTGAATCGGCAAATACAACTAACTCCCATCGTCTTCCGTGAGTCTTTACGACTCTGAATCTTGCGATTGACATTACACGCGTTGCTTCCGTCCGCGGTTCACTCCCTCTATTCCATCATACCATCAGCAATTGCGAGCCTTTGCTTTGCCGTCTTGGCTCTCTTAGTTCCCTTACGGCCCTTCTTGCCTTTGCCATCGCTGTCTGCAGGTGTGGCTACCGTGGCCGGTGTAGCTGTTCCAGAAACTCCCTTGGAACCATCGTCAAAGTTACCCTCGCCTGTAGTGTTGTTAGTCCAGGGAATCACCCGAAGAGAGCTGTCTTGCTTACCTTCGTGGTACATTTCATCCAGGCTGGCCGCATTCTCGGCCTTCCGTCGCTTACCACCCTTCTTCTTTTGCTGCTTGTCCAACTCACCCGACTCCAGAAGCTCCTTCTCACGACGCTCAATCATTTCTGCTTGCTCATCGTCCGCCAGCCACATGGCGATATCTCGGTTGCGGTTCTCAGGAGCACGGCGGCCAGAGAAGTCAACGCTTGCGCCACCACCCTGGATGACGACGCGCTGGACTTCCTCCTTCTGCATAGCACGCTTTCTGATACGCTCCTCAATTGTGCCACGGGTGATGAGACGATACACTGTGACCTGTTTGGTTTGACCCAGACGATGGGCTCGATCCATAGCCTGGGAATCAATGGTAGGGTTCCAATCAGAATCGTAGAAGATGACAGTATCGGCAGACGTGAGGTTGATACCAAGACCACCAGCACGAGTAGATAGAAGGAAGATGAAAATTTCAGGACGAGTCTGGAAATCATGCACCGTGTCTCTTCGATCCTCCAGCTTAGTAGAACCATCCAGTCGGCAGTACTTGTAGTTGCGGTATGTCAAGTACTCTTCCATCATGTCGATCATGCGAGTCATTTGGAAGTACAACAGTACGCGATGGCCCTCGTTCTTGAGCTTGAAGAGCAGACTATCAAGCTTGGCCAATTTTCCACTATCGGTGACGAAGCGCTGCATGGAAGGAACAGAAATGTTGGTGAAACCCTTCTTCTCATGATCGGGCTTAGGCAGCATCTCTTGAGTGGGCCACAGCTCCATGGGCAGCTTCTTCTCCACAAGAGCCTTCTCCTGGAAGACAGTAGGGCCATAAAGGATCTTGCGGATTGGTGCATTGAACAAAGCTTCACTCCGTTCAGGCTCGGTGCCCCAGGCGCGGCATGAAACCTGGATCGGAGGTGCTGATGCCCGAGGTCTACCAGCAGGCTCCAGGCGACCGAGACCAGACTCGCTGTAGTCACCTTGAGCAACATTCATCAGCTGCAACAAGACACCTTCATTGGTGATTTCCGCCAAAGGTTTTCGGTTGTTTCGCGCCCGGATCTGGAAGAGAGCATGTGATGGAGTGTAGTCCTTATCCTCGATACCACTATACGCCACGTTCATGTACCCAAGTCTGTCGGGTTTCTGAAGCTCCTTAGCAGCTCGGACGATCAAGCTTTGGTGCGTGGCCTCGTAAGCCTCGCAGGGAGAGGTATCAGTGAATCGGAGCCATGAGAATGCCTTTGTACCATCACTGTTGTCTCGGATATTGTCGGGACTCCAAACATTCATCATGTGGTTCAGTACCCGATTCTTCCAGCCTGCAACCTGACTGTCTGGGCCGGGCCTATGGATTCGACCACCCTTACTCCAGATGAGACGAGGAAGCTCGTATTCGATTAGGTTACGGCTCGAGTAGCCTACGGCAATCTCACTACCCTCGCGGACAAATGAGGCGGTCTCGGCAAAATATGCACAAGCGAATGGCGAATTGACTTCAGCCCGCTCAAACAGATCGGGATGGTTACAAACCTTTCGGAACTGCATCACCAAGTTCATCAGTGTACCAGAGTCTTGCTCGTCTCCCATGGTTGCCTTCTCAACAAGGTCCATAATATTGATCTGGTTTCGCAGATTACTGTAGTAGGCGCGTTGTCTGTAAGTGAGGTCACAGAAGATGTCCAACTCAATTTTGTCACCAAGCTCCTTCTGCACATGCTTCTTCACACGCCGAAGCATGAAAGGTTTGAGAATCATATGCAAACGCTTGAGCTGGTCCTCATTGAGTTTGGTGTTACTCTGCGCGTGCGACTCAATATCCTTCGAGAACCATTCGCTGAACTCGTCGTGCGAATCGAATAGTGATGGCATGATGAAATGAAGCAGTGCCCACAGTTCCTGCATGTTGTTTTGGATGGGAGTTCCGGTAAGAAGTAATCTGTTTCGGCAATGGAAGTTGAGCAAGGCCTTCCATCGCGAACTTTGGGAGCTCTTGATGGCCTGGGCTTCGTCCAAAATCATGTACTGCCATCTCATCTTTTGGAAGTATGCCACATCAGAGACAACCAGCTGGTACGAAGTAACACAAACGTGGAAAGGGGCGTCCTTGCGATATGTGGTATGCTTACGGTCCCAGAATTTTCGGAGGACCTTTCGGTCGCTAGCACCACCCCAGTATGGCAGAATCTTGAATTCGGGAACAAACTTGGCGATTTCCTGCTGCCAGTTGTGAAGAGTAGAAGCAGGAGCGACAACAAGGAAGGGTCCCCAAATATCGTGCTTCTCTGCCAGGTAAGCCATGACTGAGATAGACTGGACTGTTTTTCCGAGACCCATTTCATCTGCGAGAATACCGTTGATGCCCTGCTCATACAAGTTGACAAGCCAGTTGAGACCCTTGAGCTGGTATTCTTTGAGTTGGGCGTTGATGAGCTTAGGCTGCTCGACCTCAACATCACCCAGACCAGTAGGGTTCTGGAAATTCATCTCGCCCTCCTCGTCCATGTCTAGGCCTTGGTTGTTGAAGTCACGAGCCTTCTTCTGGGCCTCGGCAATGGCATTTTGGGCGTTGGCCATAGCCGCAGCGCGCAGAGCCTCGTCACTGCCCTCCTCAAAGTCAAGGTTCTCAAAGTTTGTAACCTTACCTATGACAGGGCCAGTAGGTTCATCGATGTCGAATTTCTGCTGTTGAATCTGGTGGGCATCCTTGGCAACCTCAGGGTTGTCTGTACTTCGTTCCACCTCGTCGGTCTTGATCTTCTTGCCGATAAAGTGAGAGTAGAGCTCGGTCTGAGAGATAAGGAAGTTAAGCTTTCTCTTTTGACGAGCGGCTTCACGATCGGCCTCTTCTTTTCGAGCATTTTCGATCTCCTGCTTCTCGGCAGCCTTGCGGAGGTCTCGTTCTTCTCGCTCGTTCCGCTTCCAGAAGCCCATCATGTCACGCATGACACGCTTGGCGCGAGCTTGAAGATCCTTTGTGCCTTTGTTTGTTCGCAACTGCCAACGCTTGGCTTCTTTGGATGCCAGGATGGCTGTCTTTTTGAGGTTGGAGGACTTCGTAGCGTAAGAATCCACAGCAAGCTTGAAGGTCTTGTTGACATCTTTACGGGCCATATCTCGCCAGATCTGATCGTAGATCTGGTTGTAGCCCTTAGAAAGAAACCTCTTCTCATTATCAGGGACGTCATCGACCTTTTCTTTGTCTTTGTCCTTGCTTTTCTTGGTCTTCTTCTCGACAACTTCCTCTTCTGTCTTGTCGGCTTCATCCTTATCCTTCTCTGCATCAGTGGCGGGGTCCTTCTTTGACTTCTTGATTTTAATCCGGACGCGGTTCTCTTCCTTGGTCGGCAACTCCTCTCCAGCATCGATAGCTGCTTGAGCTGCTTCAGCAGAATCCTTTTCGGCCTGTTTTTGCTCTTTTGACTTCTTAAGACGAGGTCCGCCGCGTCCCTTGCCCTTTCGCTTGCCAGAAGGTGTGCCTGCTTCTCCGGATTCCACATCGGAAGCCTGGAATGAAGACATGGTACCACCCTCCAAGTTGAGCTCAAGATTACGGGCAGGGCCCTTGATGCCCTTTTGCAAGATGAGTTTCGTTTGCTGTGCTTTCTTACTAGCGCGTTCAGCATCTCGGAGGTGCTTTTGTCTCTCGGTTTCATCTTCAGCTGCCTCTGCACGAGCAAGAGCTGCTTCTTTTTGCTCCATCGTAACAGCCATAGACTTTTCGCGGCGTCGCTTGCGTTGCATGTCCTTCTTGCGTTCCTTTTCGGCATAAACCTCCTGTTCGCGCACTTCGTGGAGTGCTTCGTCATAGAAGACATCGTCGTATCGTCGCTTACCAAGCTCAGCATGCAAGACCAGCTTCTTGCCAACCGCCGTAGCAAAAGCCTTGCGTCGGGAAAGACCATGTTCCAGGTCAAGCTCATTCATAACGCGTCGTCGCTTCTGAGCCCGCTCCTTATATTGTTGCTCGTCGAATTCGTCAGCATCCAAGTTCGTAGCTCTGTTCTCGATTTGTGACTCGGCGTTTTGGATCTTCTTCTCCATCTCTGCTGACCAGGTCTTCGGTTTAGGCAGGCCATTGGCCTGTCGTTTGGCTGGCGGACGAGGGGTTGGCGACTCCTTCTTAATCGATAGTCTGCGCCCATTCTTAGGCGTTGCAGCATCTCGTATATCAGAGGCACGTCCCTTTGTTGACTTTCGACCTCCCCGCTTCTTCACAGCGGGTTCCCTCTCCTTTTCCCTCCCAGGGATAGGTTCAGGCTCAGTCTCAACGTCCTTCTCGACCTCGGTATCATGATCCGGCTCGGGCTCTAGGGAGCGCTTTTTCTGCTTAGGTTCCCGCGAGTCGCGTTTCGGTTCTCGATCATGTCGAGGGTCTCGCTCTTGTTTGATTTCTGGTTCGGGTTCTCGTGAAACAAGTGGAGACTGCTCTTTAGGCTTTGGAGCAGGTTCAGAGCTTGACAAGATGCTGTCGAAGGACATGGGATTGGCTCTTGATGTCTTCGGGAGAATTAGTACAAATGTAGCGTTCGTATAATGGTTATGACTTACGCTGGCCGATGGGGGCGCGACCTTTGATGGCGATGGAGCCGCAAGATCCGACTTGAAGGGCGAAAGGGCAGAAGCGCCATTAGTAGTTGAGTTCATGTTGGCTGTAGTACCATGTCTCGCGCTCGGAGAGGCTAACAAAGGCTGTCGCCCCGGAGGGCTGAGAGATCCTGCTGGGGGATTCTGTTGCGAATGTGACAGTGGACTACGCGGGCGATTATACGATGATGGGCCCCGGGGAGACGTGTTATAGGAGCCGTTGTAATATGAAGGAGTGTTTTGGTCGGGGGTTTGCGAGTAGTTATAGGGATCGCGAGTCTGTTGCGGTAGAAAGGAAAATTAGCTCCACGTCAGCAAGCTTGGTGGTTATGTCTATTTTCGCAGTGGAGTGCAAGTGGTTTGGTTGTACGACGGATTTAAGGAGAGTGATGATGAAATTAAAAAGGTGATGCGACGGTTACAGGCTGGATGGGAAATTAAGCACGATAAGAGAGAAGAAATGAAACAGGCATTGATGACCTGGACGTGATGGGTAAGGATCCTTGATGATCAAAGGATAAATGAAGGTTGATGGAGAAAGAAGAAAATGAAGGGCCAGCTGGTGCAATCAATCAAATCAACGCAGATCGAGTCTGGGCAGGAGTGGACGGGACGAGAGTCAAAGTTCAAAGACAAAAAAGAAGTGGATTTGCCCCCCTTACCTTGGGAGTGCCAGCCGGGGGCGCGTTGGCGTTGGCGTTGGCGTTGGCGTTGTGCCAGGACGCTCCGGGCGTCGCCGCGTCAGAAATTCGACGTTCCTTTGTTGTATCAGTTGTCGGGTCGTAGAAACCTCGCGATGCAGGTTTGGGATCACGCGGATAATAAATGTCGCGATTCGACGACGGGGGGTAATATGCAACAGGAGGATGCAGCGGCGACACGGGCGGTGGAGGGCCGGCAGCTTGGTGTTGGGGAGGTGGTGCTTGAGATTGGTGATGATGCTGATGAAGTCCAGCAGCCGACGATCCAGGTGATGAAGACGAGTTGATGCCTACAGGAGGTGGTAGTGATGGAGCGACGGGGCCTCCGGGTGCGCCTGTGGACGATGACATGTAGGGATTGGGCAAGGCCGGGCGTGGCGGGGATTGAAGGGAATGGCCGGCACTCGAAGTGCTGGTGTTGTGATGACTGTGATTATGACCGTTGGGAGAAGAGAAGGGAGGCGGGCGGTATTCTGACTTTGGTGAGCGCAGGCTAAAGGTGGAGTGCTGATGCGCATTCGATGAGGCTGTCGCCGCTTCTCCAGGTACAGGTGCAGCTCCAGCTCCAGTTCCAGCTCCTACAGGCACGTCACCGTCGCGCCGGTGGTGATGATGGTGATGGCGGTGGTGATGGTGGTGATGAGGGCGAGAGTCTCGATCATCATCACCTCCATCATCTCCTCTTTGTGGTGGCCGCTGCAGCACCGAGGAGTTATAGCCGTTCTGATCCATGATAATTGATGCTCTAACGCCTGGATAGCAGAACAAAACTAAACACCCGAGAGAGCAGGGAATGTGTTATAGTCGATCGGCCGTGGTATTTCAGGCTTGAGAACCCATGTGCTCGACAAGACAACGATGCGGCGATTGGGAGATAGGATCGATGTGCGAGGGTTGGTGTCTCCGAGACAAAGATGCGCAGACGATCAGACAAGAGTTTCGCGATGCGCACGCGAGGCTCTGAGTAGTATCGATATGTTGCGATGCGATGCGATGCGATTCGCAAGTTGCGACCGGTGATGCAGCGGGCTGCGACAGACGAGTAGAATAGAAACGATAATCGATGGGAATGAATCGCAACAATGACAGGTTTAGGTTGAGCCCCAATCCAAGGCAAATCGAAAGAGGATGCCCTGGCTGGGGGGGGGCAAAGTGTTTTGGTGTGGAGGTGTTGGACGTAGCGTGGCGCTGGGATACGGCGATGCAAGCGGCACTCGAGATGGGGATGGGGAAGGGGATGGGGATGCGAGACAGGGTATTAGTGCTCCGTATTGCTGCAAGAAACAAGGGACAAGGTGAAGAATAAGGGCCAATAAATTGGTTGACAAAGTTTATAAATGCAGCGGGGGAGCGGATAATGAGTAAAAGCAATGAGAATGGTGAGAATTGAAGGCGGAAGAGACTGGAAGGAAGGATCGGGGGAATAACAAAGTGGAGTGGAGTTTGTTCTAGAGCTGGAGGTTAACCAGACTGAGGTGGTGGTGATGAGCGGGAGCTGGGAATTGACAGCCCAGGCTGAGTCCCGACAGACAGCTCAGCCAACTACAGCCAGCAACAGCTGAGGTACCGGTTACCAGGCAAGACACGATAAGGCGAGAGTCGTAGTGAGTTGTTATTGCAGACAGCCACTCTGGTTAATACCTGTTGAATTCTTTATTAATCAAGGTCTTGTGTTGTTATGGGCGAGTGATTGACAATGGCATCGCAGGTGGTGTGGGCCATCCAGCCGAGCAAATGCCTGAGACAACAAAAAGAGACAAGAGTGAATGTGATGGTCTAAACGGGAATCAAATGAGAAGCTGCATGTACGGGGATCTAGGGCCTTGGACGTGCTTAAACATGACCACTGAGATTGGAATTCCTCGCACAACAAGCTCGAGTCAACAGTGAAGCGATCCCAGCCACGAATTTGCAATTGTGTATCACACCCAGCAATTTGAGGTACGATTCCCTAAAGAGGAATTGGTGATGGGCTCAGATGTTGCGGGAGAATACTCGGGGCATATAAGCCACTATTGATTTCAGCGCCTCCTGCATTGACTGACGGGTTACTACGTAAAACGCTCATAGTAATCACGGCGGAAATAGAAAGTGCAAATGCAAATCAAGGCAGGCACGCGAAGGAGCACGCACACGCACACGCACGCACACGATCTCGACTCGATTCGATTCGACCTCCACGTCTCGTCTCGTCTCTTTTTTTTGCACGTCAGGGCCAGGTCAGGTCAGGCCAAGTTCGGCTCTGGCTAGCCTGTCTCTGCCCCTGGGGCCAGTCCCCGTTGGCCCCCGTTCCATGTGGGTCTGACTCAACGCTAATCCCCGTATAGTTAACCCCGTTTTGCTTTCTCCCCGTCAGCCCATTCATCCCCAGTCATTGGTAGCGGGGATGGCTTCCGAAGATCGGGTTGGATGTTGATGTCTGTCAATTTATGTAGGGTAGAGACGAGGCAAAAATCTGTCTTCTTTATTCGCATGTGTTGGTCGGTTGGACCGTCGGTAATGACTTTGGTTCCAATGGATTAATCTTCATCAAAGTGAGCAAGTCAAGTAATTATATTCGAGTCTGCCATTAGATACTGGTCATTCGTTGTCTGCATGCACTGTAAGGCTGGACCTCGATTGTGGTGTTGTTCAGCCTCGACATGTGCAACAAAACGTGTGACGCCAAACACAAGTTTCAGTGTGGGTATGGCGAGCGGTAAATACAGGTCTTCAACCTTTCTGTTACCATTACAGAATAATGAAAACATGTGGCGAACCAATATCAGTCTAAAGAGCCCGAGATCTGGCTAAAACATACCAGGCCTGCTAACTAATACGACGGTCGTTGGCAGCCTCACCTCAGCCTTATCTGGGGTTAAGCACGACACCAACACCTCTTCCACACGTACTACATTAACCTCTTCACATACGCGTCAACAGATGATCGCATCACGTCTCTATATATATTCGCAGCAACTGCAATCATTTAATGGTAATCCCATTTATTCGTGCTATCAAGGCCTAAACAGCCAGACCCAAAGAAAAAGAAAATCTATCGGTGAACATTTCCACATCTTCGTGAACGCTTCCGGGCCTCTCTATTGAGGCCATGCCCATGCGTCCTGTAGCGTCGTTGTGGCCATTTCGTATCCCATCGTAAGGGTATCAAATATCCTGATGGTCTAGCCACCCGCCGCTCATATCCCATGAAAATACCCACATGATGCCAATGGCACTCATCAACTTTTTATGGATCAATAATGTCCTCTATAGTCAATTTTCCTTTCATGCATTCGTGCCAAAAAAAATCAAAATTTCGTAAACTCTTTTTTCCCCTTAGACAGCACCGGCGCTGATCATCTTCTTTCGGAGGTAGTTCTTGTACTCGGAGATGGAGCCGTCCCATGCGCGGATAGTCTGGTTCTCACAAACAAGAATCTGCTTGGCAATCTTGTCGAGCAATCTATATGCTGTTAGTCATGTATCATCATAAAAAATCATCGGGGGTGCTTACCGGAAGTCGTGGGAGACGACAATAACACCTCCACTGAAAGCGTTGATAGCGTCCGCCAAACTGTCGATGGTAGGAATATCCAGACCGTTGGTAGGCTCGTCAAGAAGCAACATGTTGGGGCTCTCGATAGCAAGCAGGGCAAAGACGATACGACTCTTCTGACCCTCAGACAGTGTACCCATCAGGGCAGTCTGGGAGTCACCGCTGAGACCGTACTTGCCGAGCTGCTGGCGCCAGTACTGGTAGTCCTGAGACTTCTCGCTGAACTTGTCACGGCAGAAGTCGAGAGCAGACTTTGTCAAGTCGAGCTGCTCGGCACTGTGCTGAGAGTAGAGGCCAAGCTTCAAGTGAGTGTGTCGTTGAACGACACCGTCAGTGGGCGAGAGCTTGCCGGTCATGAGACGGAGCAGGGTAGACTTGCCCACACCGTTAGGTCCGACGAGAGCAGTTCGGGAGTCCATGTCGAAACCAAGGTCCAGGTTGCGGTATAGATCATCCTCGGGCTTGCCAGAGTAGGAGAAAGTAACGTTGTCGAAAGACAGGACGGGAGGAGGGAGCTTGTCGACATCGGCGAAACGGAAAGTGAAGACACGGTCCTGCTCGACGGGCTGAATGAAACCATCGGCCTCCATCTTGTCGAGAATCTTCTGTCGCGACTTAGCCTGTCGCACCAAATTGGCGTATGTACCGGCACTGGCAATGAACTTCTTGATGTGGACAATCTCATCCTGCTGCTTCTGGTAGGCCTTCATCTGATTGGTCTCGTTCTCAGTTCGGGTCTTGGAGTACGAGTCGTAGTTACCACCATAGTAGACAAGCTGCTTGCCGCGCATATCAATCATGGTAGAGCAGACACCGTTGAGGAAATCCATAGAGTGGGAGACGAGGACAAGGGTTCGCTCCCACTTCTTGAGGTACTCCTCGAGCCACACACAAGCCTCCAAATCCAAATGGGCAGTGGGGTCATCGAGAAGCAGCACAGAGGGCTTGACGAAGAGGGCCTTGGCAAGGGCGACTCGCATACGCCAACCACCGGACATATCCTTGGTCTTCTTGTGGATGGTCTTCTTGTTGAAACCCAGACCAGTCAGGATAAGCGAAGCACGGGTTTGGAAGGTTGAAGGATCAAGCTTGTCCATGTGCTGTGAAATGTTAGCTGTGTACTACATATCAAGTATTGAGGATAACTTACCTCGTAAAGGTCAAGGAGAACAAGACTCTCAGGGCCCTCATCTTCAAGAAGCTTCTCAGCCTGAGCGTCAAGACGCGCCAGCTCGTTCTCAGCCTCTCGGACGACCCACTCAAGGGCACCCAAGTCACTGGGAGGGGCACCCTCGTTAAGAAGGTAGAGGTCGAGATGCTCGGGGATAGGGTATTCGCGAGCGGCGATGGCCTTGAGGAAAGTGGACTTTCCGCAACCGTTCTCACCGAGGAGACCGTATCGTTTACCGTAGGTAAGCTCGAGAGTGGAATCGGTGATAAGAACTCGACCGTGGAAGACCAGAGAGCAACTGGTCATCTTGACGTCCTTGCTGGTCTTGGTAGACGCGAGGACACCGGTGGTGACACGGTCAGAGATACCATGCTTGTCCATCTGCTCAGCGAGACGCTTCACCTCGTCGAGTTTGGCGCCTGAAGTCGCGGGGGCATCTTGGTCGACGATGGGGTTGCCGTGAGCATCGAGCTCAGGCTCTGCGTTCTTGCCCTTCTTGCCGCCCTTGAGCTTGCCCTCGGCAGCCTTCTTAGCGAGACGCTTCTCCTTGGAAGAAGAGGGAGCCATGATGACGATTTGTGTGTAGAAAAAAAAAAGATCGCGGGGTTGAAAGAACGGAGACTGTCGGCGGGGTGGATGGACGACCGTCAAAAAGAAATCAAGTCCAAGCCGGGGGGTATATGAGAGGAGAGGGTTGGAAAATGATCGTTCGATGAAGGAGGAAGAAGAGAGGAGGAGAGAGAGGGAAAAAGGAAAAAAGTTAAGTTGACCGACAAAGAAAAAAACCGGCCCAAGCAAATAACAATGAGTGTGGCGGTTCCAGTTCCCGGTTGAATTCTGTACTGTCCTCTCAAGGCTTCTACGCTGAGGCAAGGCGGGGTGAATTTTTATTTGGTGGGGCAGATTTACAGATTTTTTGGCTGATGCAAGAGTCAGGCACCAACTAAGGCACCAAGACACATGTGTTTATTTGTGATTATGCGATTTACCCATGATATTTTGCATAATCTAGATAGAAAGGTAGTATAGCCTAGACAAGCCAGATCGATTTGTACTATCATACATTTTTTCTCAATTATTCATCCTCTTTGTGTAGCAAATTCCACAGTTCTGTTCAATTAAACCCCGATAAGCCAGGGATCTTTTTCTGACCTGACGTCATCAATCCCTTCGTTGTGATTGGCTGTTGAGTTTCGAGATTTTCACGCTGTCCGCCATCCATCTGCTGGCAACCTTGAAGGGCGGCAAGCCCGTACCTAGTGTTGAAGATTTGAACATGTCTCACATGTATCTTTCTTATCAATTCTATCAACTCGGACTTGTCCGCCTAGTCTTTCAAACTCCATGAGTCAACCTTGCCTCTAAACATTAACTCGATACTTATCCGAGGTGTTGTCACCTGAAGATGATACTGCCGCGCGTTGCGCCCGGGAATAGTCGCTGACTCAATCCTTGCACCGAGTTGTTATCCTGTATCATGCATTCATACCCTTTCCAGCCTAAGTCACTACTTATCATGATGAGTCGACAGGCTGACACTCTTCTCGTCTGATAAAGTCACTTGTTCTTGATATTACTGTGGGGTTGATATTATGATACTCATAACCATGCACGAAGTATCTGTAGGTAGATATGCAAATATATTGTAGTTTCACAATTTTTGCTGGGCTTTCCAACTGCATACTTATGCTTCACGCTTTGAATAACGGCTATGCATAGGAGGCTGCTTTCGGTCATTTCATCAAATTACTTGGATCACCAGTATTGTTATTTCATAAACTCATTCCATCATTGATACTAAACTTGCTATCGTACAGGTGTAACCATATTATCAGACAATTTATGAGGAAGTCTCGCTGTTGAGACCGTCAAAAGCGGTCTTGCCGCTAAGCTCGCTCTGCTTAGGACCAGCATCCCGGCCAACGGCAGACTGGTTCTGCTGGAACTGAAGCTCAGCCAGCCGGCTGGGATCATCCTCGCTACCAGGCTCAGAGGCCAAGGCTTTCTTGAGACCATCCTCTGTGTTCGAGTAGTCGATACCCTCCTTCAGGTTCTTGCCATGAGGGCCAGAGGCCTTGACATATTGGTTGTTAGCATAGCTAGGAGCGGTGTCAGCAGACTCGGGAGCGACGCTGGCGCCGGAGCCGGAGCCGGAGCTGGGGGCGGAAGAAGTGTTTGTGGTGCGGCCAGAACTGGTGTTCTCGGATCCGGATGAGGATTGGTTCTCGCTACGAGTGTCTCTGTTGGAGTTGTTCTCGCTGCGGATGCCTTTGTTGGAGGCGAACTCACCGCCCTCCTCGACAGACTCGGCAGCAAGAGACTCGGAAGCAACCTTGCCAGCACCCTCTTCCTTTATGGGAGCGTCTTGGCCGAGATCGACCTGAAATATGAGACTCCATCACAGAATTGGGGAGGGAACGCGAAAGCTTACCTTCTGGCCTTTACCGTGATGTGTGGGTGACATGGTGTATGTTGTGTTGGCTATGTATCAAGAGGATGGGTTTGATATTAGTAATGGTTATTATTGAGTTGTAGAGGATTTTTGAATGCTGATTCCATTTTAGAAGTTCTCGAGCTCTATGATATATCCAATCTCATGACTCCATGACATCATGGTGGTTTTCCTTCACTAACGCTTTAACGTTCAGCGTGACGCCAAATTACATCATGATAGGTACTAACGACGAGGAATTTGCTATGTAATCAAGTAAATGAATAGAACCAAGCGCCTATGGGTTTCAACAAAGGGTTAGAAAGTTCTATGGTGAACGTAACTTCATGGACATCGAGACCAGAGCTATGGATGCCCAAGCGCACCTTGAGGATTGGCGTGTCACGGTGTAAGACAGGTGATACACAGGTATTCTACATTACGTACCGAACAATAGTAACAATGAATGCTTCGGCAGAAGAACTAGGAGCTTTGAAGTTTTGTATGCTCTTCTCAGCCTTGTCGGTACTTCGCTCACATTGACAGAAACACAACATGTAGTGTTCGTTCGCTTCAAAAGGCATCTTATCAGGTGATCATCAACAACACCAAGCGGCAGTCACAGGACCAGGATTCATACATGTCTCGGGAGACATGTACAGAGCCATCGGAGCTTTGGCGCCTCCTTCCCTTGTTCCCCGGTACGTGTAAGGCCGTCTGTTAGTCACTGATCCATGTGTGCAGTGATAGACGTGGAGAAAGCTCTTGGCATGATATTCTCCATCCTTCAGCTTGTTCTAGCCCTCAGAGCTTATATAAATATGAGTATGGCGGGTTTGTCTTTGTATACGTGCATAAGATATACTTGAGTAGAAGATCGGTTATAGCTTCACTGAGTATCATAGGCTGAACCAGTCAATGCAATATTTGGGAACATAACTTGAGACGTGACCCACAGTCGTTCATGTGTACTTACATCGGCTTGTGATGCCTCGCTTTTGGCTGGTGGAATACGATGCTACGCCCCACATGAAACCATCTCGTTGGAGTATCATGGACTTCAAAGTTAACATATTGCCATAAACGTGTTTTAAGTCTGACAGCCACTTCATCTTACGTACGGCTCGAGAAGCTGGTATGAGACTCTCCCAATTTCTCTAGGTTGCAAGGCAACCGAGTCCACGCAGAGTCTGTCTCGGGTTCATGAACATCAAACGGCCAAAATAGCAAGTAGCTTACTTATTGTCAACGAAGAAATACAATAGAAAAACAGACTTATCTCTGTACTGAGCTAACTTAACATAAGCTGAGGTATGATAGTACCTCGTTGTGAGTAGCATACACAATGGCAACGGAACTCAGGCAGTATCAAAGGTTAGGAACAAGCAGTTACTATTTAATACAATGTCGACTACTCGTTTATGTCCTGCCAGCCTTAATTCCAAATTATATCAATGCTTTGTTTGTGTGATGTTGAGACGGTGCAACATGCATGCAGCGATAATTGACTGGTTGCGGGCTCAATCAAGCGAATCATGCCTTGTGGCTCTATCACATTATTGACTACACATTACAATAAAGCCTTTGAACTGAGTATAATGCTGTTTATGGCGCCTTTGGCAGGTGAGATGGCTTGTAAAGTTCGCAAAACTCTGGTATTGATGTAAGTGAAGCTGTTTTCCTCCACATGCCATTAAATTCGAGGAGAATAAGATAATCACGAATCGAATCGTTTCGTATCAAAGCTATTTGCCCTGGAAGGAGTCATGTAGTTCAGCGAATAAAAACCACAATATATTCACTCCTGGATGGACTGTGTGTACTAACGCAGATAGATGTACAGATGTGTTGGGTTCCATAACATTTCTGTTGCTGTCCAATCCCTTCCCTCTTTTCCAAAGACCAAACGCAACCGATAAAATGTTGAAAACCCAAAGGCACAGTCAGTCGCTTCGAACGGATTATTAGGAACAACCGAATCTGTCCTTTGATCGTATTTTTTTCGCTGCATCATGGAGTTCTGAGCAAATTGTGCTCATTCCATGAAGTACATGGCTCGTCAGACTTCTTGGCCCTCCACCCTACACGGCCCGCAGTAAGGCAAGATAATTGCCCGCATAAACAAGCAAAACAGACAACCTTAAGAGTAATATTCAACGGAAAACAAGAATATCTTCACAAGGCTCTCTTGCCAAGCCATCGGCCAAGGCTGAGCTTCGCACATGTGACGCAAGAATGAAGGAGGTTTGGTCCTAATTCGCAGTTTTGCCACCCTAGAGCCGCTGAAGAAGGCGATCTGAGTCGCATGATCGGCCAGTTGTGGAACTGATTGAGAAGCACCAGACATTTCAACGCATCTTAGAGGTCAAGCATGGACAACCCGTAGAGATCAATACGGCAAGTGATAGAAGAGCTTGCACAGTAATTGACCAGGTGAAGTGCTATTAGAGTCATCGGTCTGGTATGCGCCTCAAGGCTGACACACATCTTTTCAAACTCTAAGCCAGGAGTTTATTTAAACGCAGTGTAGTCTCTTTGTGCACCATGAAATCCAAGCTTGTCTGAGAAACACAGTCGCAAAGTCACCATATCAAAACAATCCATTGAAACAAAACCCACTCATAATCAAATACAAGTCACATCCTACACAATGGCACATGGGGAACTCGTCTACCGCGATGGCCACTACCACCGTACTTCGGCAGACCGGCCGGCAACACGGCATACCCAAAATCGACCTCAGCATGGATTATTGCAAAAAACTCACGATGCCTGGGGACGAGTTCTTTATGGCGTCGGTAGCGTCTATTACAAAATTCGAGGAAGATGAAGGACGGATACGATGACGACGCAAATACGAGACAGGAATGGAATCGATGATCTAAAACAAAGGCTGCTACTCTGCCAGCTATGAAGAGGGCTGTTCTCCATTGTTTATGTTCCTATCAACGGGATCAAGCTTCGAGATGTCGTCTTCTGAACCACTCTATATGATGATGATAGTCAGGTCCCAGCGCTGATCAATGGGAAACAACAAAGAAGCCAAAAATATCACAGTCAAGCTCATGCCAGAGATGCAAGCCGGGTCAGGGATAAATACTGCAGGCTCCATAGATTTGCAAAGGCGTCTATGCTCTGCTTTGTGTCGGTTTCAGAGTACGATGATACGGAACCAACCAGCAAACAGCAGTGAGAGGTACAGTGTCTGCGCTAGGAATGACACGCGCCACAGAAAGGGATCTGATGAACGTTTTGAGACAGAAATTACCAAACCGGGCCGAGGTGGAAGACTGATCCTTGGAAGTTGAAGAGAGCCAATGCGACTGGGATATATGCACACACGTAAGCTCTTTGCTGTTAGTGTTCTGGGGATGCGTTATTTGATGCCATCGATACGACTACTCGAAATGAGTTTGCGAGCTATTCAATCGGGCCAAGAAGACAAGACATAGGCACTTAATATCATTATATTGCAATTCCGTATTCACCATGCCAAGTGAGTGAGTTGTCTGAGCGAGATCCACCGCAAGCGGTTCGAGACAATTTCCCAAGAGTCATTCGAGACGTCCAAGACGTCGCATACATCTAGAAGGCGAAATAGTTCCAATTATCGTGACCAAAACCGAGGTGCGACCCCTGATGTTTTGGCTTGGACGGATGCCCAGTGGAGATTGTCCCCTATTTTGTACAGTGCAATTTCGAGTAACACTAACGAGCAATGCGATAGACAAGGCCAAGCTTTTGCTAGAGCGAGATAGAGCTACGGTGTGCATTGACTCCAAGCACTATACCACCGTCAACAAGATGAGATCCCTCGTCAAGCATCCCTGATTGGTTTAGCAAGGCACCGGCAAAATACCTAAACAAGCTTCAATCTCTTAGCTGCGCCTCACAATAGACAGGGGCCTTTGTCTCGTGAATGGCTCCTTTTTTAACCCCGGAAGGATCTGCTGCAGTTGACGACCGACAGGTACACCGTAGCAGACACAGTGCCGCTCGTCCACTACAACACAGCCGCCGCCAACCCTTGCCACGACAATTAGCGGCTTGGATCACTGAAGCTCAGGGGGCCACGGGGGCCCCCATGCTACCCAGGGATAGTCCCGACCACCCATGCATTCCATTTTACTTTTCAAACCGCCCCATCCCTTAACTTCTGTCTCTCTTCCTTCTTCCTTCCTCAAACCTTCGCTAACCTTTAATTTTTCAAACTCGTTTTTTGTCGGTTCTCGTTATTTTGAGTCCGATTTCTTTAACTATTCCCGTCACTCCTTTACAGACGCTCTTACAACGACCGATTGACCTTTGATCCGACCGAACCGTCGCGAACCGAAGGCTCAAAACAACAACTTCACGCGTTGATCAATTTCATCGCCTATTCTCGACACTCATTAATCTCTTTGTTCTTTTTACTTGCCGTTTGATACACAACACAAAAATGAAGTTTTCCGCTACTCTTGTCGCTGCGGCGGCTACCGCTGCCAGCGCCAAGCTTGAGCCCATCACCATGAAGGTACGTGGGCGCAGTCCGACAAAAAGACGAAGGTACTAATCTATACCAGGGTTCTAAGCTCTTCTACACCAACGGAACCCAGTTCTTCATGAAGGGTGTTGCCTACCAGCAGGATACCGCCGCCGCCGGTCAGACCAACGACAAGGCGACTAAGTACATTGATCCTCTTGCCGACGAGGAAGGTTGCAAGCGTGATATTCCTCTCCTCAAGGAGCTCGGTACCAACATCATCCGAACCTACGCCATTAACCCCAAGGCCGACCACAAGGCTTGCATGAAGTTGCTCGACGATGCCGGTATCTACGTTGTCTCCGATCTTTCTGAGCCCAGCGTCTCTATCAACCGAGACGACCCCAAGTGGGATATTGAGCTGTACGAGCGCTACATTGGCGTTGTCGATGAGCTTGCTCAGTACGACAACGTTGTCGGTTTCTTTGCCGGTAACGAGGTCTCCAACAACGTCAGCAACACTCAGGCTTCCGCCTTTGTCAAGGCCGCCGTCCGTGACACCAAGGCCCACATCAAGAGCAAGTACGACCGCTGGTTGGGTGTTGGTTACGCCTCCAACGATGACGTCGATATTCGTGAAGATATTGCCGACTACTTCAACTGTGGCAAGGATGAGGAGCGCATCGACTACTGGGGTTACAACATCTACTCTTGGTGTGGTGAGAGCAACATGAAGGACTCTGGTTACTCTGACCAGGCCAAGTTCTTCAAGGACTACTCTGTCCCTGTCTTCTTCGCTGAGTACGGTTGCAACGAGCCCGGCGGTGCTGCCGAGCGTATCTTCGACGAGACCACTGCTCTCTACGAGGAGAAGGAGATGGTTGATGTTTTCAGCGGTGGTATCGTCTACATGTACTACCAGGAGGCCAACGACTACGGTCTGGTCAAGGTTAGCAAGAGCGGTGCTGCTGTCAAGCAGAAGGACTTTGCCCAGCTCAAGAAGAAGGCGAACGCTGCCCACGCCACTGGTGTTGACGAGAGCGACTACAAGCCTTCTGCCAAGGCTGCCACCTGCCCCAAGCAGTCTGAGTCCTGGAAGGTTAACGCCCAGCTCCCTCCTACTCCCGACTCTAACCTCTGTGACTGCATGAAGAAGAGCCGAAGCTGTGTCCCCGCTGATGACCTCAAGGCCAAGGACTTCAACACCATCTTCGGTTACATCTGCGGTGAGAACGAGAAGATCTGCACTGCCATCAACGGTAACGCTACTACCGGTGTCTACGGTGCTTACAGCATGTGTGACAACGAGGCCAAGCTCGCCTACATTCTCGATGCCTACTACAAGGACCAGAAGAAGGCCGCCGACGCCTGTGACTTCAAGGGCAAGGCCACCACCCAGAAGGCCGAGAATGAGGACTCTTGCCAGTCTGCTCTCGCGTCTGCCAGCAAGCTCAACGACGAGGTTGCCACTGCCACCGCTGCCGTTGGAGCTTCTAACACCGATAGCTCCAGCAGCGAGGAGGACGACGAGAGCTTCGGTCTCCAGGCTGCCTCCATTGCCCGTGTCTTCTCCCTCGGCGACTACGCTGTCGGTGCTTACATGGCCGTTGCTGGTGCCGTCGGTGCCGGCATGGTCCTTCTGTAAGCAGGAGGTTCTTGCACAGACCCTTTGGTATGATTGAAATTTCTTGCGGTGGCTTTTTAGAAACCTGTGTTTCACCTTTGTGTGTTTTTCATTTTTGTGTATCTAGCATCGTAGGTGTTGCGTGGCTTGAGAATAGAACGAGATAGATGCTTAATGCCATCTTTACACATTGCGAGTTCATCATGGTGTAATAATTGAATGCTTGGGATGATAACTGCGTGATGTAATCTATCACCTGAGAACATCTGTAGTTTTGTTCGTGAACGTATGGAACGATGGTCAAATATCAGGGCCTCATCTCGGAACAGTAGGTGTGGGGCGAACCTCCCGATCGGGTATAGCCCAAAATGTCTTAGTATCTGTCGTCCTTCGGGACAAACGGTCTAGTGAGTAAAAACCACCCAGCTTGCAAAAGGCTCGTGGTTCGAACCTCGCTGACTTATTTTCAGTTCAACCCATACAGAGAAAATTAGCATCGCCCCCTGCACTAAGGATGGCTGATGTTGAAAGAGAAGCTACCGTTTTTTTCCCTTGTAGTTTCTTTCTTTTTTTTGCCAACAAATTCTTCTTATAATCATCTTAGTCCCATGTCGATATCCTTAACCAACGTGCTGGTTGGATGTGCCAATGTTAAGTTTTATTCAGCTAGGTACTCAAGCCTCTGTGGCTATCCGTACAGCGTTATGTAAAGAACAATCAGTTGCCGAATAAGAAAATGCGGGCATGCTTGGGTAACAGCTTCAGAAAGATATACCAGACGAACTGACCCGAGATAGTGATGACACTGCCAGTATCAGTGCCCATCACAGTCACTGCCACAGGACATGGAAGACCAACATCTTGCGCTACACCAACCTGTGCGTTACAGTGGCTTTGACATCCCCCAAGCTATCTCTTCAGCTCGCTTGGCCGCGCTAAAAGCATGCTTAAACTCATACGTGCGAAAAAAGGCAACATCACAAGTCAGCCCTTACTGAGCTATGAAGTGATGCATGGCCCGGTCCGGACGGAGACGGAGCTGACTTTGACAAAGGACCTTTCCCGGACTCTATCGTGAGTGAGTCCACAATATGTGGCGCGGCTGAGCCACCCAGCTGAAGAACTACGGTAGACGAACAAGGGAAGCCTCACAGCGGACTTTTAAAAATAGACTATGGGAGAAAGCTATCAGGCAGATTGGCGGAGACCGAGACTAAAACAACAACTAACGTCTATTCTGACTGGCTCGCAAACCGCGAGGTTGAAACGGGATATTAGCGCTTCGAAGAGAGCCAAGAGAAGCTGCATTACCGAAGGATCCGCATTGAAATGCTCTGCTCCTATTTGACAACATGTCATCCTAGGATTAAACGAAAAGTTGTCAGATCAAAAGAAGAAACAATACCTGGGACGAGACGACCGCACAGCCCATTGAACTATTGGTGTAAGCAACGCCCTCGGCGCTAGCTACTGTAGTTCCACCCAGGCGCAGCCTCGAGATGCAACTCCAAGACGCCTGGGTATGTTGGTCGTGATGGATTGGTTATATATGAGGGCTAGCAGGCCTGGTTCCTAAGGGCCCTATCACTCTCTATCTGTAGCTTCATCATGATTCCTTCCATTCTGTTGACTCTTGCTGGGGTTAGCTTTGCTGCCCTTGAGCCTCGGCAGGTTATACACGAGGCGAGAGAACAGCCTTCGTTCATATCGTCGCGCGATCTCGTCCATGCTAAGACGGAGCCTTGCAAATTTTTGAGCCAGACTTACGAGGAGTCAAATTCCGAGCCTGGGGCTTCCGTTATCCTAGCTGTCCCCCCTTCCATCGCCATCGCTTGTCTAAAGTCAGTTCCTCTAGATAAGGAACGAGATCTGGAGTTGCTCGATTACTTGGAGCCTTTGGTTGGGTTCCAGAGTACTCTTGAAATCCTTGCTGATCCACCGAAAGAGTATCTGTTTCCCGGCGTGGATGTCCTAGGTGGCTTCGACACCGTCCGGAGTAGGCTGGAGAGAAACAAGTACAAGACACAATATGAGGTCATGACAGACCTGCGAAGCATCGTAAGAACTCTCACATTCTTTCCATGAAGCCTGCTAACCAGATAGTTCGCTGCTGCGTACGATGGTCACTTTGACTACCCCCCAGCCCTCCTCAACGCCTTCATTTACATCCGCCGAGATCTCGAGTTCGAGTCTGTGTCAGTCGACGGTATTCGTCTACCGTACATCTTCCACGCCATTGATACCCGCCGCGGTAACCAAGGGTTGCTCAGTTATAGACCTTCGGCAGTCAAGAGCATCGACGGCACCCCCATTATCGAGTGGCTCGAGAACGACGCTGCTCTCTCGGTAGCCGGCGCACAAGATCCTGATGCTCAGTACAATAGTCTCTTTGCGTCGCTTCCTCGTGGTGCTGTTGGTCAGGCAGGCAACACACTCTTTTCTCAGTTCGAGATCCCAGATACGTATACCATTGAGTTCCACAATGGCAGTACATGGGAGGTTGCCAACGAGATTCTCGTTCCGCCTACCGTTGACTTGTCTGGTATTGAGTCTGGAGAGGATTTTCATCAGTACATCGAAATCGCTCCTGCCAACACGACCTCCAAAAAGTCTTCTGACCACGAACGTCGGTCTATGAGAGAGACTCAGTCCAAGCCTATTGCCGGATATCCCAGACCTGTCGTCAAGCACTCGGACAATTCAGTCGCCGGATACTTTCTACCTGGCAAGGACTATGAAGACACTGCCGTTTTATCCATACTGAGCTTCCTCCCTGTTGGAATCGATCTTACCAACCTGGGCACTGACTTTGATATGTCCAAGTTCATTCTTGAAGGACAAGCTGTTGTGCTTAAGCTTATCAAACAAGCCAAAGCGGCTGGTCGAGATAAGCTGATCATCGACATGTCTGCTAACGGTGGCGGCTCGGTCATTCTGGCCCACTCCATCTATCGTCTGTTGTTTCCCGATGGAAAATTTACCAGTTGGGATCGCTATCGTGCGAATGCTGTACTCGAGGCAACTGCCGAAGCCGATTATGACAATCTCGTCCAGGCCCTGATCACAAGATCCCAACACTACCCTATCAGCCCTAAGAACATGTCCATCGAGACTGGCAAAGAGTTCTATGGCCCCTACACTGTCAAAGGCCAGAACGTGACTGCAGCCTTTCAGACTGACAAGACCATTCCTTGGGACCCCAGCATTCCGGCTTATTTCAACGGCTTCGACCCTGAGATGGAGCCTCTGGTGGAAGAAGCTCCCTGGAAGCCTGAAAACATCATCATCGTCACCGACGGTATTTGCGCTTCAGCATGTGGTCTCCTGACAGGTCTTCTCACTCGGAACCACGGTATCCGCACGCTTGCTCTGGGAGGTCGTCCTCTGAACCAGGCCATGCAAGCTATGGGTGGTGTAAAAGGCACACTGCTCAACTTCAACTCCGAGATCGTTACAGCAATTGCAGAAGTCCGCAGCAGCGCAGGATCAGACAAGAAAAAGCTCTCGATCCTCAGTGACGCATCTGTATCCTTCCCCAGCATGCAGGACCCCCCTCTTTTGCCTCTTACTACCAGCGGTGTTGGCAGGGTCAATGCCCTAAATGGATACACTGAAGATGATCTCGAGGGGTATCCGGTGCACTTTCGGTACGAAGCAGCTAACTGTCGTCTGTTTTACACACAGCTCATGTTGGCATCTCCGATTGAGGCATGGAGACGTGCGCGAGGCGTGGCGTGGAATGGTGAGTCTTGTGTGCAGGGCTCAACAACGAATCAGAATGGGAAGATTGGTGACAAGACTGTCAAGTATGATTCTAGTGTTCGAAGTCGCGCGATTGGTATCACGGGACCTGGTTCATTGAAGAAGTGATGGGATGAAATGTAATGATTTATGTATTATGAGCATGGCGTTGGCATAGAAGAAGGCGATTGATAGTTTTGGGTCGTGATGGAGTTGGTTATACCATGATAGACGTTTACAATAATGTTTACTGCAAATTCAATTCTCTAAAAAAGTATTCGTTCTTGAAGAATATTTATAAGTCCAAGGCTAAATTGAGCTTAAGTGTTTGTCGCTGATGGTTTAAACGATCCCGATCGCTCATGCGTACCATGACGTCAGCTATCTAAAAGCAGGCACGCGACGACCACAAGCGTTTGTTCTACGTCTTTTCTCCTCCTCCTCCTCTTCTCTTCTTCTTTGTATTCCATCTTGCCTATAATATTTTTAACCTGTCTTTTGACATTCTTTTGGCTGGCGCGATATCCTTATCGTTCGAGTCGTCATGCCTCTCCTTCCGCGAATAAACCCGGCTGTGGCCGCATCTGAATCCAAGAAGGACAAGCTCAAGGCCTTCATGCGAGAATGGTTTCTGGTGAACTGGAAGGATCTTTCTTGCATGGCGTTTGTTGGCGCTATTGCCTTTGGTGTATGTCTCTCCCATCTACTCAGTTTCCGTCGCTAACATGTTCCAGATCTACCACTCTCCAGTCATAATCACGCGAACGTTCCCCATTACTTTCGATGCGACTTCCGGAGATATTGTCTACCCGCAATGGGCGTACCCTGATCGCGGCTGGATTCTCCCTTCGTGGCTCGCGGGTCTTTTTTCCATTGCTATACCGATCATCATCTACATCGTCGCACAGATCAGGATCAAATCCGCTTGGGATGCGAGCAACGCTATTATTGGAACGAACTGGTCTGTTATCTTGGCGTCGCTCTTCCAGGTTACCCTCAAGCAACTCGTCGGTGGTTTCAGACCCTATTTCCTGGATGTTTGTATGCCGGATATTTCGCTCGCCAAATCGCACAACAAGACTGGCCTGAATGGAGTTGGTTTCTACCAGATCATGTATACCACCGAGATCTGCACCCAGCCTGATCCCTCGAGGATTCAGAACGCCATTACTTCTTTCCCGAGCGGACATACGACCGCCGCCTTTGCTGGATTCGGTTTCCTTTTCCTGTGGCTCAATGCCAAGCTGAAGGTCTGGGCTGACCACAAGCCTGCGTTCTGGAAACTGTTCCTCACATTCCTCCCTCTCCTGGCGGCAGTTCTAATCGCCGGCTCGCTTACTATCGATGCCGCACACAACTGGTACGATATCCTGGGTGGCGGTTTCATTGGCACGATCATGGCATTCGCATCCTACCGCTCCACCTACGCAGCTGTCTGGGACTGGCGCTTCAACCACCTTCCGCTTCAAGAGACGGAGGCTTTTCGCTATGGATTTGACGGAGACCTGGATTACGGAGCTCAGACATTGTCGCTGGCTGCTGGCTGGGGAGGCAAGAAGGTTAGGTTGCCTGAAAGCTCGAGCGCGCCTGTCATCAGCACCGAGTCTACGCTTCGCAGTGGCGCTGAGGAGATAGAGAACCTGGATGCGAACACTAGAAGGAAGCGAAGGGGACCTGTGGGCGATGAGGCTGTGTAGTCGTGGAATTGAGGCAGGATAGGATAACTGTATTCGTTGCGTGTGTAGTTCGAGAGTCTTGTGGCTAAACCTATCAGGGTGTCAAGCTTCAAACACTTGATGGTATGCATGTGCAAATATTAATACCTAATTGGCTATTTCAAACAAACTATATGTGCTATCGACCAAATATCCAAACATCACCAAGCTTAACAATAACTCCATTCCTCATAAACTGAACGACAATCTAAAGGCTTAGTATCCCGATGCGGCAAGCCTGGCCTTCTCATCCAGAATCTTCTCGTCTTTATCCTTTCGATCCTCGGTATTCACAACCTCATACTCAGCAAGCTCTTCCTTGGTATCGTGAGTTGCACCTTCTGGCATTGGCTGTTGGCGACTTTCTTGGACCAGACGTTCATCAGTATAACCTCCCTGCTTCTCCGAGCCTTGGATCTTATGCTCATCGGAATAGCTCTCCTTTTCGAATAGAGTTGAGTCGTCGACTGGAGGAGCTTCACCAACTGCCTGCACAGTCATTCGGTTGTAGTCGGTTCGACCCTCAAGAGCTTGGAGCACTTCGAATAGGGGCTTAGCACCCAAGGGCCAAGCGACATCACCGTGCAAGATCTTCTCCGCCGTGATACCCCTCTCATTATAGAATGTGGCGTTGGCATCTCCCCGGGTTACGACAATGGTACCGTCAATCTGGATGCCAATCCATAGACCGCGACTCTTCATGTAACTCCACACAGGTTGAACAGTCTTACTCAGAGCGGTATCGACACTGGCTCCCGTTCCGACCGGTCCGATGGCAACGGAACCCCCTGCACCGAGTGAGAGACGAGGCTTTGTAAAAGCGGTGACTTGTTCAGGAGTGTTGAGAACGCAGACGCAGTCGTATAGATCGAGACCAAAGACAAAACCAGCACCGAGAGTGCTTACTACAAATGAAGAGGGAGGAGACCATGTTCCATCTGGACGGCGTGCGAGGACTATACCGGAGCCACCAGAGAGCGAGCCGTGGCATCCTCCGGCACGCAGCACATTGAAGATGGCGAGACCGGCAGCACGTTGAAGGACGGGAGGGGGGATTTTGACAAGTGATTTGCGAGTGAGACCCGTTGGGTGAAGAGGGCCCTTGGCACTAGGCGATGTGGACGAGCTAAGACCTGGGAAGTGTAAGTCTATATACTCAAAAGCGAGGTGGATGGTATACTTACTGGTAAAAGAGTGAAGAATTCGAGCAGCCTTGCTACACTCCTTGTCCATAGTGGAAGGCCACCATCCCTCAGCTCCAACAAAGTGAGCAGCTTTGTTCAACGGCGAGCCAGCTTTGGAGCTCATCTTATGAAACCGTTGGCCCACTGTCGGCTTGCTGGAAGTAAAAGCATCGCGATCTTGCTGCTCAGTTTGGTAGTACTCGGTGTTTTCGGTCTGGATGGTGTACGGAGGTAGTTGGCCAGCTTGCTTGAGAGGGTCGATGACCTCGACGGATTTGTTGGAGGTGAAATAGAGAGTCATTGTAAGTGTTGAATGGTATATTCAAGTGAATTAGTCGTATAAAAACTGAAGATGCTTATAAGAAAGTTGAGTGTGATGTTCTGACACGATTCCTTCAACAGGCAACATCTTCATCCTTATATGTCCTCCACCCAAGCATTTTCACTTACACGCTTAACTCGCATTCTCTTAGGTTACGCAATCTATCCAACCCAAAACAACAACTATTACCGCCTCCTTGTGAAGTGAACGCGGCCGCCTGGAGGAGGTGGATGTGTAGTGCGTGGACGTGGGGCGCAGCAATCGCCCAACGAAGGGCGAAGAGCGAGCAGTAAGCACGCGGATGATTGACCGAGTGGTACAAACTACAACAAGCAGATAACAACGATTCGATATGTCCACTTGCTGTAAACTGAGATATTGCAATTGTGCAAATGTGTGATGCTCTTTAGGAGCTATGATACTTAAGCCAATTTTCTGGCAGGGGCATTGATCATGCAATCCCGATTCAGACAAAAAGATACAGTGGCGGTGGAGAGGCTCGAACTCTCGACCTTTGGATCACTCTGATCTTAGACCAAATCATAGGCAAACTATGAGACCAACGCTCTAGCCAACTGAGCTACACCACCGTATATGAGATGTGATTGATGGACAGGGTCCGTACAATATTCCCCATATTCAATCAGACAGACTGCCCTGTAACTTTCCCTTGAGCTTTCATCAACATCATCCAAGTAAATTATAAAATCCCCTTGTGTGAGTAAGCTACTTCACTGCTATCAAAAGTAGTTATTTCCAGCGATACAAAAAGAGATTGGCATTTCTTCGTGCTGTCAAATCATGTTGTTTCTCTGATTCGTGAACCAATGCCACCTAGTTGGTATATCTCATACGTTTCCCACCCTCGTAACCTGTGGTTCGAATCAAAAAGTAATGCAAAAAAACATACAACACCGGGGATTCGCTGGTCGTCACCGACCCAACTACTAATCCGGCGCTTCGAAACTTGACTAAGGGAGAGCGGACGGGATCCCGTATTCTCTTCGAGCTTTGGTCGTATGTGCTTTATGAGTGTCATAATTTGGCCTATGTAGACACAACAATCCAAAATCGAAGCCGTACATAAATGAGACCGCAGGTCGAGATCACGGCTATATTGTTAGTTATATGACCCCAACAAAGCTTCCACAGCTGGCTACCTTTCGTGGCATATAGTAGGCAGGTGTTATGTGTGTATTGAACACAAAACGACGAGACAAATAACAGGCAAGAACGGTATACAAGAGTTCACTCGAACTGGTCGCACTCAGAACATATTCGAGAGCTCACTTGAGCTGCTCCTACTGAAACTACCAGTCGATTTCGGGGGCTCAGCTTGTCCAAGCCCTGAATGGGTTTGGATATCATCATCGCTCTGTTGTTCTCCGACTTCCATGTTTCCCCCAGATGCCCACATAAATCCATCGTTCCCCCGTAGAGAAAGATGTGTTGGTGACCGCCCCAAGAGTTACGACTAATGATAGCGGCCATTTGAGGATGATATGGCAGATGGGAAAGTGGGCGGGTTATATACTCCAGTTGTGCACGGCTCTGCCTCAGGCGTTATCTGCTTCATAACAAGGTTTCCTCTGCAAATATTCCATAACATAAGTACTTCCAGTAAGCAGATTGATTTTTTGGTCTAATATCTAGATTCATGGAACTTAATCTCCTCATCTTGTCGTCTCATATGCCTTCACACCTCGACACGACCATCAAAGCCATGGGGCGCCGCAGCTACACCACCACTCTCATGATATATTCGGGGAAGATCCACCACCGCAGGAACACCGTACTCCTCTAACCTCCCTTTCTATCATGCGAAACGGGTAGAACCCTATATAAGTCAAAATAGCAAACGTGCTATGCATAGGTACTCATTGATGAGCTTAACTGAGGCTTTAGTCGCTGCTAACATCAGTAGTCTTTTCCACTATTCTAAGGAGACTGAACAGAGCAACACTCGGAGTGTCTGGTGACAGCCTCACTTTTTGCTGATTTGAAAGAAGTTTGCTGTGCTAGGATGAGTTGTGCTGGAGCGGGTGTAGTGTATGCATAATGGGAGGTATCTGAGTCGTAATGTAATATAATCCGCACATCAAAGCACTCCGAGCACCTTATGTGAATATTGTCAAAATTTACATCGCTCTTATACTAAATTTAGACTAAGTCTTTCAGTCAGCCTCGTTTGGTGTGCTTAACCAATGTCAGGTGAGACAACGTCAACTTTAAACGAGTACTTGGCGAATGAAAAAGAGATAACGACCCGCGGGTATAAAGAACGAGACGTGATACGCGGTTAGTTTCCAGCCTTAAATGACTACCTAGCCCTATAGAAAGGACCGCACGGGCAATACGAATAAACTACGAAATTATGTGTTTCAGATATGCTCTGCCTGGATGTGGCCAACAAATGACAGTCGGTAACTCTAGTATCAATTTAATGTACGGATACGGAGTAAATTACGCGTATTATGTGCTGTTGAAAAGTTGAGTGCCTGCAGAAATGACGGCAGACCCTGGACCCATGATCAAGTTACGTCATCCATGAGAGGCAGAAGCAGAAAGTAGAGGGTCAAATTAGGGGTTCAGGGCAGCTCCAGCTGTCATCAGCCCAACAGCCAAGCCAAACTCTCCGCCGCATCCGCCGTATCTTACAGTGTGTCCGTATTTGTACTATAAGTGCAGATATCTTCAACGTAAAACAGGAATTGCCAACGCTTGGCTTTGCAGCTAAATCGCTCCTTACATTCTTTACCCCAGCATTGTATCCACTCCTTTTCCCTCTTATTTTCCCCTCATTCGCAATTATCATATCGCCTCTTCCCACCAGCGTTGCTTCGCTGACGACACTTCGAAACCAAGGTTATTTTAGTCTGTTGGGGGCATTTGCTGTCTTGTCTCACATTTCCCGACTAAAACAAAACTTGACTCGGATCTATTTTTTTCTCCTTCCGACCTCGATTGTTTCTTCTTTCTCTCTAGCGGACGCCGGATTCCACCTTATCTCCCCCCCCCCCCCAAGACGTGGTCGAATGTACATTCAATATTGATCACGACACATATACAAAACAACCGCGATATGAGCTCTTCGATAGATGCTCTTCCCAACGGGAACGGCCATGCTGACGAGCATGACCATGTCCTCCGTCCTCGACCGCGCAAACCGAAGCATTCACAGGTGGCCGAAGTTCTGCGCATGTCAACGGCGGAGGACAGCGAGGGACATCTCATGCCGGATAATGTCAGCACAGGGACAGCCAGTGGATTGACTAGGTATGAACCAAAACTCGAGGAACCTGCTCCAGCTAATCATGACAGTGGCCGTTCTACGCCCGTCCCTGAAAATGCGCCGCCGTCAGTCAAGGTTCTCTCTACCGCTCGAAAACAAGCTCGCGCAGAGCAACGCCGCCGAATATTTCCTACGATTGAGTTCGCCTCGCGCGTCAGCCACTTCGACCCCGAAAGCGACTACCGAGACTTCCACGGCTTCTTCAACCTTTTCTGGATTGGTCTTGCTATTATGGGCATAACGTCCATGCTACGCAACTTGAAGGATACAGGGTTTCCTCTGAGAGTGCAGATATGGGGTCTTTTTACAGTCAAACTTTGGCATCTTGCCATTGCGGACTTCCTTATGGTTGCGTCAACTGCTGTCAGTCTGCCTTTGAACCGCGCAGCTCGAAGTGCGAAGCCGGGTAGCTTCATGGCTTGGAATAGGGGAGGTATTGCTATTCAGAGCGTATATCAGGTTCTTTGGCTTTCGCTTTGGATTGTTGTGCCCTTCTACTTCGAATGGACATGGACCTCGCAGGTGTTCTTCCTCCTGCACACCATGGTGCTCTTGATGAAGATGCACTCGTATGCTTTCTACAACGGACACTTGTCACATACGGAGAAGCGACTCTATGCTCTCGACAACCCCGATTCACTACTCGACCGACGACCTGCCTACCAATACCCTACCACCGACCTACCAGCTAGTGCCGCTGACGGAGAGCCTGCCAGCACCAGCGGCAAGAAGCGCCGTCGACAACGTAGCCGGAAGAGACGTCAACAATCCAGGCGAAGAGGCGGCGACGACTCCAAGAGCAATGACGAGGCGGATGTTAACAGCAACTACCTGGCCCCGAGCCCTCCCGCCAGCGCCAGCAACAGTGCTGATGAAGTCGACGAGTTGCGAGAGGACCTCGCCCTCGAACTTACGAGTCCCATTGGCAACATCACCTACCCGAATAACCTCACCTGGTCCAACTACATTGACTATCTCTGCTGCCCGACACTCTGCTACGAAATCGAATATCCTCGAACCACCCACATAAACTGGATCAACCTCATCTCCAAGATCATTGCCACATTTGGCTGCATCTTCCTCTTAACCATTATTTCCGAAGACTTCATCCTTCCTGTTCTCACAGATGCCTCCCAGCGCCTCGATGCTGTTCCCGCAGTATCATCCCTGTCCGAGAAGGCCCTCATCCTCGCCGAGACCATTTCTTGGTTACTCTTCCCCTTCATGCTCACATTCTTACTCGTTTTCCTTGTCATTTTCGAATACGTCCTCGGTGCATTCGCCGAAATCACCTACTTTGCCGACAGACATTTCTACTCTGACTGGTGGAACTCAACCGACTGGATGGAGTTCTCGCGGGAGTGGAACATCCCCGTGTATAGTTTTCTTAGACGTCACGTTTACAGCGCCTCTCGAGCTCGGATTGGTAGAGGCGCTGCTACTGCATTGACATTCCTGATTTCCGCTTTTGGCCATGAAATCGTTATGGCTTGTATCACCAAGAAGGTCCGCGGGTACGGCTTCATTTGCCAGATGTCTCAGCTACCCATTGTCATGCTCCAGCGCACAAGATGGGTTCGTGGTAAGAAGACCTTGAACAACGTCTGTTTCTGGGCTTCAATGGTTCTGGGTCTCAGCATGGTAAGATTTCATTCTCACAATGTTTCAAACACCACTAACAATTTCACAGATCTGTGCTCTCTACGTTCTGGTGTAGTCAGGGCTCAAGTAAGGTATATCGTACCGGATTTGCAATTCGATGAGTATGCTGGTCGTACGGAAGTCATTGCCACGTCAACATATCAATCCAATATTAGTCTGGAAGATACATCCTGTGCCTTTACAAGGATATGTACATGTGGACTTTTAGAATTAAAGATAGAAGCATTGTACTGTTGCCACAAAGCAAAAGGAAACATAGATTTATACCCCATAGTTAACATTGAATTTCACCTTTGGTTTGAGCTGGATAACATTATTACTGATGTGAAGATGATTGTGCGACGAGCGTATTTATCCAGGCGCTGAGATCTTGGTAATCCGTAGACAAGGTACGAGTACGGCACATATCATATGTAAGAACACGTATTTATCACATCACAGCATCACTTTAAGAAGATGTTTGTTCTATACCATTTCCATTTCGCGTCTACTTCTCATCTCTCGTAATCATAGAGCTAACTAGAGTTACACCCCGCCCGCAAAGGACCGGGGAATTATGACAGAATGGGCGGTTGCTCAAATCCGACGAGTCCGCATAAAAACCAGAAGACATAAAAAACCTTGTTGCTCATAAAAACCGAAACCCTTCAACTCCGTTGACTTTTTTTGGTATCCCGTTTAGCATGCGTGGTCGTTTAGTCAACCTCCTCCATGGCGCTGTCACCAGTGGCGGCGGCAGGAGCGTCAGTGGCCTCAGCAGCCTCAGCAGGGGCAGAGTCGTCCTCCTCGATGTTGAGGCCGAGCTGGACAAGCTTGTGGATGCGGTCGGCGAAACCAGCAGGCTCGTCAATGGTGAAGCCAGAGACAAGGAGAGAGGTCTCGAAGAGGAGCTGGACGATGGACTTGACAGTGCGGTCGTTCTCACCGTCAGTCTCAACCTTCTTCTTGAGCTCCTGGACGATAGGAGACTTGGGGGAGATCTCGAAGGTCTTCTTGGAAGACATGTAGCTGGACATGGAGGTGTCACGGAGGGCCTGGGCCTTCATGATACGCTCCATGTTGGCAGACCAACCGAACTGGCCAGTTCGGATGGCGCAAGGAGAGGAACCAAGCTTGTGGGAGACGACAACCTTCTCGACCTTGTCGCCGAGAACGTTCTTGAGGGCCTTGGCGAGGCTCTCGTACTCCTTCTCCTCCTCCTCACGGGCCTTCTTCTCATCCTCGGTCTCCTCGAGCTCGAAGTCCTTGGTGATGTCGACGAGCTTCTTGCCCTCGAACTCCTTGAGCTGAGTCATGGCGTACTCATCAATGGGGTCGACGAGGAAAAGAACCTCGAAGCCCTTCTCGCGGAGAGCGTCGAGGAAGGGAGACTTCTGGACAGCCTTGATAGACTCACCAGTGATGTAGTACATGTTGTTCTGGTGCTCGGGCATGCGAGTGACGTAGTCGGAGAGGGAGGTCAGCTCATCACCAGACTTGGTGGAGTTGAATCGGAGGAGCTTGGCCAGGATGGATCGGTTCTGGGAGTCCTCGTGGATACCAAGCTTGAGGTTCTTGGAGAAGGCGCTGTAGAACTTGTCGAACTGCTCCTTGTCCTCAGCAATCTCCTGGAAGAGCTCAAGAGACTTCTTGACGATGTTCTTCTTGATAACCTTCATGATCTTGTTCTGCTGAAGGGTCTCACGAGACAGGTTGAGAGGAAGATCCTCAGAGTCGACAACACCCTTGACGAAGCCGAGCCACTCAGGGATGAGGTCGGTGGCATCGTCGGTGATGAAGACACGGCGGACGTAGAGCTTGATGTTGTTCTTGGTCTTCTTGGTCTCGAAGAGATCGAAGGGAGCGCGCTTGGGAACGAAGAGGATAGCACGGAACTCGAGCTGACCCTCAACGGAGAAGTGCTTGACAGCGAGGTGGTCCTCCCAGTCGTTGGAGAGAGACTTGTAGAAGGAAGCGTACTCCTCTTGGTTGATGTCCTGGGGGTTGCGAGTCCAGATGGGCTTCTGCTTGTTGAGCTCCTCCTCCTCGATCTTAGTCTCCTTGACCTTCTTGGTCTTGGGTTTCTTCTCCTCCTCCTCGTCATCGACCTCCTCGATCTTGGGCTTCTTGTCATCACCCTCCTCGGTGACCTCCTCTCCGGCCTCCTCATCAGGGACCTCCTTCTCGGTCTCCTTCTCGACGTGGAGGTAGATGGGGTAAGAGATGAACTCGGAGTGCTTCTTGATGACCTCCTTGATCTTGCTCTCGTTTAGGTAGTCCATCTGCTCGTCTTTGAGGTGGAGGATGATGGAGGTACCACGGCCGAGCTGCTCGCCCTCGGTGTCCTCAGCGATGGAGAAAGTGCCACCAGCGCTGGACTCCCAGACGTACTGCTCATCATCGTTGTTCTTGGAGATGACGCGGACTTGGTCGGCGACGAGGTAGGCAGAGTAGAAACCAACACCGAACTGACCAATCATGGAAACATCAGCGCCAGCAGTCAGGGCCTCCATGAACTGCTTGGTGCCGGATCGGGCAATCGTACCCAGGTTGTTGACAAGGTCCTGTAGAGGGTTAGTTGCTGAAACATGGCTACTAGTAGACAGTTGAACTTACAGCCTTGGTCATACCAATACCGGTATCCCGGATGGTGAGGGTCTTGTTGACCTTGTCGGGGATGATGTCAATTCGGAGGTCCTTGCCAGAGTCGAGCTGGCTAGGGTCCGAGAGGGCCTTGTATCGGATCTTGTCGAGGGCATCGGAAGCGTTGGAGACAAGCTCTCGGAGGAAGATCTCCTTGTTGGAGTAGACAGTGTTGATGATGAGGGAGAGAAGCTGAGAGATCTCAGCCTGGAACTCGAAAGTCTCAGCCATGGTGTCGGGTATCAAAGGGAATCGTGACTATCAAGAATACTGTTAGTGGTTGAAAAGGAATTTATGTGACTTTATAGTTTTGAGAGGTTCAAGTTTGTCGGTGAGTGGTGAAGGAAGGGTATGGAGGGGTAACGAATGCTCTAGAACTTCAGCTTCCCATAACCATTCTTTCTGCAGTACAAGTGAGAGAGCTATGCAGATACAGGCGGAACACCCGGTGATGAGTTTAGAAGCTCTCTCAACTTGCAAAGCTTGGTGTAGCGAATAATCGTTGGGAGCAAAAACTCAATGCAAGCTCGTGCAAGGCTGATAGAGGGATGGCGGGGGTAGTTGCAGCACACGTACCTTGAAATGTTCGTTACAAAAAGGAAAAGGCTAGACAAGTTGGCTCGTCTAAAGTAAATGGTATGAGTCTCCTGTGAGAAAAAGGAGAAATATGGAAATGCGAGAGAGATGAGAGAGATGTGATGTTTGGAGGGAAGAAAGATTCGAGGCAGAGGTAGGTACAAGAAAAATATGTAGGCTGGCGGCCGGCCCCTCCTTCCTTCCATCTGCTTCTCCCAATGTGAAGGGTTCCATGAGATTCTACGACCTAGCGCTGCCTATCTTACAGCTGCTGGCCACTGGCCCCTCCCGTCCCCCCGCCTTCCGCTAGTGGAGGTTTAGGTGCATTTGCAGTTGCAGTTGCAGTGACTGAGGAGTCTCAGTCTTAGGCAGGCAACCACAGCAACCGCCCACCTCACCTTTGGCACTAGATTTTGACAACTGTACAGCGGGCAGCAGTTGGCCACATAGTTACGTACTGCGTGAAGTTTGCCTCTGTTTGCCTGCTTAGACTGCCCGGGCTGCTAACATTTCAGTCGTACCTGGTACATGCGTGTTTACCCCAAAAGAAAGCACAGAGGGTCCAGGCGGCAAAAAGCACGTTTCCCTAGCTTATTCTCGAATGATTGGCCAGTTCCATTTCGACCAGAGACTTCCACGTTCCCTCCAACCTTGATGTGCATCGCCTCAAAATGTTCATCTGTTGCGAATTCAGGTACCACAAGTATCCGAGCAGCCGAGTCAACGATTCGACCATTGTGATAGCGGGAAAAGAGATTTCACTGATCTACATGATTCATACGTAGCTTAATTATGATGGCAAAAATAATTATATTTTACCTGCACATCTTTACAGCCTGTAGCAGACAGAGCCTTATCACCTTTGTCCTGCCTTTTCGAGGCTCTCGACTCTGGCTTGTAAACAACCCCTCATTCGAGGCTGAACAAGACCCTTGTTCATGTTCCTAGGCTTTCCATGACAAAGTCCCACCGCTTCCTTTCCCCAGCAAAAAAGCACAACCCCTCGGTTGATCGAATCTTCTAGCCATTAAACGTCGGCTGATGCTTGTGTTGCCTACGGTTTGCTCTACTATGGAGCCAATTGAGGCCCGCCAGCAACCTGTAGTTTTCTGTTCTTGAGTTTGTAAAGTGCCTGTGCTTTGCCGGATTGTGATTTCAACAGACCAATGAAATACAACAACGAAAGCAGCAAGGCTGAGCGCAAATGTCTGTACAAGCAGCTAAAGTACCAGACCGAGGCCAAGCGTGATGCGGAGTGATTCCCTGCATGTTCAAGCAAATTCCGAAATCGCAACTCTCTTTTCTTGCTTGAATTTATAGCACATCCTTATTCAATAAGAAGAAGAATAAAACTTTCAGAATTAGCTTGATGATACTTCTCGGGACAACAGTTTTATATGATCAATCAGCTTGTTTCTATTGCATCAGTAACTTGATATATGCTTCGTATTCTGATTTCGGGTTATTTCTACTTGCATGGTTGGATGATTACATGCAACCCGTCAGATTCTACAAATTCCTACTCCATTCCCACAGTCCTTGTCGCTATGGACAGACCATCAGGAAGTATTACTCGCGTATTCTTTGTCATTAGATCTTGAACCTTCGAGAAACAAAAACGACAACTCCATCCTCTCCACCTAACCTTATTTATAGGTGTTATACAGGTACTTTACATGTAAATCTAGCTTTTCAACGGTCATCAAACCTCCAAAGCCCCTCCAACTTGTCTATACCTTCTATCCGCATACACAAGCCCAAACTCCTCGTCCTCCTCTTCGCTGACTCTGACCATTTCCATCACCTCTCCCACCACAATAACATGGTCCCTCACTCTTATGAGGCCCTCCTCAGGGGCATCTCTCAATACTCTACACCGCAGTGCAAACATGACACCATCCTCTTTCAATAAGGGCGCTTCGTCGCCATCCTGGCTATAATCTAACCCCTTGAATATGCTGTCGCCTACATTGCCTTTCGTAAAGTGACTCGCAACATTTGCCCCCTGCTCATCGCCGTTAAGGACGTGCACGTTGAAACCCCCACTCGCTCTTATAGCATCCAGCGTTCTGCTCGGCGTCGCAATGTTGAAGGTGACCAGAGGTGTTGGTGTAAGTGTTAATGATGTGAAAGACGACATTGTCATGGCACGCGGGCCGTCGCCGGGCTGGTTGGATGTGCAGACCACAACGCTATGGGGGAGGAGGCGCATTATGGAGCGTAGTTGCTCAGGAAGAGGCACTCGTTTGGTCGGATGGACGGTCGGATGTTCAACTGGGGCTGTACGCGGATGTTTTGAGGCTGAGGATGTGTGATTTCTTTTATCTAGATGTACATCATTAGCTAGAGTACGGCATGTGAGATCAGAGACACTCACGATGTTGAGACCATTGCCGCGACCATGATCCCGATCCCAGTATGGTAGACCTCCCAAAGTCGCCGCATCCTCTCATTGTACTTCTCAAATCCCCAACATTCCGCAGAGAGCTCAGTCCTCTGGTCCCGCCTCTCGTCATGACAAGTGCTGTCGCAGCGCCATTGCGCAGCGCTCGGGAGCTGTTCATTGCCCAACACAGCGCATTATCGACGAATACAGCTACAAGAACCTTGAATTCAACGTAAGAAGGTTCTTATGAGATACCCTGCGTAGGAAAAAAAATCACCTTTTAATTGACTCAATTCCACGGGTTTGGAAGGCCGAGCCAGACTAGAAATGACGAGCAACAATTCATTTTCTTATCGATAAGCCCCAAAACCCCTGCTCGGTGTACCCGCCTTCGGACCTCGCATCCTAAATTTTACCGATTGACTTCAAGCCTATCCGAAGCTTCAACACCACCAGCTCACGGTCGTCAATCGCTCTCTTCCCTGTCGTCAGGGCTGTCAATTCGTCTTCTCCGGTCTCGCTCAAAGTAGCGTTTACACATCACAATGGCCAAACTCTCCATCTCGCCGGCGACTCTCTCGCCCATCCGAACAACGCTCTCATCAACACCATCATATTCACCAACTCGCCTGTCTCTCGGCCAAGTCCGAAACGCAACCTTCATCCCCCGACCTCGACGACCATACACATTTACGCAGCTTGTTACTCTGTCGGACGGCTCCTCATACACCATGCGAACCACTTCACCGCTACCCATTTACCGTGCCGCAAAGGATACACGGAACACATTGCTGTGGCAGCCATCCGAGAGGTCGCTCAAGAACGTCGAGCTTGATGAGGCTGGTAGATTGGCTGCTTTCCGAGAGCGATTCGGTCGTGCTTACGATTCTGCTACTGCCAAGGAGGGCAAGGAGGGTGAGGAAGCTGCTGAGGAGGAGACCGACGGAGGCTATGCGGATCTTATCACTGGATATGCGCCTTCACAAGATGCGAATACCATGAGGGATTCAGGACCCAAGAAGCAGGCCAAGAAGAGAAAGTAAACGATGATGACACTGGAGTTAATAAGAGGGACGATTACTACAAGCACCATGACTGTTTGTTCACCCAAATCAGTTACGGGTATAAATGTGTCTTGTATGAATTACTACTGCCACGGTCCGAGAATTGGAACTATGCGGTTGATGGGGGTGGTTTGATATGTACAACAGTTTAAAAGCCCCCGAGGCTTGTAAGATAGAAAACACGCGTCTCCAGTTCTCGGAATCGGTCAATAGTCAAACATCCCCTTTTGACGTGAACGTGTTCCCCCCTTCTTCATCGAGAGTTTAACTCTATCGCTAATGGATGGAATTGTGGTATTGCGCTGTGGATAGCTGCGCCCAGTTATACTAATCCGAATCTTCGTCTATCCTTGCTCGAGCACGGTCGACAGCGGTGTCACCTCCCTTTTGCTGTTGCTGTTGCTGCTGGTACACTGGAGGTCTATAAAATACCGATTCATCGTCTTCAGCGTCGAGCTGCATCAGGAATGTCTCCCATTTCTCAATAAGCTGTATCTTGTTAGCACTTGTTCCCGAACTGGGTGTAATCAGTCTACTTACCTCCTTTTGCGCCTCAACTGCGCTCTCAAGGAATGTCTCAACTCCGCTCTTGAAATCCTCAACCTTCTCCTTCTCAAATCGGTCAAGTTCGCTTCTCATTAATCGTCCCATATCTTCAAAGAGAAGTCTTGCCTGGTGCACCTTGCGCTCCGACTCGCCGACTTCAGCTCCCATTTGATTCAATCGATCTTGCTGACTCTTTCCTTGCCTAAGGAGCTTGTCCTGGGTAGTCTTCTTCTTCTGAAGTTCAGATTCGGCAGCGTGCCATGAGTAAAAAGCCTTTTGTCGCTGGCCAAACGCCTGCTTGACCGAGCCAATGAGGCGGATGTATTCTTCAAGGATGATACCAAATGTCAGAACGTCCTGCTGGGCCTGACGTTCGTAGACGTCTCGGATGGTGAGCTGAAGCTCGGAAAGAGCATCAAGAGGACCTGACAGTGATGGCGACAGCTCGACCGTAGAAAGCGCATGGAGGGAAGCGGAAAAATCACCAGCTGCCTCGGCCATCATCTTACGCTGACCGACCATGGTCTCCATAGCCTTGAGGAGTCCCTTGAGCTGGTTCTCAAGAGCGTCCAAGTAGACCTTGCGATCATGGAACCAATCGTCCTGCTCCACAAACTTGTTGCCGCCTCCGACATTGATACCCAAAGACCCAAGTACACCCTTGCTCTCGGTAGGGATGGGGTCCCTCCTTTCCTTGTGCTTGATGTCAACATTAAAGGTTTCGCTTTCCAAGAAAAGCTTCAGGTCGGGATCGTGCTGAAGTGTGGGATGTATCGCGGTCTTGTTGAGCATCTTCTCAAGCGCAGCTCGTCGACTCTCGACGAAGTTGCTATCAAAGCGACCGACAGCCTGCTTATCAGGGGGAGGTGGTACGACGATTCCGGGATTGTTGCCATGGAGAGTATTGTAAAGCCAAAGGAAATCGCGGTATCGGCGTTTGACTTCGAACTCGGGCTGCTTGTATCCCTTCGAGGTGGTCTGTTCTGTTGCGTCAATAACGAATTGGGTCAATTGAAGATTGAATTCCCCATACCTTGGTTCGGACGGAGTACACAATGTGGGAACTTGTCAGATCACCAACTTTATGAGGATCTCCAACCGTGATCTGGAACGACGGCTTGGCAGCTTGCTCAATACTAACGCTGGGCTGGTTGCTGGTCCTCACGGCGCTTGGCTGCGCAGCCTCAACAGGTGGAGGTGCGCGAGGAACCTTCGGCCCATCGTTCTCCTCATCGTCAACATTGTGAGGATCAGCAGGTCGTCGCTGCTGCTGAGGTTGAGGCATGGTGGTACGAATCACCATCTGCTCCTTTTGCGGAGGCACCGGAGGGGCATCATTAGCGGAACCATTATCTTCGGGGACAGCGCCGAGGGGACCGAGAGGATCATCGACAGCTTCGAGACGGGTGGGTTGAGCGACCAGGCGACGGGGCCCTCTTGATGGACGAGGGGCGGATGATGAAGCGGAGGGAGCTGGAGTAGATTGCGAAGCCGAGGCCGAACCGCCTTCAGACTGCAATGCCCGTTGCGCTGCGGCCTGTGATGAGTCGGCCCAAGGCGATTCTTCAACGTCCATGGCTAATAATGCGATCACGAGCTTTGGAGCTACACTGTCACTGTCGTGAGTTGGTGATCGAAGGTTGATAGTGACTTGGGAGGGAGGTTGGAAGCTTGGAGAGCATGCACCCACGCAGGCGGACGTCAGCGGAGACGGCCCCACTCTTTCCCGTAAGGCAGGTACGTATCATTCATACTGTCTGTCAACCATGAACAGCTTGTACCTTAAGTTACACCTCAAACAGCACTCTTATGTATGGCCAATGCTCATAGCCATTTATTATTAAAAGTAGCCTTATTAGCAGTCCAAGATAATGATTTAGAATTGCCATCTAGTTCCCAGTTTCTCCAGTGCAACGCTCAGCCTAGTCGCCCAGGAGTAACATCCTAGCCGTCGCTCATTTTCTGCGACGGCCGTTAGTGATGGACCAGATTAACCCATTACGCCTCTTCTAATCGCATTCCCAAGCTCTACCGTTGACTAGTTACGAGCTGTCGCCGCCAATCCCAAATCTATCCCAAACTGGGCGGCAAAAACTTGCTTTCGGTATTTCTCGGTAGCAACTGGGTCGGTATCCTCCTCACGCTCCTAGCGCTCGGGGTCGTAACAGCCTCCCACGATCACCAGATTCATCCGTGTAAATTTAACCTTCATCACTGGTGTCTTCTTTGTCGGGAACGCACTGATCTGGTCCGGGGTGACCATTACTTCCTTGTTCTTCTTCTTGTGAGTTCCAGTGGGACCACTTCCACTCGTCTGTCCTGTTGTTCCAGCTGCAACGCGAGAAGCTTCACCAACAGTGCTCCCTGTATTCGTGCCGTCTGCCCCCGCTGCTGCTGCATCGCCTGTCTGTTGTTGGCTTGCCTTTTGTGGATCAGCAGGCAGCTCAACATCCCAGAGTCGAACTGTGCCGTCTTGCCCACCGGACGCAAGAACGTTGGATTCAACACTGAAGCTAAGTGACCAGATACCACCTTTACCATGGCCACGTGATCTCTTGATACGTGTTCCCTTAGCAAGGTCCCAAAAGAAAATATTACCTGCACAATCGGCACTTGCTAGGATCTTGCCATTTGGCGCGCATTCCATTGCGCTGATGTACTCGTTGTGGCCCGTAAATACACGGACACAACCGCCAGTTACCACAGACCACATACGAATTGATTTGTCGGTCTCATCGGAGGCCGAGAATACGTAAAGACCGTTCGGATGCCACGCAAGTGTAGAGATGGCCGTGTCATGTCCAACCAACAGGCGTTGAGGAGAAGCGTGGTCTTGCATCCACACTCGAACAGCCTTGTCGTAGCCACCACTGATAAAGTAGTGTCCGTGAGGACCCCATAATGTTCTGAATGCGGGTCCATCGTGAGATTTGTACAAGCACAGACAGCTCCAAGATTCTAGCGACCAGAGGCGAATCTGACCATCTGCTGATGCAGATAGCAACAGCTTCGGCCGCGTGTCCATTGCCGTATTTGACTTTCCTTCATCACCAAAGAGCTTCTGCGGTGGACCGGATACAGCATCAGAGAAGGATACATCGTAGACAGGGCCAGAATGTCCGATGAGCTTTCGGCTGTTGAACTTGGCGTCCTTCTCATGCGCGTTCATCGTGGGGAGGGCTTTACCATCTAGTGACCATACGCGGATATACGACTCAGTAGTGCCGGCGGCTACCAGCTGCCCGTCGTTGGAAAAGTCCATACAAGAGACGCTGTGATTTATTAGCACTGGTAGTTCTCTTTAGTTTCGTTTGTCTGAATCTTACCTTCCGAGTGTGTTGTGAAATGTAAACATGCATGCGCTAATAGACACCCCTACGCCTCCTGTTGCACCATCGATCTTGAACCGGTCACGATTTTCTCGTAGTTTTTGCATCTCCAGCATGATATCTCTCGGTCGAGATGGCGGTAAAGGCAGCTCTGCTCTGCTAGGGACATCTGCACTCTCCTCTCGCTTGATCTTCTGGTCAAACTCTTCCACTAGTGAAGTTTTGCCAGGAGGAGGGGGGTTTCGTCGCTCTTCTTCTTCGAGCTCTGCACGCACATCCTCGCGAAGATCTCCTTCCATGGGCAGGGGCCCAAGCTTCAAGGGAGCTGTCGGATCGAGAACATCTTTGTTGGATAGTCCAATGTTTACACCAGGGATACCCTCGTTTGTGTCCACACTCTCAACCTCCATATTTCTTGACCTCCTGTACACAGCTTCGAAACTGAAGGGCGTGATAGGCCCACGAGCGGTGGAATCAACTTGACAGTAAGTTGCCAAGAGTTGTCGGATCACAGAACCTCCTTGGTCTGATTCTCGCTCCAAAAAGTTAAAAAGGTCACCGCTGGCATGCTGGTTTAAAGGAACCCGGTACTTGTTCTCCCGGTAAAGCTTTGTCATAGGATTCTCGCTAATGTGCTGAGGCAGTGTAATAGTCGCAAGCGTCTTGAGATCATCTGCATGGACTGGTTGGAAATTAGGACCAATATCTTTGAGAAAGGTCTTGGCATCTTCGGTATAGGCGTGGGTAACAAGCTCCAGAAAAGAATAGACAAAAACAGGCCAGAGTAATTTGGAAAGTTCGAACTGGAGTTGTAAGCAAAGTAGCAGTAGAATCGGGATGTTGACTCACCTTGTAGATGTCGAGATTGTTCTCTACCCACTCACGAAGAAGGCCGAAGGCTCTCTGGTACTTCTTGGGACCGAGGTTGGCTAGTTGATAGATCGGCTTGCCATCGGGTCCAAGATGTTTGGACTCTGAGCGGAACACCTCTTCTGTTCGATTAAAGCCTCGCTTGAGCAGATAATCTGTAACCTATACATGATTGTCAGTCAGCTTCCGGGATTGGCTCAGTATATGATCCATGAAATCTCGCCAGACGTGTCTGAGATGAATATGATATCAAAAGTCAGTAGAGGGTGTTCGGGAATGGCTAACAGCTTCCCTAACTTCGGTTTCGTAGTGACTTGGCCTTGGATCAGGCATGTACCACGCTACCCCCATGATGAATACAAACGGCAGATGATAGATGTGATGCGCTAGTCGCGAAGTAGTTCGTAGGCAGCGTGTAGAGATCGTTGTGAGCAGCAAACGCAAGTAGTAATGTCAGATGTTTGCGTGTCTGGCAAACAATCACGAAGCACTTGATGAGTCTGTTGATGAAAACAATAACAAAAAGCAGAAAACTAATGGGGATTTTGAAGCGAGAGAGAAAACATTCAAACCTACGATTTGGTTGAGGTTTTGGTTCGACATTGGCCCTCCGGCAGTGCCTGTCTGCCCTGCTGTGGTGGCAGCCTGTGCAGGAGCTGGAGGAGTGGCTGCTGGCCCTTGATAACCACCTGGTGCAGGGGCACCTGGAGTTTGCGAAGGCGCAGACATGATGGTTAAAGGAAGTCGGTAGTGGACGAGTGAATGGCGAGTACTCGAGCACGCCTGTTCGCGGCACACACTTGAGAAGAATTTATCTTTTAGTTGCAGCCCATAGCCCGACTAATACGGCTTTCGTGGTTCAGGTAGCTCCTGGTAGAGAGGTAGTGAGATGAGAAATCGCTACTGCTATCTCAAGCCTGTGGCCTCGTCTGGTGGATATTCGAGATATTCTGGTCGTCTGTTGATTATATTACCGAGGAACTTTGAAAGAATCAATAAAGAACCGAAACCAAGAAGAAGATTTGATGACTCGGAACGTGTGCAGACTTAAAGTGATGCCAAAGTTTAACGTGAAGGTTCAAGCGCGCTCAAGCTTCAGGAACCGCGACTAATCGTTAGCCGAGGATTAAGCGGCGCAGTACTATTTGGGGGTCAGGGAGACACTAAGCGCTTCAATTATGAATATAGCTTGACCTTGAATATGAGAATATCCAAGGGTTACTTATTCCATCTTCGGGATTATTACCTATTTTCCAGGACGGTTCATTACGATATCTTGTCGTTGAATCTAATGGTGAAGCATGTACGGAGTACGGCCCCTCTTGTCAAGGAGATCTGCCCGATGAGTGGGTACGCAAATACCAGGGCAACCTCCACCGTTACACTTCACTACAGCTGTAAGGCGCTTCTAGACATTCATCGTTCATCTGTTGATCAACCAAAATAATACACAACAAACGACTTTCTTGTTCAAAACTAAACAGCAAACTATACCTGCCCTTTGCCTATATTGGTTACACGCGTTGAATCCACACAAGTCTTTGACTTCTGAGCCTTTTGTTCACTGGAAACAGAGCATAACTCCAACTGCAAACAAGCATTATCACCTTACCCCCAAAAGTATTCACTCCATCGTCATTCACGAACATGTCTTCACCGGACGACGTCAACATGAGCGGTGATGAGACGCCACGCGCCTACGAACCCTTCACCGTAGAGGAGAACATTCGTCAACTCAATGCCATCGACCAACACATGGTCCAGCTCATGAAGCACACTGCCACAGCACTCAACTCACTCACAATACCCTCATCCTCAGAACCCAACCAAAAAAATGATCCAGCTGCCGAGACTACGAAGCCGCCACTAGACCCTCCCGCGCAGAAGGAGACATTCCGCTCTGCGACAGATTCATTTCTCACTACACTGCACACCGTCGACGTCAAGATGAAGCGTCAGATCTTTGCTCTCGAGGAGGCCGGTATTATCGATTTAGCACCGCCCAAGCGTCAAGAGGCTGAAGGACCTATCTTGACTGCGCAACCTATCCTCCCGTCGCAGAGGCCGAACGGAGTGGGAGCCGTGGGCAACATTGGCGCAGGTTGGCTGAACAGTCGGGGGACAAGAGTGGAGAGGGACATGGAGGCAGAGCTTTGGGATAAGGCCAAAGATCTATTGAAGAAGAGTGACGAGTCGAATTCAGCCTAGTATGATAAAAGGCAGTGCTAGGTAGACAGACCATGTTCATGAATACAATATCTGTAGGGTTTATGGCTAATCGCCTACCCTAAACCATTACATCAGTTGTGCGGTCAGATCTCAGAGCTCAGTACCATGACAATTTCAAGAATATTGAACCCCCAAATACTGAATATATGGTTTGATTTGCAGTGTACAAAGTCCGCATATAAGTTGTATTCCTCATGGTTCCAGTAGAGGCATATTTGTTAATGCCCAACACAATACTGAGTCTACAGAATCAAAGGCCAAGGTGTTTTCTCTTCCACTGTTTACCAGAGCTTAGCAGGTGGGTACAAGCCTCGATGTGAAGAATGTGTCCATGTCTACTGATATGTCTTTAAATTCAACAGGGCATGCAGTAGTAAAGTTGACCACAGCTCAGCATGTTCCGCCAAATGATCATCTTACCGGTGGTGGGGTGGAATGTTGAGGGTCACTCACTCAGCAAGGAACTCTTACGGGTAGACGGACACTAACACAAAAGTACATCGCAACATTGGATCGATCGGTAAACAAATCTTGGAAGCAAGCGAGGCCAAGACTGATAGTAATCTACTGGGGTCACTTCGGTATCTATCGTCGGTTCTTTGGAAACCCAGTTGGTCGTGACAATCAAACCAACGCCTGACGCACAGGAAGCTCAAGTAAGGAATGAGCTTCTACTGAATATGCCATCAGCAAGATTTCCATAGTTTCGACTTGTATTCCGTACACTGTAGGTGCAATCAGCACAGACCGTCAGGACTGAAGTCCAAGACCGTTGAAAAAACATGGCATTCTTGGATTCGGGTCCATCGGCCCCAGATAACGAACGTCGCTTCATTAGCGGACAAGAAACCTCCGGCATACCCTGTCGTTCCAGGCTTTAGTGCCCCGGGACCAGCCATTAAGCACAAGACAACCAATCACAACAGCCCTCTGTGTAATCCCACACTTGCCGATAGCTCCGGAATGACGCCCTCAATCGACGGACCCCCTGGAAGGTTGGCGGATGGAGGTTTGTGGCCCGTTTTCAAGCAACACAAGAAAACAACGCCTTTGAGTTTCCCATTTCCGCATTTCTAACCCTCTCTTCTTCCTTTCTTGGTCTCCCTAGAGGAGTTTTGTATCCTGCCGCCTTCGACAGAAGCAACAATTTGCTTGCCCTGCCTCTCAAATACGCTATCTTTTCGCTTATCAAGCTACAATTCCTCAGCGACTTGCTACTTAAACTATCGAAAGCCGCTAGATCATCGTGACGATCCCCACCGACGGTTGTTGCGACAGAAAGGATAGGACCGTAACAGCCACTGCTCGAATTGTTTCCTGGGGTTTCTGAATCACGTTATACATGAAATTGAACGCATTACGACCATGATTGCCGGTTATAAGTCAAAGGCCATTGCGGCGCCTTGGCTATTCAATATTGCGACGCTTGCGCTTCTTGTTCCAACTGCACGAGCCCATGAGCACGATCCAAGTCGCATTCCCAATGGCGAGACAGTCTCTTTGGAGCCTTTGGTGCGCTTTACAGTCCGAATTGTTAGAATCAGCGGCTAATGAGGAGCAGGATACGGTATTATGGATTCATATCTTGATTCAAATGTTAGCCTACGGGGTTATCTTCCCGATCGGCATGGTTCTGGGTGTAAGTAATTCCTTGGCATGCGTCTCAAGCGCATTATTGATATATATCAGATGACAAAGAACCGATGGCATGTTCCTACCCAGGCCGTTGGAACAAGTTTCGCTATTCTCGGGTTCTTCCTGGGCCATGCGCATAAGGGTCGCCAATTCATTCCGAATCACGTTCATGGCAAATTCGCGCATGTCCTCCAGCTCCTCCTCGTAGCGCAGGTTGTTCTTGGACTTTACCTCAAGGGCCACTGGGAGAAGGGTATCAATGGCAAGATTAGAAAGCTGATCCGGCCTTGCCATTCCGTCATTGGCAAGCTGATGCCTGTGCTGGCATGGACGCAGATGATCTTTGGCGGTATCACAGCTCTTGGCTTCTGTCAAGGAGATCATACTGGCCAGTGTGCAGCTCATTTCATTATGGGCGGTGCATTTATCGCGTACGGCATTATTCTTACCATTATTCTTGTTGTTGGCCAGCTCTGGATCCGGCGTAACGGCCGTTCTCAAGAATTCTACGATAGCATTGTCATTGCAGCCTGGGGTTGCGTCAATACCTTCACCGAACATCGCTGGGGCACCGATTGGGTTAAGAATGACTGGCAGCACACGACGATGGGCATCATATGGTGGTGTGCTGGTTTAGCTGGTATTTGGCTGAGCAAGGACCGTGATGGAAACCCCAAGCGTAACTTCATCCCCGGCTTCGTCATTTTCCTGACTGGCTGGGGCATGTCTGCCCACCCTCAAGAGTTGATGGTTAGTGCTGCTACGCACACGATGTTTGGCTACACTCTCATGGCTGTCGGTATTACTCGAATTATCGAAATTGCCTTTGTACTGAGAGACGCACACTCCATCTCAGAAGATGGCCGATCCGCCAACAGTTTTCAGTTTATTCCCGTTTTTGTAAGTCAGACCTTCTTACTCGTAAATGCATAACTAACCTTAGCAGCTACTGTACGCCTCTGGGTTTCTGTTCATGGGCGCCACCGAAGAGCAAATGGAACTAGTTGCCAGTTCCTCCATGGACCACATCTCGTATATACTTATCACCTACTCGCTCGCCTCCCTCATGTTCCTCTTTGCCAACATGCTCATCGGTCTCTGGGACCGCCTTGCCCACCCCATTCTGGACACTAAGGAGCTTGGTACTAACCGTTATGCCAATGGTCTGACAGTGGAGGATGGTCAAATGCGGGATGCCCAAGAATTCGAGTTGGACGGATTGACGAGCGACGACGAAGACGATCCTAGTCAACAAATGCTAAGTCACAACAGCGACAGCACAAGAAACAGGACCAGGAACTAACAAAGCCACGCTGTCCGAGGTGGTGCGAACTGAAATCTGTATGGTGCATATGCTTCAATTTGGTATATCTATTCGTACATTAAGAATATTTGCTTGGCTGGAGTCATTCGGTGGTATGTATATGATGAGAAATTTCAGTAATGAGGCGTTGAACAACATGGGGGAGCGTTTTTCTAGAGGTATATTGTACATAGTTTTAGGCGTATTGTGGAAGACATATAAAGATACAGCATAAGACTGAAGATCTATCAATATTACGTTGCCCATGGTGAACCAACTTCGTCTTGTACTTATACAGTTTCGCAAAAATTCCGACAAAAGCTAATGACACAGAGTTACATGTAATAAGATATATATAAGAGATGGAGCTTTTGCGCGCCCATTGTACCTAGGATGAGCCAGGGGATGAATAAGCTTTGGCGATCCGTTGCCAAGGTTCTTAAGGGATAAGATAGCAACGAACAAGATGCCAGACAGAAAAGTTTCTTAACACTAGATATTAGTATTAGGCTGGATCTTGCCTGATTCATATGAGTTGTAACATGAGGAAGTCAAACCCAAGGTCTTATCTTCTTGGTGGAGGCGTTCTGGAACATGCAAGACTGCCGATCCCCACGGCGGGGCAAACCTTAGCGCAATCCCTCACCGAGCTCACCGAGCTTTTCGACCCCAGAGTAAAAAAAAAGTTTAGACCCTTCCAATCGCAAAAACATCACCCTCACAATTTCACCACAAACCACCCTCACACATAATTCACAATGCCTTCCGTAGGAAACCCCAACGGCCCTTCCAAGAACCGCCTCGCGGCGCGCAAATCCAGTGCCCGCAAGGAGCGACGCAAGCGATCCGAGGCCCCCAAAGATAAGGTCGCAAAGGCCGATACAACAAGAGGCGCGCGCAAGGGTCTTTTGCCCACGAGCGGACCCAGGGCCAAGCTGAGTGCTAAGAAGCAGCGCAAGGTGGAAAAGGCTATGGCGCATGCCTTGAAGAGAAAGATGGAGGCCGAGGGAGAGGCTGAGATGAAGGGTAAGTGAAGATGTAGATAATGGACAAGTGCTAGGATGCTGATTCTTTGTAGATGCGCCCGAGTTGGAGACTGAGGAGAAGACCGAGGAGGCCGAGATGGGTGATATCCAGTGAGGGATTGCGATGAAGAGAGAAAGGCAGACAAAACGAACAAACGGAAGGGCGACGAACAACGCGGGCCTCGATCCAAGAAGCTTGCTGCAACACTGATGTGATGCAAACATTCCACCAAACCACGATCATAGCGACGAATTTGAAACGTCATACCAATGAATCCGAGTGGTATCAAGGGCTGAAGCAGAGTGGAATATGGTTACAAACCACGGGAAGGATTATATACTCCAGTTCCATCTAGTATTTGGCTCCCATGCTCGCAAATGCGCAACCAAGGGAAACACTAGGCTTTCTCGAGAATAATGAACATCACGATTTGTTTTCAACCCTTCTGTCTTCTCCTTCTTGCTAAGTAGAGACCTTGGTATTATAATTGATCTGCAGGTAACCCTACGACGCCAGTTAGTTTGATGCTTTCCATTATTCATCATATCATGTACCAGTGGAAGCTTCTTCAACCCATTCTTGAGTTTTCCTTGCCTTGCTTGGGGAATTCTCATATGATGCTACTGCCTTAATCAGCGTAAGCTCTGACATGGTCGTATACTAGTCCCCTTACTGGAGGTATTGGCTTGGACCCATTTCTGGAGTTTCGTTGTCCTCTTATTCTTGGTGACAACTTTCTTGCGAGGGAATGGCTTGGGAGATGTGCTAGGTGAGCCTGCATTACCTGTCAGGGCAATGTCTACTGATACTTGTTGGCTTGCTTACCAGAAGTAATATTGTCCATCCACCCGTAAATTCTTGCATTGGAGGTCATGGATTCGGAATCGACAGTGACCCAGGAAGACGAATCCGAGAGGGAGACCACTTCGTCCAAACCGACAAACTCGAAGTCATCGATAGGCTGGCCAACCTGCACGATTTCGTCTACCTGGGTACCACCATTGTTGTTCGCTGGATTGCTAGGCTGGCCCGACTCTGTACCATCGTCACCACAAAGACGAACAAAGGCATTGGTGATGCTTGTCCAAAAGCCAGAGTCAAAGAAGTCTCGGAACCAGGTGAGAATAGACATGTTGGGCGTAAGTTCAAGGGATGGTTGTTGGTATTTAGATATGATACTGTGCCTAGGGGGTAAAAGGAGAACCTGCGAAGGAGGATGGCAAAGATATCATGGAGTTGGCGTTTGCTATCTAGTTTCCTTCAGACGAACGTCAAGTGGTTCGTGCTGTTTGTTTAACTAAGGTCTTTATGTTACAGAAAGGTTCTGTTTGACTTGCCATTTTCTATACTTGTACTTAAAATTGTAATTATTGTGAACTTTTAAAATTTACTTAGCTTCGTCTTTGTAATTCGCCTCCAAGTAGCCATCATTGCTAAAAACGACAAAGTTCTATCTCATCGATTCGTAATAAACTTCACTACAAGGGCATCATAGTAACTGTTTCTAATCTTGGCTAAATCGCCGCCTCTAGAATTATAGAACTTGAGTCTCAGCTCAAGTCATGCCTTATCGATGAGGTTATGTCGTTTAGCGATACTATCCCCGACTTGTCCTCCCTTCCTACTATTGCTGATGACTCAACTATACCCGTTGGCCTTATGCTTTCATGTAGATATCGTCAAGTCTGCAGCTGTGATCAACAAATCTCCAGCTCGCTGTGTGTAAAGCGAAATAGGGCCAACTACATCATCGTGTGATAGTTATCTATTATACACTGGCTGATATTATTCATAAGATATGCATCACATCCTTGTGATTTATTGCACCCTGTAACTAGGTAGGTATTCAAGTATACTTGGCTGAGAAAGACACGACGATTGAAAAGTTCACTAAGAATCGTCCGGATGTATGCTGAATACTTAATAATGAGTGCCACCCGGCCTGAGTGAATTAACCCAGACAAACGTCAAAAGAAGCCTGGAAACCATCTAGAATGAACAAACGAATGCAACCTCTACAGACAAACACGGTAGAACAAAACCCTTCCCTATGTGCCATGTAAATAATGGACGGAAAATAGTTGTTTGCTCCTTGAGAGAGCTATTGATCAGAACGGAGGCTGACCAAGAGGCGTGGCAACTTTCGTTTGAACAAGTTGTGATTCACGCCTTCTCTAAAGCCCACCCTCTCCTCATCTTCACTCAGGCTGAAACTTCCTACCAAAACCTTTACCTCTCTTCTCCCAACTTCTCTAAGCTTCCGATTTCTGAATGCTCACTGTTACTTCTTTTCCCTCCACATCCCACCCGAACCCGCATCCCCTATTCTCAAGATGACCAGCACGAAGCGAACTGCCGACGAGATGTCAGGCGCTGACAACTCCGATGGCCGCACTTCTCCCCGGGCTTACCGTCGCCTAGAAGGATTCATCGACGAGGACTATTCCTCGGAAGAAATCACACCGGATCCTCATTTGTCTTCGCCCACAGTTGCCGGTTCGCCTCAGTCATCCCAACAGATCTTTGCAAACACCCCCTAACCTAACTAATAGATGAAAGTAAAACATCCACCGGTATCAACAAGTTCAAGAAACTTCTATTCAACGGCTTGCCAGTGAATCTCATGACAGCAGACTTCAAAAACTACCTCTTCTACACCTCTAACTATCGTCTCGAAGAAGCCAAGCAGAACGGTGCCAGCCTTACTGATATCATCGTCGGAGAGGACTGTCTCCTCACATGGCCTGGTCGTACTTGGGATCCTATTGTCGAATCCCTTCACGAGACTATCCAAAACCGTCTCGTCAATCTTGACGAAGCTCAGAGAGTAGGCACATTGGTGCGCGAGGCGATTATATCAAAGACCAACAGGAAGCTGGATGAGGCGAAGGCTCTGGGACTGGGTCTGGAGGACATCCAAATCGGGTTGAACTTGTTGCCTGTCTGGGGTGCAGCAGCAGACGAAGCGGTCCCATACCTATGTGAAGACGAAGAAGAAGATGTTGAACAAGACGATATGGATGAAGGGGATGATGAAATCGGGGTCATTCAAGACGACGAGATCGACCACCTAGAATTCACCGACGATGCTTTGATTGACCATGGCACAGTTGAAATCACATCTCACGCCTCTATCGTGGAAGACATAGCCTCTCCTGACACCTGCGATTCAGACTCCGACTCTGAACCGGACTACGATATGGACTCCGAAGGATACTTTGACGATGCGATCTCAGTCGATAATCTCTTCGACGTCGAACCGCACTACCCCGATTCTGAAGACGATGAAGCACACATCTTTCATGGCGCTGAAGTCGTAGATCTCTCTTCTCACCCTGCCATTGTCGACCTCCAGATCTACATGATTGAGGATGAAGATGAGGCCAGGGACCTCCCAGAGATGGAGCTCTGTATTGATGGAGAGGCTTTTGAGCAGCTATTTGGTTCTGAAGGTGCGATTGATATAGAGATCGAAGGGAGTCAACTCCTTTGCACCGGCGAGCTTTTTGAGGAGGATGAGGAGATGATCCTGGATAAAGCGCAGGATGATTCGTTTGTGGACCTTACTGAGAGTGCTTCTGAAGATCAGATTTCTCAGGAGAACGCTCGCCCAGATGAAGTGGCCCATGGGGATTCTCTTGTTGATCTTACCAATGATACCGAGGAACAGAACACTGAGCATGAGATTATCGAAGACATCTTCAAGGAAACAGAAGACGGATTTGTTTGGTGATCAAATTAAAAGATTTGCACACGCTTGTTACTTTCATCTTATGTATCTAGACTTTGCCACATCAGACATTTAAAAGCAATTCTGTTGATACCCTCAACCCATTGGTACATGTTGCGCAACACTGATCGGCCCTGAACGTCAAAGCAATATGTTGGCTATCGCCATCCCCAAGTCTTTTCTGCACAACAGAGATCCGTTCCAAATTAATTCCACAGCCTGGATCCCAAAACATGACTGTAGTTCATAGCTCTTCTTCTTCTTCATCCATAGTAACTTGAGGACGGGCTGGCAATGGTTCTCCAGCTCCACCTACAGGAATTCTAGGACGAAACGGTGATCGGACGAACCTCGAGAGACTATAGATAACCGATGCTGAAGCAACAGGAGACTTAGAGACAGACGTCAGAGGAGAAGATGCCTGAGACAAAGATGGGGGAGGAAGTGGCGAGCCAGGGGACGGCACTTCTGAGTGAGCCGATCGAGAAGCCTGTGGGCTCTGCTCTGCAAGAAGCTGGCCCATCTGCTCTTCCAGCTTCGAAACTCTCTCTTCTAGATCATGGTTCTTGTTCTCCAACTCGAGTTGCCGTTTCTCCATTCCCAGTTTGGTTGCAGGAGAGCGTCGCAGTCGAATAGTCTTTGGGGTTCGACCAGATGTGGCCGTGCGATGAGTGCTTCCGGTGCTAAAAGGTTTGGTGCCTCGACCAGAGGAGGGGCTCTCGGGGCTAATGTAAATAGTGGAAGAGTCCATATCGACAGGTGTGAGTAGTTGAGTAGCAGGTGTTCGCATAGGGGTAGACTTTGGAATGCTGAATTCATACATGTTGGGCTCAGTCATCACCATATCCTCGCCAGCTTTGACATGAGAAGCACATCTAGCATGCTTTCTTGCAAAGCCGACGCTGGCAAAGGGCCTGCCCCGGCCCTTGCAGGCATGCCTCACACATGACCATTCCCCTTTCTCATGAGAGAAACCTATACCTTGCATTTCCTCCTGCTCTGGAGGATTCCCTGGAGCACTTGCCCATTCGTCAGCCAAGATATGGGCGTCACTGTTGGCATGCTTTCTGGCATTGCCGATCTGTTGCATAGTGTTGCCGAATTTCTTGCAGCCACCCTTGACGCATGTCCATGCTCGTTCGTCTTTAGAATAGATCATGCCTTCAAGTTGTTCCAGGGACTCGTCGGAAGAGCTTAATTCCATGGCGGCCATGAGGTGAGCATCTGAGTTGAAATGAGACCTAACATTGCCAAGGTGACTCATTATCAGGTTGTATCCCTTACACCCTTCCTTGATACATCTCCACCGGGATTCGCACTCGGTGACCTCCATACCAGACATGTCGCTCTTTTTCCAGATTTCATCGCCGGATTCTTCTGCCTCTGTTGACTCCAAGTCTTCTTCAGTCAGGGCATGGCCAAATGACCTAGCATGCTGTTTCATATCTCCATAGGAGTCAAACCTCATTCCGTAACGGGGACACTTGTCGTTGATACACCTACCATTGCGGCCACCAGCGGAGAACTCAATGCCAGGTAGTATATCCTTATCACTGTTGTAGTTGAGATCTGCGTTGCCCAAATCAACGGGCCATCCCTCACGGTGAGAGCCCTCAGAAAGGTGTTTGTAGAAACCTCGGCCAGTTTTAAAAATCTGGTCAAACATCAGACAGTGAGGGGAAATACATCGCAGCTCTCGGACGGCTTTCTGCTCAGCGTAAAGAGCAGAACCAGGAGGGATACTGGCGACGATACACTTGTTGATGGTCACGGCAAGTCGGTGGATGCCGGTGTCCGCATGACGCATGTACTCGGATATGCGCTTGTAATCTACGCCGTAGTGTCGGCAGCAGGGCTCGTGACAAATGTTTTCATCGAAAGTGATGGAACCGAAAACATCGTCCTCAGTGCTCTGCTGTCCAGAGGGAGACAGCGAGAAATCAGATTCAGTATCCATCGAGTCGTCACTGTCTTTCACAGCTCCATGACCATCTGACTCTTGGAAATGTTGGAAGTAGAGTGCGCTGGTCGCAAATTCCTCTCCGTGCATATCGCACTCGGAGTCCTGGCATAACCACTGGACCCGGTGCAGGCTTGCACGGACGTGCCGTTCGAGCGCTGGAGCAGCCGAAAAACTACTTCCAAATTGTCCGCATGCGTAGGGGCCTTGATGCCAGTTGTACTCGTGCTTCTAGCACTCTTCAGCCGATGTGAAAACAAAGCCGTCGCAGCCTATGTAGGGACAAGAAAGCGTGCCGCTCTCGCCGGGGTTAGGACACTCGGCTACATAGTAGCCATCAGGCGGCTCAAGGACTTCTTCGTCGAGAGACATGGGGGTGGAAATGTCAGAGACTCTGCCTTTGTTTTGTGGGAGCTTCTGAGATCGGGAGATTCCTCAGCAGCCTGCATGAGTGTGAGTATGGGCTTGACAAGGAGTGACTTCGAGTGCACATACCTTGGGCTGTGAAGCAACAGAGTGATCACGGTTGCCGAAAGGAGTTTCAAAAAAGAAGATGTAGTGTGATGAGATGGAGATGGGAAATCTGATTTGGAGAGGGTGACTCGCGATGGCGACTGCCTGGAGTTGAGTGTGCAGATAGAAAGAGGGGCTAAAGCGCAAATAGGCGGAGGTAAGGAGGGCAAGCACGAGTAAACAGGCACCCGGCACCAAGAAACAAGGAATCTGTAGATTCTTTTTGAGTTAGTTTGATAAAATGGATGCAAATATGAAGTTGGCCAGACGAGTCTGTTCAGGTGCAGTATGTCGACTATGATGCAGCGTTGCCCGGCGACTGGTTCTGTAACTGCCACTGACACTGGCAAAGACGGTTGGCAGATAATTGCTCAAGCCACTGGAACAACTTATATTATTGATAGGCACAGACACACAGATCTCCCTTTAATCCGCTATTAGTGGAAGTGTTTAGCAGTAGCCTTACCTTACCCAACTTTACCTGACTTCTCGCTCTGTCAATCAAGCATCTCGTGTGAGAGGGTACACCTCCAATACCTAGGTATGATGTTGTGGTCCAAGGCAACAGGAAATACACATATATGCCTAGCATGGAATGTTCTAAAGAAACCAGAACAACTGATGGCAAGCTGAACATTGAGAAAGATGTTTAGACACCAGAAGGGTCAGGCATTGCTTGCCAGTCATATTGTCAAACTGCTCGGATTTTCTCTAACAAGTTAGCATCCGGTATGGTGTAGTGGCTAACATTTCGCGCTCTCACAACCTGAGAGATTAGTTCCGCGGAGCCCAGGGTTCGATTCCCTGTACCGGAGTTCCCCTTTTGCTCATCACTACTCCTTTTTGCAGCCCAAGCATGTCGTCGCTGTTTGCTCTTTTTGCCCTCATTATGGATTGTTATGCACGTGTGTGCTATGGCTGCATCCAAGAGGCCAGTTGATGATGCAGCAATACGAGGATCAGCTGAGGACAAATGACCTTCATCCGTCACGTACTTCTATAACCCCTTTTCGCAAGTGGTAGCAGAAAACATATTCCTCTCCAGTCTAACTGACCCTGGCACTCCTGTAAGGCGCTCTAAAAAGGCTCTCTAAACGAATTTCGATAACTCAATTTATTCAACATAAGAAAAGACTACAAAAGAAACCACTGATGAACAGGCTTGCTTGCCTAGCAGGAATTACAAAAGAAACACACCCAATCAGCCGCCCCCATGCTTATTCTTCAGATGCCGAGTCCGATGATCGCGCCTGGCAAAGTCCATTCCACAGTATGTACACCTAGGTCTGGCCATGCTGATTCCCATCTTTTCAGCCTCCACTGGGTGATTGGTGCGGTAATGTCTCTCCAGTTCGCGCTTCCCCTGGTGCCCCTTTTGGCAGAAGAGACAAATTTCTGGCTTGTCTATCTTCCGTCTCGCTTTCCTGAAGCTTGAGTCAGGATCAGTTCGATAGAGCGATACATGTCACTTACTTTAGATCACATGGCCGAGTGCCATGTTTCATCTTCGTTCGTCTTCTGGTATTCGTTGAACTAGCTACTTTATCGTCGATGGCTTGCTCTGGAGCGTTGCCTGATACTTGCAAGTGCTTTGGTCCTGTTGGGCTATGGACTGTCGATGTGGAAGAGATGGTATAAGTTGAGGTATACTCAGATGGCTCTGTGGTAGTGTTTGAACCATTTAAGGCAATAGAGGAAGGACTTTCGTTGAGCGTAGATAACATCATGAAGTCCCAGTCCCAGTCCACGGGTGAGGTGCCGATGTTGGTATGTTCTGGAGTAAATAGGTCGTTTAGGTTATAGAAGCTTTGGTTAATTGGACAAATATAATCGTTGGACAAGTCGTAATGAGTTGTATTCGTATCAATCCCCGGAAGTACGTCGGCAGTTTCTGCGTCATTCGCATAATCAAGGAGACTCAGTGGCAAGTTATTCAAGTAATCACTTGTCATGTCAAGATCGAAGTTCGTTGTTTCGCTCATGACGAACGCATCGTCGATCGGTGTCCAACTGTCCATCTTTCGTCAGGTTGGACAGGACGTGCCACTGTGGCCGCGTCCAGAAGAGAAGTGTTTGTTTGATTGAGAGTTGAAGGTTTTGATAGAGCTTGATGTTGCTGTCCGCCTGGATTTCGCAACGGGACACCTTTTAATGACTTGACCGGGTCGATCATGAGAGGTAACTGACATGGTAAGTTATCCACAAAATCACGATAGTTGCAAGAGCTCACTTACCAGAATATATAAGAAGACAATAACTATGATGAATATTTGCACATTCGCGCGTTGCTGGAAATATACCTCAAGGCATCTATCGCATGGCTTGGGGAACATGTATTTCCGCTTATCCCTGCGCACCAGACAAGCGGAACTACATGTTCTCCAAAACATCACCAAGAGGTCTTGTGGTAAGAGTGCCAGCCAGCCTAAGCAATCATCAGTACTATTCCCATACATAGTGTTCTGCGCACTCACATTCGCGCGTTTCGCACAAAAGTCCATCCAAGCTCACCGCGGGTGACACCCGGTATCTGTCACCCGCGGTGAGCTTGGACAGCTATAAAGGCACCCGCACCGTCAGGAAGAGCCCCAATCTTCAGGCAAAGGACCATCTGCGCATCGTGGTCCTTTGCCTGCACATTGGGGCTCTTCCTGGCAGTGCGGATACAGGTCGATTAAGTATTATAAAAGGGCCGGAAGAATGAGGCTATGTTTATGAAGAGGGAAAAAGAAAGCGAGCCTCAACGAGGGTAACATTAGGGTATATATATTATTTTGGTTTGAATCCTCAGCTCAGTCGCGGATGGCCTCTCATTGGCAGGTTCGGAGGCCTTTGCATATGCACGTTAGCGTCATATATTGAGTGGTCGGCCTCCCAAAACAAGGCGATAACACCTTCTTGTACACAGAGACAGTGGCGGAATTACTTTTGATTATATATCGCAGTTCAATGGAGAAGAATTCTGCTGCCCTCGAGGTCGCTACACATCACATTTCAAGTTGAACCAGCTTAGTTAGGTACTCATTATCACTATATGGATCCTCCGATCACTCGCTACTAACTCATCCTTGGATACTTCTCATATTTATTAGTCTAATTACTATTGAGGATTCGTATTTACAACTTCTCCTAGATGCTTTCAAACCTCTTGCAGACTATGTCGCTGTAAGGTGGAGGAGGGTAGCATGCTCGAAGGAGTACGTTCCTTTAAACAACAGAAGTGTAAAGATAGCATGTGTGGGGAACAACCAAGGGGAAGCTATTCCGAGAGAAGTATAAACAGCTGTATGATATGCCTGACCAACTGACTGGATGGTTCCGAAGAACGTCGAAAAGACTAATCGGCGCTATCCTGCACTACTAAAGCACATACTGACTGTCATTTTTAATATGAGCAACGAAACTCGGTTGGGTCGCCTGAAGAATATCGATTCACTGGAATTCTTAAAACATTTTAGGATTTTAGTTTGAGAAGCACTATCCCCCTAGGCTGAGGTTGAGTCTGTTTCGACTCGTGAGCGTTTCGGCAAAGTTGACTGTACAGGCTGTTTGCATTGTCGATATACTGTTTCTGAATAACGAAAATACCGGCGTCGTATAGTTTCTTGCAGACCTGCCCTGTGTATAAGCCTTCGAAACCTTCGGGGTGAGGCCATTGACTGTTGCATATACCGATTTCCAGTCCATATGGGCTTATTCTAAGCAATATATTCTCGGCAGAGAACGAGAAAAGCGCCTGCGCCTCTGGTATCCTTATCACAGCGGTATTCAGAATGCCTAGCAACAGGGCTTGAGACTTCTGTTGGTAGGCAAGTCCTCGAGGAGCGAGGACTGCTCTATACACCTCCCGTCTCGCGGTATCCTGCCTATGGCGAGTGAGAATATCCTTGCACGCCGTCGACCCCAGGGACACATGGCTTTCGAGAAATGTAATGGTGAACTCCCTCCCCAACACGGAGACCTGTATCAGCCCTGGTTCTTGGTCCAGAAAGTTCGATGTTTTTGTTTGGGACAATATCATTGACAGTAGTATATTTGTAACATCCCAGGGTGGTACTGGAAAAACCTTTCGGCTTTAGGGCTTGCATGATCTGCCTGATAAGTTGCGAATCTTACGTGCCTTTGCTTCCATATCCACCCTCATGGGCCAGCTAGCATAGTCATTGTGTTCGGTTTGGTGGGCAGAGATAGCTTCCAAAGCTGCTGTGGTGGCCTAAGGGCTGGGGGATAAAGGGGGGGTTTGAGATGGGGTAAGGGCGTCCAAGAATTCAGCCATGGTAGCTAACTCGAAGATGTCGATTTGGGATAAGCTTAGCATTGCTTAAAGTTCAAGAGGAACGTTTGGCGATGCTGAAGAGATGATAGCGAACACGACAAAAAGGGCATGAGAACGAAGGCATATGTATGAAGGAATTTGTCTCTTGCTGTGAAGATGTTGTGCCGAATGAGTCTCATCTTTGGACGGCAGTGTAAGCACTGCTGATCTTGCAAATATTCAGGGACCTCTGTGGTCAAACGTTTGACCTCGTGTGGTGTGTAAACGCTATCAAATTGTTCACGCAAAGGCGCAAAACATAGTATATGGGTTGCTGATTGTCATGTTTGGGATTGGATCCAACGCCGACGATCATAGTAAACAGTTGCTTGAAATCGCACGCATGAGAAGATCATAGTAGCTCTTCTGTACAGAGTATGGAGTGATGAAGGACGAACCCACGGCGGGAAAGGTCTCGGGCATCAAGCATATTGGCATCTCTGTAGAGCTGAATGACACACAAGTTGCACCGAAAAAGTGCGTATTGCCTTCGTTGGAAAATAAGGTGCCGAATATGGATTCATTGTAGTTGGGAGGACGAATCAGAGGGTCGTGGAATATGTATTGTGACTGGTAAAGGTCTTGATGACCCAGTCAAGAAAGTTCTTGGTCGCCTGGGTGTGCTTGCAATGAAATACAGATATATTCTCGCTATAGAATATGGTTTGCGCCCATTGACTAGACTGCTCAGCGGTTGGGACTGTAAATGGCATGGGATGGTTGGCGTAGTTGGCTCCGAGATAGAGTGAGAACGGGCGCGATAGTTTGGTTGTACGTATGCGAGAGCTTGGTTGGCCATTGCAAAGACGATGCTAATCCTAGAATCTACCTACAGGCTGAGCACAAATGATGCACTCGACCTGCCAAAAGACATCCATCGTGAGGCAAAAATGCAAAAGAAGAACTCCGGTACAGGGAATCGAACCCTGGGCTCCGCGGAACTTGATCTCTCAACTTAACGATGAGAGCGCGAAATGTTAGCCACTACACCATACCGGATGCTGATTCGTTAGGAAAGGACGCTGAGATTTATTATTAGGAAGGTATCAACCGCACGCAGCCAGCAATTAGACCGTGCGGATGGCTTTGAACTGTCGGACTCATGAAGCCTGATCCATCGCCGGGTGTTGTGTGAGGCGGTGGTGCCGAGTGGATCCGGGGACTCGCTGATTATCTCATCGAACGATAGGTTTTCGTATCCATGCTGACCCCTCTGGGCTTTTTCGGCCTTGAAGGACCTCACTTCGCGGGTTGCTACGAAGACTGGCGAAGGTTCGCATCCTTTGTGTACTCTTTCTAGTCGCGCATCAGGGCATACGAGACTAGCTCGCCGGTCTTTAGCGATGGTAGCTTCGAGGGCATCCCGCCGGGCTTACGAACCGCCATTTTCGGATCCTGACGGAATGTATGATTGAGTTTGCGATGCGAGTTCAGGTGTGCAGAGGCAGGACCTTTAGGTTAGAGGTTCATGTTTGGAAAGTAAATAAACACTACGGTGGTGTTGGTGGTCGGTGTGTCGCCGTATCATGAAGTCGTTGGAATAGAGGTTGATTGTTACCATGTATCGCAGGCCATTCCTACATCTTCGTTGCTTGTTCGTGTCTCTCACGATTTGACAAAAAGGCGAAGACGTTCGAAAGCCAGTGAACATCATGCGGCTCAACATTCAATGCTGCACATTCTGCTATAAAGGCCTCTTCTGCCTCCGTAATGGCTTAGTATGTGTCATTGGTGTATCCCTTTATAACACGCCTTGGATTGATAGCTCCGGCTGAGCGTATAACGCGAAGTTTCGTTTCAAGCAGACTGAGAAGCTCAAGAAACTAATGTACACGTTTGTAATGAAGAAGTGTTCCTTTGCAGTATCTCGTGTTATTCGATTTACGCCCCATGAGAGCTGTTTGGCTGACCAAGTCAGCAGTTCCGGGGAATACATCCATGGCAGTACCTTCTTATTAGAGTCGAGATACATTTTCCGGAAGTATTTCAGCGAGTGAAGGGGTTCGGCCCTGTCACCCTCGTAGTTTTTAAGCTCCCCTAAAAGCTCCTTGCTAAGGATGCCATGCGTTGTATGGCCATCGTCGGAACCAAACATTCTCGCGAATCTGAACGCCCTTGTCGAGATAGTGAGGGGACTTGACGCCCTCGAATGGCAAGTCATCCTATGGGCTCAGTTTTGACCACCAGAGTAACAGTCTTCGTCGCCGATAAGCATATAAAAATGGTGGGACGATATCCTGTTTACGGCCGGTTTGTGGGTGACCAAGATTGCATCGGCGTCCTTTCGGTCTTCCTTTCCCAGTACGACAAATGAATCATGGTCAATATCGGCGGAGTCGATCTTTTTGAGTCGCTTTGGGCCAAGTGGGTTGGTTCTTGGTTTCTTTTTCTTGCTTGGAGTATCCGGATCCGGTTTGAACTGGATATACTTGCTAGACTTCGACATCTAACGCTTGGAAAGTGTTGGATATGTGCTGAATACAACCCGGTATGGGTTCTTCTTTTCGACTACCAGAAGTCTTCTACATCTTCTTATAATCCTCAGTTCGAGAACATATCCTCTGGCGCTGCCGACAGTGTTTCGGGAGCCCTTCTTTCCACAACAAGAAACGTATCCGTTGTCGGCGATTGTATCGGTAGCTTCTCTTGACCTAGTCAAAGTAGTTTTCGTTTCTTCACTCCTTCTTTTCACGTCTCTTCCTATGACAGATCAGATCCTCGACAGAGGTAGGCAATGAAGTACGCCCCACAATCGGGGTATTATTTGACAGCTTTTGAATCAAGGTTGACAAATATGTTTTTGTCTGGCATGTCAACCCAGCTATGACCGTAACGTGAAGTAGTCTCTCAGTTGATGTTGTCTTTCGTTGATTGGCGATAGAGGTTGTGCCCCTTGATCTATTGTGGTAGTCTGTCCACTGACTTCGTTCCTCACAATGTTGGCGTTCCAAACTTGGTCGACACGAGTACCGAAGTTGACAGATGAAACACTCTCTTGCAGGGACACTCGATACTTGCAGGCAGTGTCAATTAGTCAAATGATTGACTGTTTAAAGGGTAATAATACCGGGCAATAGCCCCAGTGTTGTTCGTGGCGGCCAAAAATGTCATTGCGAAGTGAATGCTTCGCGGATATCCAGTCTTTTGCCATCTTTCGTTTGCTGATATCCGCTCCTGGTATGTGTGTTCTCCAGGTATTGTTGCTGGGCCAGGTACAATGTTCAATGGTCTGGCATACGTTGTTGAGCGTTGTGTATATACGGTCCCTGGTGGAGGAATCTCGGTATTGATCAGGAGCTTCCAGGGGCGGCGCCCGATTCATAAACTCTGCTTGTTCGTGGGTGATGTTTCCTGTCTCTCCAAGAACTGCAGTCAAGATATTCGCTCGGAGTTTGATACCAGCGCTTCTCTTTTGGGGTAAGGAGACAAATTGATGTGTTCGTATGGAGACTAGTCCCAGTTACATTTGAATGTCTGTGGGAACACCGACCACAGTGTTACAACATTTGATTGCTCGGTGAAGTATGCGTATCTCATAGCTATAGACGGGTATTGGTATCCATTGAGAATAGCGCTGAAAATGTCGTAGTTTGAACGAATGAACTATGCCCTTGTTTGTAGAGAGGACCAGCGGCCGACTTCTGGCTTCGTAGGTGATAAGTGCTTGGTTGGCATGAAAAATCGTCATCGGCCACTCCCCGAGCTCTTCGACCAACATGTGAAGTTGGCAAACATAGATAGTAATTCCCTTTGATGGAAGTGCCATGAGCCAGTTTTGAAAGTTCATTCCTGTGAAGTTATCAAAACTGCTGGGTGTACTAGAAGAGGCCAGCATGTTAGTAGCGTTTGGGCTCCCCCAGACCTTGCCATATAGGTCGCTGCCGAAGTGTTAGTGGGATATAGAAGACACAGCAAAGTCAAATATACTAGACATGCGGGTTCCCCATTTTATTTTGCAAATTCGTTGAATTGTGCCGTCCTTGCGCATTCTGTCGCCTTCTTTGGATAGCCGATAATGTCGTCGTCTAGATCCTTGTCTGACATGGCTTCGGTGTATCAAATGCACACTTTCCAACCATGATATCACCCTGACGCGTGCCTGCAAGTCGAACGGCGAAGTAAAGAATACATACTTCCGGTCATTGGCTTCTGTATATATGAAGACCAAGGCCATGTTTGTCGATACACTGTCTTGTGCGCCATTGACAAACTGCTCTGAGACTTGATACTCCTTTGGGTAGTCGTAGGCTCTTGATAAGCCCAATTTCTAGCCGCTCTTTCGAATCTCCACAGCGTGCGTCTCAAAGACTTAGAAGTCTTGGATATGTCAAGCACGATGTGTGATTCACAAAGGCATAAAAGGGCAGCTCGAAATATGCTTCCTACAGCGAAGCTTTGACTGCAAACTGATATATGCGTCTCGGAATATTGAGATGCAATGGAAGAGATGACTTAAATCTCAGCACATGTTGTGAAGCGATCCGGGCGTAAAGTGATGTGGGTTGTATTTTTCAACTAGCAAGACGCGACGACTGGGAAACATGGTATATGTATAACAAGGCGAACATGGCGTAACGGATTTAGGGGCTGTTTTAACGCCAGAAACAACCGCGACCCTGTAGGTTTGTCTGGTAATAGTAAACGACAGTCTGGGATATGTATTCGTATAGTGGTAACGACTTCGAGGACAAGTTGGTTCTCCCAGTCCGGTACCGGGTCTTTTTATTCGGACAACGCAAAGATGTTCATGTTGAGAGTATGGTTGTAGATACCGCATCTAACAGGTAATTCGATGGTTGCGAAGTGGAAGAATGTTGTCACGCTTCTGAGAGGAAAGAAGATTTTGCGACAGCCGAGTATATCGGTAGAGGCATCACCTCTCTGTGATGATCGTAGCATTCCTGGAAAACGCATTTTACGACGAGATAGATCATCCCCAATAAATATCATTGGGTTGACTGGCATGCGATAAAACCTTGAAGGTAGGTAGGAAGCCAGTAATTTATACCTCGGATTCCTGAGTTTGCAGCAAACCAGGTATTGAGACCTGTGGCAGTAATTGGCCAACCTTAAGCGCACTGGCTTGCGTATAGTTCTGACAGATTCCTTCATCCTCTAGTGTGATCGATGGAAAGAGGGAGGATGGTGAATAGGACTGTCGTCAGGTGTGTCATCCTTTTATTTCTCTTTGTTTTAACACCAAATTACCAGTCTCTCTATGGAGATGGATTAAGTATTTCGAGAGACAGAGGATCTTTGCTGTATCCCTGAAGACCGTAATACTGTTGGGAAAGATCTGTTTGGCGCAGTTTACTAGTGGTGCTCAGATCATCTGGTAAATGCTTTGAAAGATTCGACGTGTTCGTGTTTTCGGCCTTGCGTATCTCTGCAATACTGCCATGGTATTCTTGTTTTGCATTCAAAGCTCTTTGGAAGCGTCTAGTCGAATAGACAATAGCTTCTCCGATTGCCTCAATTTGTTTCAAGCGGGTACGCAAGATTTCCATAGCTAAGGTCTTTGGAGTCACCTTGAAAGAGTCGATGATGTAGGTGCTGGAGGAATTAAAGGTCGTCAAGTTTTGCCAGGATACTAGAACTCCCATCTCTTCAAATCGTTTTACAAAGGAATTGTAGACCGACAGAGACAAGACGAGCAGCGTCTACCGACTGATGCAGAAGGTTATCATTGTGCGCCTGGAGGTTTTCCTCTGAAGATGTGACAGCATCTTGCGCAGCCAACTTGAGGATTTCGTTGGATACACTGGCAACAGAGATAATGAAAGTCCTGGCTTGTTTTTGAAGGCGATAACTGTCGACTGTAACCACGTTCGATCCGCTCATTTTGTATGGCGGGACAAAACAAGAGATGCCATCCATAGGTTTGCATACATAACCATGTAGCATGAAAGCGGAGAAAGGTAGACGGAGGAACGTCTTCGACGTTCTGTTGTGCCGTGATGCTGGCAGACATGAGACGAGTTAAAAACACTCAGATGAGGAAACAGGGCAATAAAAACAAATTCCTCTTCATGTTCTTGAAGATGTCTCTGCTAAAATAGGCCGTATCGTTATAGTCAATGCTCCTGGCCAAGGAGATGCAACACAGGCTTCTTGAGAGGATGTTTCGACAAATATGACCTGCTCGTGATAAGTCTCGGTCGAGTTGTACTGTCAAGGCGAGGAGAATTCGCTAAGATGCTGATCTGACCGTGGAGGATAACGTTTCCTCATAGTTGATTCCTTCTTGCTGGAGGAAGTTGTCAAAATTTATTTCCATAAGTGTCAACAAAGCTCGCCGTTGCGTTTGGAGCTTCTTCGGTGCTAGTATGGTCTGCGATTGGATATGCTGAAATGTGCCAATATTGCTAGCCACGAACAATGGTCCTGAGGCCAATTGATCAAATACTTCAGAAGAAGTTGTGAAAGTCGATGCGTATGGTATCGAACTTGGTCCAAGAGGACATAGGAAATAGTGTACGTGAGGCTTCAGGCTCTGAGCTCATGGCCAAACTGCCAGACACTATCTTCTTTGGCAGTGATGATCGTTTCCTTTCGCTTATCTGAAGTAGACTTGGTAGAGAAGAAGGCGGCAAGTACTTTTCGTGCCGTGCGCCAGCATGAAAGGCTTTTTTGAACTTTGATAGCCGCAGTATATAGGTGTCGAATAGTTGCATATGCAGATGTCAGGTGAAACATAATGTGCATGCCGAGCATCCTACCATGCCTTAAGATACAAGGCATTGTTCATCCGTGGTAGACGAGGAGCAGCAGCATACAGTAATAGGGTTCAAAAGACATGTTTTGTCATCGGCTCGGGACTTGAGGTTGCTGTTTCAAATGCCCAAGTCCATTTGTAATATTCTTCGGTTGTCTGCTTTTAGGAAGTCCTTGCACTCTTGTTCAGAGACTGCCAAGCCTTGCGTCTTGTCGAAATGGTTCCTTGAGCGATGGAACAACTCGTGCTTTGGTGCCAGGCGGTGACAATCACGGTCATTCTGGAGGCTTCTGCGGTTTCGATGTATAGTATAATAGTAGAGCAACGACTGGGAAGAGGTGCTGTGTAAACGTGCAGAAACATCATGAAGGTGGGGGAGGAAAGGGCATATATGCTGATTCGAGCCCTTGTAGATCTGTAGTCAAGTATCAACTAAGCACTACACTACTATATCTCGGTACATAACAGATAATGTCATTCAATGGCTACTGGGCAATCAAGCGGTCTACGGATGGAAGGGAAGGCATTTACGGAGTGCAGCCGAGTTTCCCATGACAAGCACGGGAAGCTGATGCCGCAATATACATGCCGTGTCGAGTTATGTGCAGCTTTCCGTTGCCAATGTGCATTCTTTATCCGCTAGTATTTGTCAAAGATCATATATGGCGCTGCTCACTTAGACCGACATGTGGTCGTTTGTTAATAATAATGCCTAAATGTTCTCATGACATCAAGGACATACTGCATGCTGGGTCAGAACCATACACTTGAGATTACTAGCACCTACAATACACAATTGCAAATCTAACTAATATTATGTTACCATATTCCAGCACTTACCCGTAGTCGCAATCATATATGACACTAGCAACGGCACTCCTCCGTCGGTCAATTGTCTTCCCGCCTCATAACCAACTTCGTAGCAGCCCCAAGCTATGCAGTTAACCTCACCCAGTCGCCAGCTCACTCTCGTAACACTCAAACGCGTCCCGTCAATATAGGCCTCCAGCCAAGTATTATCCCCTTGGCGCGTTGACACACGGCTCACTATCCCAAATAAGATACGCTCCCGTGAGGCGGGAGGCGAAAAAGCACAATCCCGCCTCAGCTGGACAACTTCACGGTATTTTCTGCATAGGTGACTTACACGTGCTTAGCCTCATGTTACGTGTAACGAAATTATGAGAAATGATGAGTTGTAATTCGGGCATGGGTTGTTGTAATGATGTTGCCCCTCAAAATGGTTGGATCACAGATAAGGAAACATGTGAATCAAATCGGCGAGGTGTGACGAATCATGTTGTGTTCCGTTCAGCCCTGATGTATTGGCAATTCTTGTTCGATCATTAACCGTGAATCAATTCACAGGGTGGGAGATATGTTGTCAGCTTATGTGTAGTCGCCACCTCCATATGAAGTTCACTATCGCGAAGTTCAATGTTAGAGTAAAAGCAGAACCGAACATACATCAAGTCACATTGAAAAATAAAAGTGTGAGGCGAATTAGCTTCATTTCTATCAAGCCAGGCCATGTACAAGCCTGCCTCGTCTCTATCTGATATAAACCTCGTCATCCGAGTAACTAAGAAACCCGAGCGAGTGTGGTATCCCCAACGCCGATGATGATATGGAAAAAATAATACTGTGAGCCGCCAAACGATTCCCTTCCGATGCCATGCATGCCGCGCTCCCTGCGGCGTACTATGAGTTGACCCCGGGTCACAAGAACACACAGCGACAAAGCCAAGAAAACATGTCTATAATGCAAACTTGTCTCTCCACAATGATCCAAGTCCTCCCCAGATGCCGGGAGCTAAACTCAACAAATAATAGTAATAAAGCTGGTAAATGCAAACATCACACAACCCTCGCGCCATTCGTCCCGCATCCCAATCGCCTGTCTGCGATTGAGGTAATTTCGTATTTCGTAAGACATGTTTCGTTTCGTAGATTGGGAAACAACGAGATAATCAGAAAATCAATGCCAAGGCTAGATGATAAAAGGGAAAATCCGAAATGGTGGAATACATGCGTTCAAACGCCGTAAAATGAAGTCGGAGGACGATAAATGGATGCATCGACTTGACTGTCTAGGCAGCGTACGCTTCGTTGTAACTGGGGTACTCGCTGAATTGGACGTCGCCGTAACTGGAGGTCTTGACCTTGGGGTACTTGGCGTAGCTAGCGTTGTAGCTGGCGTCGCGAGAAGGCATTGAAGGGCGCTCAACAACTCGAACACCGGGCTGGTGGTGGGTGTAGTAAGACGAGTAGGCGTCCTCAGCGGTGCGTGAATAAGAGTTCTGTAGCGTTGTGCGGTTGCCGTCAACTCGGTATTGCATTATATGCTCGCCAGCACGGGCTTCGGGAGATCGGTGCTTCTTGCTGCGGTGAGCCTTGCGCTCACGTCGGTGACGCTCATATTCATCTTCTGAGTCACTCTCAGGGATCTGAGCTTGCAATCTAGTGCGTCCTCGACCGCGAGGATCAGGTTCGGGATACGCGCCGCTGAAAGTTTGAGCCCTGGCCATTCCTGGCACGTGGCGGCCGTAACCCTCAACAGGCATAGTAGTCGTCCGGGGAAGATCACGTCGAGGAGGAGAAGTGGTAGGCGCGCCAGTAGATGTCGCTGACTTGTGAATATGAGGGCGAGCAGAAGGAGCAGTAGCCTCAACAGGGTCATCGACAACCTCGGGCTTGCTGTAAGCCTTCTCGCCTGAGGATCCGCGTCTAGGCTTAGCAGCTGATCGCCGAGCATCGTCATCTTCCGGGGCGGCAAATGGCGAGCTAACCGGAGGCGGAGTAGGAGCAGGAGGCTGGACGTGTCGAGCAGCGAATGACGCAGTACCCTTACTTCGGGAAGCCTGGATATAGTTGAGCGCGGCATCAGCCTTGCTTTGGTATTCCACAGGAATAGGTGGCGGCTGCATTGAGCTGGTCGTGGGAGGAGGTACCTCCTCGCGGTGCGATGATCGATCGCGCTCACGTCTCTCGTCGTGCTTCTTGCTTGACTTCTTCTTTTCTGACTTTGGTATAGCCTCATTATCGAAGGTCTCGATGTAGGGCTTTGAGGTGTGTCGCTTCTTCTCTTCAGGCTCTCGCTTGCGGGACTTGTCGCGAGTCTTCTTCTCAGCACGTCGGGCTTCCTTTGCGGCCTCCTTAGCTTCTTTCTCAGCACGGCGAATGGCCTCGTCGGCTCTTCTCCGTCGTTCGCGCTCACGCTCCCTCTCCTTCTCTCGCTCTCGACTTTCTCGGGCATACTCCTTCTCGCGCTCTCGTTCCAACTCCTTCTCCCTATCCCTATCTTCACGCTTTGAAGACTTATCGTTGTATGACTTTTCCCTTCTCACAGTTCGGACACCCTCGAAAATGTCGGCAGCACGGGGATGCTCCTCCTCGTAAGAACGAGAATATGACGAGTAGCCCCGGGGGCTAGGAGAAGGCTGTCGGCTGGTAGACTTATAAGTGCGGTCGTTGGGGTGAATCTCGTATTTATATGTTGTAGATGTAGGTGTAGGTCGACTTGAAGCAGGACTTGAAGCGGCGGTAGCTGTAGCACGGTTGGATGCGCTCGCAGCTGTCTTTGCCCTCATCTGCTCGCGAAGTTCAGCAAGTCGAACTTGGTCATCGTAGCGTTTTCGCTCCTTCTCGTCGGCTAATGTTTCGTAGGCTGTTTGAACCCGTTGGAACTCGTCCTGCGCGCGTGCCTTTAATGTGGGATCTTGAACCTTGTCGGGATGGCATTTGAGGACGAGCTTTCGGTGCGCAGATCGGATTTCGGGTAGCTGCGCATCTTTGGCAACGTTCAAGATTTTATAAGGATCAGGAATTTGCGAAGCCATGCTGGGCGAGTTGAAGTTGGTTGACTACCCGTTAGGCTGGTGTTGAGTATATAGAGTAGACAAATGAGGTGGTGAGGCTGTCTATTGCATCGATCCGGAGGTCGTCGGAAGGGCGAGGCTAGGTTGGATGCGGGGTGAGGCTGTCTTGTCAGGAGGCAAGGCAGAGCTGGGTGACTGTTTGTAAATTAAAGCCAAGTTGATGATTGATGTTGTTGACAAGCAATAGCGGAGGGGCGGTCGCAGGTGAGGTGGTCTGGGCTTTTTGGGGCGGTGTCTTGTTTGCGTCTCGTCGCCAGAGCAAGGGAAGTGGATGCTCGGATTTGCAGGGTACCGTAGAACCAGGCAGAAACTTGTACTTGCAAGTTAAGTGCAATGCTGGATCAAACGAAAGACCAGGGTAGACAGGTGAGAAGTATTTACGTGAGCAGCCGGCTGCTGAACACGAGAGAAAGTGATGATGTGAAGTTTGGTGGTGTTGTTTGCTTGTTCACGTCCACGGGGAACAGAAGAACAATGCGGGAGCAGGAGACAGCGGTCGTTGGGGTATTGAAGAACAAGACCAGATGAGGTCACGGGCGAGCGTGGTTAAAGACAGGGGGGACTGATTCGCCGGTACGGAGTGTACAAGGGTCGATAGAGAGACACAGCGGGCAGAAAGGCTAGGCTCGACGATCAGACGCTAGGTAGGGGGCCCACGACTCTCTGGAGGGTTGCCTCTGTCTTTGGGGTGCCCGGTCGAGACGGTCCACCTGTATCGTCTGGTGGTGCGTGGTGCTGAGCTGTTGCTAATGGTCGCTGTTGGTCCAGAGGTGGTCCCCTGGAGGGGTGCTGTAAGCGGCCGTAGGTACTCGTGAGGTAGTCCGTCCCTCTTGGAAATGGGGTCAGTCCCGTCTGGTCTGGCCTGGTCTCGCGGTGGTGGACCTGTTTGAGTCGTGACTTGTTTATGGGACTCGAGAGGCTTCAAAGAGTCACAAGTTTACCGATGAATCCGGCCGGTTTTCACGCCTCCGAATACTTGATTTTATGAACTGAAAGAGAGTAGCCCAAAACTACTAATCAAGCCGCGGTTTGACTCGTGAGGCGTGTATTGGTAACGAGGTGGTTGGGCGTTGAAACTGTGGATGAGGTACCTTCTCTGTGCCAAGGAAATCTCTGCCTGAGGCGTTGTACAAACAGGTACGTACTTTCAAGTGGAGAAAAAAAGAATCGAAATGCAATGGAGAATGAGAATCAATTGGATGAGGGGATTCTGTTCCTTGCTTCAAAAGGTAAAGAATCAGGAACGTGGCGAGTCAATTCTACTTTAATTCTGGTTCTAAAGGCTTTGACGGCTTCGAAAGGCGTCGAGTTAATTAGAAATCGCCTCCTTCAGCCCCTTTTGAGTCGTCTCCTGCTTGACCTTTTTGGCTCTCGTCGGCGGCGATTTATCATGAGCTGACGGGCAACATCTAAGTGAAGTGACAGGCCGGAGCAAAATGCTTGGTAAGGGGCAGCAGTGGTTTTTTCGCTCTCGCAATGCACGCTGGACGAATAGCATCACGACGGATGGAGAAACTTGTTGGAAAAGCCGGCAATGGAAGGGCATCGAATGCCTCGAGTCCAGCCAAGAGTAAAGCCCGCAGTGCTGCTGCAGCCCGCACTTAGCACTTATACCAGGTTAGTGACCGGTATTCTGGCTGTTAGTGGTCAATGGTGCGGCCTTTCAGTGAAGGGCCTGGCAGAATGGGTGTAGACTTGATTCAATGTCAAGTGGGTTTGAGGCGCGGTTCGTTCGAGGTACGTGGATCTTACGAGTCGAGACACGTAGAGGTACATACGCTCTAGTGGCAATTTGCTAAAGGCAAAATGTATCTTAAACGATGACTCAGGTGACGGCTCAAGTACCGCGTCACTGTTTCGGCGTGCGGCCGGGCTTGGGCGACGCTGAGAGAGAGCGACCCTCGGCCGGAGCGCGATCAACGACGAACCATGCATGAATCAGAGTGAGCCAAATAACGGGCTGTGAATGATTACGATAATCCGATAATCCGCACTCCGTAGCGTACAAGGATCAGATGTCAGATTCGGGGTCGGATTTTAGATCAATTGCGGTATTTGAGTAATCGCAATGTCCGAAAGAGTTGATGATCAAGGGTTCCCCGTGAATAATACATATGAGAAGCTTAGTAGAAGGCGATTCCGTGATGGTGTACAGCACAAGCTTTGGTACCTGACTCTTGGTGGCACTACAGTCACCACCAAAGTACCTCTTTAATCAAGTGGCTGGTTGTGGCGAGTAAGACCCTTCAATCGAATTCTTTGGTTGACCTCCGAGCTGGATCAAGCCCGGGTCAAACCGCGGGAATGACTGCTGATGAATTGACTGTCCTTGTGTCGTAATAATGAGCCATAATTCACATGTATGATGAGGTGAGGCGCCCAATGCTCCGGGTCTGACCAAAGATCATCGCATCGTCAATTCAGGGTCCGAGTGGAGTTGGTACAAGATAGCCATTCAACACCCTCGATAAGTTTGTGAACTCTGAATCAGCCCAGGAGCATCCTGACACTGCAATCGGCCCAGCAAAAAGCAATCCAGGTCTAGGGGTGCAGGTCAGGCGTTTGCCTTCTTTGTATCCCCCCGCGACAGGGCGGAGATTCTTCAAATATTGGCCTGATTGTAAGAACATGGCGCTGTGAAGTGCTGCTGTAAGCCTGACAATTAGTAGAGGTGCCCAGCGGGAGGCAAGGGAGCGGGCACGGAAACGGAAGCGGGAGGGAGCGGGACGAAGCCCAGAGGCGGTGAGGCTGATGATTGCCGCGTTCTACTTTATCTTAGCAGTGAAAGGCTGTAGCTAAGCCAGCTGAAATCACACGAGGCGGTGCTGAATGGAGATGCTATATTGGTTTTCATTCTAGCAAGAGTAGCAAGGCGAATTATTGAGCTAAATAGTCATGATGGTGAATAGCTTCCACGATCCTAACTGCACAAAGTGAAAGACGATGTAGCCACGACATGATCTTTGGATAAGTCGAAACCCGGCCCTAAAGTAAAGCTGCCTTAGACCGTCCCTCAGATTGGATAGCCATGATGCATACTCGGTACGTTCATAGCACAAGCCAAGACAACCAACGACATATCACTTTTCAACTGTCGATACAAGTGCTCCCATTCCGTCTCATTGGATCACCAACGCCTATGGGCTGACTGGCTGATTCCCCCTCTTGGGCTGAATTGGTCGCAATGCCGTTGAGGCCAACCGACATGAATTGAACTCGCGAGACAGCATCATGCTTGCACAAAACGTAAAGGCATAAAAGTGCAACTGATTTCTCCCACCACGAGACGAGAGCCAGATCGTCGATCAGTTACTCGGTGTGTAGAGCTCCCAAGGGATCGACAGTTTGAGCTGTCAGAGCTCTCGAGGCGAGCTAAGAACCGAGCCAAGCTCCAAGCTATCTGGGCCATGTGCTGGTGATGAGTCGGAAGAAAACAGGTGCGGTCAATTGCTTCAAGGAACTTGCATGCAATCTCTGTAGCAACAAGAGTCTCATGAGCTCTTTAGCTTCAGCTTCGTCCTTGCTCAGCTCACTTCGAATGATGGAGCTAGGCTTGGCAATAATAGCTTCAGCAAGGGGACCACCGTGATAGCTCCACGACGACTTCTCTCTTTTGTCTGTAGCGCGCGATCTATTCATCGGCCTAGTGGAATAGGTGTCCAGCTGCAGCAGATATCCCTGGAGAAGGCACCTTGAGGTATCGGATGGGTAGTGATAGTGGACGCCCACAGCATCACGAGGCCTGCATTTCCAAGTTGCACCACGTCTTTAGACTCTCGCTTCACCCCTGCAGCCCGCTCGAGGTGGATATAGAGTCTGGTTGCTGTGGCTTTTTGGTCAGGATCCAGCAAGTTTATAACAGTAAACAATGCTCAAGGACATATTCCAGTATTCGGTTAAGAAATATTTACGAAATGGAAGAGGGACTCAACGATTTGCTTCCAAATACCCCCACGGTGGATGGGTGGGAGCAAACTACAGGCGAAGTCCATGTGGAGTGATAGCTCCATGAACAGAGGAGGGAAAATATCATGATGCGGATGCTACACCAGACAGACACACGAGCATCACTGCAGAAAGGCTTCTCTGGTACTCGGCATCCGATAGGAGATGGACCTGCAGAGATGCTGTGGGCACAGGCTGACAAAGACCAATTAAGCTGTGCAAACGATGTTCCAGGATGGTGGTGAGGGGCATTATGTTTCTCTGCATGACACCATCCAAGAGGAGAGTCGAGTCCTACAATCGTTTGTACCCAAAAGGTCGCTGCAGAATCCATCAACCATCACATCCGCTTTTTTTACCATAAGCGCCTGTGTGACGAGCTGCGGTGGTAGAACGAACCACCCATCACGTTTTATTATCACTGATATACTCCCTCGATCGCTGATGAACAGCAAAAAAGTCAGATGCTCCCCAGATCAGAGGCTCTTGTGAGTCGTGACGGGTGATCAGCAGCGTCATGGCCCAGCGCTGTTGGGCTTCAGCCCAATTCAGAAACAGAGGGGAAGAAAGAAGGCCTGATGTCTTGCACGTGATTGGACAGCAAGAGAGAAGCTCCCCCATCTAGCCCATCCACGGCAAAGGGCGGGGCCGCGCAACGGGCTTCACATCTGATCACATCTTAGTGATATCTCGGCCAATCAAGACCCTCTCTTGTGTCTCTGCTTTCTTCAATGTGAGGTCTTTTGTGCAGGATTTCCAGAGATTCAGCTCCAGGCTAAATCATACATGTGCCCGTGAGATCAGCTCAGCACTCGTAATACGACAGACGGGCGTTCTCCAGGTCTGTTGGTCACTGGCCAGTTTACAGACCTGCAGCTGAACCAAACCAACACTAACACCAACAGAACAAAGGAAGAGAGGATCCTGGGGAAACGTGAACAGCCACCGCCAAAACGAGCGAAGCCAGAGGAAGACGATCGATAGTTTTTTTCTTCTTCAGGGGGTATTTTCCTGTCCAAGTGACTAAATAAGGAGTAAAGAGGGGGGGGCGTCTCTGATAGGAATAGCATTGCGGCAGAAGATTGATAAAAGACCCATCCTTAAGAGAGCTCTCTAGCCATCTCGAGACAAGGCTCGAACGCCGTCCTGGTGCTTGATCTGATCGCAGCATGTGGCTTCGAGGATCACAGGCCTGGCTTACTGGGCTGATCCCTGAGCGAGGAGGAGAGAAGGGCCAAAGTACCATTCTGCGCTTGCTGACTGTGTTTAGTGACATTGAACACTCAGCGAGATACGAAACATCAGTGGCAGCAAGGTTCTAGAAGGCTTCTGCCTCTGAAGCTTCACAAAGGGCGACGATGATCAACTTTCAGTCTCTCAATGTTGATTGCAAGACACGACACGATCCATCGCGCAACCGCTACCGCAACCACAGATACCCAAGACGTACCACAGTCATACGGTTGGAATAAGTGTGAACTGGCACGAGTTCCTTGACGTTGGGTTTCTTCGCACCCACCACGTGGGTGGCTTTCTACCAGACGTCAAACCCTTAGATCCGGCTTTTTTCTCCCCAAATGACAATGACAATGATAACATTCAACTTTCCAAGTTTTTTCCTCACAAGGTGGAAGAAAAAGCTGGCCCATTGACGAAAGATGTCGGTGAATTATCCACCCATGTGAGCCCAAAGAGGGTGCACTCGTAGTATTCCCATATTCCCAAACTCGATGCTCTCTGTTGGTCCCCATCTGACATCGATACTATACCTGGTCGATCGATACCCTTTGGCGATCCCGCGATTGGCGATGTCATTGGAAGACTTCACGCGTTAATGGCCTCCAGGGAACATCCCGCTTCAACCCGCGTCGGTGAAATGCCTCAAGTGCCTGTTCCTGGGAGGATTTGCGTCCGCCATGTTTTACCACTGCCCTCCTTTTTCTTTTTTTCTTTACTTTTTCCCGTTGAGCGCTAAACGCGGGGTTTGGGGACTTTGCGATGCTGGTTTCATGGAGGAAACCGCCGTACCTGATCTAGCTGCACTTTACTACACTCCCAGACTCTAAAGGGAGTGATCTATCTAAGCTTCGCCGCTCCCAAGATAGAACGATTACACAGGGGGACTGATAAGCCACGCTAATTGGGCTGAGGGTATCACGACCGAGACTGGCGGTGAGCAAAGGAAAAGCTGTGGACTAGCATCATTCTCCCGCAGCCGAGCCCCTGTTTGGGTTTGGGTTCCCCGCAGGATTTTAATAGAATTCCTCTTTGCGGTTGTTTGTTTGTATTGGGTTCTCTTTGCTTGACTCTGTAACTCGGACGACGATGACCAAGGAGAGGGGTCTTTTCGGTGTCTATGCTGTAGGCACGTGAATGACTATCAATGGATTTACCTGTTTCATGTGCCGAAAGGGAAATGCTTTTCGAAATGCATGGCGTCTCAATGGGAGGGGCTATCGATTGACCTTGGAATACTGCGACATTATTCGACAGAACTGATTTCTTGGGGCCTTACATGATTCGATGTGAAGCTTGGAGTGTCGATCGTGAGTTGACATGCATCGCTCTAGGGTAGTCAAATTTGAATACTTACAATTACATCGTAGGACATGAAGCCACACCCTAATGCATCAAAATAGAGTTTCAATTTGATTGAAGGTTTAATTAAATACTAGTCTGAGTTATCGGGTGATCATTGGGACCACGTTCATGTACTACGGTTGCAGTTCATCCGTTGGATCCGACCCCAACATGCGTCCCCCAATGTTGAATCAAGACGTGGACTATCAGACACGATCTATCATATCCCGATCAAGCACGATGCAGAAGGTGCGTCACAGCGTAGCAAACATATGAGTAGTAGACGACCACTTGTAAACTTCCAAGAAGCACTCGTATCATCATCATCATTTCTTTCTGAGGCCTTCTCACCTCCCAATGGTTCGTTGGGCAGCAACCTCGAGCCTGAGTCTAGGGTAAGCCACGAGCGAATCAGCGGACCTCGATCTGGCCATTGTCCTCCCAGACAGGCAGATCAAGGTCGACTACAATGGGCTTATTGAACTGCTTTCCTCCTATATGTGGGTATCGACTCTTCATGATCGCTGCATTCACCACACACGTCTCTCGACGACCCATCCTTCCAGAAAGAGCTATCTGGTCGCTTCGTGGTGACGCAGGATCACCCCCTAATCCTAAGGTGCTGGAAGAAGCATGAGTATCCTCATTCCCAGACCCAAACGTGTATGGAGGACTACCTGTTGAGTTGACGGCATGAGCATCACATGTTGCGTCATGCTCCCCTATACTCAATCCATATCTGCCAGGGTGAGAGCCGTCGTTAGCAAGTGACGGTGCCTTCTTCCCTGTTAGGTCTACCAGACAGGCTTTGTTATTGCCTTCGCCAGGATCTTGCCAGTGAACAACTTTCTCCTTTCGATAGGCAATATTCCGACAACTCAAATCCCACATCACTCGCTCAGCACCTCTTCCGTCATGGATGTGTCCGCAGACAGCAAGCTGCGGTCTCACCCGCCAAAGAGCTTGCCTCAAAGCTTCACAGCCAGTAGCTCGGCGCTCATCCGTCTCATCGCAATGCGTTCTCGGCGGCGTATGCGTCACGACGATATCTGTGTCAAGAGGTATAGACTGCCAGAGCGACGTCAAGTCTGACCAGTTGCTAGGATTTTGAGGAGCGTCATAGTAGAAAGCCCAGAGTCCGAAACGTGGAGAGTAAGGCGACCCAAAGATCTTGAACTGCGTGTGAGGCCCGGAAGGAGATCTCAGACGGATGGTGGTTGATTCATGTGAGAGATATGTTATCGACGGCGAAGTTGTGAACAGTCGTAGACACTCGTCATGCGACTGCGGGTTATTATTGTGGAAGTAAAGACCATGCTCAGCGTAAAACTCTCGATCTAGAGTGAGATCATGGTTTCCTGATTGAAGCAAAGTTAGACATTGCTCGATTGTCCAACGAGGAGGCCATACCAGCGATCACGATTTTGGCCTCAAAGTCCTGCTTTTCCAACCAAGCGACCGTCTTCGTAAGCTGGACAAAGATCAGCTTCTCCGTATCTGACTTGAAATGTACCTGGACCAGAACTACAGACCTCTGCGTGAGTCCCTTGGTTGGTCAAGTCTCCTGCGTGGATGAGAACATCACCCTTTGGGAGTTTGACCTGACAGTTATGGGTGTCTGAAATACAGACAATTCTAGTCCTTCTCCTCACAGGTGCTGTCATGATGTCGTCAAGGCCGTTTTTCTCCAACGTCGAACCCAAGCAATCGGTTGACTTTATGTTAAGTTGGAGAGCCGAAAGTGTAATTGCTAGCGCTGGCGAGAGTGAGTTCTGATGGATTCCAGCAGCCATGCGCCTGATGGAGTTGTCTTAGACAATTTCTAGTCTTTTCAGAAAGCGGACAAGAGCTTCACGTCAAGTGGTTCAACTGATTTCTTTTCCGACGCAAGGGATAACCGTGCATCTACAAGACGGGAGCGTCCGTCCGAAGCACGTTTTTCGATCGCGGCCCTACTTCATTCTCGTGCCTGGATGAGATCCAGCGCCTCTCGCTTGTACCCGAGAATGCGAGGATGATGTGCAGGCTGCAGTGCAGATTTGGTGGATCATCTGAATGCTGATGACACTTGATCATTCGCAAGTCGTGTAATGAATGTTGATGGCAGACACCATCGAGATGGAGCAGAGAAATCAAGGGATAATTTGGCGCGTGAGCAGGAAGAGAAAAGAATGCTACGTAATTTAAGAATGACGGAGTTTGCGATAATGAACCGAGATGTTGGAGAGACAAGTGCCGTTGGAACCTCCGGGACTGTCTAAAAAGAAAGCACAGTGCCTGGACAGTGTGCCGCTAATGTGAGCGCTAGAAGGACCCTAAATGCGCTGTAGCTGGTGGCGGGCAAGTTCTTCCCGCTTTGTCTGCCTTGCTTTTCTTTGTCCAAAATGACTTCATTTCGGGGTATTCTGCTGTGTGTTTGCTTCGTTTGGTCTTTACGACCCTTTGTGACATTTAACGGCCACTTTTGTTGACGACAGCTAACCCCTTGCTTGCGGGAAACTTAACAGCGTTGCATAAGAAAGTCGCCTTACTGATGAATGGAACATAATATCTCCCCTGTCACTTGATCCAGGCACATTGACAGGGCCTGGCCAAGGCTGTCCATTCCCAGCGTGACGGGCCAGGCTTGTGGAGGGAAGCTAATCTCGGTATCATCCTTTTGAGTTAGAAGAAACCGTTTTGAGAATTTATTACTACGCGGATAATAACAGGACATCGCAATGATGATGATGATGTGTCGAGTCTTTTGACGTTGTGTATTCTATATCTAACTTAGCGCATGAATACGCTGGACCTTGGTATGACCAACGGTTCCTTAATAAGCGTTGAGAAAAAGCAACAAAGCCTCAGACTCACCAGACTGGAGCCATGCTGACCCTTGCCAGTGGCTTCCAAACCCTGGCACGGCTTATTCGCATCAGGGGAAACCATGAAAATTCCCCTTCCACTGATGGGCCTGGTCTCATCTGTGCGCCATGATCCATTCCTTTGTTTAGTTTTGCTTGGTTGGCAGCTCGCCTTGCTCACCCGTTGAGGCATTGAGCAATCACAATGAAACAATTGGCGGCGGCAACTAACGTTAAAAGGGGACCAGATGATGTGGCTTTATAGAGCTTTGATCAATGCTTCCATCAATCAATGCTAAGACTAGACTACGGTCTGTGGTCATTGTACATGAAGTGTGGCGTATCATGTCTCCTCGCTCGTAACCTTTCAGCCATTGGCTCGTAATGGCTACGCACAACATGTCCCATGAGGATTCAACAGGCACACCTCACCGCCGATGCTCCGTATTTTAAAGAGACAACCACGTTAGGCACAAGATGAGCTTAACCTGTCTGGTGACAAATGTCTCTCCATCATTCAACTTCATATCCCATTTTAAGCCATGAAAAGGGTTCGTTTGCTCGACCCCTGTCATTTTCTTAGGTACGGTATTTCCGTCCATGCCCACTTAGAGCTCGCTGATTCCGTACAGGGGCTCACAGGGGAATTGAGCCTGGCGCGGGGGCCGTGCAGGCCTCTAGGGGCGCTGTCGTTCAGGTGCCAGCCGTCCGTGCCTTGGTGGATGCTGCACACCAACACAGTGTCGATATCCTTCCAGACCAACCCCCCCTCATGCGAAATCTCCCGTCTTGCCTCTTGTTCTACCTCTTTCCCTCTGCAAAGCTCTTTCGGAGCCCGAACGCGCCTCGAGCTCCCAAACCATGCTATCTTAGTGACGACGATATCCTCATCTTCGACCGTTCAAGATCTCTCCAATCATTCTCTTTCACCAACCTTACTTACCGCTTCTTCTTTCTATCATCTATTCAGCCCCTTTCTTGCCGAATCCTCTCGTTGCACATCTTCGACTCACCCACCGCCGCTTGTATCTTATGAACAATACCTTTCCTTTGACCGACAACTACTACATCGATTCTGGTAGCGTAGACAGCGAAATAATACGCCTTCCGAGCAATAGCCTGAGACGTTAAGACATCCGCCGTTCGTTCATCGCCTGTCACGCTCGGCAGATCTCTTTCTAGAGGGTCGCGGGCGCCATCAATATGGCCACCATGGCACCCGCCCCAACCTCGACCGAGAACATTACTCCGCCACGCAGCAGTCATGGCTATACAGATTCTTGGGGTTATAGCGTGCCCCAGAAGGAGGTACGAACTGGTCGGCGTCCTGGATGCTGTCCAACACCTATTGGTTCCTGCAGGGGCGAGGTTGCTGATGATTTGCTAGGACTTCGATAATGACATGGACACCACCACGAACCAAGAACACCCCCAGAAAAACCATTTCGCTGCTCAAAATGGCAACTCCAACTCGTACCACTCTGGTATGGACCGAGTTGGTCGCAGGGTGAATTCGCACGATAATCTTTCGAGTAACAAACTGCATAACTCCGTTGACGGAGCCGGAGCGCGCCAAATCACCGAGTCTAAGACGAGCCCGGCATTGAATGGTAACTCCTGGCAAGTTCATGGTCCCCAGACCGAGGACGAATATAGTCGCAACGCTGTTCCTATCGACATCAAGCCTGATGAGGGTTCTAAGTGGATTCACCGCGACAAGTTGGCAAGGATCGAAAGCGAAGAGCTTCAAGCTGCAGGTTTCTATGTTGCGCGACCTAGAAACCAAAGCAAACAAAGACGAGACCGGAGCCGTAGTGCTATGCGCCGAGGTACCGACGCGTCGGAGAATGGTGCGAGATCTCGAAAGAACTCTACAGCCGTTGAAGCACGAAGCCCTGAAATCGCAGGCGAGACGTGGGACTTGAGGACCCCGGAGGAGATTGCCGAGGAGGAGAACCATGCTTATTTTACTTCAAACACCCACAAAGGCGGTTCTCGCATTCCGGTTGCAAAGGTTAGTCCAGTACCCATCTCTGTTGATCGTTTCGAGCGAGCATCGAGGAAGACGAGCGAGAGTCCCGACGGAGAACGAAATTTAACATATCATAAGACTCGACCTGGAAGCTCGCATATGATGAAGGGTTCCGATGCCGTATCGATCAACAGCAACTTCAACAGCAGTTTACCTGCACCAAAGCGAAACACCACCGATACCTCCCCTAAGAAAGCCACACCAGGCGTACGAAAGACATCTGGTCCCTCAAAGACGGGCACAGCTGGAACGAGCAGACCCAAGACGAGGTCAGGCTCTATCGGCAATAGCATTTCAACAACTCGACCTTCAACCCGATCTGGAGAATTGTCACTAGGAAACAAGGCACCTGAAGGTGAACCGCCATGGATGATCAACTCCTATAAGCCTGATCCTCGACTTCCACCGGATCAGCAGCTTCTTCCCACCGTGGCAAGACGTCTACAGCAGGAGAAGTGGGAGAGAGAGGGCAAGTTCGGGGATGTCTACGACAAAGACTTCCGACCCCTCAACGACAATCCTCTGGGTAGACCTGACCATCATGAAAGATCCGACAATGATGAGAAGGAGAAGGACACAGCGCAAACAGAAGGCGAGTGGCCGCTTAGACTGGAGCCTACCAAGAGCCCAACTCAACGCGCTGGTGGATACTCTACGATGCCCAAGATTTCGGACAAGTCGCATAACAGTCCTCTCCCAAGTCCCAGAACGCCCATGTCACCCAACGCACCTCAGGCGCCATCGCAAGAACAAACGAAAGAGGAGCCATCTACTGAAAACCCTGTACAGCAACACCCACAACAGCAGCAGCAACATCAACCACCGCCACCGCCACCACCACCCGAAGACGATAGCAAGGGTGGTTGTGGATGCTGTGTGGTTATGTAAGGATTTGTTGCCAGTCTGGTCCATTTACCACGCCGCGATCTCACGCATACCCATTCCCTATCAACACTTACGACGTCACGATTTCTCTTCCGACTTGTCTGCATACAGTCATTGTGTTACACAATATCATACCAAAATAGCCTGCTATCTTGTTAGCGACGCAACTGCCATTCCCTTTGTTCAACAATTTTAGCGATCCGTTCTACTGCAGCCGGACAAAAGACAGCGACCTTGTCACCAAGACAAACCATCCGATACAAGAAAGGTCATGTATTCACCGACCTGACAGGCTCAAGTGGTGAGCTGTCTCAGTCCTGGTGACCTGAAGACACATGTCTTTCCCGGAGTCCTTCATTACATGTATTTAATTATAGGCGTTGGAGCTTCTTGCCTTACCTTTGATAGTTGATTGTGGTTTTGCTGTTATAGTGGTGGTTCTTGTTATATTCTTACCGAAGGAGGAGGGATTCTGATATGCAGCGGATAGATGATGAGTGGTGAATTCTACTTCAGGACTTGAGAGGAAGCCTAGGCGAAGCTTACTTGGGGCGAGTTCTAGTAACTAGGACTTGCTAGAGGTTTTTGTTATTAAAAGTATTGGAGAGTAGAATTTGAAGCGGATGAATGAAAAGACATTAAACAAGCTGTGTTATGTTGATCAGTGTTGAGATGCTCGTATGCCGATTGTAGCTCTAGTCTTCAGTGATGCTCATCTTGATGCTGAAAACCGGCATGTTTGGTGTGAAAAGAAAAATGATCGAGAGCCATGCTGTTAGGTAATCGATACAGACTGGTTTTTCGAGAAACACGTAATGTATAAGTTATAACTATCATGAGTGCCCGTCCACACGTCATCATTGCCTTTCGATTGGACGTGACTTTACCAGGAAAATTCGGGAGATCGGCATTGTTATTCGCAAGCTGTGCGCGGCTCATTCCAGAGAGGGGAATTAATCAGGGAATTACTGAACTACGGATAGCGGCATTGTGCAGACGGCTAATTCGGATCTGAAGAAGCTCCAGGTCTTTCTGTTGGGTTACGGTTATGCCCGCGGGTGGAGTTTAATGGCTTAGTTATGAGAAGCGTGGGTTTGCATCATCGAGATGAGATGCTGACGTAGTGACATGATAATGGGGAGTTTAGTCTGGGGAAGGGATATTTTGTATAAAAGAGGCATGGGCTTGGCATTTTGTTGCTTGTCTTACATTGTTTGATATCTGATCCTACAGAAATATTAAGTAGATAGCGAAAATGGTTCATCAACACGGCGATCATCATGACATCCCCGCGAAGCACCGCATTCACAAGTAAGACTTCCTACAAAACACCCACTGCAATCTCATGAGAACTGACATTCTCGCCAAAAAGACCTGGTGCATGGCTTCCCGCCGACCATCGTGTACACAGAGAGTTCATGCGTCGCGTAACCAAGCATGCCGACGAGAATCCCAAGAAGCTGATCCCCGTTCTCCAAGAGTTCAAGGAGTTCATTGAGACCACGCCGCGCGTGTACATGTACTTCATCCAGATGTTTGAAGAGATTCCACAGAAGCACCCCTACGAGAATGATCCCACCGGTACGCCACAGCTGCGCGACTATGAGCACATGCTCCAGGTGCTGAACCACATCTTCTCTACTGCGCCCGAGTGGACGGATGCGGCGGAGAGTGTGGGTATGGTTGGTGTGCCGCTCTGTGCTATCTTTGACTATCCCATGGGAACACCGAGGTAAGTTTTGATAGTGAAAGAGGATGATTGAGTGAGTGCTGATGAGTGTAGTGGTTATGCGGCGTTCTTGGATCCTGATGTGAACCGTATGCTTAAGAAGGTTCTCAATACATGGGGCAAGTTCCTACAGGTACGTCAATTCATATGAGCAACTATGAACGGATCTTGACTAATGTTGTATAGACACCCGAGTCGGCCAAGGTTCTAGGAGACCACACGCAGGGCTGGTTCGGCCCAGTTGGTCTTCACGATCTCGTTGAGGTTGCCAACAAGCCCGACAAGACCGACTTGAAATTCGAAGATATGTTCCATTGCGATGCTTCAGCTAAATACTACGGCTACAAGTCATGGGACGGTAAGACATCACCTTCATCAACGTGAGCTCCAGATTTTCTGACTTAGTTTAGACTTTTTCACGCGCAGAGTCCGCGATGAGGCTCGCCCCGTAGCTTCTCCCGACGATGACCTCGTCATTGCAAACTGCTGCGAGTCACGCGTGTACAACATCGAGCACGATGTCAAACTCCGCGACCGCTTCTTCGCAAAGGGCCAGCCATACTCCATCCTCGACATGCTAGCCAACGACCCTCTCGCTGAGAAATTCGCTGGCGGAACCATCTACCAAGCTTTCCTATCAGCGCTATCATACCATCGCTGGCACACCCCCGTATCTGGTAAGATTGTTCGCGCCTTCGTCCAAGACGGCACGTACTTCAGCGAGCCGCTGTTTGAGGGTGTAGGCGAGCCTGGCTCAACTGAGATCTCGGCAGCGGGATTGTCGCAGAGCCAGGGATATTTGAGTGCGTTGGCGACACGAGCAATTATCATCATCGAAGCGGATGAGCCTGCCATCGGACTCTTGGCGTTTGTGGGAATTGGTATGGATGAAGTGAGCACGTGTGAGATTACTGTCAAGGAAGGTGACCATGTTGTGAAGGGACAGGAAACTGGCATGTTCCACTTTGGAGGATCGACGCATTGTGTTATCTTCAGAAAGGGCGTTAAGGTCGAGGGGTTCCCTGAGGTTGGCAGGGAGGCGAATGTGCCAGTGCGAAGTCAGCTGGCTGTTGTGAAGAAGTAATGAGTTACGCCATGGGTTCAGGCAGTATACAGACGGACAAAATGAATTCTTATTGTTGTAATTTCGCTCAAGTTCATGTTCTCGCTATTTACTTCTTCGCATCAGCCTTCATACCAGCCTGGACCCAGCCTCTTGATGCCTCGGCCTTCTTCTCAAGCTCCTCCTCGCTCAGCTTAGATACCTCAAACGCAGCATGATGCGTCGGGACGTGACGACCAGCCTCGAAGCCAGGACGCTCGAGAAGCTTGTAGAGCCACTTTTCCAGGTGAGGGAACTCAGAGAGGTCTACGCCAGCCCACTCTGGAGATTGTGTCAGTATGAGACAATAGTGATGTGGGAATGAGGGGAGACTTACTGGCACTGGCTACCCAGCCCCAGATGGAAACATCGGCAATGGTCACCTTGTCGCCAACGATGTAGCCGGATAATGTCTCGCCAAGGTGGGTGTCGAGAGTGCGGTAGAGACGGCGGGTCTCGTTGGTGTAGCGGTTGATGCCATACTCAATCTTCTCAGGAGCGTAGCCTAAGTTTCACAGTTAATATTTGGTGACGGTGAGGTGAGAGTGAGTGAAGACATACGCTTGAAATGGTTGGCTTGTCCCTGCATGGGACCCAGGCCACCCATCTGCCACATGAGCTGAGAAGTATTAGCACGTTACATATTGAGCTTGTTTAGTGAATGGAACTCACCCAGCTAATCACCTCCCAATGCTCAGCAGAGCCGTGAGGGAAAGAGAGCTTGTGGTCCTTGTCGTAGCGATCAACGAGGTACTCCAGAATAGCACCGCTCTCAAAGACGCGGATCTGCTTGCCGTCTAGGGTATCTGTGAGGGCGGGGATGCGGCCATTGGGGTTGATCTTCAGGAACCAATCCTCCTTCTGCTCGTTCTCAGTCATCTTGATGGCGTGCACCTGCGTCGTAAGTTAGAGGAGAGTCTTTATTGGTGTGGCAAATTGTAAGGGCTTGCCTTGTAGTCAAGGTTGAGCTCCTCAAGCAGAATAGACGCCTTGATGCCATTGGGCGTGTTGGTGGTGTAGAGAGTAATATCGGTCTTGATCTTTTGAGCCATGGTGAAGAATTGTTTGCCTAGTTGGCTGATGCGCGATGTCATTAAAGTGTGGGATGGGATAAAGGAGGAGGTGTTTGTATGTACTGGGAAGGGGGCAGATGAAGAGTATTTATACGGATGATCTTCAACCTCACTACAGCAACATGCACGTAACTACACTGCAATGAGGGGTTCACTTTTCTGGGGAATGATACCGTAGATTATTCATTGGGTTGCAGCTTTGTAATCCGAGGTTGTGGAGATGCGAGCCCACATTGGACCGACAAATTGCGCGATCGTAACACTCTTTGTAATCAGCCCGTCCTCCGAAACTCCATTGGGAAGTGGGAAGAGGGAAGAAGGAAGGTTTATAACTTAGATAAATACTGTCCCCACGTGTTTCTGTCTTGGTTGTATTTATATATGATCTGACAATGCTGCTGCGGTTGATGCTTCGCCTGTCTGTCAGCACTTTGAATTGACAACCTGAAGGGTCGTTGATGTCATGGCTTTGGGCGGCCACTACTTGAGAATTGCCGAGCAACTGGACAATTGACCTGTATCGATAAGGGAAAAGAACATTCCAAGGTCTCTTCAGCGTCATCGGTGACCTCTCCCGTCTTGAGGCAATTGCCGGCCCCACATTCGGATCCGAGAACGGCGGAATTTGATCCAAGACGATAATGCTGTATCGGCCGAATCATGAACAACTTCCCGCTTGCAAGCGTAAGATGTGGGAGGAAATATTCAGTTTTAGACAGTCAGCGTATGGGTTGCTACGATTGTATATCTAGATCATGTGATTTGCTATGCTTAAGATAAGTCGGCGATAGCCACTGAACCAGAGCGAACAGAAGTTGCCATGTGACGGAAGATTCCCGCAAACCTCCGAGGAATCATTTATCAAATTAGAACAGAGTGAATAAAGCTGAAGTGAACGTTCTTTGATATTGTACCCAGAGGAGTATTTTGGTAGGGGCAGATAGTTTCTGAATCTTAATGTGAGATGTCTAGAAAGCCTAAAACTTGGCGTGTACGCATCACAGCTGTGTCATGCGATTTGGTCATATCTTTTGAGCTATATGTAACTTACAGAGAAACTTAAACTTATACCAACCTAGTAAAAATATTCCCTCAGCCAATAGCGACTGCTGATTGGTACATGATACAAGGACGGCTCTTTAGCTTCACGTCTGCAAGACATCACCAACCTTGAGTACAAAAATATGCCTCCTGTGCAAGACGCATGGTAAACTGTGCTTTTCTTGAACACAACCACGTTGTAGATCCCGCAGACGAACTCAGGGCACGTATACCTTGGAAACCTCACGAGGCCTACTACGTAAGATCTGTAGGCGTCTTGGTAATAATCTGATAGAATTAACACCTTTCCCGCCATACTTTTCAGCTCAGATAACTATAGAACCAAACATAAGGACATTAAAGAGTCCTGGGATACTTCATGGCGTGGAAGGAGAAAGTCTTTCTCGAGGTCATTTCACCATCTGCTGTTAAACATTTCTCTATACTATTACCTTCCCATACTACATTATTTAAAGCAAGACTTTTACTCTCATCTCAACAGTTCTTCACTTAAACATTTATAATCTCGAAATACTATCAAAAATACCGCGTCATTATTCCGAATCAATATGGCTCACAATCTTTCAGTGGTTCCCAGGAGACCCCTGACCCTCGGCGATATATGCCCAGAGATCGTCTGTTACATCGTCGAAAAACTCCTGGAGATGAACCCCGACCGCAGTAAAAAGGCTTCATGGGAGTGTAATCTTTCAAAAGAAAATCAGCCAGTGTTTAGACCCCTCGGCAGATACAAGGACGCCCTGAACTTCGCTGCTACCTGCAAAGATTTGTACGAATACATCACTCCAACGATCTATCGCCATGACGTGCGCTATAACATGTCCGCTGCGCTCTTAATCTCTGCTAAACTGGACAACATCGCTGGAGTTGAAAAGTCTCTCGATGCTGGCGCGGACGTTCATACTGGCGACACCACCGAGTCGATGAGATACTCTGAACAAGGGAACAGTTATTGGATCCCTCTGAACATCAGGGATCAAGTCACAGCTCTCCACTGGGCCGCCTACAAAGGCCACAAAAGAATTGTTCTTTTCTTGCTCGAGCGTGGTGCTAACATCAACTACCGCGTTCGTCTTGATATTACTGAATGGCAGAACAGAAAAGATTCAGGCCGTCCTGGACGCCACATCCTCCTAGATCATTACACTATCAGTTTCTGCACCGATGATGTCGCGATTCAGGTGGATATAGCCTGCAACACCCTAGAGGGCATCGATCCTGACATCGTTCGGTTGATGATGGAGCAGGGTGCAAACCCTCTCCATTTCGCTATTGACAGTCGACGCTGCGACATGGCTGAGCTTCTCATCAAATCTGGAGCTTCCATGATCACCCATACTGGCACAAAAACTCATGCTCTGCACCAAGCAGTGTCGAACTGTGACTTGGATATGGTCAAGCTTATCCTACGGTATGAGACTGTTGATATTGATAGTATCAGGGATACTCGTCATGCGTCACCTCTTCACTATATCGACGACTTCGACGGTGAAAATGTGAACGAAACGGTCGAGATAATCAAGGCTCTTGTTCAGCATGGCGCCTCGGTCAACGCGACGGATGTTTATGGCAACTCCCCTCTCATGATTTACCTAAGAAATCTGATACCTAAGGAACCGATTGTCTCTGAGATTATTCGACACGGCTCTCATATTGTGGAGGAGTTTTACTTTGAATATACGCCTGACCCAGAGAACTTCCCCGATGGGTTAAAGAGTGCTTTCAGAGAAGCTGAAGTTAGGGGGTTTCTCCTCCTTGCTGACATACCACTCCCTGCTAATTTCACAAATCTCAATGCGCTGAGGTTAAGGTATTGCCACTTCTATAGCCTGGTGCAGGGAACGGACGTAATACCAGATCATATGGTAGGATGGGGTGAGGACGAGTGGGAAGGATACTGGGAGAAAATGCTGTTTTTGGTTTGCACTTCTGCATCACGTCTTGGTGGCCTTTGGGGCATGAACTATCCAGAAACATTATGATGATGATGGAAACCATGGCAGAATGGATCATGATATATTGTTTTCAACTCGAATAATAAGTTCATGGGCTTGAAACCATCTTCCTGACCAGTCTCGGTATTATTAAACTTTTTCCAGTTAGTGGCTATGTTCAAGGTAATATTTATTCAAGGGAGTTGTTGTTAGAGAAAGTATTAGATCTAATGGTATAAGTCACTTGTACATACCTCGAAAATTTGATTTTTCGATGAAAATTATTAGAATAATGCGATCAATTGTTAAGTAGAGAAGGCTTAAGTATCCCTGTTGTTGTTTGTGTTCAGGTTAAGTTGTATTTCATAGTCAAATGCGAGTATGACTGTGCCTGGTCCTCTCGAGACAAGAGATTTCCTCTGGGAACTGCAAAGAAATAGAAATATGTATCGAGTTGTTTGAGGGGTCGTTGGATGACCAAGCTGATGCCAGTTGTCGTGAGCGGGGAGGGTGGCGAAGAATACCGAAATGTGCACGCCTGTAAGGTTTTAGACTGGTTTAGCTTATCACATACTCCTGGCCTATCGTCTATATTGTTCTGTGAAGTACTTTATCCATTCTTATTGTAGTATAAGTAGTAATCAAACGCTTCTCATATTCAAAATCACAACATTACACCCAATATCTAGTACATATATCGCCATGTAACAGCCTTATCTCCCTTGGCAGAAAGCTCCTCCTCAGAGACAGCCTCATGCTCACCAGCCGCCATCCTGCGGTCACGACTCTTGTTGATACGGCTGTAGCTGAAGATTAAGATGAGAGCAGCAATTATACCTCCACCAATAAAGCCCAGCTCCAACGCATGGCCTAAGATGTATCGAGGTCCATCCTTTTGTCGGTAAAAGTTGGATGCCATAGCCTAGGTTTGTTAGTAAAAAGCTGAGTGTATCGACGAGGATGGAAACTTACACCGCCGAGGTTTCCAACTCCAATCTGAATAGCCATTCCCACGCTTCGCTTGTAACTTCCTGATAAGTTGTTGGAAAGCCATGTGATGACACCGGGGAATGCTGGGTAGATAGCGCAAGCGGCGATGAAAACGCCTCCGTAGACGACCTTGGGATTGTTGGTAGCGATACACCTGTAGATGTTAGTACTGATGAGTTTAGGAGGCGATGCGTGACTTACATAGAGAATCCAACAATCATGACACAGAGGAATGCCACAATGAATGGACTCCTCTTGCCAACTCGATCCGATGTCCACGCCACGATCACAGCGAGAATGGCTGCTGTGATATAAATTGGCACAGTCATCAGCTGAACCTTGGACGAACTATATCCTAGGTTTCTGATGATAGTCGGCAGAAACAGGCTGATTCCGTAAAGAGGGCACACGATCTTGAAAATGTCAGTTTCTGTTAGAATGGCAGGCTTAGGATTTTGACTTACACCCCAGTAGACGAATATGTTGACCCAGATCTGCCAATCCTTGAACGCATCCCAGACATACTGCCACTTAAACTCATCACTTTGCGCAACGCGCGCTTGACTATGACCTGCGGTCTGCTGCTGGCCTTGGTACTTAAGTCGGAAGACCACAAAGGCACGTTCCTCCTCGGTCAAGAAGCTTGCGGTTTCGGGGAAATCGTAGAGAGCCCAGAAGGCAAAGATTGCAACAACCACGGTAACGATTCCCTCGAGGATGAAGATCCAGCGCCAGCCTTCAAGGCCACCAATACCGTCCATCTTGGCGATGCCGAAAGCGAGAAGACCGCTGAATGCACCGGCGATGGAAGCGGCGGAGAAGAAAAGAGCCTGGCGGAATTGGATCTCGTGTCGGCAGTACCACATTGTGAGGTAGTACTAGAAACTGTCAGTAAATGGTAGCGCAGTGACGTGGACGGGACATACGGCTACACCGGGGAAAAGACCGGCCTCGGTGACCCCGAGAAAGATACGTGCAATAAGCAGACCATGGTAGTTTTGAACAATGCCCATAAGTGTCATGACAATACCCCACGCGACCATGATTGTAGGAAGCCAGACGCTTGGACGGAGTTTCTTGAGGAGCAGATTCGAGGGGACTTCGAAGGCGGCGTACGTGAAGAAGAAGACGGTAAGACACCAGTTGTACTGATCAGGGCTCATGTTGAGATCCTCCTGAAGACCTTCAATCTTTGCATTGCCGATGTTACCTCCTAGATAAATGTCAGTGGATGTAGTGATGTTGCGGGCGTGGGTGATGTACGGTCGAGGAATGAGAGCAAGTAGAGGAGCGCCAGCATGGGGATCAATCGCATGTCCATCTGGTGAGTGTCAGTGAGATTAGCTCTAGTGAAATGTCATGAAGATACGCACCTTGCGTAGGATCTTCTTCTCGTCGAGGTGAGAGAACGAGTCGAGCGTGGTTCCAGGTGCTGTAGCCATGGCATCAATGCGATCGACCTGACTTCTACCATTAGGCGCCCTCTCGGCCTCGACGAACTCAGCCTTTTCATTTGGGGGCGTATGATACGATGCCATGATTGTAGGCTGTAGAAGTAAGCAAATAATTGCTATGAGTCTATAGTTTTAATGGCCCAAGGAATGGGGATGATCGCCGACTTTAAGTATGTTTGGTGGCACCCTTGTCTTTCCCCATGTTTTCTCTCCCCGCATGTTTCTTTTTTGCTGATGTTGAATTATGGAGCTGCACAGGAACAGGTCGTCAGAGGCTTGTGTGCGCTACGGCAGATGCAGACTGTGATGGACATGGAGGGTGCGGAATTTGTTAAGCGGTAACGGTGATACCCAGGAGACGCTTATCTTGAATGGGAGTGAGGATGGTGATGGTTGATCCAATCCACCATTTTGCGGGGAAATTAGAGGGAGGAAACGGATCCGATGTTCGAGAAACCACCAACTTGCAAGTTGAATTGCTATAGGAGAAAATGGATTTACGTCATGACTCAAGAGTGATGCTCTCGGTTCCGATGATCCCTGTCCATGGCTCCCTTTTGTCCCTGACAATTGGGTTCAAACTAAATGAGTGGCGGCGCCCGTTGAACAGACACATGCAGTCTCCAATTTGTCATAGTTCGCTAATGCAATCTTTAATTACCCTTCAATACTGGTTCAGGTCGTTGAACCTAGAAACCCTCTTCTCTGGGTGAGAAATGGTGGCCATCTGATCATCCTACCGAGGATCTACACTTTGGACGTTTACCCCAGACTCCAACTGAACGGGGCGATCTGCATTACCCCGCATTCTTTAAGGACTTGGTCACTCCCAGAAACTTGGACCGGATCCGAAACTACTCATCTCTTGATTCTGTCTGTGAAAAGACCCAAAGAGTCTGCTATAGTGGGACCTACCATGCCAACTGTCGTCGCACGTCGTACCCAGTTCTCCAGCTGCGATGAATGTCGTCGATCGCGTGTGGCTTGTGATGCCCAGAACACAAACACAGACGGAGACACGTCGTCTCCCTGCACGCGTTGTCGGAACCGGAATCTACCATGCACTTTCAGGGTTTGTACTTGCAAGCGATAGTGTTACTCATTGGCTGATCTATTGGTCTAGTGGCTTCAGAATGTCAAGGCAAACAGCTCTGTTGTGAAGCGTAAACCACGTCGTAGGACGGCATCGAGACCGATAAGTGACACTTCGTCGACACGCGGCAGTAGAGCCACCGATGTGTCGCAAGAGTCGACGGTTAATAGGGGTACCTATGAGTTGGACCATGGCCACTATGGTGAAAACTCGACCTCTGTGGTGCCTGAACCAGCACCAACGCCGTGGCGTGCAAGTCCTCTGAAGGACTCACCAGAAAATGTCAATATGGATAATGTGGATGTTAGATGGCTCGATACTCTTTACAGGGAGGGCTTCGAAGCAGTACTTGGCTCATGGATGGGTAGATATAGCTGTCCATTTCTGTACGCAACATGAAACCTCTGTTGTAGTTGATACTGACCTACCACAGGTTCGGGCAGAATCTTGCAGACAAATACGTCAGTTTATCAGACCTCTGCCGCCATCTCGACGGATGCATAGTAGACGCTGGCAACAGTCAACTGGTAGGAAGATCTCGAGACATTGAACAATCTCTCCAGAGCACCATATCCGCATTTGCAGCACGATGGCTCCCCGTCACCTCTCCAGTCCCAAATTCAAGCGAAGATCACTGCAGCCTTGTTCAAGCTCTTTGGCGAAACGCACGCAGGGATATGCTACGCGTTATCAACAGACCGTCTTATCGATCGATGCTGTCGCTGTTTCTCTTCGCGCTTACACCAATACCAGACGGTATCTCGGAGGAAGAGGAGACAGATGGTATATCAGGGCAAGCTTGTGTGCATGCTGCGTTGCAACAAATACAGACCCTTCGAGCCCGACAGAGAAATCTGCAATTCAGCGGCTCAAAGGTATCTCCGTCGTTGCGATCACAAGCCATCGTCACGACGCCAGACTCCATCGAAAACTCGGGCTTCATCAACGCCGAAAGTATCGTATACTGGGCAGCCCTTACGTTCGACACCTCGGCCTCCCTCACTCTCAACTGTCGCTCTTTACTCTCCTCCGGCCTTTTCGGCTTTGAGTCGGAATTACCATGGCGACTCGTCAAGACTTGTGCCAAGATGTTTGACGAAAATGCCCGGCAGTGGGGACAGGCAAGTTCTGACATGACAGACGAGAGAGCAAATCAAATCATAGCCGCTGGAGCATCTTGGAAGTTACTAGGATGGAAGCTCACAGCAATCTTCAAAGAGGCGCTGCGTGATGGCCATGAAGAGTCAGAAGTGCGAAAAGCGTATCTGGCCGTGGTTGATTCCACGAAGCAGTTCGGTATCATATATCGTCCGCTTCTGGATGAATGTCATAAACGCATGCCATTTCTTGGCCAGCAGACCAAGCTTCGATGGTGTAAGTGTCATCAAAATCTAGTTGGTAAGCCTTTCTAACCATTGCTGTAGTTTCTCTAATGCTTCACTACCATCTCAGTATCTTAATGCTAGTGGATATAATAGAAGCCACAGATCGTCCAGACCTCCTAACCGACATTATCGACATCAGCATCGACGCTGAAAACACGGTAATGAGCACACTGGCATTTGGTCTTCATAACAATTTCACACTGAAGCGACCCGATGAGTCCCACACCGGGAAAATGGATGTGTTTACAGTACCGATCGTGTCTATCGATCCTTACCCACATCACGCAGTTGCTGGAGTGCAATTGTTACGAAAAGCTGTTGAGCGCGATTTTGGTATTGGAAAGATTACGGAGGAGACATATCATAGTCTGCTGGAGACGTTGGAGCGGACGTTGAGACATTTGCCGCAGAGTTCAAAGTCTGTTCAGGCGGCGATAACAAAGTTCTCCACGGTTTCTGATGAGGAGAGTACACCACCGAGTTTCTAGTATAAGGGGGTGAATAATACACCCCTAATATCGCTTATTAGTACAGAGAAATGTTCCTCTATGGGAAACGTTGTAAATCGTGTCTGTCTTATCCCTTCCGCAGTGCGGAAGCAAGCTGTCGAATGACCCCAAAAGAAGCGAGCGTTCAGCCACCTACCTCAGAACCAATTCAAGCATAATTACTCCGTACCTTGTTTTTCGTCTCGGATCCGATGACGCTTGTGAGGAGCTGGAGTGGGGGTATTTGCCACCGAGTCCAAGCAGCTTGAGCCGGATCCGAAATGACGATGGCGTAGACTTGGCTGGGGTTTTCTTTGAATGTTTGTTTTCTTGTAGATATTTGAACCTCTTTCCTAGGAAAATCGAGATATTCTGTTTCTGTAACAGTATTCTGCCACTTGTCGAAATCATGGTTCTTTCAGTAAACCCCAGGACATCAGTTACCTTAATAGGAGCTGGGACACAAGGCAGAAGGCTTGCGTTTCAGGTACGCATGATGGCATGATAATGTCTCTATTATCAAATAAACTGGAAACTCTTCTTTCTAGTCAGCGACTGACAGCTCATTACTTTCATAGTGGTCGAGTAGAGGAAACGACGTCCATATCGTTGACGGGCAAGAGTCTCAACTCCAAGCCAGTATCGAAGCAATTGAAGAATTCCGCTCAAAGTCCAGCAACAAAAACGCGTCATGGGGAAGAATCATAACACATTCTATCGATGACCTTCGTGAAGCTCTGCAAACTGCCTGGCTAGTCGTCGAGGTAAGTAAATGATTCAAGTTGCTATCGTCAGACGCTGATTTTCAAGTGTGTGCCTGAACAACTCGAGCTCAAGATAAAGGTCATCTCAGAACTTGATTCGCTTGCACCAAAGGAGACAATCATCGCGTCTAATTCTAGCAGTTACTCTTGTTCAGAGATACTGGATGGAGTCCGGATGAAGAATGAGAGCCGATTTTTGAGTGCTCACTCTTGTAAGTGAACCAAACTAGTGAGAGGATAACACTTACCTTTTATTCTAGACTGGCCACCTGAGACATCCGGTAAGGATTTAGGTTTCTATTACAACTAGTGCAGCATGTACTGACAAAAGGCAGAAATCGAAATCATGGGACATGGAACCACAGATCCTTCACATATCACACTGATGATGGAACAATGCAAAGCTCATGGTTTCTCACCATTCCACGTCAAGAAGCCATCAATGGGGTACATCTACAATAGGTAAACCGCTCATCTACTCTCACATAATCACTGGCAACAGGCGCTGATCCGAGACATTATCAGAATATGGGCAGCAATCAAAAGAGAAGCACTACTGGCAGCTTCAGAAGGAGCCGCAACTCCAGAAGAGATTGACGAAATATTCAAGGGCGTGTTAAAAACACCCAAAGGCCCATTTGAACAGATGGATGTGGTGGGATTGGATGTTGTTCTGGATATTGAGCAGCATTATGCTGATGCTAGGGGAAATATCCCAAGCGCGCCACGGGAATATCTGCAGAAGTTCCTGGATGAGGGGAACCTTGGTGTCAAGAGTGGAAAGGGATTTTACGACTATGGGAAGTCATGAATAGCTATGTCTATGAAATCAAGATCTGTCTATCCCATTGAAATCAAACGTTGAAGCCACTTTAGCTGCGTTATCTGATAACATCATCGGTCTCTTGAAAGATAGACATGGGCCCTTTTAAGTCTCCGACGATAAGGAAAGATATTGAGAGGAATTTAGCTCCTTCTGCTCCGGGTTGAAAAAACTCGAATGGCACTCTTATCTGGTTGTTCTATGGATATATTCTTAGCCGGCCTACCTGAACCAGAACGATGTTTACAGCAAGACGTCCGGCTCGGTCCGCAGAACAAGCTTTCCGAACGAACCATCACACCTATTCTTTTGCCAAGAGCCTGGAATCCTGGTTCTATGAAGCTGTAAGAGATGCTGTATGATACTAGGTTTCAGAAGCACCTCAGCGGCACGTCGAACGGTGTGGCGTTGAGCAATCTTAACCCTTAGGACCGGGGACTATTCATCAAACTCAGGGATCAGATGAACCCTGGGTAGTTCATGCGGGGATAGGGTTACATCGGGCTGTGCTCTCCGCTTGCAGAGAACAATTCACTTGAGCAAGCCGTCCTCATTGGGAAAAACATGGGGAACGCTTACACTAAAATTTATTGTTCTTCCACCTTATCCAGTCTTGTGCTTTTCTCTCACTCCTAAGTGGGAACGGCAATTGGGTGATTAAAGGAGGTACTGGGGTAATAAACCACGTGGTGGAAACCTCACCACGATTTGAGACCCTATATAGGCAGTTCGGTTGGCTATGCGTATGGCAGTGTTACATTGTGATATAACCGATGTTGGTGACCCAGCAAACAGGCTTGGCAGGGGTAGCGGAAGCATTCCCGGGACTTGGCGTCTTAACTCGTTCCCCCAGTCTGAAAGCACGATACGATCATGCACTTATATGCCAAGGTTTTATGTTAAGGGCATACGCCGCTGGACTTTACCGCAAGTGACCCCAGTCTCCGTACTAAGCGGGACAAAATCCTCCCTCAACGATGCTTGCGGAGATCCCAAAGCGTCTTTGTAGATCTGAACTACGAAGCATGGAGAGGTTTCTTGAAGAAATCACAGATAGCAAAGTAGGAGAGAAGATAGATGATGATATGAAGATTATATTTGTCTAATGTAATTAAGACGCTTGGCGGATGAAGATGAATACGCGCTATGTACATTGTATGGCCCATTTTCGCTACAGGTAAACATAGCAGAAAGGTCCAGAAAGGGTATGAAGAAGATCCTTGATCTTGCGCTCTCCTCCAATCCAGGCGATATCAATAGTATCATCAAGAGTGGTTTCAGCACTGGGAGGCATGTTGAGGAAAGTGTTTGTGCCCTGGACAGCATTCTTGCCGCTGACACGCTCCTTGGGGTTCTGCATCTGCCAGATCCACCAGACACGGTCAATCATGGAGTGGTGGAGGTAGAAAGCAGGGTCACCAGGAGAAGTGTACACATCGTTGCCAGGGTCGCCACCAAGGGAGTAGTGGCCGCCACCGTGGATACCGATGTCTCCAGTGCCAGGGACACCCTGCATCTGCATCTGGAAGTCGAGGACGGTCTTGGGCTGCAGGATGTTGTTGAGGACTGAAGTGGCGTTGGCGTAGCGTCGGTTGACAGCATCGCTAAGGTCACGCTTCAGACAGCGAGGGTTGTACTCCAGAGGGTTGGGACGAGCCTCAACTACACCGCCGGGAAGATCAAGTGCAGCAGGACCAAGATTGACACTCATGTCCTTAAAGGGGCCAGACTTGGCACAGCCGCCGCCGTTACCAGTAGGGAGGTATACGGGAGGGAGGCCGCTGGAGGCGCCGAGGACGATATCTGGTCGGTTTGGGATGGTTTCGCCGTCACCTGTAATTGACGTGCCACTTCCGTCGAAGACAGGGGACTTCTTGAGACCACTGACAGCAGATAGAGACCAATCCCAGTACTTTAGATGTAGGTTAGCAAATGTGTCTTGTCTGGTGTATGGTGGGTGGGTCCACTTACAGGTTGAGTGCCTTTGTAACCACACTCGTTTCGGAGAGCCTCCTCGTACACCCAGGTGAAATACCTGTGCCATGACAGAAAATTGCCCGTATAATGAATTCCCATAGTTTGATTCAAATGGATGGCAACCCAATCATCATATCTCGTCTTGGCACCGTTGGAGAAAGATTCCGGTGTCTTGGGAGGCAGAGCCTGCAGACATTTGACGGCGCTGATATAGTCCTTCCTCTCCTTCTTGGAAAGAGATCCCCTAAAACATAATCAGTATTTACTTAGTTTCTGGACAGTAGAAAGACTTACCACTCTCGTCGGACGCGGACATTGCTCCAGTTGCAGGTGTTTGCGCGCTTAGACTTGTCCTCGGACAGTTCCTGGGCAGTCTCATAAGCGGCAGCGGCAAGATCAGCGAGCTGATCAATGTTGGTGACCTCAGGCGCAGAAGCGTCAATGGTAGTGGCTTGGGGAGCAGCCAAAACGCCAGCGGCGTTGAGGGCAAGGAGGGAAATGAAACCGGCACGCATGGTGGCGACGAGAAGAGTTGGCAGGGATCGTCTTTGTGATACTGGTGATGTGGCTGAGGACCAGTGAGTGAAAGAAGTGTCTACGGTGCAGAATGGGGAGTAGCTATATACTCCTCCTGCATACCCCTTAAACGGACTTTATCCCTCTTTCTTTATTCTTTTTTCATGCAACAAGTCCAGGGTTTGGACGAACAGCGGCCTTGGCCACCGCAGATATTTCGGAGCCCCCATGGATCTTGGACTAATAGCATGAAGGTCCAAGAGTCAAAGTGCGGAAATATCTTTAACGGGAATATTAGGCCGAGGAGCCAACGGCAGTGACTAACAATGCTAGAACCAACAGTGGAAAAGGCCCTGTCAGTGGAACTTGTCTTGAAAGGCGAAGTGGATGATGGAGAGGTCAGTTCACTCGGCCAGATACGCGCTGTAGCTTACTCCGTAGATCTAATCCGATTCAAGGATCCTTCAGCGAACTGCATTGACCTTGTCAGTTTGGGTAATAGTGGACTGTAATAGTGGACTGCGGCACAGTTTGGATGGACAAGGGTACGATGCGTGCCACGAGATATCTGCCTGATAGTTGTGAATAAACGGGAAATAAGGTTCTTACCCAGGGTTTCATATACATACTACGTAGACTCACCTGTTATGTAGCATATTGCCACTTCCACTGCCACTTCATGCTATGAGATTGCAAAGAAAAGTCCTTCTCATCACATTTCTTATTCCCCGCTTACATAATTCCTCTAGCACCGGAGTATTTCGAAGGAGCTAAATTACCTAGGTACGGCTGGCGATCCGGAAGGGTTCCGTGCTAAGGAGTTGGGACCCATATATGTAGTATCGGACATGAACCTGGTTTGATCTGGCATTCCCGTTGGTGACAGACGGCCGATTCATGTTGCTTCTTTGTTCTGGTCCTCGGTCTAACTAGTGATAGTAGTACCTTTGATCGACATGTCGATCACCCTCGCGAATCAGCACGATGCTCCATTTCAAATACAACAGATAATCGACATCATCCCAGGCCTTGTTTATGTCCATAATTACAGAGTACACATACAAGCAAAAAACATCAAACAAACTACACTATGTCCTTCTTTTCAAATAAATCTCCGACACTTACAACGCAGTCAGCACTTGTAGAGCCTCGTCTTCCAAGTCCGTGTCAGTGGGTCTTCGCCAAGGAATTAAGTTATGCAGCGCTTTGTTCGCTGCGGATATTATGTCCTGGTACCTTTGCGACCTACCGCTTTAGCCACGGGTTTAACCTCCCAAAGAGAAAAGATCTGAGCGTTTCATAAGTCCATTTCCATCCAGGGAAGTCACCTGCAGAATGCACTGCGGAATCTGGCCAATACCCACGAGGTTCCTGGAAGCCTTGACGCAGGGGTTAGGAAGGGCTCGTATGAAACTCCAACCATCAAAGTAACGGTGATAATGGCCGGGGGTTCTGCAATAACCTCTGGCTTGCAATGACACAAAGGAACTTGGACGACCTCGGCAATTGATCCGAAAACAGGGTAGAATCTAATCTGATATTTTACGGCGAGTATCACCTCTGTCAAAGCGGAACACTCATCACGAGTAATGCACAGCCGAGGCAGCAGGAACCTCTTTGACGTATCCGCGCTCCGTACTGTACGTAGATGCATTCTTCCTCGCCAAGTCCGGTCAGTGCGGGAATATTTTGTTTTAGTCCGTCGGAGATAGATCAATTAAAACCAGACTCATACAAAAAGATCCTGCCACAACACGTGTTTCCAACTTCTTGGAAAAGGGATCCCCCCTGGCAAGCCCCTCTCGCATGCATCTTGCTTTCTCTTATTATGCTGCTTCCCTGCTGCCTTCTCCATCGTCCCAAGTTCTTGGGTCCGTCTCTACATATCGTTCCTTTCACCTTGCAGCCATGGATCCCACGGTCCAGCTCCCCTCGAACCCCAGCGAGAATGGGGCGACTGATATTCTTGCTGCGACTCTTTTGGTGATCACGATATCGACAATTGTTGTTTTGGCGCGTGTTTATGTGCGAGTGTTTAGTATTCGCAGTGTGGGGTGGGATGTAAGTCTCCATTCAATTTCACTCCTTGCTTTTGCTACCCTTCTTCGTGTTTGATCTGGAACCAAGCTAACAACGAATGACTGCAGGATGCCCTTATGATCTTGACTCTAGCCATGGACTGGGCAGGCCAAGGTGTAATCATTGCACAAGTAGCTCATGGCGCTGGAAGACACATTGGAGACGTTGATCCTGCTATCTACATGATAGGGATGAAGTTGAATTTCATAAGTCAGCCAATCTTCCTCATTGCCATCTGCGTTGTCAAACTCTCTGTTGGCTGCGCTTTATTACGAATCTCCTCGACAAAGTTCTACCGAACGTTGATTCTCTCCGTTATGTGCTTCATGTCAATCTACACTATAGGATGCTTCTTCGTAAGTTACATCCACCACTCACCTTGTTAGGTGAGTTGAGATACTAACAGATTTTTCAAGACAGTGATATTTCAATGCAAAGACATCAGAATCCTCTGGGATCCCAGTGTAAAAGGAACTTGTTGGTCACAGCACACACTACAGAGTCTGTCATACACGAACTCTGCTTTCAATATTTTGACCGATCTTCTCTTTGCAATCATCATCCCAACTCCTATGCTATGGAAGCTCAACGTTCATTTCCGAACAAGAATAACACTGCTTGCTATTTTGAGTCTCGGTGTCTTTGCCTGCGCGGCCGCTTTCGTCAAGTTGGGTTATGTCACCAACTACGGTAAACTCGGCGACTGGCTTTGGGACTCCCGCAACATCACCATCTGGACCAGCGTTGAGCTTAACGTCGGCATTATCGCTGGCAGTCTTCCCTGCCTTAGACCTCTCTTCCGTCGCTTCCTCGGCAGCACATATGGCAAGAACTCCAAAAAGACGCCGAACACAGGTCCATCCAACTACGGCCGTGGTACCGGATATGGCCGAGGTACATTGCGAAGTGGGAAAAGCTGGCACGCCTTGGGAAGTGGCCGCAGGGGCGATGAAGAGACCAGTAGTCAGACGGGTATCAACACTGCTCCCCAAGAGTATGAGCTTCGAGATAAGATGTCGAGTCCGTCGGGCGGTACAAATATGGCAACGGTCATATCAGATATTGAGGGGAGATCGAGTGATGAGAGTGACCCTAGACACAGGACGGGCATCACGAAAACGATGATCACGACAGTTGAAGTTTCCAAGGCTGACCAAACACAGTCGCGATGATCTTTTATTTCCTAGTCTGTTATCTTAATTTTGGATTACCTCATTGCATAGCACTTTTATTTTTATTTATGTATGTACGAGAATCAGGTGCTTGGGATATACCTTTGAATATGGGTGGATTATATAAGGAGAGACTTGTACATAGCTCTTTGTAAATAATCGTAGCCTCTGGCGTCACGTTGAAACCAAAAGTTCTATACATTTAGCTAATTTTACGTGAAATCTTCTAAGACTTATGCTTACTTAATGAGTTTTGAGATAAATTTTATGTAAGATCGCAAATCTAGGAAACGAATAATAGCTGACATGTTGAAATCGAACAAGTATCTACATTAGCACGCAGGACATTGTTAGTGATTGTGTTTACATCGTATAGACAATAGCATAAAGGATCGTGGATAACGATGACGAGCACAAGACCGGAGTTGAAAGCAAGTGTTTAATCCAGTCTCAAAACACCGATTTCCCCCGGTCTACGAGGAAGGCTGATATTGGCTTCAACAGCTCGTCCAACATAGGTACTCTGGTTGGCTTCTTTGAAGCGGATATCCAACCACTGCATAGTGAACACCAAACAGGTCTTGGCAGGTATTCAGGGGTAACTTGGATAGAAGCAAGGCAGTGTAATTTATCTATCAACCGCCCCAGTCCATAGATGCTGCTTTTCGTATATGTGATGCACCTCGACGTTGTCGGAATGGCCTTCTCTATATCAAAGTGTGGTTGGTAATGTGAAGGGAACAGGTTTCCGTTTTTGACGGGTGGTTCATTTGAATTTTTACCGCACATCAATGCAAGCTATTAGGCAAATCAAAAGCCGAAGTAAAGAGGCTTAAACATGAGATCACAAGTAGAGGGATCAAGAAGTTGCTATACTGTTAAGACGTCACCAAAAAGCTATGCGTTTACCATAGGTGAGGTATCACATGCAACCACCATGCATAATGACATACCTAGGATAAAGAAAAGTTTCAATATACTCATGTCTCCTGACACCCTTTAGGTACTACTTGCCTACCATGTCTTTAATTTTCATTAACTGGCAAGACCTGGCTCGTAATTATCGTGGCGGCCGTTAACGGTCGTTGGCAGTGCCTGGCACCCGTAACTTGAACTCGCTCCTGCCTTATCAATGAGTGAACTACGCGTAACGCGTCGGGGCTTCCGTATATTTAAATATTCCTCTCTCTTTCTCTACCTTCTTCTCCTCATCTGCAACTACATCGCACAGCATCGCATCGTATCGCTCACATCGCATCACATCGCATCGCATCGCATCGCATCGCATCACATCGTTCACATCGTTCACATCGCATCGCATCGCATCTACCTCTTTACAACCGTGAAGAGACGACTTTCGAAGAAGAAGAAGAAGAAGAAGAAGCCGATATCTCCGATTAGAAAAGGTATGTTTTCATTTCCTCATCCCAGGTACACTTTGCAGGTTGAGGGCAGTTCTCTACATCACCCTCAAACACTCTGGTTTTCAGCCACTAACATTGATTCTAGATGTCTTTCAACAGTGAAGAGTTCGGCAAAGCTTTTGCCAGTGCCTGGAACGCCCATAAGGCAGGTACCGTCGGCGCTTCTGGTTCTGGTGGTCGCGGAGGTGGTCGCGGTGGCCGCAGAGGTGGTCGTGGAGGTGGTCATGGTGGCCGCGGCGGTATTCGCAAGAACACCAAGTCGCGCTGCTACCATGTAAGTTCTCGCCCAATTTCTCCAGAACTTAGAAACTGATACCTACACATAGTGCGGTTCGCATACGCATCTCTATCGGGACTGTCCTAACAAGGATCAGCCCCGCCGTACGTTCAGAGAGGCGGCCCAGGCACAAGAGCAGGCCCCTTCTGAGAGGCTCGCTCTCCCATCCACCGAGACGCTTGCCCTCCCACCTGCTGCGCCGCCTGCTGTTGCCGGATGGGTAACCACTTGGGAACCAACAATCGGCCAATACGTCATGAGGCCAGCTGTGGTACCAACGCAGAGCAACCCTCCTTCTCCCCTCCCTCCTGCCGCTGCCGCTACCGCTCCCGCTCCCACTGGTGGTCTCCCCCTGCCTGCCCCTCTTGCCGCCAACGGCAGTTCTATTATTTCTGCCCGGGAGCACCGCTTGCGGCCTGCGGAGGCTGACGTTCGAGCAATGAGGGAACGCTTCCAAGAAGCAGAGCGCCAACGCCAGCAGCAGCAACAACAACAGAAGCAGCAAAAGAAACAGTAGCCGACTGTTTTCCAGTATGTAGAGAAGTCCCCATTTCATTACGGGGTAAGTTCTAACTACTTGATAGAGACAATGGCCAAGACAGGTGTTTCGAGATGGCGAGTGGCCGTTTTAGGTCTGGTGGATGGTTGTCTTCGGGTTGTTCTGTGGTCGACTTGTTCTTTTCTTTTGCCTTCATGGCATTGTCGTTTTATTGTCCGTTTCGCGTCACTGCAAGTTGTGCAAACGCTATTTCTATTTTTTGTAATGCTTTCGCAGTCAGCATCTCTTTGTATTCATGGAAAGCCCGCCCTCCCACTCCTTTCCTGACGCTTTATGGACATCCTCCAAGCTGAAGACACACACACACCGCATGGCTCGAGAGGCATACGTCCCTGGTTAGAGAAACATACTACCAGGGGTCGAGAGGCATATGTCCCTGGTTAGAGAAACATACTACCAGGGGTCGAGAGGCATACGTCCCTGGTTAGAGAAACATACTACCAGGGATCGAGATCTAAAGCCTTGACAGGAGATGTGTACTGCCTTGGAAGCTGGAGGAGCCAGTCAGTGTTTGTATTAAAGTGGCTTTCCTGAAGTATCTTTCTTGTTCTTATCATGTATGAGTATGTCTTTTTTGGGAGGGTCTAGAACGACAGGCTGGCACCTTCACGTGGTGTTCTAGGTCAGTAACCAGAGTCACAAGATGATTCCTGGTGAAGCTAAGACCAGCCTCATAGTTAGATAAATATGTAACAAGTTATAAAACCTGTGTCTACGCACGCATCTGAAGGCAACGAAACGCTGAGGGAAGTATTGGTGCCAGTTAGAAAGAAGCTTTTCCTCAGTTCAACAATTCACATCCATTGCAGAAGCTCTTGACGACTACACATATATTTCTCTACTGCCCTTACCCCACCGTTCCCGGCTTGCCCCTCAAACACGCTTCGCCTCGCGTCGACATTTTTATGTGAGTGCCATGGTTTTGCTATTGCATTAATTGCATTTCAATTGTTTTTATGTGTAAATCAAATCAGCGAGGTATAGTTACTTCCGTGTAAAAGTTCCAACAAGAAGACAATAGAGATATGAAATAGATCAGATAAATAAATTATAGTATAGTTAAATAACTTCAACATAATTTTGATGTAAGCTGATATGGACTATACTAAACTCTTTATTTTTAGGATAAGCTCTTACAATGTTATGTAAATTATGAAGAGTTAGTATAATTTTACTAATCTTGTGTAAAGTCTAGAGTAGAGAGAACGATCGGAACTTTTGTGTGCTCACTGTAGTTATTTTACAAAATGCCGCTAGCATTTACCAGTCACTTACTAGGCGCACTAGTTAGAGCATTTCATAGAAATATACATGTCATCCAACAGCGATACACTACGAGGAACCCCCCCAGCATAACTGGACGTCTGGGACCTGTCACTTGATGCCCCTCCCGAATGGCATAACGTCTCCTCTACTTCTAGAACAACCACCACACAAACAATTGATTGGTGACACCCCTCAATTATGCATGTCGGCAGTTACCAAGGGTGTCTCCGTCTTACATTTTCAACCCTCACATACCCTAGAGCATTAGAGTTCCGCCACAATCATGCTGACCACAGCCAACAGGTTCAGATGTCTCAGTCTCTCATCTTCCCAAGCTCTCCTATCAATACTTTCAAGGATATCCTGTTCTCAAACTCTCAGCTCCCTTATCCTCCTCCTCAGGAGTCATACGATACACTCACAAGGATGCTGTTATCAAACCTTATCTGCCGGGCAATCAGCCCCCTACACCCGGCCGTCCAAGCGTTACCCAATACTGCTAATCTTTCCTAAGCCTAAGTTCTCCGTCTAGGGAATAGTCCGCCCGTATCCATTTCCCCCGCAACGCGGAGGCGGAGAACGACGCGCTTGATTGGGCGATGCTCGGCGTGGCCGCGAGTAAGGCCAGGGTGACACCCAACTCCAAATTACAAGATAAGGGGAACGAACGGCTGAACAAATATATTTGGGGTTGATGGTGTTTTTTGGAAACTTATTTCCTCTCGCCACTGCGCTTTAGCAACTCCCTCAATTAATTACTGCTATTGTTGCTGTCATTGCTCACTGCAGTATGGCTAGCCACGCACCGGCCCAGGAGGGCCACCTCCAGAAACGCTTCTCGAAGCTCACCATGATTGGCATGGCATTTGCGATTCTCAAGTAAGACATTTTGTACATGGTTGGCTGCGTCGCGCTAACAAGCCCAAGCACTTGGATTTCTCTCGCTGGATCGCTAGGTCTGGTGATGCCCTCTGGCGGCTCCGTCAGTTTTGTCTACGGGTTTATCTTTTGCATCGTCTGCAATATTTGCTTGAGTGCGAGTATCGGGGAGCTAGCTTCTCTGCTACCAACAGCTGGGGGGCAGTACCACTATGCCTATGCTCTTTCTGGGAAGAAATGGAAGAATCTTATGGTAAGTCCAGTGTTTTATTTTCTCCCGAAGTCAATTATATAGGCCAATGGCTGATTAAGACAGAGCTTTCTTGTTGGATGGACGAATATCGCTGGTTGGTTGACGCTTAACACAACTGCCGCCTACTTTGGAGGTATGATATTTGCCTGTGAAAAAGAATTAGTACTAACATTTCATAGCCCGATTCCTTGCCGCCGCTGCGGTTGTTGGATCTGGATATACCTATGAAATCACACAATGGAGCACCTACTTGATGTTTGTCGCAGTATCCATCATCGGTGTGTTCCTGAATATTTTTGCCTATCCCATCTTGAACCGATGGAACGAGGGCGCACGTACGTTGACCGAATCTCTGTACCCTCACTTCAACTGACAAATTTCTTAGTATACTGGTCTTTGATCAGCGTTGTCGTGATCAGCATTGTACTTCTGGCAACCTCTCCAAAGACAGACGCCGAGTTTGTTTTCACCAATTTCTCCAACACAACTGGGTGGAGTGATGGCACAGCTTGGATGCTGGGACTGCTGCAGTCAGCCCTGAGCTTTATCGGGTGAGTTATGAATCGCCCTTTGCGATTCATTGCTAATGATTATCAGCTGGGATGCTGTGGCGCACATGACGGAAGAGATGCCTCGACCATCCAAGGACGCACCTCAAGCCATGGTCGCTGCCGTTCTTGTTGGTGGTGTAACGTGAGTCAAAGCCCCAAGGTATTGAGTCTTAACTGACGGAATTATAGCGGAATCATTTTCATCATAGTCATGCTGTTCTGCTTCGTTGACCTTGATCTGCTCCTCGCGTCACCTACGCAGAGCCCTCTCACTGAGATGATTTATCAAGCAACTAACAGCAAAGCCGCTGCAACCGTGCTGACTGTTGCTGTTGCATTATGCTTCGTCAACGGAGCCAATGGCTGTGTGACTTCTGGCAGCCGTCTTATCTGGTCAATGGCACGAGATGGTGGAACCCCCTTCTCTAAGTAGTAAGAATATCCTATGCATAAGATGCTTGACGTAGCTAACCCTCTAGTCTTTCGCACCTCCACCCCAAGCTCAATGTTCCTGTTCGGGCTATTGTGGTACAAGCTGTCTTCAATCTTCTGTTTGGCCTACTTTACCTTGGTAAGTCCTTCCACATCCGGACGTCCCTACCAATAGTGTTAACATATCAAAGGCCCCGAGGTTGCTTTCAACGCCTACATTGCCAGCTGCACGCTATTTTTGAACCTCTCATACGCTGCGCCTGTTCTCATTCTACTCATTCGTGGCCGAAGCTTGGTTCTTGACTCACCTCCTGTGTTTTCTCTTGGCCGCATTCCAGGATATATCACAAACTACGTCGCAGTTATCTTTGTCCTCGTTACTTCTGTCGTGAGTTACTCTACCCCGAAAGAAGGAGAAAAAGGAATAATCCGAACAAACGCTGACGCATTGGTGCTTTAGTTTTTCTGCTTCCCTCCGGCAATTCCTATCAATTTGTCCACAATGAGTAAGTCGTCCATAACCCGACCAGCCGTGCAATACTAACCCAGTTCAGACTATGTCACTGCAGTTGTGGGTATCTTCCTTGTCTTTGTAACAGCACTCTGGTTTTTGAAGAGGAAGACTTATCAGGGGCCAAAGCTTGAGTTCATTCTGGGGGAAGAACTACCCGTGACACATTTGGAGTCACGGGTAAATGAGAAAGGGACGGCCTCAAGTTCGACCTCAAAGCATGCTGAATCATAGTTCCATGTATTCTACAGTAAGGTTGAGGAGGGTGGATGGATGATTTGGACAGTCGTATTAGTTGAGCATTCCGTACTTGTAACATTTAGCGAATGGAATTGATGCTGGGTATTTGCAATTATTGGACAGATTGAGAGGAAGTGGTGTAGCACACGAATTGACCGTAGCCTAGGACTACCTATTAAGGCAAGTTTCTCCATAGGGAAAGCTAGATTGTCTAGACACCACCGGGTTATCCTATGCAGGCGAACTTTGCCATCCTCTACAAGACACTACTGGCCTCTTTCGCTAGCTGTCCAGGTGACACGATCTCCCAGCGGTTGGTGGTTGGGGCTTGGACAATCGCAGTGCTATAGGAGATGGGACGATGTCACGGGTTGCCGAATTATATTCAATATGACTCTTGATGTTCGCGCGCGAGTTTCTTACATTAGGTGACCTATGAGTATATGCTAAAAGACCCAAGCTACAAAGTGAACGATTACGTATTACCCCTATAGTCTCGCCGCGTTTTTCAGATATCCATAGTGCCAATCCTCTCGGGCCAGGTCCTTCCTGATCTGGTAATTACCCTCCGCAATGTCCACAGTCCTCATATCAACATCCAAAACACGCATAGCCTCTTCGCCATCTGTAAAGCTCCCAGGTACGGTGCCCACAATAGGCAATGACACTTGGCTACAGCCAAAGAAGCCCTCTTCTGCAGGCCCGCCAACGTTGCAGAAGATGACTGCCGCGGTATTCTCGAAGGCCCTTGTGACTAGCGCCGATTGTATAAACGTCTTTTCGCAGTTGGCGTTGTATGCAAGACCGTCTTTGCACATGTCTAGCGATGTCCAGTACGAAGGGATGATGATGATCTTTGCACCCGCGAGGACGAGCTGTCTAAACGCTTCGGGGAAGGCAAGGTCCCAGCACACGAGGATGCCAACACGGCCGAGAGGGGTGTCGATGACTTGGTGGGGATTGGGGGATGCGTATCCTTCTTGGGAGGTATTTCGAGCATGGTCGACATAAGACGTTAGCGTATGCCGTTCGGGTATCCAGAGGTTCTGCTTGGTGTAAGTGCCGAGGAGGTTTCCATCATGGTCGATGAAGTCTGACGTGTTGAGTAGCGTAGGAGTCGAATCAGCGTTCTCGTCTTCCTTGGGAGCTTGAGAGACAAATGTGCCGGTGCAGATATTAACTTTTAGCTCTTTCGCCAAGTCTTGATATCTTTTGCGAAACTTTGCCGCGTCTTCGGGTGTAAGTGCGAAAGAAGGCTCTTCTGGCACCCAGCCTGTAAGATGATATTCAGGCAAGACAGCTAGTGAAATGCCCTGTGCGGCAGCAAGGCGAATCTGCTCAGCGGCGTGTGCAAAGTTATGCTCAGCATCAAGGGGCTATGCATGTGTGAGCGTGTCGTAGATCCCAGGAGCTTTCTGTTGCTCACCTTTGGCTTCATCTGCACAAGAGCTACCTTGAATGAGGAGATTGGTGTCGTTACGGCCATGTTGATTAAAATTAGGTTAGAATTTCTTGATAACGAGAAAACATGTACGGCACGAGTGGGCAGAGATAATAGAGACAAGTTGACGGGCTATTCGGCTATCAATACCTCGAAGCATCCAAGTGGTAGCCGTGATCCTGTGCCACAGGCTGCGTATAACTTCCTTTTCCGGTATGCAATTCCTTCTCCTAATGGCGCCAAGTCGGGCAAGGCTTGGTGGAGTAGTAGATCGGAGCATATGGTGCGGGTGGCTCATTTGCATTCAATACATCCTATCCAAGACATCGCAAGCGATTGGTAGAAAAGGATGCCGAGGATGAAGGATCCATGTGATGGATATGCGGTTCACGTTTATCAATTGATATTTGGTAACGTTGGGGCATGTGATGAAGAGGATGTGGCGAACTGGCGATGTACCGATTGAGAATTGAGATGTACAGAACCTGGTTTCACTTTAGGTGTTTACGTTGGAATAGGATCTGGGCATTCGGCTGAAGGAGTTCCCTTGGTCCGCGAAGTGCTCACATCATGCGAGTTGGTGAAATCATACATCCGAGACAAATTAGGTGATGGAAACTGAAGAGAGAGGCTGCCCCTCAGTAGGGCCGAGATAAATGCCATAAGATTGAGGGGTTGCTTACTTCATTTGTTGACAGGTCCCCTTGTTCTCATGATGGCCAGTTTGCCCATGTAGTGTAGTGATCTAGCTATCAGTATGCGAGTATCACTAACAAAGGCCTCCTTCACAAACCTGCCAAACTGTGAGGACATGGAAATCTTATCATCGGCATTTGTTATCTAAACTAGACCGAATTCGGCGATCATCGAAAACCCCAGAAGGAATGAATTCGCGCTAGAGTCATCATGTGATCTGAGATAGGAAGCTCCTAATCCACTCTTGACACCTCCGCGGTCCACCTCCACCTTTCCTTCTCCAGACTCCACACTTCAACGCGATACATCCAAACGGGTCATAACTTCACAATGCTATCCGCGACCTACACACCCGCGCGTAAGAACATCACTAGATCGCGCATGGGATGTGCCGTGTGCAAGTCCAAAAGAGTATGGCGCCCTTTCCTCCTCGCCACGGGAGATGTCTAACCCTGAGATATAGCTCAAATGTGATGAATTGAAGCCTGCCTGTGGTCGCTGTCTTAGACTGGGCATACCATGCCCCGGTTATCAGAAGCCTTTGCGCTGGAAGGCCGGATCAAAGTCTCCCAAGGATGTCCCTGATACGCCCAGGACCGATGTCTCTGCTGACCCCCAGCAAGGCTCGGCATATGCTCCGTATCAGCCGCAGCAGCCGAATGAACAGTTTGTCAACAACTTTTACGACACAGAACTTTTAGATCAATTCACCGGTTCCATGGACCCTGCATGCGTTGAGGTTCAGGGTCAAGAACCTATTGACTCATCCGTGCCTCTGATGCAGTTCTCGGATGACCTTCTCCAGCTGTATCCGGACCAAACAGCAGATACTCTATCCCAAGGCTCCAGCGAGGACAGACTTTGGCAATCTGGCGCTTTGGTACAGGTCCTGCCATATGCACAAGCTATGAATCGATTAGAACCCCAGAATCAAGTTACCCAAGTTTCTCAAGTTGCTGAGCAACATTACGATATGCCGTTAGCAGCTGCCCTCCAGGACCATTCTTCAGTTCTTGTCGAGTACTATTTCAAAGAGGTATGCGGATTGATGTCCTGTTACGACAGCCCTATGAACCCGTATCGAACTACCATATCAAACATGTGGTCCGGATCACAATCTCTCTATTATATCACCCAGAGCATGGCCGCCGCATGCCTCTCTGAAGTCTCACCCAATTTCTCACCGATCGGCCACCGACTTCGAGACCAAGCCATGATTTGTCTGTCCAGAGAAGCCAAAGTTGCCGAGTTGGAAACTTCTTCTTTACTGGCTTTAGTCATGTTGGGAATGAGTCTTTCATGGCATGATCCCAATAGTCTCGGTCAGCTCCAATTCGACGTCCTGGCCAAGAAGGTCTTCGCCGCTGAGGCACGTGGTGATGCCCTCGCTTTGGCAGATAAGAAAAAGGAATTTTTCTTCTACAATTCTTTGGTATACTGGAAGATGCTACTCTCCTTTGTCACAGACGTGGATCCAAACACGAGTGCCCAGCCCCAACCAGTCCCGCCAGATTGTCTCGACCTGCAAGAACCTCGTATGCCTCATCCACAGACAGGTATCGGCATCGAAGTTCAAGAGCTTGTTGCCAAAGTGGGAAGTCTTGTGCGAAAAGAGAGAAAGAGGATCCGCTCCCGTCGCTTTGCTTCAAAGGAAGATATACAGCATGCGCAGGATGCAATCGTGACTTCAGAGCTGCTTCACTCGGAGCTTCGTGCGTTACGGCTACCGCAGGAAAGCGACATTGTCGATGCCGGGGATGAGCTCACTCCCGCAATTCATCTGGTCAATGTGGCTGAAGCTTATCGGTGTACGGGGTTGCTTCAGTTGTACCGGAACTTTCCGGATCTTCTTGCACCTTTCATACAACCGGCGCACCCGAGCAACCAGTCATTTATGGGGGGATCACCCGACTCTGCTTCTTCCTACTCCGATGAGCGAGCTTTGGCGGATGCTTGGTTGACTTGTCTAGCACTTCATGTGCTAGACTTGGTAAAGGACATACCTTTGTCATCGCGAAGCAGATCTATTCAACCGTTGCTATTTGTGAGTATATGCAGTGAGCTCTCTCTTGGTCGTTCATATACTACAATTCCGGAGTTGCAGCAACCGCATGTGGTAAGCATAGCAACAAGCCCTAGGTTCAGAACGCCCTTGACTGTCCTTGATATTCTACACTCAAGAAAAGCCATCATCTCTCGTCTCTCTGCTTTTGAAAATATTCTGGCAGCCAAGCCAATCCGTCGAATGTTGGCGCTGGTCAAGAAGACGTGGACAAAGATGGACGAGGAGAAACACGAGGCCTACTGGATGGATGTGATGATGGACAATGGATATGAAACATTGATGGGATAGACTATTGGACTCGAGGACTGTGATTTGGATTTAGACTCCTAGGCATGAAGTTAGAGTTACTGGGTATAGGATCTTGACCTTGTAGCGTTATGCAAGGTCAGTATGTAAGTGTTTTAATTATGCGGGCACATTCTTTCGGATGTACTAGCCACGCTTATCTTTGGCTATTAAGTAAGAGGCGTAAGGATAATAGACCAATGATATTTCATATGATGCAAATATGGCCCCAGTCCTAATCAAACAAGGCTGCAGGGCAAGAGGTACTAATATGGACTTACATTGTTTCATATTCCTTTGTCGGTGCGTTCGTTACCCTTACATGAGCCGTGAGCTCAGGTGAGCCGGTATGGACAGTTGGACGACCAACAGTTTCAGACACTGTGACGGATAACAATAGAACAATGATAGACCACATCTTGTACACAGCGGTGAGGTTGCATGGATATATCGAAAAGACGATATGCTCCTTCGTAAGCCGTAACCGTACAAGCCAATAATCACGAATGAGATCAACTCTGACCATTTCACTTTCCTTGTCTTCTAAAAAATGACCTTGTTCGTCATTGTTGGTTCGACAAAGTATTGTTGAGTATCGGGATTCCCGATTCTTATCGTGAAATACCTCCAGATTCCACACAAGATGTCTTGACTGACGCCAATCTTGATTCTGACAATATCGTAGCTAACCTGAATTCTACGCTAACGATTATAGCTGTCATTTACTAGAAAGGATTTGAGTGACAGAGGGTGGTAATTCTCGCAGTATTGAACATACAGTTAAAATTGGTTCATAATTTAAGCTAAAATTGTTGGACATACCCACAGCCCGGAGAGACTGCCCTAGTGTACTTCTGCACTGGCCTCTTAAACTACTAATGTTGCTAACTGTCTCGCAGTATTCATTGGGAGAGATAGAGGGCGTCCTTTGCTAATATGAGTAATTTAAATCAACTCCGGGGTCGAGAGATACTATTTGATAATGCCCTCCTATGTCGAAATGGACTTCTTTCCCCCAGAATGATGCATGTTGAACCATAATCTGCCCCCTCAAAACATTGAACAGAGCTATCATATCATCATGAATCTATGAATGTCTGCTTGATAAGAATTCGTCATGCCTCCAAGAATGATAAGTCACATATGTTTCGCTCTTCGTCCCCATCGCGTACCAGCCTCGGCTCCCACATTTACGGTCTTTTCCAACTCGTATAAACCCAGACTGATCGGAGTCCGTTGAAGCAATCTGGACCGAGGACCTGGTTGAAGATGGTCCACGGTATAGCCTCTGATAAGCAACATAAGCGAGGCCTATGGTCGGTGAGGCTAAGCTTTAATATATCGTCCATCCGGGCTTGCCTTCAAGTACGATTGATCCAATCGGGCCCAAGAATGACCGTCATCAACTGTGGACATCCTGGAATAATTGCCAGACTGTGCCCTTTTACGGCGTTGCTTTAATATCTCGGGGTCCTCGTGCGATTTGCCGCTAATCCATATATGGCAAACAACTGGGCCACTCTAACCGGTTACAGGCGATAATGCCGCCGGGTCGCTTAAGATGCCCCATGCTTCTCTAATGCCTGGTCGTTTGCCCGAGTCCGGCCCTGCATCAGCATATCGGTAGTCTGGACTTCCGTACCGAATTTCCTATTAGCATAGCATAAGTCAGCCCTTGTTTGTATCTAGTGCAGGGACCATGGTGTAATTATCATATAATACAGATCTGTAGCTCCCCTTCTCTTGGTTGGGGAGTCATCGCCATCACCATCATCTTCAACTCTCATCATGGCTCGTGGTCTTCTCACTCTCTGCGTCAGCGCGCTCATCGCCGTTGCTGGCGCTGCCAAGCCTGTCGCCAAAGCGGCTGATGTGGTATTCGTCAATGGCAACATCTACACCATGTGCCCGTCCAATGGCATGGTAACCGCCATGGCCGTGCGCGACGGAAAGATCGAGTACGTCGGTAACAAGAAAAGCGCGGATCAGTACGTCGGAAAGAAGACAAAGGTCATTGACCTCAAGGGTCGTATGGCCATGCCTGGTCTCGTCGACTCGCATATGCACATTCTCTCAGGCGGTGCTTTCCTCCTCAAGTGCGATCTCAGCTACCAGACATTGCCTATCGAGGGTGTTCTCAAGCACATCCAGGGATGTCTCGACAATGAGACCGGTAAGACAGATGATGATTGGCTCGAGGTTGTCAATATGGACTACGCAGGTCTGGTTGACAAGAGTGGCAATGTTGGAAAGCTTCAGCTCGACAAGCTCAAGACCAAGCGTCCTATTATCGTCCGTTCAAGCGACTACCACACCATCCTCGCCAATTCGCGCGCCCTCGAACTCTCCAAGATCGACGCAGACACCCCAGACCCCGCCGATGGCAAGATCGTTCGCCTCCCCGGTAGCAAGGAGCCCTCGGGCGCTCTCGCAGACGGTGCCTCTGCGCTGCTCGCTGGTCCTCCCCCACCTACCGACGAGGAGAACCTCCAGGCCGGCCGTGCTGCGCTCAAGCTCCTCCGTGAAGCTGGTATCACTACGTTCCAAGAAGCCGCTGCCGGCGATGACCACCACAAGATCTTCGCTACCCTCAAGAAGGAGGATAGTCTCTCCGCGCGCGCTTACTTCGATTATCGCATTGAGGCGCCCAAGTCCCTCGACGCTGTGCCTGCGCTTGTGAACAGCGTCGTTAAGAAGCTGACTCCCTGGCACGACAAGACAGCTATTACTGCTAAGCCGACAATCAAGTGGCAGGCTATTAAGGCCTTCATCGACGGCGTCATTACATACCCTGCGAACACAGCTGCTCTGATAGATCCCTACTGGGCGCCCGTCAACAGCTCTGACACGAATGGCACCTGGGCTCCTGACAAGAACTCCCTCAACAAGCCTTACTGGAACCCTGCCATTCTCACAAAGACTCTCGAGCTGCTCTTCCTCAGCGGCTTCGACGCTCAGCTGCACGTTGACGGAGATCTCGCTGTGCGCGTTGGTCTCGACGCTGCTGAGTCGTTTCGCAAGAAGTACCCCCGCAAGGACTTCCGTCTTGGCCTGGCTCACGACGAGCTTTCGCACGAGAAGGATTGGGCGCGATTTGCCAAGCTTGGCGTTGATCCCATCGTCAGCTACCAGTGGTCGCAGCTCAGCTCTTTCTACATCCCCAACACGTTCAAGTCTCTTGCAGACTACCGTATGGATAATCTCCAAGCCTGGGCCAAGATTGAGGCAGCGGGCCGCCCTCTTGTCTACGGCAGTGACTGGCCTGTAAGTATCTCCCTTTCAATAACTTCTTCTGCAGAAACCCACAGTCGCAGATTGATCCTCTTGATGAGTTCCTCGCCCTCAAGGTCGCCGTTACTCGTTCTGGCGACCCCAAGAACCCCAACTCCCCCGCCTTCCAGGGCCCACCGTTCGATGGTGTGTTCCCTGGCAGCGGCATCTCGCGCCAGTCGGCACTACGCTCCATCACCATCAACGGCGCGCGCTTCCTCCGCGCCGACAAGCAGATCGGATCCCTCGAGGTGGGCAAGCTCGCCGACGTCATCATCCTCGAGAACAACTTCTTCAAGGTCCCCAAGGAGGAGCTTGGACGCCAGAAGGTGCTCCTCACCATGGTGGGCGGCGAGGTGGTTTATGTGGCCGACGGGCAGAAGTTTGGCGTCAAGGGCAAGTACCCCGACGACGACGCGCACAGCGCTAAGCTGGCCCGCCGCACTATCGGCGGCTTTGGCGCGAAGGACCTGTCAATTGAGGAGAAGGCAAATGCTGCTAAGCTCCGAAAGAGGGGAGCTTGCACGCACAAGCACTGAAGCGGGCGAGTCAGTTAACGTTTGAGTTTATGGCGGGTTGTGGGTACTGTACGAGTTTGTTGCAAATAAACTTAATAAGCTAGGCAGTGCTAGACTGCTAGTAATGTAAAAATGCAAGGGAAATGAGCTGATAAACTCAGGGTGCTCCATAATTGTTGGTGTGATAACTGTGATAACTGTGATGCCTCAGGGATGTGAAATGTGAATCAACAACCAACACAATTGCGAGTCAGTGACCCAGTCAGACGGTAGTTTCGCCATGATAGAGCTTCTTTTTACGGAGTAGTTCAATCAGCCTTCGTCTATCAATCACCCTTAGGGGTTGGAAGCAGACCTCGCTACGGAGGAACATCAAACTTGTAGGCCCCGGATCTGCACTTTCTTCCCCTAGTTTCATTGACTGACTGCAATCGTAACCCTATCGGGCGACCCGTGTCACCATTGTAGAAACGGACGAACGGTTGGTGCGCCTGGCAGGGCCAATCGCAAGCCGTAGCCTCAGTTGCCTAATGCCTGTTACCTGACATATCTAAACAGGGGTCTCTCGGTACATGCCTGTCCCCACGCACGGATCGATCCCGCAAATCCGCTGCTAAGCCTTAACTCAATCTGGTTGATGTAGCAGCGCGCCATACGCAAAGTAGTTCCAGAACATCCAGCCGCATGACAGCCAACAGCAATATTGTCCAGCATGGCCAGTTCCTCGGTTCAAAGTGGTGAAGGAACAGGTATTTTGGTATCTTTTTAAGGGGCTTCAGCTGGCAATGTAAGGGGGATCGGTGTTTCTCTTGCCTAGCCTCATCTGAGATGCAGCCCATTGTCGGAACGACATGAGAAGGTTCGGAATCGAAGTGATATCGATCGTTGTTGGTGGTCAAAGCAGATTTATGACCTGATTATAACCAGGTGAATGATAAGAGTGGTGAGGATGTGAATCGATAGACTTCTTCCCTCCTAAATAGATCTCTTCTCTCGCAGTTTTCTTCGTTCTAATGTTCGGCACAGACGCCACTGCATGATACCATCCCACGATGCATGCATGCAGCGCGTTCAGCCCCGTGCGGCCGTATGTATGTACAGTACTGACTGATGCTCAGTTGTGGCGACCAAAAGCAAAAGCATTGACGGTTCGCGATGCTGAACTTCCCACTGAAGATCGTATCACCTGTCTCAGCCTTACTCTCCACAGGAATGGCGGCTTTCTGCCCTGTGGCTTCCACCAGCGCCTTGTGTACATCCCCTGGCATTCTCACAGCTACGTGAAATAACATTGCAGGATGTTAGGGTCTGGACTAGGCTGATGGTGCGACTTTGAAGAAAGCAGGCTGAATACTCCGTACAAAATGCTTGTTCCTTACGGCGGAACGAGCTCCTCCATCCAGTCGTCATGTCCGTGGCGTAAACTCTAAAAAGAAACAGCTAATTAGTTAGCACTAGAAGCCGGAATATCTTTAGTGGCCTAGCTTAAAGCCACTTTACATATCCGTCAGCAATAAGCTTGCGGACACAGAGTGCATCGACAGACAAGTCCGTCAGGCTCATGCACGTCGCAGCCTGGGATGCAATCCAGCCAACAGGAGGTGCTGGAGAGGTCCGTTCTCTGTCCCGTTATCTTAATTCCGCAAGTGCAAAGTTCAAACGGGACAAGCCTTGTCGTACCGGAAAGATTTTGGGTTTTTATCAAGGGCCCTGTCCCCAGCTGTTGCGTGTGCATCTTGACGATCTTTCTGCGCTCCCCTTGCCTTGTCCTGCGTTTCCTTGTCTTGTTCTGTCTTGTCTTGAACAAACGAGACTCGTTTCAATTGCGTCTAATGCTTCAATTCTTATTAAAATATTGCAATGGCTTCCGCACCTTCGGGTGCTGCCGTACTGGTGAGTTGACCTGGCCCCGCCCTGATGTTTATCCCTTAGATCTAACGGTCGGTCCAAGGGCGTGATCTACTCGCTCATTTTGTTGGCGGCTCTGATTATTATAGCTCGTATCTATCTACGTCTTGTGATACAGAAACAGAGACTCGTCGCTGCAGATTGGCTGCGGATAGCAGCATGGTGCTCAGCATTTACGACAGCATCTTTCGACGTTGTCTTCTTGAAGGAAGATGTGTTGGATCCCTCTCTTAACTACACTCTAGTCAATTGGGATGTACCTCCCGAGAAGCTGGAAAGAGTCCTTAAAGTGAGCCTCACTATCAAGACAGCCCAAGGCCTCATGCTAATGCGATATTGTAGTATATGTGGGCTGGTGTCATTCCCTTCTTCACAACATTCTACCTATGCAAAGCATCTCTTCTTGTCGTCTACCTCCAACTGTTTCCGCCTTTCATGAAAAAGAGAAGATTTCTGGTTTGGTCAGTCGTTGTTTATTGCATCGTTGCATACATAATATCGATATGTCTGCAGATGTTCTCTTGCTATCCAATTCGCAGAAACTGGTTTGTTCCCATATGTTCACCTCGTACTATCCGTTTCTAACAATCGTTTAGGACGGTTGCTCCACCTGAGGACACCTGTGATGGTGATGTGTTGGAGAGAACTTTCCAGGTTGCTTGGACATTGCACTTCATTGGAAGTCTGTTCCGTAAGTTCCATTGCATCTTGACCTCACATGGTATTTATACTTACTTCCACCTTAGTTTTTGCTCTGCCATTCCTCGTTCTCCACAAGCTTAACATGCGCACGCGTGTCAAGATCAGTGTCTACTGTATCTTCCTCCTGGGACTGATCGACATCGCAATGTCTCTCACGCGATTCCTGACCATTCAACTTGGCAACGTCGGTGACTTCCGCTCCATTACAACAATTGGTATGTACCGTTATCTGCCCCCCTGACAAACATCTTCTGACTGGATACCAGAACTTTGGAGTGCACTGGACGTCTACATAGGCCTCATCATCGCCTGTCTTCCCGCCCTCCGACCATACCTCCGCCGAAAGGGCTCCAAATACGACTACCCTGGATCCGGACGACCGACTGGCAACTCTGCTGCACCTCCCCGTCGGGTCGGACAGAGCGGCTTTGAAGAACTAGACGAGACACCGTCGCTGGATGGTGACGTTGGCCCTAGGACGTGGGCAGGGTCCAGCTCGCCTGAGCTTGGTGCAGGATGGAGCGATAAGAAGAGTACGAGAAGTGACGTTGAGCTTGTCACTCTAGATGCTAGTACGAAAGATAGGGCGCACACGTGATTGGAATTTTTAAGCGTACGGGACTTTTGGGAATAGAATTTAATTAGCCTGTTTATATCAATCGAGACCATGTCTCATTTCCAGATGCAGGATCCAGGATGCACTAAAGTCGAGACTGATAAGCCCACGAATTATTATTTCTAGAACATGGACAGGGTAACCTACCTAGTGATCAACAGGGGGAAGTAAAAAAAGATCCCCAGCCATGGTGTCCCTGCTCGGATCCTTGTTCAATTGGGTATGGGGTATGACTCGCAGTGTCATGGACCAACAGACGGTTCATGCAGGCTTTTGCCAGGTGATGCATCAGGCCATGAGCGGGAGATCAACGAAGCGATAACCGCATGGACCGAGAAACAAAGATGCCAAGAAGTCCAGAAGAAGAGCGTCACATTCATCTCGGTTTGAATCAGTGATAACTCTCTTTAGACAGACGAGATTCAGTCAGCATTTCTTCCATAAGAGTCTGCTTCACCACCAAACCGGAATGGGAACATCAAACATCCGTTGATCTCCAAGCTTCTCAAAGATCAACATAGAAGAAACTATGCCATTCATCATGCCAAATCAATAATGGAAGCATCCCTACCCTATCACGAACCTTCCATAACAATAATCGCTATATTATCTGGTTTTCTGTTGCTCTTGAATCTTGTCAATCATGGTCTAGACAAACTCGCCTACTGCGGTCTGATTGGCCAAGTCGCCCTTGGGATCGCTTGGGGCACACCAGGCGCAAAATGGCTTTCGCGAGAGGTTGAAGATGCTGTTGTGCAGTTGGGATATCTTGGTCTCATCCTGCTCGTATTTGAAGGCAGTGCCCATATTCTGTCTTGTCACGATATCACATATCTAACAAATGTTACAGGTGGACTATCAACGTCGTTCAAATCCCTCAAGGCCAACCTGGGTTTATCTTCTATCGTTGCAACCACTGGAATTCTCATTCCAATTGGCTTTTCCTTCGCCGTCATGTCAATGCTCAACGCAACTCCATTGCAGGCTTTTTCCGCTGGTGCTGCGCTCTGTTCTACCAGTCTCGGCACCACATTCACCATCCTAGGCACAAGCGGGCTTTCCGCGACGCGTCTCGGTGTCGTCTTAACGAGTGCTGCTATGATGGATGATGTCGTTGGTCTTATCATGGTACAGGTTATCTCGAACCTCGGCGGTGATTCATTTGATGCTATCACTGTTGTGAGACCTGTCGTGGTATCGCTGGGCTTTGCAGTCGTGATTCCTATCCTGTGCAGGGTTATAGTTGTGCCTGTCACCAAGAGTCTCAATTCCTTCAGGGAAGGAAATCCCATCTCAAATATTTCAAAAGCGTTGAGTCTCAGACAGACTGCTTTTGTTATTCACACAGCTTACCTACTTGGTATAGTCGTTGGAGCAACCTTTGCAGGTACTTCGAGTCTATTGGCCGCTTACATTGCCGGTGCGACTATCAGTTGGTGGGATTCTGATGTTCCACACATTGAAGCCCAGGATGCCAACGCCACTGACTCGCATGGAACTGAGGAATCAAGAACAACCGAAAGCGAGACTATAGAAGAATCATCCGCTGCTCCAGTGGACCAGAGACCATCACCCACAGCCATGAAAGGCGGCTCTGGAGCCGAAATCTTTCATCGTTACTACGAGCCTGCCTTGCAACGCATCCTCAAGCCTTTCTTCTTTGTAAGTGCATCGAATATCATCTTGCATTTCAATACTAATTGATTACAGGTATCCATCGGATTTTCGGTTCCTATTGCGAAGCTTTTCACAGGTCCAATCGTCTGGCGTGGAGTGATCTATACGATTCTCATGATAATCGCGAAACTTGCCTGTGGCTTATGGCTAGTTTCTTTCACTATTCCTTACCGAGCTTCTGCACAGCTTATCCAGAGGTTCTCCCCTAAACTTCGAAGTTCTTCTAAAAGCCTTGTTCCTGGTACCCAATGTGCAGACACCACTTTCACGCCCCAGGAAGATAGTACAGCCGAAAGAGTACAACAGTGCAATGATATCCCTCTAGAGCCAACTGAGGGCACCAGTACAACCCAAACCTCTCCCCAAGTACACAACTCGATGCCAAAACCGGAGAAATCCATATCACTTTACCCAGCATGCATAGTTGGTGTGGGAATGGTAGCTCGTGGAGAAATCGGTTATCTGATTTCTGCACTGGCTGAAAGCAAGGGGATCTTTGGTCGACCAGCGGATGGTCAGCCTTCGGAGCTCTTCCTCATAATCACATGGGCTATCACGCTTTGCACAATCATAGGGCCAATATCAGTAGGCCTAATTGTGAATCGAGTTAGACAGCTAGAAAGTGGGAGTCAGAAGACAAGAGGCGAGAATAAAAGAAATGTGCTTGGGGCTTGGGGTGTGAGCTAGACGATACCTGCCATAGACCCACGACTTCTTGTAACTTTTTAAACAGCCACAGAGATTAATTTGGTTGGCGCTGTCTATAGAACAGTACTTGGGCTTTTATAGAGTGCTACGCAGTCTTCCCAGTCCGGAATTGGTCACCATGCTCCGTTCCGTGGAAAAATACGTTCCGTCTTCTCACTCATGATGATTCATGGACTGTTCGTACTCATGAAGGATTTTCTTATAGGAATTGTAAAATTGTCACGCCTGAAGTCTATAGTGAAACCGAAGCAGAATGTAACGAACCAACACTCAACCCTTCCTTGGCTAATTCCACCCAAGACGATGATTCCGTGGTATCACTTGCACCAGCTTGATTTGAACTCTGGCGCATCTTGTTTAGAGCCCCGAAACCCCCTTTGATACTATCGACCTCGTATCCCTTGGCACGCAGAACGCTAGTGGCAACTCGTGCGCTATCACCATCATAGCAAGTGAGAAGAATCTTTTTACCTTGCAGAAGGGATTGCATCTCTGGCTTCGGGCTTTTGAAACTGTCTTCGAGTGCTTTCCAAAGGGATTCTAGGAGCTTGGCGTCTGAAAATGGGCTTGGTGTGCTGTTGTGAACAAACGGCATGTTGATAGAACTAGGAAGGTGAAAGCTCTTGAAGTCTTGTGACTGCCGTAGATCGATGATAGTGGTGTCCGGTCTCGAGCGTAGGATGCTTTGTAGGTTGATGGCGGTTGAAAGTCCACTCTTGGGGTCGGCGAGGACCATATCGAGAAGTGCACCTCGGTCGACATCAAAGAAAGCATCGAGAGCTTCTGAAGCCGATCGCTCCCACTTCTCGTCATATCGATACAAGTCGACTTTCAAAAGATCCTAAACAAATGTTAGTCATCCCGAGGAATCAGTCGACGATATGACTCACCTGGTTCGTAATAGGAGGAAAGTAACTCTCCCCAAGCTTATCAAAGTACTCATCGATATACTGATACGGCAAGTCACAGCACAGAAACACGCAGTTGATAGTTCCATCAGACCCCGCCAATTCTGAAAGAGTACCCTCGGTTTTACGCTTTTCGATGAGTTGGTATAGACCAGTGAGGTTAAAGCCTGAAGAGGGTCCGCAGACGATACCGTTTCTGCAGAGGTCTAACGACAGGGAGAAAGAGTTGTGTGAGTCGACTTCCTCTATATGATCAACCGCTCGTTTCCATGGGAATTGTACAGGGGCTAGAAGGGCGAAGGAGCGGGGACCTGGGACTCGGTCGCCGGGTGCGGTGCACACGCTGGAGGCTGTTAGTGGCGATGCAATGATGAGGTCGAGTGATAGTAACTAACCCCAAGCGATATACTGAAGGTTTTGCTTCTTTGAAATATGTGCCTAATCCCGTCATTGTTCCTTTTTATCGTTAGTTAGGAATAGGTAGAGAAGGACACATTGACTCACCAGAAGTTCCCATGCCGGCACAGATGATGTTGATCTCTGGCAACTGTTGGAATATTTGCGGCCCCGTCCATTTAACATGAGCGTTCCAATTCTGTCTCAAGATTAGGTCTGGTTTTCATATCTGATAGTGCATACTCACGAGGTCGTTTTCATACTGGTTTGGGTTTATAACAGTTTCGTCTGACTGCTGGGCTAGTCTCTGGGCTGCTCTTATTCCCCCTCTTTCGTCGAGTGGCTCGGGTTGGGATGGGCCTCCAAACAGGGTACTAGTCGTAGGTTAGTAGGACTTTCCAAGCTTCATTAAAGGTGTTGGCTCACATATCTATTCCGAAGAATTGCATAAGTCGGAGTTTCGATGAGCTTGTTTTGTTGCTTAAAAATGCTCGGACGTCGTCGATGCCATGAATGGCTCGAGAAATCAAGGACATTGAAAGAACAGTCGACCCAGAGCTGTACTCAACCACTGCTTTAGTCTTTCCAGGCACTACACAATTTTGAAGAAGATTCAAGGCTATTTCTTAGGTCAACTAACAACACAGACACCCTCGTAGGGCTTCTTACCAGGCATGGCTTTGACATTATTTGCAGGGTGCATAGTCATCATCTTGGCATAGATGCGCACTCCATCTTGATGATACGGATTAAGAGAATCGGGTAGTTCAACAAGCGGAAGAGGCGGCGAAGACTCCGGGTCAAAGTACTTCTGAATAGAGTCTTTGCCCTTGTACACGTTGAGAGGGTTGGGACTAGCCATCCTGGAACAAAGTTGTGGCTTGAAGTGGGAGCCGAGATGGTGATAGCACAGAACTGACAGATGTTTTGAGGAGAGACCTGGCCGCTATATAAACGAGTCCAAGTGATATTGTGCGCTTACCAGTCTGTGCAGAATGGTCTTCAGGCTGCAACAGGGATTTTCTCTTCTGCATATGGCGTGGGATATCTGACTGACAGCGCATGATGCATCGGTTCGTCTTGAACAGGACTGTGAGCCAATTGGGACACCTAGGCCCACAAGGTGATTTCTCTCAGTGCATATATATCCATTGCCAAAAGGCAGGGTGAGTGGGTGTCACGGAATAAAGAAACGAGATTGGGGCAGTGACATGGGGTCCGAGTGAAAGCACGCGTTATTTAGCGCCGTCCCCTTGTTGATCAACCGTCTACGTCTCATCTCATAGACGACTGCCGTGTTGCCAGACCAGGTCAATAAGTATAAACTTGTTGATATCAATGATGTCCTCAACCCTCAGGGTGGCGTTTGTGCAAAGGTTAGCCATCAAGGTGGTGCCAATAGATGCATGAGCAAGACGCCATTATTTAGCTACAACGGGCCCCCAGTTAGATTGTATTATTTGACTTATTTCCAGCCATTCTTTTGCAGATTCTTCACTCCAGCCTGAGAGGCTAAGGACCCTGATAGTTTGCCGTCCAAGGGCGAGTGGAGATGTTGATCATTGCTCCAGAGACCAGGTTTCATTTTACTAGTGCCTCGGGCGACCTTGATGGATCAAATATCAATTCTGCTCAAGGGATGTTGGATTAAAGCAACAATACTGATGCGAGTCCATTGAATGGAGACACATGCCTTGTTGGTGGCCTGTGCGACAAATCGCCCTCAAAATCGTGCAAAGCCACGCAGTCATTGAAGAGGATCATGGTAGCCAAATTTCGCAAACTTGCTCAACTAACTCGTATTGGAAGTCTTCAGAGTAGTAACTTGCGCATTGCGGTTATTTTCCGTCCAACTTAATCTGCTCACATCCTGGTACTGCTACATCGGCGGTCGATCACCCGAAACAACACCCTTGTTGTTCTTTCAAGAGGGTGGGTTTTGATTAAGGCTTTTACACAAAACATATCCAAATGCCGATCCAAAGTAGTGAAATCAAGGTTCACGGGACGGTAGTTGTCCGGTAATTCGACTGACATACCGAGGCTATCAATCTCCCACACGAGTTCTCACCGTCTTTGCAGCCCCTGAGTAATCTAGAATTGGAGGCTTGAAACATCAACGGTCTTTGGAATTCTTGCACCTTCTGGTGTCGTGTTTCTCATGAGAGAAACATTCTTATACCTTGCTTCATAACAGTTACTGGCAATTCCAAGGTCTACACCGTCAGTCTCGCCTAAATAATAACATACTCTATGATGGAGAGTCGAGATCCAACAGCTACTATGGCCACGAGCCGTGACCCAGAATCAACGAAAACCATTGCCGCTGATGGTAAATCCAACAGTGAGAATGTCCATGAGTTCAGCGAGCAAACAAATTACGTACCAAAGCGCGCCATCATCACAGTAAGTCTTTCTGAGTCAACTGCTCCTTTCTGAAATGTTACTGACTCCGAATAGATATTTCTAGCATGCGCAAGCGTAGATCTTTTGGCGCTGATGGATCAAACCATGCTGGCGACAAGTTTATACATCATAGGAAACGCCTTGGGCTCAACATCACAGGTCTCGTGGATATCCAGCGGATACTTCATGTAAGAGTCTCCGTAAATGCGTGCGAATATACCTAACATCAACAGAACCTCGACGGTAGGACAGCTCATGTATGGGCGCCTATCAGATATTTGGTCTCGCAAAGTCATTCTTCTCGTGGGACTTGCCATATTCTTCATTGGATCCCTCGCCTCATCTCTAGCAGAGACTGTGCTGCAACTTACCGTCTTTCGCGCCATTACTGGTATTGGGGGCGGTGGTTTGATGACGGTTGCGCAACTGATAGTGAGCGACGTGGTTCCACTGCGAGAGAGGGGGAAATATCAAGGTATCTTGGTAAGCCTTGAACAGACGGCAATTAACAGTTCAATCAGCTAATTTTCTCCAAGGGCGCCGTGGTCGCGATCGCCAATGGTGTTGGACCCGTGGTGGGCGGTGCACTATCTTCAAGTTCTGAGGATTCATGGCGATGGATCTTCAGAATGCAGCTACCTTTGACTCTGATAACAACGCTGTGTGTATTATTTTTCATGCCACTGAAGAGTGTGCCAGGAGATTGGAAGCTGTGAGTCAGGTATACCAAGGTCTGAACACGGCAACTGACGAGATTGCAGGAAGCTCAAGGCTGTTGATTTTCTAGGCATATTTCTTGCCTTGGCTGGAATGACCGTTGTTATTCTGGGACTAACTTGGGGGGGTCAGGACTACGCCTGGAATTCTGCTCAGGTAATTACGACTTTGGTGGTGGGCACGGCAGTATCTGTCGCTTTTATGATGTGGCAATGGAAGGGCCCTAAATATCCATTGATACCTTGTAAGACAACCATCAGTGATTCAAAAAGCAACGATTTTGACATGAAACACAGTACACATCTTCAAATCCAGGATCGTCAACGGTGCATGTTTAACCATGGCCATCAATGGCTGGAACTTTGTTGTGCAAGTCTACTACATCCCCTCCTTCTACCAACTCGTCTACGGCTACTCTGCCACCAAAGCCGGCGCGATGCTGCTCCCAATCACACTTCTGCAGACAGCAAGTAGTACTCTCTCCGGTCTGGTAGTACACTGGATTGGTCGGTATCGTGAGTGTATTCTCTTCGGTTGGCTATGCTGGGCAGTTGGCCTGGGCTTGATGTCAACTCTTGACGAGAATACGGGGATTGGGAAACAAATTGGTTATTCTGTGCTCATTGGAGCAGGAGTGGGTAATACTTTACAGCCGTGAGTAGTGATCATGACGTTTGGATGAGCGTGGGAGCTGACGAGAGCATAGTGCGCTCATTGCTACGCAAGCTGGTGTTGAGCGGCGTGATATGGCAGTTGTCACATCATTTCGCAAGTAAGTGACCGGCATCTGGCGTAGGACTGAAACGCCATAATCTAATATTATGTGATATGTAGTTTTGTCAGGAACCTTGGTGCAACCCTAGGTCTTGCAGTATGCGGTACAGTGCTGTAAGTTTGCTCACTCGTTGCAGCGACAATTGCTCACTCTTCATCCAGGAACAACGTCTTAGCAAGCTCATTGTCCTCCCTAGACCTGAATGATCACGACTCAAAAACATTGCTAGGAAACCCTCAGACTTTTCTAGACACAGTCTCTACAAGTGAGGCTGAGAGAATTCGATCAGTTCTCATCCCGGCATACAGACAGGGTTTCCGCATAATCTTCCTCACTGGCGCAAGCTTAGCAAGCGTTGCATTCATCCTAGCCTTCGTCCTCATGCCGCAGGTTGATCTCACTCGTCCGGATGACTCCCGGTTGAAGGAAGAAGGCCGCAGGGCATACGAGGAGAAACGAAGTCAAATTGGGGTGTAGCTGTTGTGACGGCATGCGTACGTGGGGTTTGGGAATATTTTGAGGCAATTGCGGGTTTATCAAAAAAGGCTACAGGGGGGGAATTAGAGCAATGGATGCCAATAATGGTGCTTTTTTGGCTCATGAAAGAAGAGTGACGTGCCTAGATGTGATCGACAGAAGATGGGTGGTCAGGCACGGGACAGGCAGGTGGTGATTATGAGACATCCAGGGTCTCTCAATGGACATGAGTGTCTCTGGAAGAGAAACAGAAACGGCTCAAAGTTTAATTAACCGTTGGTTGAAAAAAGAAAGAAAAGTTGGACACTGGCGACTCTTAACAAGAAATGCTGGTAGCGTGCACCGTTAGCGACCTCTCTCGTCGATCCACGTCCTTTTGGACAATCTTTTGGGTGCACATTCTGCACAGCCCTTATGCAGTAGTAGAATTTCGATTGCCTAAGCGTCGACGCCTCAACTGAACGAACCAATGTTACCCGCAGCCGCTCTGCAATACCGGGTTCGGATGATAGTGAGTTTTGCTGGTGCGTGGCCCGGCACAAGGGATACAGCATGCCAAGCGAGCCGCGTATAAGTCAGGGGGACCCTTCTGCCCTCTTTCATCCTGTCAGCGTCTGTATCAGCCCATTTTGTGGTCCGCCTGTCAAGCCCCCTGCCACCCTTGAAGAAAATGCGACTATTATGACGATTATCGCGTTTGGCAACGGAGCCAATCATCGAAGACGGAGGCCATCGCCGATGAACCAATATAGACATGCCGACGAATATGAAGAAGAATAGGAACGGTAGCCAATAATTGCTCGACTTTTCTTGTGATATCCGCTTATTGAAATCCGGGCTCTACCTCGTTTGATACCAAGTCCCCGGTTCGGCTTTTATATAAAAGACCATGTACGGTACATCTTGACGAGTTACCTCTCACGCTCCCATACTACCTTTCAGGGTATCGCGCCATAGGCCATCCTTGACGTGAATCAAAATATTAATAATTATCTAAACGATGTCATACTCTATCCAAAGTCGTCAACGTCCTCTCCTACCTGCCTCCCCGAAAACCCCATCACAAACCATCCCTCACAAGATCCTCCCCCGTCATCCAAGAGTCGGTGTCACAATAGCCTGCGAAACGTGTCGAAGACGCAAAGTCCGAGTACGTTCCCCTTGGCAGCATTTCAACGCTATATCTAACTCTTGACCCAGTGTAACGGACATCGGCCGCGTTGCGCAGGCTGCGCTCGAGCAGGCTCGACTTGCACATATTCTCTGACGACAACTGATCAGGACCTAAGACAACGGTTTAAACACGCTGAGATGGAACGGACGGAGAACCAAAACCTCATCGATATTTTACGCTCGAGAAACCAAGACGAGGCGAATTCTATTCTTGATCTGCTTAGGCAGGATGCGAGTGTGCGGGACATTTTGCGAGATATAGAGCACGGAGACATGCTGTGCGAGCTATCGCTTGCCCCTAAAACTAAAGACGTCTAAATATCTTCTCTTCACTGAATCTTCCACTCGCCCGACTTCGCGGCATCTTCTTTACGTCAAACTCTCTGGTGTCTCAGCACGCAATATCAAGTCTTATTCAGATCCGTGCTGACTCAACAGTGCTCCGAGGTCAATAATCCAACAGCCCTGGCCTATTTAATTAATACAAACAAGATAAAACCAAATACAACTTGTCTTATTTCCTATGATTCTGCGCAGACATGTACCTTTAGACCAACTTCCGCCCCACCCAACCCCGCTTACCAAATGTCTCCACGGTTTAGTCTATTTACTCAGCCATCACCATCATTGTTACATCCATTTCACTGAATTCAACCCAAAGATAGGCTCCAAACTCACTCGATATGTCACTCTACGTACGACAGCTTAACATTAGCGACCTTGAGCAGTCACTGGTCGTCGAGACCGCGGCCTTTCCACCTGCCGAGGCTGCTACGCGCGAAAAGGTACAACGATTATCACGACTTTGAAAACAGGCCTAACACGAGGTATAGATCGATTACCGTCTAACGGTTTGCCCTGAACTATGCATTGGTCTCTTCCTTCGTGCAGGGACTACTCTTCCCTCTCCCCTACCTCAGAATATACCCTTCGTCGAGAAACCGGCGTCCGACGAAGATAAGCTACTCGCACACGTCATCTCTACTAAAACAACCAACCAGTCTGTCAGAGACCAAGATATGGGCTGTCCTCCTAACTGGACAGAAGACCCCCAGGGTGTCTACGAAGTCGGCCATAATAAGAATGGGAGAACAATTGCCCTTCACGCCCTGGCTGTCTCTCCCGATTACCAGAGGTCTGGTTTGGGCAAAGCCATCATGCGAGCATACATTGAGAAGATGAAAGAGACCAACACAGGCGACAGGATCTCCATCTTGACATATGACCGGCTCGTGCCTTATTACCAGAAGCTTGGGTTCGAGCACTACGGGAAGAGCGAGTCTGAATATGCTGGTGTTGCTTGGCATGACCTTGTAAGTTGACAAAAGATGCTTTTTGAATTACTGCTAACTTTTACACAGTCATACGTTCTTTCTTCTGAGAAGTAATAGCTGAGTACATAAGCTGGAGATTGATTTTCCAGGATGGGAATAAAATCTCAGGGAATGCTTTCTGAATGAGAGTTTAGGTTCTTTCAGATGAGATGACTATAAACCGTCCCTTCAGGCCTGTACTGCGCCAAGAAATAGGGACACATGATTTTAAGAAGCTTCAAAGGAGGATGCCACAGTCTTATGTCTCGAAAAAAGAAAACAAGCTTCAGATACATCCAAAAAGTGAACATAATGGCGCTGGAGACAACGATATCTTGTCCCGTCTTAGCATCATGTGAATAGCATCTAAGGCAACGTGACGGAGTGGTTAACGTGCTTGCCTCGAATTAAAGAAAGCAAGTTCCTTCGGGAGCGCAGGTTCGAATCCTGCCGTTGTCGATATTTTTGCCTGTTCGATGTCTCGATCTATGGTGTTGTGGATATATCGTGTTAGTTCAGGTTACTATGGAGCGTCTTTGTGGGTCAATTCCCGCAGAGGACTGCAAGAAACTGACCAAAGGACGAGTCAGGGTAATTCTTGATGACATTTGATTATAGATGAGATGCTTGGATCACTTCTCTTGGGCCATGCCCGATCGTTTGCGACCTGGAGCTTTGGGGGCTAGTTCTTGCGTGGTATTTTGATTTTTGCAGGAGTATTCCCGCCCACATAGCAGAACTACATTTAAGCCGACGACACATCTTTGAAAACACCCGTGCTTGATAGACAGTCAAGTAGCATTGCGTAAAGTGGAAGTATTATTTAGATATAGTACGCTCAAAATATAGACACTAGACTTAGTAAACTGATTCTCCTTTGCATTAACAAAGGTTCAACTCGCCAACAAGCGCAACGACAGAAGCAAAGCCAGCATCAAGAGTTGGCCGAATCGACAAGAGTCCACTGCCTCGGTCCCACTCAGCAATATGTGCATTCTCCTCCGTGGCCTTGTCAGCATCACCATCCGGTGTGGCAGGAATTCCAAACACTCTCACTGAGCCGCCTGCGGACTTGGCCTCATCAAACATGTCGTCGACTTGGTTGGCGAGCTTACCGTCGCGAATGGAAATTTTGAAGCCAAGGTTTCTCACAACAACTAGATAGTCGGGGAAGGCGAGTTTGCGAGACTCCTCGGAGGCGCTACTTGATAGCTGGTACCGTCTTCCAGGGCTGGGCACATTCCTGCGAGAGGGTCAGCGGGTTTATCACGCATTATGGAAAAACAAGGCTTACCAGTCACCAGCTGGTACAGAAATGGTCTGAATCTCATCGTAGGAGAATTGAACATCAAGGTAAGTATCAGTGTCGACTGTACCGAAAGCCACCGCTTTCTCATTCGTGCTTCCTTTGCCGGCTGTAAAAGACAGCCATGGACCATATGAGAATCCGTCTGTGGCGGCGTGGCCAAAGTCAGACTCGTTAACCTCTCTACCATCAGCGACATTGATCTGGGTGGATGAATCGCCGTCGCCAACGCCGTTCATCCAATGCTCGATCTGGTATGTGTAGTGTGGAGAAAGGAACTCTGGGACATATGTGATGGCATGTGGGATTCTGTCTCTTTCGAGCAGTTCCCGTGTGATGTCTGCAGAGGCATGGCAAGCTGGCATGGTTATACTAGGAGAAGTTTAGTAAAAAGCAAGGTAACGGGGAAATGATGGTTCCCACCCTTCAACTGATTGTCCTCCGATCAGGGCTTTGACGATCCTGTTGAAGTCCCTAGCGAGCTGACTGGCAGCTGGTCCTCCAACACTAAGAAGCGATGCCTGGTAGTCTGCAGCCACAGCCTCGACTTTTTGTTTGGCTGCTGAGTATGCGGGAGCATGTGTAGGCCACCATTGCGAAAAGTCTTGTTCGCCGGTCAATCCGTAGCCCTCTTCTTTCTCGAACTTGTCCAATGCACGGTCTCTCTCGCGCAGAGCCTGGTCGAGAGTAGTAACCAGGTTACGGCCTATCATTGTTACACGAACTTGGTCACCATCGCCCTGTTCTCGTTAGGAAAGAACTAGTTATCGATGCATGCAGCTTACAATCTTAACGGAGACAAGGTATCTATTTGATTGTTAGTTCACGATTTAACTCTCTTGAAGCGTAATTTACTTACTCAAGTAAACACTGGACATAGGTCTTGTGATGAGAAGGATCATAGAACAAGTCGTTTGTCTGCAGAAGATTGTTGATGATACTGTTGATACCATAATTCGTGTAGGCTGGATCAATATCTGGCGACGCAACTGGTGCCTTTTGCGCGTTTTTGGTGAAAAACAGCGCGGGCTTATGTCCGGGCAGTCCGCCGACAGCGTTTTGGACAGCCTTGCAGTAGGCTAGCCAAAGGTACTTGTCAATGTCAGTGTTGGGCATGATGAAGGTCGATAGGGTTGAAGAAGAGAAGATCTTGGGGAGTGCAGATCGCACAGGCGGATCCACGGTTTTTAAATGGGAACGAGAGCAAGCAAGCCATGTCTCTGGCAGTAGGGATAGTCATCTTAGAATTTGGTCTCTATTGAATCTAGACCCAATAATGACTGCCAGAGTGTGCTCATTACTGGGATTGCAAAGGCCGCTAGTTCCATAGCCTCGAACCTTGTTAATCCGTAGCTGGTAACGTTAAACGATAGATCTGGTAGCAATTGGTGAGGGGCTAAAGACATGGTTTCAATAATTCAACGTGGATAGGCCGGGATTCTCCAGCCGCAGCAATTTATACCATGTCTCAGAGGATTAGACTCCTGGATGTCTCAGATATGCGCTGATTCTGACTGACCGCTCAACACTAGCCGTTATGACATGTCTCAGCTAGGGTCCGAGCCTCGTGGCAAGCTCTGAGGGGATAGCGGATTACAATCATTCCTTGCATTGTCTCATTTCAACTCTTATGTACGAAATACTCTAACCATTGATTTTGCGGCTGTACCGGCACAAGATGCATGGCAATGTCTGGGGTACAATTTGACCCCAAATTTAAGAAGCCACCATTCCTGTAGGATGGTTTTCCGTCACCGGCAATGGAATTTGTGGCTTGCGATAAGGTCTTTGGGAGATCAATTAAGTAAGTCTTACTTGTGGGCTGCGTAATCGTAATCGACAAGTCCTGCTCTGGAATGCTTTAGTTGATCGCTTTGACTCTTGATATGAGCAAAATGTGTTGGTCGTTGATTCTTAGATGCTGGTGCATTAAGAGGGTGTTCTAGCCACCCTCGTATCGACCCCCCTGCATTAGTTATCTTTAATCGCTCACACACACACGATTAAACCCACGTGAAAAGTCTCCGGGTAGTTTACCCTGTAGACTCAACTAGGTACTCGTGTGTTCACTAATATAGATAAAAACGCGGTCCGGCGCATTACTTAGATCAATTCGGGGCGCCATCGCGCGTTCTTAACTCTAGATGAGCCAACGACCCGGATAAGACATCTCGACGCGGGTAGCAAACAGACTAGAACTAGAATGCGGCTCATTCGTGAACCCTGGGCTAAGACTGAAACGGTGTCAGATATTTTGAGCTCCACGAAGCATTTCTCCGAGGAAGTCTGTGGTACGGCTGCATCTGGAAGATTCTGGTGCAGCTGCAAATGCCACAGGGCTGGAGGCTTGAATTATGGTTTGCACTGATGATGCGGAATATGTTTTCCAGAATATTGATCACACTCGAAGCTAGAAGATATGGATTTGTGAGACCCTAAAAATGGTAGATCTAGGTTCCGCATATCAACACATTGTCAACAGTTCAACGTCATGAAGACCAATCCTTCGAATTATTTCCAAATGCAGTTACGTACGACTTATTTTAGACTAGGTATTATCACCCAAGCTTCACTCCTCTCTAACTAAACTTAGGTGGGAAGACTAACTTTTGACACAGTGTCCATCTGCAAATAGCATATCTTGACTACGGCTTAGATATTACAACTAACTCCCCTCGAGATCTCTGATCAGGAGACCGGCTATTTATCACCTTGAAGCTCCAATTGCATGAAAAAACGGGCTAAGCGATCAAGGCCAGGATCTTCCAATGAAGCGTCTTTCATCTCTTCGATTATTGGATCAAGAGTTTCCCAAGCCTTCACAAATCTGCTATCTATCATTGAGCCAAGGTTTTGAAACGCCTGTATCATGACATGGCGACTTTGTAACGCTTCCCTGTTGACCCTGTAGTCTCGTTCCAAAGCTAGACGAGTGCGATATTCTTTCAGTGCAAACTTCCGCAAGATAAATTTAAACGAGCAGATAAGAATGGCTCCAAGTCCTGCTCCCATGGCAGCGCTGACGGATGAACCAGAATACATGCTAATGGCGTCGGTGTCTGGACTCTCGTTGGAATGCCTGGAACTGTCGATTTCGTGCTGTAAAATGACTTCGCTTCCGGGGAATATGAAGTCGGTATCTGAAGTAAGTACGGATCGACCGAGTACTCCGCCGTCATCGCGAGCTGTTCCAACTCGAAAGAAGAGATCGGGGCGAAGGGGTGAAGAAGTTTGTAGCTCTTCGCTGTCAGAAGAGGGACAAAACATGAGGATTTCATGATCATACGCCTTCTGAAGCATCTTATAGAGCATGTCCTTATCATGGGCACTGGAATTGGCATTGGCGGTTTCGATCGACCAGGATATAAGAATGATATTGACCTTTCGATTGATTGCTGCCTGTACAGCCTAAGACTCAAAGTATTAGATAATATCCTTGACTCAGAATGCAAACACTTACAAGAGCGGCCGATTTTAGATCGACATCTGACTTTCCAGATTCAGTTTTAGAGACGAGTATGTTGACTCGCAAGGGATAGAGCTTGGCCATTGGACAAACTCTCACAACTGCTCTCGCCATAACTGTACCGTGACCAAACTGTGAGACGTAATAGGGGCTGGCAACATTGCTTTCGTGGTCAAATGCAAAGCTTTTTCCACCTATAATGTTTTCCGATACGGAAGAACCGTAAGCGTCGATACCATCGTCTATCAGGGCGACCACGACATCATCTGCGATATCTGTGTTGTTGTATAATTGATGCCACATTGGTTTGATGACATCTGCGAACCCATAAACTGAATCAAGCCATCTATGCCCAGCTCGTGACTCAGCAATTGCTCGACTTTGGCCAAGGGTACCAAGCTCCTCCCAGTCCCTACCCTCCCCCTTCTTCTGAATAAAGAAAACCTCAATGTCTCTCTTAGTAGATTCGGAATCTGGAACAAGTTCCGTCTTCCGAAATTTGCCGCTCTCGCCCTCTTTTGGGACTACAACTCCAAGTGATAGTCTGTCTATACGTTGACGAAAGTCTTGAATACAATTTGATAACCATTCTTGAGACTCGGTCATCTTTCATAAAGTCAGTTAGTGTGCAATCAATAACCAGACAAACATAAAATCACTTACCTCCTCGGCTGGAGGGACAATAATATTGATCTTCCTCAGTCTGGGCAGCAACAGTAACCCTTCCGGCTCACTCCAAGCCCTCAAAACCGCATTATTACCACTCCAAGAGAGAGTTAACTCTTTGATTTCACTGCCAGAGCTTATAGATTTTCCTGAATCATCTTGTCGCCAAGTTGCCTTGGCTCCCAATCTACAAACGACCTGGGGGTCCATATCGACCTTTTGCCAGTTAAGGTGCTCAACCTGTATCCTTTCCAGTGACTCCAATATCGCCTGGTCACTGTGCGGGAACTCACCAGATTCTTCGACGGCGACCCTGATGATGTAGCGAACACCTTTAGTATACAGCCAATCAAAAAAGAATTGCACGTCTCGACGTCCTTTCCCGCCCTTCTGTGTGTCATGGAGGAGTCGGCGACGACCAGTTAGTTCGACCTTCACATTCGGACACGAGACAAATTGGAGTGTATCGTCAAACTTCATCCTTCCGAAGGCCGATTCGAAGGCAGTGTCTGTGATGGTTGAAGGGAGGCCTTTGTAGTTGAAGCAGAATTGAACATCTGGATTCTCTAATTAGTTGATGTTGATCAGGACGCCGAAAAAGACGGGATAGACTAGCCATTGATATTTTTGCCGTAAAGGAATGATTCCACCATCATAGGGTTTCGTGTTCGTATGTAGTGCAGTTTGAGTTCTTGAAGTATCTCTTTCCACTCTCCAGCAGCTTGTTTTCGTTTTCTTGCGACTCGTTCTTCCCTTATTTCCGGGACTGGCGTAGTATCAAAATTCATTTTGTACTCATTAGACTTCGATGGTCTTTCGCTTTTTATCTCTAATGTTTTGTGAGCCGACACTGGTGCAGGCTCTGCTCCCCTCTTCCGATAGGTGATACGAATGTCTTCTTCTTCTTTCTTCATTGCCTTCATTGCAAGCGATGAAGCTGTCACAAGCGCTGAGGCTTTCCAATGGTGTCTGTATACTGACAACCCTTCCCTGTTAATGATGTCCAGAAAGGTTTCGACTGGATGTGAAGTACTCGTAGTGCCCCTTGTTTTCAGAATATCTTTATCCCGCTGAATGAAAAGATGCATCACATGCAAGCTGGACCTTGAACCAGCAACCGCATAATGTAAGGGGGTCATGCCACTATCGTCTTGCATTGCAAAAGCTTTGTCTCTAGCAATTGTCATTAGCTTGATAACGGCCCTCTCACGTATGTCCAATCGAAAGGCCATGTGCAAGCAAGACCTGTTGTTTTGTTGAACATTAGGAATTTCGATAGAATCTTGGACTGCTGACTGCCACTCTGCATACTTGGCACAGTCGGATAGTATGGCTTCAATCAGAAGGGGTTTTCGTGTGCAAATTGCCATGTATAGAGGTGTAAGGCCCTCGGAATTCCTTGCCGTTAACAACTGGGGATGCTCTTTGACTATGCTTTGGATAAGTGGCATCATGTTGCTGGAGCGGACGTCCTTGTCGGTCTTGGCGAGTTCAATGGCAACATGCAAGAGGGTACCAGAATCTTCCGTAACCAGCCCGGTAACGTCTCTGAACCTGTAGAGAAACTCGTACAATGCGTCAGGTTTGGAGAAGCTGTAGTGGTTCTGTCTCAACTCAGTGGCAGCAGCACGGAAGCCGGTTTCCAAATCAGTATCGTCATCTTCCTCCTCTTCTAAATCGGATTCCAGCATATCATCCGCATCCTCAAAGTAACCTTCGCCATCTGAAATATCATCTTGAAAGTCTTGGGTGGGTAGGCTGGTTGTGGATGATTCCTCCATGGCAAGGCAAGATGTTGATATTGATATTCAAGGCGGTCATCTGGTGTCGGTTCAAATTGTCTCCGTACCAGTAATAATAGCCTATAAACATCAAAACGATTGTTTTCAAATCTGAGACGGAGTTTGGCGCCAGCACAGTGTATACAATTATTGTTGTTGGCCGTCAAGTTGCTTTCTCACGCACTCTTATGCAGTCATCACCATATGCGTCATTTTCCCAATTGGCTGTTTTCTTTGATCCTTGTTCAAAAAAGCGAATCAGTCGTCATGTTAGGTGATCAGCCGGCGTCTATTGCACAGTATCATGCATAGTACACCACTGCCATCACATCTGCCATAGCTGGTAGTGTACCTCGCCGAACACCAGACAGTTTTCAAGGCACCCATGGGCCATGGCCAGTCAGCGTTTATTGCAAAGATATCTGCACCTATTGTGCGAACAGCTTCTATAAGATTATCTCATATATGATGCAGAGTCAGATCGATCAGTCCAAAGGTGACCCCGGGAAGGAGACTTCATCCTCCAAGCGAAGACCCAGCCGAAGGCAATCTCGACATGCATCTTCTTATCTCCAAAGCTCATTAATGTTCGCAAAGGGAAACCGAGACCATGATATGCTAGATTCAGGCTCAGGCTCTGATTCAGACCCAGAGAACCCAATAGCTCCAATCCAAGTCGCAGCAGACAATCAACAAAAGCCAACCAAGGAACAGGATCGCGAATCACTCCTCAAAGATCTAGAGAGATCTACTTGGGCCACGCTGGAGGAATTCAAGGCGGCGAATGGCGAGAAGATCAAGCGTTGCTACATGGCCGATGAGCGTGATCAGAATAGGACTATTCTTCACTGGCTATCTATCCATCTTCTCCCAAACTCCATCACTAAGGAAAACCTCCATTGCCTTGTGTATACTGTGGTGGAATTGGACCCCAAGATCGTTACCAGGATCACTGCAGACACCCAAAAGGCCACTTGCTTGCATATTGCAATTCAGTACAGGCGATTTGATCTCATTGATTACATCTTTCAGACGAGCCATGTCGATGCATTGCAAGAAGCCATATCACATGGTGACTATTGCAACGAAACCTGCCTTCACTTGGCTGTCAGGCTCAATCCACCAAGCGTCGGAGTAATCAAACAGATTCTGGAAAAAGCCGACCGCAAAGCAATCACCAAGCAACGATCCTGCAGGTTCCAAGACGACAAGTCAAGTGACGGAAATACAGCCTTGCATGACTTTGTTCATATAAACCTATGCTTTGAAACGGGGTATATAAAGACACTCAAGCGATTCATCCAACGCTGTCCAGAAGCTTTGAAGATGTCCAATACCGCGAAAGAATCTCCGTTTCAGTTTCATATATCCACAAGACAGAAGAGGAACCCAGACTGGAAGGGATTGGAATTTTCACCAATAGATAAAAAGGCTTCACGAGAAGACAAGACAGTGGCCAAGGTTGGACAGTTACTCCTGAGCGAAGCATTTTCTGAGCCTACATGGGAGGGTGCTTGTAGCTGTCTGTATGGCGAGAGTAAGTTATCATTCTATAACAATGAGACTAACCACGTAAGATCACTACTAACACTGACTTGATCAGAGAATTTTGATCTAGCTACAACTTTTCAGCCTGCTGCACCTATAAACAAGAGGATCGACAAGTCACACCCTTTTCTTCACTTCTACCCTATTCTATCCTATGTTGAACTTGTCCTAGCACATCCTGAACCATCAGACATTAAGCATGATGCAGGCATACAGCATTCTAATGAACATGAAGAGGATTTGATATCTACCGAGTGGGCTTCGCGCGCTGATAGCATACGAAGAGTGTTTGCTTGGTTCAGGAGACAGAAAGTGAGGAGAATATTGAAGCTCGTTGTCATTGACGACCCATCATCGCCCTGCAGTGATGCGATTATGGAAGAGTGTCTTCGAGACTTTGATGTTCGATATTTGAACTGGACCAAGGATGATATCTGTGTTGAAGTGCTTCGCAATTCTGGTCTTTCCAATGTCAAGGAACTTTGGCTTACATGGAGCGGGCGGAACTCAGTTTTGTATAGCTGGTCATGCAAGGATAATGGCTTTCCTACATTACCTAAGGTAAGTTGTGTTGAAAGCACCCCAAACCTAACAGATGTTTCTTTAAACTGATTTGTTCTTATAGCTTCAGACAGTTCATATTCATACCCGAGCCGTAAGTTCCACTCCCCCTTTGAATAACACGCAGGTCTGACCTTCATACTAGGGAATCGAGTCGCCAGAGGCGAATAAGAAAAACCTGGCCAGCTTTAATTCTCGACTTCAAGATAGCATCGCGATGATTCAGATCGAAGAATATCGAGCAGACCTAACGGCCAGGGTTACGAAAGAACTGGAACCAGAATTGGCCTCTCTAGGATCAAGATTGCAGCCTGCCATGTCCAAATGGACGGATGGTCCGGATTATGTCCAGCTTGCTAGAGTTGGCGAGGGTGAGGAATCCCCTATGATTCAAGGGACCATCGCTGGTCTCGAAGCCAGGATGATGTTTGATCTCAAAGAAACAAAAAGCCTTCGAGAGATCAAGGTAGATGATACTTCACATGATAGTGTGAGCGAGGGTAAAGCCTCGAAGTATAAACGACGACAGGCACAAAAGTATGAGGAGACCACATGTTTCTACAAGAGATCAGTTTCTGACAACGATTCACTAGGGGACACCGTTGGCTCGATGCTGCTCGAAGACTCGCTACCGCTGTTAACACTCATAGACTCAATAGCCAACTGTCTGTTCAGCCCATCAAAGTTGCATTACTCGATGATGGAGTAACTCCAGGCGAACTCAGCGTCCCTGGGGTTCTGAAAGGTGGTTGGCCACTTCCTAGCACAAATGGTCTCTATAGCTCCAAGCCATACTATAACTCCGAAACTGGCCACGGCACAAAGATGGCACGTCTTATATACTTCATGTGTCCGTTTGTATCCATCTACGTTGCCAAGATCGACATGCATCGAGAGCAAGATGCTAGTGTTGCTGTCTCGGCTGCCAAGGTAGGTTTACTCATGCCTTTTACTCTGTATATCTCTAACTGCTGTCAGGCGATCGAATGGGCTATCAGTAAAGAGGTAGACATAATTTCCATGAGCTGGACTATCAAGGAGGTCAAATCCGGCCAAGGTGCAAATCAAAAGGCCATCTCGGCACTCGAGCGGGCGATTCAGCGGGCAGCTAACGATGACATCCTCATGTTTTGCGCCGTTCAGGACTCTGCTCACTATGGAAACGAAGAACCATTTCCACAAAAGAGCGATACTAAGAAGCTCATGATCGTAGGGTCGGCTGATGAAGACGGAGACAGATCAAAGTTTGTCAACGAGAATAGTTTCGACTACTTGTTTCCCGGCGAAATAGGCATTCCAGGGTTGCTAACAGAGAAGGATAAGGGCAGTTCAGTAGCTACTGCAGTGGCTGCTGGAATGGCAGCTATGGTTTTGTGGTGCGCAGAGTATCATAGCCTGGCCATAAAGTCTGAAGATGCCAAGGATCAAGAATCCTGGAGCAACGTCAAAGCACCTGTTACGACGTTGTCATCAAGCCTGCTTGTCACAGAAGAGTCAAAGATGGGCCAAAGAACAGCAGCGGAATGGGACTTTCGCCGCGACAGGAGGATGAGCGCTCTGTTTGATGTGCTCAAGCCAGATAAAGACAAATTCGTGGATATTACGAGTATCATAAACAGAGCCATGGCCAGCATCGACGAGTTTCACGAGGCAGACCGTGAGATTCAGAAGTCGTGTATAGAGTCGTTCATCTCGACGTGCAAGGACAGTCTGCCTCTGAATCTTCGATAGATAGATCGCAAAATCAACAATACTTTCTTTGTTCAAATACTAACTTCGAGACTAACTCCAGCTTCACTTCCACCTTCCGGCCTCTCAGGCTCTTCTACTTCCTTCTCGCCAGAATCTCCAGGCACATCTACATCCATGACGAAGATGCACTGATCCAGTAGGTCAACCTTATGAAGCTCATGAGATTTGCTATCAAAGGCCGTTTTCTCTTTCATACTGGGCACGAACACTATCGGATCATCACCATCCTTCCGTCCCAATACCCTCCGAAGTTTTGTCTCCATGTCGGTGAACATTCCCACTTTTGCCCTAATGGTGAAGGCGGCCGTGAACTCATCATCAGTCTCGCGACTGAGCAGTATTGCTATGCGTACATATGTCGGCAAGCCACTCCTTTGAGACTCGTTTTCGAAAAAGTTCCATTCGATAGCATTGCACTTATCAGGATCACGCTCTGCCCCGGTGCTAAGGTCGAGGTAAGGCTGTCCAGTGATGCGGATCTTGTCTCCAATGGTGGTTGACTTTGATAGGCCATAGACGCCTTTCAAGCTCGCAGATCCACCAAACTCGGCCCCCAAAGAGGCTTCCAAGTCTCTCTTTCTCTCTTCCGTATAACTTGTCTTATGGAGAGAGAAGCTTCCTCTAGGTGCCATCTGATACACTGCCGGCTCGTCCCATGCGCTACATCCTTCTGGACCCTGGAAGACGACGTTGATTCCCACAAACTTGAAGCGCTTCCTTGGGTCTCTTGGTAAGAAGTGCCAATCAAGAATAATCAGACTACCGTCTTGAGGTTGATCCTGGCCATCAATAAAGGAGCCATGGACGGTGGCGTGTCGATAGCCATAGACAACTGCAGGTTTCTGTTGGTCATATCCAGTAAAGTTGCGGTGTTGTTTTTTGCCATGTGCTTTGATCCGGAGTTCGAATTCCTCTTCATTTACTTCGTCGAGTTGAACAGCAAAAACTTTCGATTCTGCCATAGCAGATCAAGGAGTCGAGTCAGCGAAAAAGTTGGTCGCTGATAGTCAGGGTAGGATGTAACTGTAGAGAAACACAACAGGCTGTTCTATAAAGAAGATAAGTTGTAAGAGTCAGTGAGTGCCTATCAGAACATTGAGCATTACCGAATACGGCATTCCAAGAGAACTGATTGCGCAGAATTTCAGCTCCTGCATCAACATCACACCAAAGCCAGCCTCATCGCTACAGATAGTCCAAGAGATTAACAAAGCAGAATAAAAGTCTGGTATGACGGACCCTTGTCTACTTCTAGCCCAGTTTTTTGAAACGTTCAGACACCTACTCCTCGTACTCCTCGTCTGTCATCTTGTCTTTCTTAGACACCCAATCGCCGGTCTCGTTTATGTTGATTTCCCGCATAACCTGTCCCGAGACAGAGTGGGCAAAACATAAATTCAGCTCTGGGAATGGAAATAGATTTGGGTGCGCTTGACTTTCGTCTCCGAGTATCGTGGTATTGAACAGACTACGGCAAATTCCATGCCTCCCGTGAAACAAACCTGATATCCTACCCTATAGACACGGGTCTGTGTATTGTCTGTGGCAACCTTACGTGTCAAAGAACAAGATTCGTTCGCAATGCCCCATGATTTTCGCAAACAAAGCCCCGAACATGTAGCCAATAGGAACAAACTTAACATAAGCATGCATACGCAGTTCCATTCCAAATCTAAGATTTTCATTTCATCTTGAAGATCTCTCGCGATGTGGGCGGAACACAGTTCGTCCCGGTCACAACCAAGCCCTTTTCCCGCGCGTCCACGGACCAATAGTCGTCATCTTTTAGACCTGACACGCATGGTTTGCATTGTAGAGTCTGCTATAGGCTGTAGTTCGAGCGCCCTTGCATTGACCTAAACTAGACCTCGGCAGTGCTCTCTTAGCTGCCGTTTATGCTTGAGTTCTAGCTTATTCGGAGATTTTGACGATATGCGCGTTGTTTCATCGTTAACGCGTCACCGACATTCTCCCTGCGCCTCTTGAGGTTATGGTCATGGCTGGCGATGCACTGTCCGGTAAGTGGGCTGTAGTTGAGTGAAGCTTGGTCGGTAAGGCTGTATCTCTTGGCGATGGATTGTATAAGAAGGAGTTGTCTTTCTAGAATTAGATCAACTTCACCACCATCAGTATTCTCTCTCATTCAGCCTTACAACACCTTCACAACCGCACCCTCAGAACATAATGCCTTCTATCAAGAGTCTTCTCGCTACCTTTGCCCTTGCGGCCACTATCGCCTCGGCCCATCCAGGACACGATGTCGCCCATGAGGCTGCAGAGCGCAGAGAGTTTCTGAGTTCAGTCAAGAGATCTTCCCTCGCTCACTGTGCTACCAAGCTCAAGGCTCGTGGTGTTGAAGCCCGCAACGTCGCTCGTCGCTCGGCTCAGGTTCACAAGGCTCGCCAGAAGCGCAGCTTGAAGAAGCGAGATGCCGCCTCTGTCTTGAGCACTTCTCACAACCAGACTGACCAGGGTTTCACTTCGTGCACTGATCCCGCCACTCTCTTTGCGAGCATCAACTCGTGTGTTTTGACTCCTGAGGTTACCCAGGGTCCTTACTGTAAGTCTATTAGGTCCAGGTCCAGTACTGATTCATGTGACTAACTTTGAACAGACGTCGCTGGCGAATACGTTCGCAGGAACATCATCGAAGACCAAGACGGTCTCAACGTCATCCTCGACTACCAGGTCATCGATGTCGATACTTGCGACCCCGTTCCCAACGTTTACCTCGAGATGTGGCACTGCAACTCTACCGGCGTCTACTCCGGCGTCGTCGCCAACGGCAATGGCGACAGCTCCGACGAGTCAAACATCGACAAGACTTGGCTCCGCGGTATCCAGAAGACCGATTCTGACGGTGTTGCTCAGTTCGAGTCTACCTTCCCTGGTCACTACACCAGCCGAGCTACTCACATCCACGTCATGGTTCACACCAACGCGACTCTCTTGGCCAACCACACTCTCGGCCGAGACAACTACGCCAGCCACGTCGGACAAGCTTTCTTCGACCAGGAGCTCATCTCTCAGGTCGAGACTCTCGAGCCCTATGCGTCAAACACCCAGGAGATCACCCTTAACGAGGACGACAGCATTCTGAATGAGGAGGCCAAGACCGACGGTGTCGACCCTTTCATGGAGTACGCTCTTATCGGAGATAGTATCAGCGACGGTCTCTTTGCTTGGCTCGCTTTCGGCATCAACTCGACCCAGTCCAACTCCGTGTCTCCCGCTGTTTACTACTACAAGGAGGGCGGTGTTGCTAACGAGAACGGCGGTGCTCCCGGTGGCGGTGCCGGAGGTACTCCTCCCTCCGGATCCGCTCCTACTGGCGCACCCCCTTCCAAGTAAGCGTTAACGGGAACTGAATATTGTACTTAACCGGGTACGCCTTTGCGCAAGTCATTTTTCTTGGATTTTTTTTGCGACCTCCCTGGTGTTGGCGACATGATGGCCGGGGTGTAGGATGCTGAAGAGTGGTGGGTTGAGATGTGGGAATTAGTAGAGTAGAATTTGCGAGTCAGTCTGGAACTGAGCTCCATTGTATGAACGATATTATCTTGTATACAGTTTAGATACACAAAATTGGCAAGCCTCCTTTAAGTTCTATCGTTTCTTTGCAAGTGATACAGTGAGCGTGGAAAGATCCTGACGATCCCCTTCTCTCTAATATTTATATAATCTTATACGGATTATACGAGCTCCATTTAGTTCATATAACCTTAAATCAACCATAGTAAACTCTATTTAAGTTTGTAATCTTATTTAATCCTAGTCTAAAATACACTGAATTAGACTTGTTCGATCTTGTAGACTGTGAACATGGTTCAGCGGTTTTGCTTTGCAGTGGTGGACTGTCAGTGTTACTCGACTAGACCCACACGAAACCAGAGATATTCTTCCATCAAGGATGAGGAGTAAATACCTGCCTTTTTGCGTGTTGTCTTTTCTTATATAGGTATGTGATGTCCATGTGTTTCTCTTTCAGGTCACGCGTGCCCCGGTTGTTTTGTTCGGAAATTCACTTACATCTGCGTTTTGTAAGAATACTGCTCTTCGATAGAAAGGGTCTTCACGCTTCTTGTGGAAAGAAGAATATTGTATATTACATTTAGCTTTCATAAAGATCTCCACACTTCATAATGAGAAAGGGTGTTGCTCGTTGCTGTTTTGCTTCGAAAGGTCTTGTTCTTTTTAGGGGACGAGGTTTACCTTCTGTCGTTCGGTGCAGACAAAAGTGATTGAAGTGGCTCTTTAGGTCGGGTGAAGAAGTCAAACTCTGTACTTTCAGGCGGTGTAAGTCAGAAATCCCTTGGAATAATGCCAAGGAGCTAATGCAGAGACGCAAGAAGACTTGAATATCATTAGATTCTCAGAGCATCGGTCAGGATATGCATGAACCAACGAAAGCACTAGTGAAGTAACGCGAGGTGATTCAACATATCAGTGAAAGTTCTCAAGCACCTGCACATGGTTAAAATTAAGTCGTGGAATCAAAAAGATAGCTTTATGCGGGTTGTTCCATAGACTACATATATACTTGATTCTCATAGAAGCCAAAAAGTACCGACAACGGCAGGATTCGAACCTGCGCTCCCGAAGGAACTTGCTTTCTTTAATTCGAGGCAAGCACGTTAACCACTCCGTCACGTTGCCTTAATTGATACGGTTTGGGCTTCAAAGTAAGGAATAGGTAGGCTTGGTTGAATCAGGCGCGGTGTGTTGTATGGTTCGCAACCCTCTCGTCTAGCATACCTGCCTGCCATACACCATGAAGGCCCACCAACCGGGTTCTCATAACAGTATCCCACCACATATCTGGTATATTATAGTTCTCTGGGTGGCTTAATGTTGATGTGTCGTCTTATTTTAAGCTTAAAATAAGCCTGGGCTGGGGAGATAAGGTTGTTGGCCAGATCTCATCCCGGATCCAGGATACATTCACCGCTGGGTCATGTTGGCAGCTGTTTTTTATTTGTTTATTTTAGCTTGGTCACTAACTTATTCCTGTCCTACTTAATAATTGGATAATATCGCTACTGGCAATTAAAGTCGAGACGCCGATAAGTTTCAGCCCTTACAGCTAAGGCCCAAATCGCGTTAACACAAGATCTAATCATGCAATGAGCAAGGATGGATTCATGCTCACGAAGGGCTGAACATGGCCATTAATTACTCTACCATCTCACAAATAGCTTAAATACACGCTTATTCTCTCAACACTTGTTATGAGTAGTTTCAACTCATTGGGTTCAATTTGAGGCTGCCCAACCCAGCCATAATGCGTGCTGTCCGCTCAACATTCCTCACTCTAGGCCTCTCAGTCTTGACAGCTGCCTCCGACGAAGACGTGGTTTCATTCCCCGCCATAGGAGAAGTCGATGTCGTTTTCCCTCGTCAAGACACCTACGCTGCGGAGGCGCCATTCCCTGTTATCTTCGGCCTTCAGAACGCCCCTGTTTTGACCACCTTCAGCGGTACACTCAACTGGGAACTTAGCTGCCGCTACACTCTATCCGGCATCGGCTGACTCTATCTAGACTTTCTACCGGACACGGAACCCTATTACTTCCTCAATACCAGCCAGGCCATCGCCGATGCTGATGAAGATCAGTTCCAGTACTGGCGCAGTGAAGAGGACTCTTGCATCCTCAAGTGGGATTTCCGATGGACTACCGTCTGTGAACCTCGATCCGACGGCAGCGTTCTCTTGAAGAACAACCAATTTGAGCGTTCAGGGAATGTATCTTTCAATCTTCGTCCAGGCGCGAAGACTGCTCGCAAGGCCATCGCCGAGTACGACGGCTGTGCTATTGGAGGCACTGCGATAAAGCTTGAGCGGAACCATACTGTTGGGTGCCCTATTCTTGCCAATGATGCGTCGCCAAAGCCCAAGCCTTGCGATTTGTACGTAAAAAGGGCCCGGAGCAGCCTTGCAGCCGCTGTTGTGAAGCCGACGACGAGCTTGACGGAGTTTCCCAGCAAAACGACGGATTTGGGTGTGAGGACTACGGGTACGGGCTCTGATAGTAGCTCAGAACCATCAAGTACTGAAGAGGCTTCAGGCAGTGGCAACAGTAGCAAAGGAGATGATGGCAATGGTGCATATAGGCAAAGCTTTGGTATCACTGTGATTTTAACATTGATTACGGCCAGTGTATTGCTTAAATCAGTCCTATAGCTTGTCCAAAGTCTGGATAGATAAATAAATGAATATCTTCTACTTACTTTGCTTAGATGACCGTCATATCCGTTCTCGCGGCCCAGCTTTCACTCTTATGTCATCACAAGTGAATGCAAGTTGATGGTCTTTGATCTTGAGCTTATTCGCACAGCATCTCACGTTAGAATTCCTCACGTTTATGTGCCAAGAATCCAACGTAATCCACAGTCGGCCTATCCATCCTTCGATTGGTAAAAACAACAAACGTATTTCGCTGGCGCTTGATCTAGATCTGCAGTCAGCTTGAGCTGAAAGCCACCTAGCATCTAAGAATATCGGATGGTGGTGTGGCGTTGGCTAGTGAATTCCCTCTCTGACCGTACAGGATCACGATTGGGGTATAAATACAGCTATAACCCCTTCAGCTCGTAATCTAAACAAGGCCTCGGATCATTCATAGTGGAAATTACCTGGTACTCCAAATCATAACACATACGCATCTCTTTTGTTGAATTTGCATAAGCACCATGACCTCCTTCAAGTACATCACCCCTCCCGGCTTTTTCGAATTTCTCTCCGACGCCAACCACTACTCTCAAGCCGTAGACCTAGGCAATGGCTTCTACAAAATCTCAGGCCAGGGCGGCTTGAACGAAAAGGGCGAAGTTCCTTCTGATGTTAAACAAGAAGTGGAGCAGACGATCCAAAATGTCGACGATATGCTCAAGGCGGCTGGTCTTCGTGGATGGGAGGATGTTTACTATGTGCGAAGCTACCATACTGATATCGACACTACTCTTCCTCTCGTCGCAGAGATCCTCAAGAACCGTATCCCTGATAATCGACCTGGTGGTGTTGCGGCGGGCGTTACAAGGCTGGCACTTCCTAATATGAGGCTGGAGATTGAGGTTGATGCTAAAAGACAGACGGAATAAGCTAGACTCGTTCTTGGACGGTTTGATTTATTTGAAAGAGATAGGAGGATGGAAGCTAAGATGGAAACTAGTTTATGATTCTATCTTCCCACCAAAGCATCACAAATGGACATGCCAAAGCTACGAAGATAGCCAAAGGATGAGATTGCTATATCAATGACCTATGTTTTCAAAAACTTTCGTTTAAGACTCGGGCTACCGTTACTATCAAGTCTCAAGTTCTCTCATTATTACTATACAACCAAAATATCCATCGACCAACCGCTATAAATTCGCAAAACATTCTCTAATTGATGCCTCCTGCATAGCATCATACAATTTAAGCTCACTCTTAACGGGACATCCAAGGCTCTCTTCAAAAGAGCCTTGATCCGCAGCCGCTGCATGGCTCATGCCACCATCTCCCCCCAGATTAGAATGGAAAATCCCAGCTGCACTGACCGGTAGGAAATCTTCATATGTGATCGGCTCAAGCTTGACAGCTCCAGAGCTGACCAAAGAGTCGATACTCGCACCCTGAGCTCTTGGTGCGTTGGTGACAGGTTTGTATGTAAAGTAAGCCAAGTCTTCCTTTCGAATGGTCTCCATGTCATCGGGGAACTTCTCAAAGACCTTGGCCAGAAGCTCCTCTTTTGTTTCCGCTTTAGTCTCTGGTGAGAGCTTAGCAACAGCTCCCCGCCACTCGTTAATAAGATCATCGTATAAAGTACGGCCCTTTGGGTTCAGGGCCATTCCTCTCTGCTCGATTTCTCCAAAGCGAGCTTTATGACTTCCGCCAGCCTCCTCTCCCTCGGAAAACGCTATTGCTTCATCGATAGCTAGAAAGCTGGTCTGGCGAAGCAAAATAGGACATGACCTGGGAGGAGGGCCCTCTATAGCGTCTTTTGCCTGCAGGCCATATCGTAGCATCTCATCTTGTGCTAACTCGATATCCAACACTCGGGGTGTGAGATGGTTGATGTGAGGTCCTTTGAAGCAGACGACATCTGCAATTAGAGGATGCGCTTTGCGAAGAGCTTTGTACGTCTTCAGGTCGACTGTCGATGTTTTGTGCCATCTAAAGGTTTCTAGAGACTCTTTCACAAACTCCTCTGCCATGGTTTTGGAAAAGGGTTCTTGTGACTCAAACAGCTTGATTAACTCCACACAACGGTGAGTGAAAATGTTTCGTTTACTCAGAATATTAGCAGCCTCTGATCGAAGGGCTTCATCCTGGATGAGTTCCAAGCGTAGTAGTGAAGTGAATACCCGGAACGGGTTATAATCGAGGGCTTCTTTTGTGAGAGGTCGAAAGCATGTAGCATGCACAGGAAGACTCGCAACAGTAAGGTCGTAGTATCCAACAGGATGCATTCCCATCACAGAGAATAGGCGACGCATCATGGCGAGCTCCTCTGATGTTCCAAGCCTGATAGCGCCATGTCTCTCGACTTCAATGCGCGGTTCGATGTGCTGCTGTTTTTGATGGTTGATTTCGGATACCAATTTGAGAAGAGATCCGTATTGCAAGACTTCACGACGGTACATGCTCGAGAGAGCAGAGGCGAACATGGCCCTGATGGAATCTGGGCTGATGGGGTCTATTACAGCCATGATGGGTGTTGTTTCTGGCGATTGTCCAAGACAAACTGTCAATTACTTGTAATAGGTATCGGTAGAGATAAATAGTTTGTATTACTTTAGCATGCTCGGGACATGACCGTCATGATTCAGTCAAGCCTGGGGCTTATCATTTATATCCAAACTTCGGGGACAGATAGAGTCAACTGCCGTAATATCTCGTACGCCCTTTTGCTTGTATTCGCTCCACTCACCAGGGTGTAGACGAATGACAGTACATCTTTTCCTTGATCTAGCGGAGATAAGCTATCTAACACAAGATAGCGTTCAGATATGGGAACAAGTGGGCCGATACCGGGTCATGGGATGTGATAAAGAGGAAGCAGAACCCGAGCAGCGTCTATACTAAGTATCTTATCAAGTATGCCATATAAAACCGACTCCGTTAGTCGGAGGGCTGCTGTTAATATCATTCTTGAATCTGAACCTAGATCACTTTGATGTACTTCTTTGGTCGCCTTGATCAGATATTCAAACGAAATGGTATCATTGTAACTATCTCTCTGCATTCCATAAAATCCATCTATAGCTCAGCACCCAAGTTGACGTGAATAGCCTTGGACTGAGTATACGCATCCAGCGCATACTGTCCCAGCTCACGACCGATTCCTGAAGACTTGTATCCTCCGAAGGGAATACCAAAGTGTGAGTCGCCAGATGAGTTGATCCAGACCATACCAGCCTGAAGCTTACGGGCGACCTTGTGTGCTCGCGAAATCTTTTCTGTGAAGAGGGCGGCAGCGAGACCGTATGAAGTGTCGTTAGCCTTGGCGATGGCCTCCTCGTCGGTTGAGAACTTGGCGATGGAAACTACAGGGCCGAAAATCTCCTCCTTCATGATCTTCATATCTTCGGTGGTCTGTTCTTACAGTCAGTACACAGTGATTGCCAGCGTGGGTAGTGAATACTTACGTCTGCAAAGACGGTAGGGTGCAGGTAATAGCCCTTGTCGCCATACTTGCTGCCTCCGTATAGAAGTCTAGCACCGGACTTGCGGCCTTCCTCAATGTATGAGACAACGCGCTCGTATTGGGTCTTGGAAACTTGAGGCCCTTGGATAGTTGCATCTTCGAAGGGGGAGCCGAGCTTGTCGTTCTCCTTTGTGACCTCGACAAACTTCTCAAGGAACTTTTCGTAGATGTCCTCGTGGACGTAGATTCTTGAAGTAGATGTGCAGACCTGAGGTTATGTTAGTACAAGTACCATCGAAAAGATTCGCGAGGCCTACCTCTCCCTTGTTGTCCATGATACCAAAGTGGCACCACTTGACAGCTTGCTCGAGCTCCGCATCGGCAAAGACGATGGACGGGCTCTTGCCACCACACTCGAGCGTGATGTTCTTCAAGTTGTTTGCTGCATCCTTCATGATAGCCCTACCAGTGTTGGTGCTACCGGTAAAGGCAACCTTGTCAATATCCATATGTCCAGCAATAGCCTTTCCGGTCTGGGGACCAAGACCAGGTAGGACATTGACAACACCAGCAGGAAGCCCAGCCTCCTTGATGAGGTTTCCAAAGTACAAAGCCGACAAAGGCGTTTGCTCGGCAGGCTTGAGAATGACGGTGTTGCCGCAGGCTAGAGCAGGGGCAACCTTCCAGGCGAGCATCATGAAGGGGAAGTTCCAGGGGATGATTTGACCGCAGACTCCCAGAGGCTCCTGGAGGACATATGCAAGCTTAGCGGGAGATGTCTCGATTGTCTTGCCGGTGATCTTGTCGGCGGCTCCAGCGTAGTAGCGGAAGACATTGTACGACTCATCGAGGTCGCCAGCGAGAGCAGCGCTGAAGGGCTGGATGTTAAGTCAGTTATGGAGTCAATGGCATAGGGGTTTATTGTGTACCTTTCCGTTGTCAAAGGCGTCAATAGCGGCGATGAGTTCACGGTCGCGATCAATAAGATCGGCAATTTTGTAGAGAAAGTTACCACGTTCATTAGCAGCCAACTCGGACCACTCGCCCTCAAAGGCCTTGCGGGCAGCCTTAACAGCCTTGTCGACGTCGTCTGTGGATGCGCCCTTGAGCTTGATGACCTCTTCCTCGGTGCTGATGTGACATGAGAGTTTGGTCTATAAATGTGTCGGGGAAATGGGAGCTTACACTGGGTTCGTCACGGTGAACTCATCACCTGAAGCTGCGACGAATTCGTTGTTGATGAAGAGACCTGTGGGTTGGTCGTACTTCTTGCCGTTGGGCAATGTGATTTGTGTAGTTGACACCATTGTTGGAGATGTGAGAGGGGGTAAATGAGAAAATGGGAGAAGTGAGAGAAGCTTGAAGTGAGAGTATGCAGTCTGACGAAGTGTTGGGAGCGTCTTCTTTTATAATGAGTACGATGTAACAAGACCCGGCAATCGACTTGTACTTACACTCAAGACCACAGCTAACAAGTCTTTACGGGGTCAGTACGTGCTCGGCAAATCATGGCAAAAATAGCTGCATCTTGAAGCTGATATCAAGCCAATTGGCCCACGCATCCCGCATGTGGTCGTGATAAAGCTATCAGTCCATCATCATCTTGACCCCACAGGGGCAGCTGGAGAGTAAAGCTCACCCTCAAGTTGAGTGAACTAAACTGCTTTGGGCAACTTTTTTGGCCTCTGCCCTCTGGCTGCCCTCTAGCAACCCCCTGTAAAGTGCCCCGGACGCCACGCTAGCTATGGCCTTATCTTATACTTGATCGGGAACCTTTCTGGGCAATTCTGCGGGGAAGCTTGAGTTGGAGGTTGAGGTAGAGGTAGAGGTAGCTATCAGGAACTATTTAGTTTGCTGCTAGAATAGGAATAAAGACTGACCACTCGGCCAAGTAAATGATGATCATGCATGACGTTGTGGCTCGGTGTTGAGACAGCATGATAGGCTCTATTGTCGTTCAATGGCTGCGCCAAGCTCCCAGAGGGTTATGTTGTGTACTATTCTGCGTAATACATAAGACCAGCATACCTCTGATACAAACACCATGAAGCTCTAGTCCAAGCCTCCTAAGCTCTATCTATACCTACCAAATCACCAAGTTACTCATCTCTCTGTAACATCCCAGTCTCCTTGCACCAACAGCTTCCCCCATCATGTCTCACCTCACATATTACAACTACGAAGGAGTCGGCAAGACCAACAACCGCGAATACTCCTACTCACAAGCTGTCCGCGTCGGCAACTCCATCAAGTGTTCGGGCCAAGGCGGCTGGGACAACGAGGGCAACATCGACAAGGACGACCTCAAGGGCCAGATCGACCTCGCCTTCAAGAACGTGGAGAAGAACCTCAAAGATGCCGGCGCGCGAGGCTGGGCTGATGTCCATTCAGTCAGGAGCTATCACACCTCGCTCTCTAGCTCTTTCGAACTCATGGTAGAGGCGTTTCGCAAGTGGATGCCTGACCATCAGCCGACGTGGACTTGTGTGGGTGTTACGGAGTTGGGTCTTCCAAGTATGATCGTTGAGATTGAGGTGGAGGCGGATATTCAGAAATAGTTTAAAGCGAAGAATAATTGAAGCATTTCAAGTCATTTTGTCTGAGGTTATCTCAAAGCCATTCAGCGTCCCGACTCACACTCTCGCAGAAGAACTCGGCTCACATAACTGATCGGATCGCTCCCAGTGACGCACACCTCAAAAGAGGAAACAGCGCTGATAGACAGAACTGCTACGCCGTTGGCGAGGCGCAATGCAAATAACACAGGAAGATCTACGCCTGTTTTGATGGCCACTGGGCAGTCATGCATACTCCATCTTCCGTGCCTTTGACCTGCACAGCGGCTCGTTGGGCAGTCGTGAAGTCAAGCCAGACGCCACTCACCCCAAAGACATTTATCTCATAGGCTATCATAACTGTTATCTCTGACGTCTTCGCCACGGCTTTACGGATGCTTAACTAGTCAAGAAGCTCGAACAGCTTAAGTGTGTGCTCACATCGGCCTCTCCTCTTATCCAGAGCTACGTCGAGGCCGCACATGTTCTTGGACCTGGTCCGCCTGTTGATCGCCGTCTTTCCAAAGCGATCCATGGCATTGGAATCAAGATGGACCGAAAGAGAATTAATAAAACGGTAAAGTCGCTGCAACTAAATTGTCGTGCTGCTATCGTTCGTCTACCTCCTGCGACTCTCAAAACTCATCCGAGCGCATTCCAGACCCGGAGGGAAAGACTTGGGGAGTTATCGGCCAGAGTATTGCGAAATCCATGCCAAAAAATGTCCGAGCGAGCTCGTAGAGACGATTGTCAGTCCTCGGGGCCACAGCAATGGGGATGAAGGCATCGCTTTCCTGGGAGCCCTCCTGCACTCTTTGTTCGCGTGTATGAGTCAATACGCTGAGAGAGAAAGTCATTACAAATACAGTGCCCGCACTTCTATGCCATTCCTTTGACCTGACAGTTACTAGGACTCGAGTTACTATGGCTTGCTCGCCACCCAGCAGCTCTCGTTCGCATGGAGAGCTCGTTTTGGAACACTGCAAGCCTATGACTACGACCTCTCCCAGAATATATCACTCTGATATCACGTCCCACAGGCTCTTTGGTGTTCCATGAAAAGAGAACTGTAAACTTATTGTTGTCCGAGATGCTCTTCGACCTCGACTTGCTGGACCATTACATGCGCAGGATCCGCATCATGTTGCCTCTATTCCATGTAACGTCTGTTCCCATACCGCGGTTTTCGCAACGGTTTATTCCCATGCAGCACAGCTATGTCCTGTGTGCCACTGCAACAAGTCCGGGGATTATCTATGCGGACGACTCATTCCCTACCGATAGGGTTCCCATTGTTGCTGTGTAAATCTCATCCGGAATTCAGGAGGTATATGAGGTGGCAGATTTGGCGATTGTTTCCATTCTCACATCATCGGCAGAGGGAAGAAGAAGTAGTAGAATTGAATTGCGCAACGGCAGAGACTCGTAAGCTTGTCTAAAGTTGAGTGTCAATGATGGATCAAAGGCCTGCAGCGTGGCCCTGGTACTATACATCCCACCCAATCTTGTCGGTTGAACTTTCAAGTCACATCACAGCCGGAAATGAGTCAAGAGATTTAGGCAAACTTCAGCCACACAAGTTTGGACGTTTCGGGGCTTGCGACTATTCTTCATCACACTCAAGTCTCTTCGGAACAGTCTCTGGACCACACTCGTTCTTTCGCCTTGGGTGCCTAAGAGAGGTCGAAACCTAGTTCGAGTTAATCAGCGACCTCTGTCTCTCGCTACAAGTCTAGTAGTCTTGTTTAATACTTCTAGACTAAGTTAAGTGATGGTAATTTCAAAAAAGAATACTTCGTACTTCGCTGGGAAGGCCTTTTACGTAACGTTATACAACAAAGGTAAGCCACTAGCCTAAGCTTAAGTACTATTTATCACACAGATTTTATAGCGAGCCAGAATCTAAGAAGATAGGGATTACAACATCTTCAAATTTCGTAACTTTGAGGATATAGTTAGCTCATGTATGAACGAAGCATACTGGGTTAGTGCTGAGATTTGTGTACATTACTTGATCTTGTATTTTATTGAAGCTGTTCAACACTCACAAAATTTGCAGAATCTCTTTCCCTGAGGCAAAGAGTCACATGGAGATATGCCTGGAGGTGAAGAAGAGGAGAGCATTCGTGACTGTATATCAAGACCAACCAGCTATGTTACCACAACCAGGAATCAAGCAAAGTCTAGTGCAAGTCTCAACCCTATTGGACATTACCAAGTCTTCAAGATGTCTTCAAGAAGTCCCATAACGCACCATCACCCTTCGTCTCAACCAACTCATTCCCATCTTCCCCAACCGCCATACTCCACAACTCATAATCATGTCTCATCAAAAGCTCGTACCCACCCTTCGGGCTCGGCCCCAGGGCGAAATACTCGTAAGCCTGGTGTTCATGGGCTCCGGCGATGAACTTCCCTCTGTCGTTATGACCGATCAATTTTCCAGATACACAGTTGCGGAATCCGAGCCACTTGTCTCTTTTGATACACTCCCAGTGGAAGCCTCCTCGGGGGTTGAGGCCTTGGCAGAGTCGTAGCTCGCCGTCAACGACGGTAATCACTTTGCCTGAGTCGCGGTGACGAATAATGAAGATGGCGCCAGGATAGGGAACTGATTCGGTGTAGTCGGTTGCTGTTTCGGTGATGGTTGTGTGAGTTGGGGTGTTGGCACCGTCCATGGTGGATGCCATTGACATCGTGTCATGAAGATCAATGTATTTGCTCATCTTGAAGAAATCTCGCTGGCGACAACTGTAGTTGCGGCCCAGTGGTGAATTGAAGAAGTTAGAAAGTGAGAAAGTGAGAATCGCGCAATGAATAACTAGAGATGCGGGAGGCCGACCATTCAATCACATAGATACGTACTCTGTTTTCTTTGTCAACTTCAAGTCAAACCATCAACAAGATTGCTACAAAAGATATTCCAACACCAAAAATGCTTCATACAGACTTAAGACAAGACGTAACTTGGCTTCCATCCCACGCAAATACATATCTCCCAAAGGAAACTCCCCGCAACACTAATAACTTGTAACGCCGCGCCCGGTACTTGATAATTGCCGCAGGTGATCGGGCATCTGCTCCACAAATAGAGGTGATCGACAGTCAATCCGGAAGCTAGCGGTAGCCGTGCATAACTTCACTTACATGTTATGAGTTACACAAGAACACATTGAAGGTGTTTACGAATACCATTCTTGCTTTGTTGGATATGTATCAACTCGAATTAATGTATACAAGCACATACTGTGCCCTGACGATCAATGGCTCGTAAGCTTCGAGGCGCAATGCGGCACGCCAAGTTCGAGGCCTTACCTTGAACCCCGACGAAGCGCTAGATCCAGGGTAAGAAACAACTCGGCAAGACCATCAAGCCGACATCCTCAAAAACAGAGTCAACATAGGGCGCAATGAGTAACAACATCCCATGGATACGACGTCCAACGACACCGGCATCTTCGAAACACATACCCTGGACGGTTCTAGGTCACAAGGCGCAGCGCTACCCTAGGCAATCAGTCATTTCACCCCCCATCCTCAAACGCATCCAAACAAAACACGCTGAAGCAACACAAGCCAAGCCTCGCGTGACCCCAATCACAAACACTGCAGCCGCCTAGTCTCAGCAAAGACTCAGATTCACAATTCCATCTTGACCCTTGTAAGCTTTCGGGCTTCACAAACCGCCCGTCCTAATCTCTGAGTTTCCCCCCTCCCAGAAAAGCCGTTGCAATGAACTACGATCCCGCCGTATCCGAATGCGCCACAACAATTGCAGAGTTGTTCTAGACCGCGTTCCTCCCACTGATTACAGCCCAAGGCCTAGATTGTGGCTCAGGGCACGAGGACACGCAATGCCCATGGGCCAAAGAGGTCGGTCTAGAACGTCCCTGTCACGGTTCGTGGGTATTCCCGAGGAGTTTCCCAGGGGTCTATCAACGCCGCAAAGCTAAAACTGCCCAATGGGAGATGCCCTAGACCACTACGGATCGTTATTGGGCTAGGCGTATGCTACTTTTCAGCGGAGCAGGGGCGAAAGAAGATCCCGACGAACGAGCGGCCATGGTGATCTCTGGATATTGCACGCTGGGCGTAGTCTATTTGAAAAATAGACTGAGTTCTCGACTTAGCCAGGAACCTCGGTGATCGGCAGGCACGGGAAACGGCACTACTTCAAGCAACGTTGTATCAGTGCCCAGAGATTGATAACGGTGTTTTCCGGTGGCTTAGTATGGCCGAGGTGAGGGCGACAACTGGGCAGCGGAGGTTTATTTGCAGTTGACAAGAATGTTCTAAAGAGTTGTGAATTACGTTTGGGAAACACATTCGAGGTCCTTTGTTGACATTCACCCATGCACTCCAATCAGAAAATCAATAAAGCCAAGCCTTTCTATAGCCTCTTGCGCGCATCGGCATTGCCGAGCTGCATCATGATATGACAGGATATCAAATAGAATAACTGATAAAGCAACTGACTAAATACCGTGTGTCCTGGAAGGGGTTATCACGCGGAAGTTCTCTGCAAAGGCTTCTGTAGCATCCCGGGATCTGAAATGCACTCTTCTGAAAAGAACCAGGTGCATAGTGCTCAGTTACAACGCATCAGGGTCTGGCCCCAAAAGAAGAATGATACGGAGCATGGCTGGAGTCTGGCCGAAACAGTCATGTCGACCGAGCTTCTGGCCTAGAACTGATGAGACAAGCATATAAGCCAGTAGCTCTAGCAACAGAACCGTTCTGCTATGTTTAGCAATTCCTTTGGGGGGCTCCATTCCTCGTCTGACAGCCCTTCAAAAGGACCCCTAATTTCTTTCGACTGTGGAGGCATCAGATCACTGGCTCGTTCACAAAGTGTCCGCATTGAGATCCGAGCGCTGCACAATGAGTATTCTGGAATATTCAGGACGTCTCACCTTTTTTTCTGTTAATTTCCCACACACGCCAAGGACTGTTCTAGCCATGGGCACCAGGCCTCTGCACGGTTGTGTCCTGCGATGCAACATTCGTCTGCTATCTGTAAGTACTTGCCGGGGCTTTCGATAAACAAAGGGTTTCTTCAAACAGAACGTGGCTGGGACGGATTCATGTTAATAATAGAAAGTCCTTATTTTTATCCCGTATGCAAAACACACGTTGCGCGGGTCGATCAGAGGGACCACTCCGTACCCCACCCCCAATTAAAAAAACGCCGGATCAAAGGTAAAAAATGAAGGGACCTTGCCAAGAGGGTGGTCTTTGGAGATCTAGACTTGAGGGCAAGCGGCACATTTCCTCACCATGCGGAAATAGTGAAGACAGAAAACATCAGTCAGCAGTTGAACTCAGTCTAGTCAGTGGCTGTGGTGCTTTGATGGTTTGGCATGGCTTGCCAAGCAATTCATGATCGTCTGACAAAGATTGTTTGATTAGAAGAGAAAAAAGTCACTGCCTAAACAAGTGAGTTCATTTGCTCCGTCAGTTCCGTCGGCGCGCACCATTGCATTCTACAGAATTGCCACGGCATCGCATCGACGAACGGTGCCATTCAATTGCTGTGCTGCAGGCAGAACATGTCGAGATGCCAAGGGCGGGAAACTGGTCAAAGGTCTAGCAAAAGATCTCCTCCGAGCAAAGATGTCTCGATCCCTTATACGATTGAGTGATGAAGCTAGCAGTCTTCCACATGCAAAGAATAAAATAAACCATGGTTTTCTTAAATTGCATCTCAAGCTAAGAAATCGACAATCGACAATTAACATGGGTATGAGAATGGAACGGGTGAAACCCCGAAACACGGCATCTCGATATTGAGTGGCGAGCTCTCCATTGGTTCAACAGGAGCTGCTCCGGGCGGGAGACATAACGGATGCCCATCGAGAGCTTGGTGAGGATCTCGGCCGGTGGCGTCGCATCTCGATGCGGGAGCTATCACTTGATGAGGGCGTTTTTTTCGTGTTTTTTTTTTAAAGCTGCATTCCGGATCGCTTCCACGACAAAGGGTCTTGCTTAGTTTGCTGCAAACAGTTAAGTAGTAGAATCGGAGATTTCGATCCCATTAACAGCATTGAGAAATAGTGAATTTGTCCATGAACCAAGGGTGTGCGAAATCGTGGTTGTACATAGGCAATTGCGGATGCGGAATGGCCATTTTCCTTCGAACCACCAGGCCCCCAGCAGCTCTCAATGGCGGCCGTTTTATGTCCTGAGATGGGTGCATGGAGCTCTTTTACCCCTAGTGTTTTACTCCGTAGACCTCGATGACCCTTTAATCAGTTTAAAACGGTCCTCGGCGTGGGTTAAACGGAGCGACACTGCAAATCCCATCAATTAGTGATCGATCTTTAGGGGATCGAGATGCGACAGCGTACGTGTGCGCCTCTGCGATTAGTCCACCTCTAATGTGCTGTCGATGTTAGGCAAATCGTGTAAATTCCACTATAACGAAGATCAACCAGATTATCCTATCCCACACCCGTCAACCGTTGGGTCTGATACAACCGATCATGTCTTTGATGCCTTTCTTTTTTCCCCTGGCCCAAAACCCCACATGTCTTCCTGCTCATCGGTGCGATCTTGTCTTTAAGAGGCAAAATGTATCACCCTACGTAGGGCCGTCGTAAGCTCAAGCATGTATCCGGCACTACGGATACGGGTTATGATAAGCGCTTCCCGCCCGTCAGACCCGGAATTCGACGATCAATCGTCGCCTTGTCTGGCTGATCCGATTCACAAGTCAGGTTCCGGGCATCGAGGGTTGCTTCTTCGAGCCAGCACCAACACGTGGAGCAGCGTAATTAGCGACGTCAGTTTTGATACAGTCTGTGTCATTGTCGCAGCGGTTGAGTCGATGGACGGGATCCCTTGGCGCGCGAGCTAGAGGCCATTGCATCATGCAACTGTGGTTGACAGCTGCATTTTTATAAAACAACAAATGTCGCGATGCCTAGGGCCGCTCACCAGACGACGATAAGTCGTAGCGATCGCGAGCAAATGGCTCAAAGGCTTAACCCTGTCACCCAACTCTATCGATCATGATGAGCTGCAGGGTTTGTTTGGCGATGTGAACGGGCCATTGCGTGCATCTGATCGAGAAGTAGGAGCAAGACGGAGTTGCTCCGAACCCTGCTGAAACCTTGAGCTTTGGAACACAAGGAAGAAAAGAGCAGAAAATAATTATCGCAAGGTCGGTGTCGATGCCATGCGCCGATGTCGATAGCACTTTCGTGTCATGCTTACCTCCACTGCCGGCCGGAAAGGACAGCGTGCCCGCCCACTAACACCAATATCCGACAGTCATTCCCAGCGCAGTGGAAAGCCGACTAGACTCGGCCGGGTCGTGATAGCAGGAACCGTGAAATGGTGAACAGGCTTTTTGGCACTTGTTATTTGCTACCCTGTTGCTTGGTAGGTTGTTACAACTCTGGGGTTCAACCCAATCATGGACCGTGAAGCCGTAACGGAGGCATCGAGATGCCCAAGGCCCTGCAAAACGGTATCATGATCCTCAAACTCTAAGTCCTCAGCACCATGCCGTGTCTTGTCTTGCTCCAACAGCTCGCTCAATAGAAATGCTACGTTAAGCGTGCATCAAATCACATCAGAAGGTCTCGCATCAGATCAACAGTCAAGGGTTACGCGTCATAAGATCCCCGTTAGGAGAAATACATAGATATCCGTAGTTTCGAGACATTTCGTTCGAAGCCTCTCGACATATCTCCACGCGGCGGGTGGAATCTGCCCATAGTAAACGTCCGATCATTTGTAACAAAGAGGAATCCTAGATCTCTCAGATTGATTAAACGGAGAAGACGTCCGGAGGGGCTCCGCATGCTCCTATTCCTGGTCCTGCCGTGAAGAGCGTCATGGGAACAGTAAAAAACCGAAACGAACCAGACGGAAGCTTGATTGATGTTGATTACCTGATTCCTGATCCCCTCTACACCTTCGATCTTGCGCCTCGTAGTGGGTTGCCAGCCATACGCTTGCTTGTCGTTTGGGCCCTGAAGATCGGAAATTGGGTGTGTCATCAAAGGAGTCCCCGATTAGCACTAGGGCCACTTCAAACGCCGGAACGGAATGGGCCTGCCAAGGGCTCCGTTCGCTGACTCCGTTAGGGCGCTGGTTACTGAGATATTCTTATAATGAGTAGAACTATTATACGGATACCACTTTAAACTGAAACTGCCAGCAGTGCACCTTTTGTTTTCCACAAGGGCCTTTGTGAGTCACTTCTAGGGTCCCCCGGAGTTAAAAAGTCGGGACAAGGCCTGAATTAGCAACTCATCCCAACAATTGGCCCACAAGCCAAACACAGCGATGAAAAACGCATGCATTGAGTAGTATCGACAACTCTAAACACCATTATTTGTTTTTAACAATTGTGCTTCACCTTTCTTCACAAACCACCGTGCTCTATTTCTGGGTACACTAGCAGAGACTAGTTCAGAGCCCAATCCCACGGTTCAGGCTCATCATGCAAGGACAGGGTTTGGTGCTCTCGTTCTCGGTCAGCTCAGCCCTCTCAAAATTAGGGGTCCATCTCTGCGTCCCCAATGCTCCTCTCATAGAACAACGAAAACATGTAGCAAAAAAGAATATTGGAGCCCCGTGAGACCAGCGTCGCAGCCTTGAAAAAAATGATCCGAAGCGCCGGGTACGTGTTGCGCTGTGCTGTGCTGTAGCATTGCTCTCAACATAGTATCTCCCTGCTAGTATAGTAGGTCCCCTGGATTTCAGATCGTTCAACTGCCTATTATCCTGTCTCCTTTAAACGCGGCTCTGTTCTTTGTTGTCTCGTCTAGCTGGCGTTACATCCGCACTGAGGCTTGTAAGTGACAGCTACCCAATAGCGTAATTCCATCAATACGAGCAAAACATCTGCCAGATTTACAATTCAGCGATGCCTCGACATACAAATGCTTTCTACACAATTACAATTTGCTCAATCGTTGGTAAAAACATTGAGACCATGTCTCTCCTATTAATGCGTCCCGCGCGGCAGAAGAAAGTCAAAGAACCCCCTTCTCGGCAGCCGTAATATGCGTGAAACCCGACCGAGGCTGTCAAATACTCCATCCGTCGGATCCGCTTCATATACTGCAGCACATTTCAATGGAGATATCAGTATTGTGCACAAGCAAGGGGGTTAATTATGGCCTACTGCATCCATCTGCCGCCCGATGCGAACGCCCTGTCGTCTTTGTCTTGAATGTGACAGAAACTCTCTCCTATATCACTCAAATTGCGCGGCCTTTCGGCGCGGAAGAAGCGCCATTATCAAGGCGCATGCCGCAGAAGCCGCAGAAGCCGAAAAGCCCGTCGTAGCTAAATATCTTATCTCTTTCAAGACTTGTGCAGTTCAAACAGCAGCAGGCATCCGCGTACGGGCGCACAGTCTCAGCCATGCCCAGCCCAGCAATTCCGTTTGGGCGTTCTAATCCCTGTGCCTGAACTGGGCTGAGCTGGCTGATCTGATCCGGGGTTGTTTTAACGGTGAACCCAAAAAAGATTCACTTCAGACAAACATGAGGCGGACGAACAAAAAAATGAATGTCACGGCGTGTAGTCTAATTGACTCATTCTTCCCAGAGCAACATAGGACAACTCATCCCATCCCATGGCACAAGCCACCTCAAAGCCGGAAACGACGGTGATACAGGGGACCTTGAAGAATTGTTAACATGAGACTCTCAATCTAATTTGTAGGAAGCTTCCATTCGAGGCAAGGGACACCCCGTTAAACGCAGCACGGAACCCGGAGCAACGAATGACAACAAATAACAACATTAAGCTTTTTTGCTTCGTTGCATGTTCCTTTTTCCCAGCCCGACTTGAACAGGGCGCACAGCTGGGCGTATTACTGTAGCGGTGACACTCTTTGTAAGCTGTGCCCTGTTGTGTCGTCGTCGGCGTCGTAAGCAATCTTGGAACTGGTTCTTCCCGTGAGAATATTACTGTACAGTCAGGCATACCCGAGACAAGCAGATGGCTTCAGCCAGCCTCCCAACAAGTTATAACTGACGGGCGTGACCTATTGGACATGGACAACATGATCACAGGCGTTGCACGTTACAGGGTACATCAGACAATTAGATGCAGACAGTTTCTGAAGCATTTATCAGTTAATTAATCAGATACAGACAGCATGATAATTGCTCCTGATCACAAGCCAAAAGCTGACAGCGCTCTACCTAATTTGTAAACCCCGTTAAATCGCATAACCGCGACAGCGCACAGCACAAAACGGAGCGAACGTCGATGGGGTTAATGGAGAAACGGACCATAACTGGGGTTTCGATGGAGACGGACGGCTTTCGCCTGGCCAAGAACCCAAGCAAGGACTTGACGTTGCATCGGCCTGTCCTCGCTCACGCCAAGCTCAAGCCTACACACCCCTCTCCCCTCCGTTTTTGACTGCTTCGGCTCTCTGCTCTGGATCCAAGACCAATCGAACTGTAGCTAACTGCCCAGCAGGCGCCCAGTTTCAAGCCAAGACTCAGACTGCCAGCTTTACGGTTGCTTGGTCAATTACCCCCTCCCCGATGTCTAATTCTCATTCTGTCTTATACTTGTCATATGTGCCGTGGCCGCGAGCTCTTCTTGTGCTATGCGCGGACCTGCGCCGGAGGCCTAGAGGGACAAGCAAGGGTGTGTATGTGCGTCGCTCCGTTTCGCATGCTTGGCATGTTCTCTGCTTCTCAAGCTGCCGATCTTTTACCCTTCCACACGCCGTCTTCCAAGACATTTCCGTGGGCATCGTCGATCCAGGACTTAGCAGCAAAACTTAACTTCGTTACGTAGCGTCACAGGAAAAGAAAACCACACACACGTAGGGAAAAGGCACCATCTGAATGGTGCCGATATACCCTGTTTCAATCTGAGTGATGCATTACTAGCAACTCAGGTTTTGGAACAACCATTTTGATAAAAAGGTCGTCTCCCACCTTCAAAACGCCCTCTTATCCTAGACCCTATCTTCACCAACGAACGACTCGACCCGACTCAACACGATACCTTTGGGAACGCTCTAGAACTCTGTGTCAAATAACTTCAACTGAACAGTCACTCCATAACAAATACCAATAAATCTCAAGGACCTTGCCCTACTACTCTGCACCCAACGAGACTAAGACTCAGCCATCTGCAGAATCGTGCTACAATACCGTATCTTACCGTACCGTATCACTTACTACGTATACGTGCTCAGCCAGGCAACGCCCACCCCCTTGCTGCAACACCAACACCCACCCACACCCCTCCCCGGACGGCTTGTTTTCAAGGCTCCAGAGTTCAAAGCCTAGGCCCCTGGTCAATTCTCATCCTTCTTAACAGCACCCATCCCCCTTGAGGGCGAAGCAAAAAAGAGCCCAGTACTCAGAGCACCAAAGCGCCAGCGCATCCCCATCCACTTGAAACAAACAAAAAGGCTTTAGCTTCCGCTTCCCTTCTTATTACCTGCTTCCTGCTCCCCTAAATAAATTATCTATATTACCTGCCTCTCCGTCTTCCTACCTTCACCATGTCTTCCAGACCTTCAAACCACCACTTTGGATCTTCCGGCTCAACATCATCAGCACAATCAGGCTCCGACTCGGACTCATCCTCTTCCAGCTCCGGTCACAGACACAGCATGGACTCAATCGCTCTTCCTATTGCCTCGGTCGAGGTGCTTCGCTGCATGCGATGCGCTCGCTCAGTCGAGACCACTTCCACCGACGACGTCACCACCATGGGAATGGTTCGCATCGCGCACAACCTCTACTACTGCGAACGCTGTGCAAAGATGGTCGGCTACAAATAAATGAATCAAACCAGTACCAAGGGCTTGGACACGAGTTTTAAAACACACACGGAAAGAAACACTCGATTACTTCCAGCTTTTTCTTTTGTGGAGGAAAGCAACACAGCATGAGCATACGCGATCCTGGATCATCCAACCAACAGCAGCAGCTTCTGGGCGCACGGATTAAAGATAGTTGGCCATCGCCAGTATGCCACATCAACAAATATCCACCGCCAAAGGCAATCATTCACACCAATGGTAGCCTTATCATCAGCAAGAGCAACACCATGCATCGCCGTACAGCAGTTCAATGAATGCAACTGCATCCAGACGAGTTGGTACACTCTTGCAACACCAAAGCAAATCCGCGACAACGACGGCCACGATAATGCCCGCCATTCAGTCACTACAACCACTGCGAATTTCAGAAACACCTGCCCTACCGTTGGGCTCTGAGGTTTAGGGCATTTTGGTGATTGGGTGCGGCATGTCCGGCACCAACTTATGGGCCCCCGTCAGCTTCCGGATCAGCACTTGCCAGGCTCAGCCAGCCGAGGGCAGATCATCTAACCAGTCGAGAGCCCGCATGATTGCCTCATGTGAGATATCACGGAGGCTTGGCTCTTGTCTGTTTTATTTCATGACCTTTTTTGTTTTATTTTTATACTTGTATTCTTGACGACTATCATGTCTTACCATGTACGGAGTTTCTCTGGGAATGGGGCTCACTTCTCACATTATTACAATTTTTTGTACACCATGGATACCCTTTTTTGTCTTATTGTTGGGCGTTACGGATACGTTAGGCTGGCTACCTTATGTTCATGTTTTATTGTTTTATCTTTCATCTTGGAGAATACACGCAGATACCATGGCCTGGCGCCTGGCACAGCTCAAGCCAATTGGGCAGGCTATCTATGTATATATTTATCTTTTTTTGACAATCTATCAAAACCTCTCCACATCATATCATCAATGCATTCTGTGCCTCGTCTTGTGCATTACATACTGTTGGCCATCGTCGGCCGTCGACGTCTGGTCTCTAACAACTCCCAGCCCAAATATCCGTCAGTCAATGCCGTCCGCGCTACGAGCCGTCTCTCGCATGGCTAGCATGCATGGTTTGACTAGGGTCAATGATGTAGCCATTGGCTGTTTGCAATCAACGTTAGATGTCCATTTTTCACATTCCCCTCTCGGAACCAATAAGGGACTTTGCAAGATGAATTCCAAGTTCCAACTGTAGATGCAACTTGTCTCGACTTGAACGAGGGTCGCATGCCAGCCACTGACGTCTTGGCTCCCGCATTCTTCGCCCATGCAGAGCGGGGATTGCGTATGTAATGGGCCAGAGGGAAGATAGGGACTCGCCCATTATCAGGAATTACTACGTAGTACAATACCCGGGCTAAACACGATGTTCTGATTCTGGACTGCAAAGTGCACAGATTGGAATTGGGAATGGAGGCATGGTGGTCTCGCTTGAGTTCATTTCAAATCGACGTCTCCTTTTTTTTCTTTTCCTCTCCTCTTTGCATGACTTGTCCTTTTCACTTTTTCGCCTCCCCCTTTCTTCCCCTTGTCTTTGGGTTCTCCAGGTTTTTTATCCCGGCTTTTGGAGATTTCCTCGGTTAGGGTTTTGGACATTTTCTCTCCCAGTATCCGTAGTATCTCCACTCCTCGGGTTACCTGCATTTTTTGTGCAGATTTCGGTGGAGACTCTCGGCGGTTCTGTCTCTGACTTTTGTTATTAATATTTTACTTTTTTCGCCTTATCCTTTTTGAGGCTATTCCCACTGTCCCACTTGACGTGGTCTGGACCTATCTCGAGGATTCGTGGAAGATTACGACAACATGACATGGATATGAGCACCGGGTGTATCACTCCGACCATTTTGACCAGAACTGCAACTCATTGGGTGCTTGTACATGTTGAGTGGTATGTTGCGATGGATGCATAAACTCTCTTTCATTTGCCTATACCCACCCAGCAATGACAGTTGATAGTTCGTCGTTGCCGTGGCACATTGTAGCACACATGCAGCTGCTGTCTTCAAGCCCTGAGAGCCAGGAGAGCTCACCAGGCGACCACCTCAAAAGTCAAAGTCAATTCGTGTGCAGCAGCTCAAGCCTCGATGCAACCAGTGCCCTCAGTCAGTCAACACCGTTTAACGCGCTTCTGCAAGCCATGCAGCCCCAGTGACACTGGCCACTATCAATACCCCAGCCATTTCCAACAAGTAGAGGCATCTCGTAGTAGAAAATATGGAGAGGCTAATGTACTTTACGACTTCCCCTCTTCCAACATATCTCCCCCTCTTCTCGACTCGATTCGATTCGGCGCACAACGCGCCTGCATTGGAAACAAAGTTTTGAGCTTACGGCAGTTGAAGGATGTCGTACAAAAGTGCAACGAGGGCTGGAATGTGACATGGGCCTGTCTCATTCTGCTGCATCTGCCGTTATCCTTCAAAACAAAGAGGCACATCTAGACTCCTGTTTAAGAAAACGCCCCCCCGCCATCCTCGGCTCCGTAGTCCGTGGTCCGTGAGTAGAAAAGGAATTATTATATTAATTAAGACCATGGCGGCGGTGGCTTGAGCCTTAATGAACGGGCCCTCTACCGGAAGGTAGACAGTCCGAGACTTCATAGTACAAACTGCAGCACATGTGCACGTTACCACTTTTTGTCTTTTCCAAGTTTAGTTCAACGTTTTGGTGCACGGTTCCCGGCGGAACAGAGAAACACACAAACCACCGTGCACTTGTCAGTGTTGCTCATGCCAAGCTTTAGCTCTGCTCCTGTGCCTGCTGCGTCCCTTGTTCGAGTTACAACCCAGGGTTTCAATCGCCGATTAAGAGCTTGAAACCAGGCTCGAAATAGAAGCTCTTCGGTCCAGGGGTTGCAGCAAGGCCAGGGTTTTGTACAAAAGAGTACGGCAACTACGTATGGAATATGTCCCAGCTTGGTGGTTTACCTATCATGTGCACTTCTGTACAGTAGCTGACCGCCCACTTACCTCAGGTTGCACAGCTGACGCGCAGTAACAAGAATACTACAATGTCTTTGAGTTTTGCTTGGCATGGACTTGGAAACACGACGCTGCAACCCCCTTGTCTTGGCTGACTTTTGTAGGTAGGTGGGCTTAAATCTTGGTGGAGTAGTGACCAAAGCCGGGGAATACTCAGAAAGCCTCTTGTCTTAGAACAAGAAACGTACGATTGCGACAGATAGTAAGGCTGCAATTCTAAGACATATACAACGGAATCTTTTTGATCCGTAACCAACAGGTGAGATTGATGATACCCGACTCCCCGAACTTCGAACGGAGTGTCAAGCCCGTCGTTCGGCATGTCGTTGTCGTCTGTATAACGGATCTCACGGATACGATAACTAAGATGCCGAGGCCAATCCGACCGAAGGGAATAACATACTTAGCTCCGTAGACCATTGCATTAGAATAAACTCAAGCCCGTCTTAACACCGAGCTACCGTCTAAGTATCGCGCTTTTTCTTCCGTGGTATGTGATATTATCGCTCACACTCACCTCCAATCCCTTCTCGCGAGATCCTTCTCAATCCCCGTCTCACACACCCTATCTCAAACCCCAGCCCCCAACAAACTCCCGTTAATAAAGGTACACGCTCATCCGTCTAACCACAAAACGGTTGCGCCCGTGAGCTATGCAGGCAGATGTCATAGGGTCGCGCGCCAACGCCCGTACAGGAAAAGCTTCACCTTCAGTGCCGCGAGGGATGACGTCTCCTCATGCGTAAAGGGATTTTTACTGCTCCCTTAAAAAAAGAAAATGACAGGGTCGTCAGAGCGGTGACAGGAACCACACCCAAGGAGACGTTATACGTAGTACAAAAAAGTAAGATTAGTTGGGAAGACTGAACCACAGAGTTGGAAACAAAAAAAGAACTGGATCTCATGGGTGAGCCTTTTTCTGTGGAGAAATGCTATGTATGAACGGGAGATCACCACAAAGCATAGATATTCTCCAGTTGAGCCTCTGGAGATCTCCAAGGATATCTTGCCAAAACCATGGGCCTCAAACCCAAAATCTTAGTAGAACATTCGATCGTCGAAATAACGAACCCAAAAGAAGGGGTTCTTCTTTCTTTTCCGTGCAATTCCCTTCCACACCATCATGCATCTTCCCGCAAGACCCTGTGAATGCCCTCACTCTTGGTCCAAAATGGAGGGTCCCACGCCGCTTTCGTCATCCCGCCCGCTGACCTCATCGTGCAGCCCCACGGCACGACGCTGCACGCTTCCAAGAAATCAGGGCGGTCTATAAAAAACAACAGAGATTTTCTCCCCGACATGGGGGGGCGTGACGTCGCCTATGAGAGAAAACGGTCTGCGTTTACGCAATCTGACCGGGGATTTTGGGCAAAACGGTGGACAAAGAAGGATTAGCGAGGGGTGAGATTGATGCATATGGTGATCAAGAACTATTTTCGAACACAAAGAACGGTGATAGACACTTAATTGCGATGAGTATAGGGCTGTCTTATGCACTTGGCGGTCTATCAAAGAGCGACTGCGCCGCTTCTAAGAATATTCTATTTCTGTTTACTGAAGTGATCTTCCAGATTATATGTATGCCCATATGCAGGGTATCGTATTTCATTCCTAGGCTATCCAACGCCTTACGCCTAGTTCCTACAACCCAGAATTACAAAATGACACAGCCTGTGAGCGTCTTATGTCCGAGCCTCATGTTCCCGTTAACCAATGACCGCGGCGTATCAGAATGATTAACCCTCCATCTTCATATCTGTCTCCTTGCCCAAGTTCTTTAGTAAGAAGCTGCGCTTGAAGTACTCGTTGGGATGAACAAGGGTTTCAAGCTGTGCTTGTGTCATAACGCCCTCATCCTTGGCCTTCTTGATTTCTTGCTTGTGTAGGTGCTCGAATACGCTGCACAAAAAGTTAGTACACGCCTCACGGAGGAAAGCAAATGAACGTACCGGTTGCATGCCATGTGGAACTTCTGCTTGTCTTTATCCTCCTTCACACCCTGGAGAACAGAGCGATCGCTGACACCCATGGCTTGTACGAGCGCAGAAAGATTCTCCATGTTGAAATGCCGGTACGGGCATCCATGGGCCTCACCAGGGCCAGGAGGATGCTCAGTGAGAATCTTTTGACAACTGAAAGGACTGTAACCACCTCCCCTGCGGTTGGTGTCACCACCAACATCACCGTATACGTGACGAATATTGTAACGGTACTCCTTGTTGAACTTGTCGTCTGTAATTTTATGAAAGCTCTTTCTCCAAAACACAAGACACTCCTCCAGGTTGAGGCCAATGCCCTTAAGGAAGAGTGAGTACTGTAGCCGACCAAAGTGCTTGAGATGAGCGTCACGACGCAGTGATCGATGTAGGTGGGACATGCATGCTGGGAAGTGTTGTGAGAGGTTGTCAACATTGGCAGCGCTGATTTCGGCACCGGGCACGGCAGCTGTGCTCGAAGTGTAAGGTGCGTCGGGAGTGATGAAGTTCTTGGACAGATGGTTAAGGATGGGTGTAAGCCGGTCGTCCTCGTCGAGTCGAGGCAGAGCCCGGGCAGTCAGCTGTACGCAGTCAGTATGTTAGTTCACAACATAGGGAGAAGAGATTATACCTCAAGTTGCCGCTCCAAACGAGATGAGAATTCCGAAACGACCATACCAGCCTGTTCTCGGCCTGGTACAAACGCCTTTCCGGCCTTTAAGAATACTCTCCGGCTCTCGATCAAGTCAGGAACTCGCTCCCAATCCACCTTGAACCAACTATCATCATCATTCTCGCCTTTTCGGTTACTAGTGAAGGCAGCAAGCTCTGCAGCATATTCTCGTCTGTCCTCGTCCGTGACATCCTCGCACCAGTCCAGGCCAATAGTCTTGACAAAGGCGGATCGCTCTGCAAGATCATCATCGTTAAGTCGCATACGGAAAAGCATCGTCTCAACGCGCGTGAATCGGCGTCGCAGGTCCTCAGTGGACGAAAAGGCTAGTCGTAGGATGAAGTGGCTGTAATGATCTTTTTGGCGCTGCTCAAAGATCTTCTTTGAGCCTGAGCTATTGGCCTCGAGGTTGAGGTGCTTTTTGAGGATGGGTTTCATGTGTGTTGCTGTCTCGGCGGGAGTCTTGTTGCGGAACGAGCATGCTTCGAGTTCGGCGAGAACTATCGTCTGTTAGGTACGTTCTATTCCTTGATGATTCGCTAAGTACCTCGAAGTCGGTCGATAGCCCATTGTTCAAACTGCTCAAGGGTAATGTCTGCTGTTGGAGGATCTGTGTAAAAGTTGAGACGATGGGGATAGTCGAGGTCCTTGTATATAGGTGTCGCGAACTGCTTCTTGCGATGGTCTACGACGTTTCGCCGCTTGGGGTCGATTCGGTTAAAGTCTTGCCGCAACATGATTTCGTTGTTTTGAGTGTCTAGATGGTAATGAAGATGAAATGAGCAGGAAGTGGAATGGTCAGTAGGAGGCGTAAAGTGGGAGACGCGACTTTACGCGACTTTACGCGACTGGCGTCGCGGGGTGGATCGGTTAATTAAGTGCCAGTACACCAATCACAACGTCAGAATCTGGCTGAAGGTGTTCCCCAGGTGATGTTAGCGCAATGGTCTACTAATTTGAAGATGAATTGAGAGGGTGCTGTGAATGCGATAAACGATGGACCATTATTACCGCTCTGTCGACCTATGTGCGAGGTGCTTAGAGCTGTGATAACAGTTGGCATTACTCGGTCGTTATCAATAAAAAACGGGCGGCATCCTAAGTTCATGTACAATGCAATTGCAAGGCCTCTGATTTGTGGCGCTCATGTGTCGCAACGCTGGGAGATATCGATGACATCGTTAGAGTAGACGTTCTCCTCCATCTGCACCTCCCATTCTATATGTGACGCTGCGTAATCTTCTAACGAAGAGCATTCTACCATTTTGTGACCCTTTTGCTGGTTTACGTATTTAGGGAATGCCAGTTCAACTCAGACCCAGGCTTAGGCCATCAGAGCCTACAGTCTGCTCTCATACGACTCCTTTCAAAGTTCCAGCTACAGTATGTTTCCCCTTCTCCTTCAACCATCTAATCCACCAAGACTGAGGAAGTTCGCCATTACTAGCTTGTTATAAATGTTGGTCAAGACTCGGCTCTACTATTGAGGCTGCCACCCGAGATCCTTACCCTGATCTTCGGCCAGGCTGGACTGGTGGAAAAGGTCATGCTGGCGATGAGCTGCAAGAAACTACTGGCCATCTCAAGTCTCTGTAGCATTTCAATACCCGACCGCAAATTCCATGTTGCCATATGGAACCGAAACTATGAGCAACTTCCTTCAACCGAATGCTCATGCCTGCATATACAGCATCTTACCCAAAGGGCCCGACCTCCTGGCCGATCGAGGGCTTGGTGCGTTGATTGCGCCAGGCATCTGCCAACAAGAAAAAGCTTATGGATCAAGAAATTAAAGACTGAACTTGAAGTGTCGGAATATGAGTTGCCATTTTATAAATGTGCCATCGACACGTTTAGTCGCAGGTTCCGAAAGCAATGCCCACGTTGCTGGCTATGTGAATATGACTTCCACCACGGGAGAGAATTGGTACCTCAGCATGCATCAGGAGGGTGACAGTCTTGGTGGTTATTGAAACTCCTAGAATAGTCTGATTGATCATAAACTGGCAGTTTCTCTTCTCAGCTCTCTATTTCATTATTGGTGTCCTCTTGCTTGGGATGTTTTTACTCTCTTTTTAGGTACTTAGTAGCTTAGTAGTCTTCACCTTCAGAGATACCTACGATACATAAACCTCCATGTCAATTGCTGTTAATGAACACCAACACAGCAGCGGCTATCAAATATATCTGCAAAATCCCAATTGCTCAATCGATTAAGTTTATCCTTACGAACTCGCGATCAACTACAGAGCATAAGATTCCTGGTCGCACAGTAGTAGTCGTCTTGTGACTTGTCAAAAATGCCTTGCAATTGGAGATCAAGTGCAACCGCTTTCAACCGTGCCATAGTCCATAAATACTGCATCATCCATCCAATACCATGCAATTGCAACTCAACCACATATTCCTAACTGTCTCCACACACCCACACCAACTCCCAAATACGTCTGCTTGAAAGTCTCACTCGTTCCTTCCCTCAGTTTGTGAGCATCTTCACCCCAAACTCATTTGTTTTCCATTAGCATTTGTTCCTCTTTTTCAACAAACACAAGCTTTATACTCATGTTGCGCAAATTGCATCAATCCTTCTGGGCCCTCCCTCCATAAGTGAGATCCTCACCATGTCGAGTCCTATCAACATCCCATCCCAGCAGCCTTATCGACAAGGCCTGGCTGGAGATCAATCGCCCTTCCCAGAAACCGAGGGCCCATATATGGGCTATACTGAGCTATATGAAAAGTAAGAGAACATCATTGCCTTCTGCTTGTTGGGTTCTTTATGCGCATAGCTGACAGTCAAGTGGCCACATTTACCGCGCTGTATCATCCGGCTCTGGCAAATTCGTTACTCTTAGTCCCCGATGCGAATTGCCTTTTCTTTCTTTCGTCGTCGAAAAGGACAGGGCGAAAGATTCGATGACAATAGCCTTTAGGAGTAGACATCTCAAACAGATTATCAGTCATGTTCTCGGGCAGGATGTCGTTCCACCATTACAGCTGACTCTCGACTTCGGTCAAGTCCTGCAACATTATGTCGGTCTACGGTTTGAGCTTGACGAACTAGACTGCCACAGCCCTTATGGAGACTTGACCAAAGAGATGCGCTTGTTGGTGGATGATATCTTGCTTGAGCCCTCACTTTATGATGGCATCGGCATTGATGCCCTACGCCAACAGGGTATCATCAGCACCGCTCTTCTTCAAGACATCCATCAAAGGAATATGGATATTGGAATTAACGATCTCGAGGAATGCTTTCGCCTCGGACAAACTCCCCCGCAAGAGGCCAACAAGTTTCTGGGAATTCAGAACGCCGAAATCTATCGACTTGCGCAGACGGGCCGGCTGGACCTCGTTCGCGGACATTGCGAGCCCCTCTTGCGGTCTAATGGGATTAGAATCCTCTTTGACCCTGATCTTCTGACGCAAATTCTGGACAAAGGGTATTGGGATGTTTACGAGTATATCCTAGACCTTGTTGAGCGCACGCGACCCATATTGAAAGAGCTTCCTAATGCCGATTATGTCGATATAACCTACGATCCTCTCTGCGTTGCTATTCGTTTAGGTCACTATTACACAGTTAAGCTCCTTGTTGAGTGTCATTACATGACCTTTATGGGATACATCGAAGACATTCCTGGTGGCTCGGATCGCGTTTTCACGCCGCTCCTGGCGGCGGTTCTATGGCAGCAAGTGGACATTATCCCACTGTTGTTATGTTCTCCGATGTATCATGTTGAGTTACTCCAAGCCAACCAACTCGCCGCCGAGATGGGTCTCCCTCATGTCTTACAAGCCCTGGCCGACTTACCCGTTGAGTCAACATCGGCTTATCAAGGCATGAGCGCAAAATATCCAGTTCCAAAAGCACCTCAATTCCACCCTACGAGCTTATCTTCACCCAATTGCACACCAATTTCTCTGTCTCCTTCTGGAAATGGCAGCATTTCGGGTATTAGCAGTGCGCTATCTAACTCGTGGACATGCTCAGCAGTTAACGGCGACTATGACCCTGTCACCTCTATTCCAAGCATCGCGAGTCCTGGGATGCTTTCTCAGGCAACTCCATCTCCTATACTCCCTGAAATTTATGTCTCTCCCAAAGATCTTACACTATCTGACCCTGTCTCCTCGCCCCGGTTTGATCCTCCAATTCTGCACAACGTGCCTGTTGGCGTCCCTCAACAAGTTTCCCCTGTCTCAATACTTCAGCAACCTACTACTCAGTCATTGTTTATTGATTACACCAAAAGTCACCGGCTCCGGCAAACTCTAGGGCATGCTTCCGTGATACGGTTACAACAGCGATGTTGGAGAATAGGCACGGTCTGTGATGGACATGGCAACTCGAGCGAACATGAGATCATCCGGGATCAGTGCGCAAGTCCCAAGACTGCCTCGAAATTGGGACTCAACTACATGAGGAACATCATGAGGAACGAACTACGACCCGAGCTTATCGGGATCCTTCAAGCATTATTAGTGGCGGATGCATTGATCTGTCAAGCTCCTGATGCAGAAAAACTTGAAGAAGAGTAAGTACTATTTAATCTTTTAGCTTGGAAATATTAATAAGCATAGGTTCATCAAAGATCTCTGCCGATGGAGGTTCTTACTTCTTGGTAAGAATGCAGATACGGATATGTTCGACGAATTTGTTTGCGCCGCCTGGAAGACCGAATCCTTACCCGCCCCTGCAACACTGGAGACATGCGGGGATCTCCTTCGGTTTGGCGAATTAGTAGAAGGTTTCGTTTCTCGCACCGACATAAAACCGCCCGACCCAAAGCCTCATGGCAGCCGACTACGGACAGTCCAGAGACAACTCAAGGGCGTCTATAACCAAGATCCACAACCATTCGCGAATATGGCGTCGAGGAGCTCTAGTCTTCTGCTTGAAGCAAGAGCAATAATTCCTAGAATTGAAGTTATGGACCCCAAGGTAGTTATGATACTAGAGTCGGTAGCGTTCAACGTTTTATTTGCAACATCGTCTTGTAAGTATTTGGTGCAAACCCAATATTTGGCCGGTGGAACTAACCATCACAGTAGTTCAAGACATGGAAGACAGCTGCTTCCTAGAACCACTGTTCGGGACACCAGCAAGCATCAATCGAACATCTGCAACTCTGGAGAGTTCTCTTAATTTCGAACTGCCAGACCAACTCTCCTGCGACTCCGGTATTGGCATGGAACTCTCTGTCAAAGACTCGATGAGTCCGAGGATGCCAGGTACGAAAGATGTCAGTCATAGGTCTCAGGCCTCGAGTCCTTCAACGAAACCCTCGGGGTTTGCAGATGGAGTGTACGATTCTACAACACAATACACAGAGAACTTCAACTTGGCCGACTTTGATTCGCTTCTCCCTGGCCTAGATGGTATCAAAATGTTTGAGACGGATGGGCAAGCGGCGGATGCGCTTTTTGGCTACCCTTACATCACCGTCACGGAGGATGTACTCAACATGGACGCTTCTTTATCACAAGATCCATTCTCTGCTCAACCCCTAGACATCCAGTTCGTATCTATGTCACCTCGATTGTCCGAGGGCGATGACACCTATCCATCGCTTAGCAAGATAGACCTGCCACGGAGGATGCCAGGCCCCCAGTCTCCGTCCCGGCCAAATGGGTTCGGCCTTACTTGCGATCACTGCGGCAAGTTGTTCTCAAACAGGGGGAATCGCAACAAACACATGAATTCTGCGTGCCGAAACAAGTCAAATCCCAGATTCCCCTGTCGATACTCTCATCTAGGTTGTACCAGTATGGCCACTACCGTATGGAACCGAGATTCTCACGAAGAGAAGTGGTGTAGCCACAATCCTAATTTAGAACGGAACATGAAGTCCACAGGTTTGACGAGTTAATGATGATAATGATGATGTCGGAATGAAGGGGCGTTTAATATTTTTGAATAAGCATGCAGCCAATGGTTAGCTGGCTGCACGTTGGAACAGAGAAACGAAAATAGTGCTTGACATCATAGCTCAATTCCAGCACAACAAACGGACCTCCTAGGAGTCACCGCGGTACTCATCGGCGGCAATCTGATTGAGAATTGGTTCACGTTGGCTCAGATTGACTGTCTGGTCCGAGTGTGGGCATTGGACTGACGTAGCTTGCCGTAATAAGACACACATTTCAGGCCTCCTTCTTCCTCGCAGCAGTCTCTAGATGGGCCGGTAATTATGCTGCCTGATGTTAGAGCGAGGCAGCTGTCAGTCGTCGCCAGGTCTAGACATGGAGCATTTGGCCTGGCTGGTGGCTGAAAGGGAGGCCCCCATTAAGTGAGTGCGAGGATGTGATGCAAGAAACGGCTGCTAAGGGACGTTTCGTTCCCGAGAGAAGTGGGTCCGAACCGAGGGCACTTTTGCAGGGGAGCAAGGGATGGATGACATGTTCATCACCGTAGGGCTGAAGACACCTAAGATGGACGGGAAACTTCTGCCATGGTACGTGCGGATACACTACGCGACAACAAGGAGATTCGTTTCTTTCAGTGTATTGACTCAGTTATATTGCCACAATTCGAATAGTGAACGGGTGAGACAATGAGTGATTCAACGCGGATAGCTAAGGGAGGTAAGCATAAGGATCTCGACGCTAAATGTACCGCAAGGCATACTGCGTCGGACTCAGTATTACTCTTACATGGGTATTGCGAGAATAGCCCCCACCCTAGTACTATAACGAACGACCTTTGACATGGATATCTCATCGAGAGGGGTACAAAGTTGGAACAGGACTACGGAATATCCGTAGATTGGGCTGAACTGATCTATGGGTGTCAAGGCTGCCTCTGCCTCATCTTTATGTGCTGACGCCAATCTTGAAACCGAGGACAACCTTTTAACTGTTTTCTTTTTACTCTTTCCAACTCTTATTACCGGCTTCAATGAGACGTCTTTTTCCCTCCCTCTTTCGTCCTGTGGATTTATATGTATGGTACTGGTCTACACCGGCAGTACCTTTCTCATGATCCTTCTATCCCCGCATCAGCGAATCCATCAGTCAGCCTTACCGATTTCACCACGACAAAACAGCGACAAACGTGCAACATCCAACAACAGCAAAACAACAATGCTATAATGGCTACCTCAAGCGTCTTCTCAGTCAGGCGCCGAGCCACTCCCGGTGACTCTGATGATACCGATATGAGTCTCCCGCGTTGCGCTCCAGGCAGACGCATCCCCAGCGCGGAATGGGAGAAGAAGCGTCCAGTAATCACCAAGCTGTACCAGGAGGAGAAGCGTCCGCTCAAAGAGGTCATGGAAGTCCTCGAGCGTGAGCATGGCTTCACTGCTACGTACGTAACAGCAAACTCCATTAACTTTCTTGACTTGAACAGGGAAATTGACCAGCTCGACAGTGTCAAAATGTACAAATCGAGAATTTGGAAGTGGGGGCTTGATAAGAAACTCAAGAGCGACGAGGTTCTCGCCATTCTCATCCTCAAGACGGAGCGCGACGCCCAGGGCAAGACATCCGAGTTTACCATTCGTGGTCAGCCGGTCGATCTGGATAACATAAATAGATATGTTCGACGAAATCCCCAACTGGTCGCTCGATTTCACGCTGGCGAAGTACCCAGCATCCAGACCACGCTCGAGGTTCAATGCCAAACACCCTCACCCACACCCACACTCAACAGCCCGTTACCACCGCCCAAACAGATCTCGCCTGTAGATCAGGTCCTCAGTCTTTTCAAGGCCTATTTCGATACGTCCTTCACGAATGGCGTGTGGAGGTACGACTATAACGGGGACTGTCACAGCCTCAAGCCGGGTGACCGAAGCGTCGAACTGTTTGAACGCGTCGTAGCCAGTTTCGGTCTGTTTAACCGGTCGATGATGAGGAAAGACGAGATCTCTATCAGTACATTTCTGACACCAGCCTTCGAGTCACTCAAGGAGATAGTAGCCTCCGAAAGCCCCGTCTTCGCTGTCCGCACAGCGTTCCTCTTGTGGTATCTTAAACGGTTTCACGAAGAGGATATTCTCCATATTGTTATGAACCATCTCGTCCGGCTGGTGCCGACAGTATTGGGTCACAATCACCCAATCACACAAATTTGGCAGATTATAGCATCCGAGGACTTTACTGAACATTACGAGTTATCAACACGTCTTTACTCTTCACTTGTGCCTCTCTTTGAAGAGCACATAGGACCCGCCAATTCTTTAACCACAATATTATACTGCGACCACATCGACTGTCTGGTCTACCACGACCAAGCAGCCGAATCACTCGAAGTCGCCACGAAATACCGAACCAGAGCAGAACTCACACAAATACGACATCCGTGGCTACGTGAGCTAGCTATTCTACAAACAGGCATTGTGTGCAATGCGAAGACTTCCGAGGGCAAGATCGAAGAGGCAATACAGTATCTTCAAACACTCAAAGACTGGGACTTGGACGAGGAGCAGCAAGCTGGGATGAACGTTCAGTTAGGCAACTACGGCTACCAGATGGGCGACTTCTCCCTAGCAATCGACTGCTTCCGGGAGGCATCTCGCCTCATCACTGCCAGCCAAGGCGACGAGCGTATCCTCCTCACATGTCTCGCCAACCTCGAGTCCGCTCTGCGCAAGAGTGGGGAGGCCGACGAGGCAGCCCGAGTGCACAAGCTGCGGCTCACACGACTCTCTGACTTTGCAAGGGAGTCAGGAACCTTTGCAAACCTGCCCTGCCGGAGCTATCAGCCCGAGTCATCTATAGCGGCCGCGAGCCCAGCCGATAGTTACAGCTGGGACGGTCAGCAGGTGCCTGATTGGCTTGGGGGCGATGATGGACATAGTAGTGTGGTGCCGATGATGGGGTTGACATGACACTTGCAGAGCATGGCTTTTGGCAACCCTGCGTAAGTGTTTCATGATACAGGGGTGGTTTGACAAGCGATATGTGGCTTTGGATGTGTATATATATTGAGCGATGTTTTGGGGGTTTATAATGTGATTACGACTATACTATGTGCTACGAAGGAGACAGGACTCCTGATGATATTAAGAAGTTGACAGAAGGAATCTCCGAGAACGCTTGAGTCAATTAACAAAGAGGGATTGGGTTCATGTGGACTAGCTGAGTGGGTTTGACATCATGTTGGACGAAAGCGGTAACATTTTTCGAGCGACAACTGGCTCCCTACTGAGGCTGTGTACATTACTGGATAGCGAAATGAAGATCGGATATCATGGATGATAAGAATATTGCCGTCATCTCTTAAAATAAAATAAAATAATAACATTACTTACCATGTCTATTCTTTTCGTATTTGCCTGTTGAGGCTCGGTAGACAACGTCTTGACATCCAGTAGTCGCCCAAGAGGTAAAGAGCTCTGACTATAATTAGGTAGGTACATACAATATATCTACGCCTCTAACAAACATGTGGGTGCTGAATCAAAGGCCCCCTGCATTAGCTGCCTTCAAATATGAGTGTGCTGGCGAGTTCATATTGGGACCTAAGATGAGGTTTGGGTGCCTGGGAGCGATTCAAGACGAGGACAAGAAGGACATTAACATTAACAATCATGGTCATGGTCATTTAGACTGGTTTATATACTATGAATTGATTACGGCAGTGAGTCACATTGGGACATGGTCTCTTGACATTTCCCAACACCTTAATACTCATCCTTCACGATATGTCTAGATCAATCAATAGGGTTTCTACTCGTACCAGCGTACCAGAAGTAGTTCGCTGGAGGTCTCCAATGCTACTTAAGAAGAAGGGGGTCGGATCTGGCATTTACACACGGATATCAGCATCTCAACTAAACTTGCAAGAAGTGATTGTGACAAATACATGAATGATCCTGCCGTGTTGCGTGTATGATTCCTAATCTGAGCGTGTCTTTCATCAACAGCCTATAACATCCGGTATGGTGTAGTGGCTAACATTTCGCGCTCTCATAACCTGAGAGATCAGTTCCGCGGAGCCCAGGGTTCGATTCCCTGTACCGGAGATCTTCTTTTGCACTTTTTGCTACTTGGTACGTAGTGAACGCATACATTTTTAGTCCAGTGGATGGATAAATGAATTGATGGTTGTCGATCAAGCAGGTAGTAGTAGTGAGTGGGATGTGTGGAAAGTCACCGTAAATCTTCTTACCCTAGAGTCAGTCCGATGCTACAAGTTGAAAAAAATAAAAATAGATATGAATGATTGAAGTCTGTAAGGCTGTATATCCATTTTTGTAGGTGCATACAGGTAGATGTTTACCTAAATCTTCTTACACAGAAGTATTAAATAAACGTATTTGACTCGAGGATTGAAAAGAGCCATACGCGAAAGAACGAGAATGTGTTCTGTTCATGTAACTACACAAGAAATAAAAAATTGTGGCGTGCGCAACGCTCAAAGTAAAAACACCAAACGATCATACCTATTTGACAAGCGTGATCTATTCGATGGATCAATGAATATTCTACTGTCTGGTACGACACATCCGTTGTTATGCGAAGCAAAACTCAATATTAGTGGCTTCACTCAACCCAGTACGTAGTAAGTAGAAGGGGGAAAAACAGGCAATCGATCATGGCAACTATTTTACTCATTATGAAGGATTCAATGTATCAATTACATTGACCATGACTTTTCGAATTCTGGAATCCAATGGGATGCTTTGATGCTGTTGTAGCGAGTTGGTGATACAACTCCATATCAAAATTAGCCCCAGGTAAAGACCACGGACCTGTTTGATGTCTTGGTACATCAATGGATCAAAAACATCACGGGCTTGAGCAAATAGTGTAATTTGTCAGAGTGACAATATACATAGAGTTGGAGTGTAGCAAGGAGTAAGCCAATAAAGACAAGGGACGGGCCATGTGGTCGAGGCAGAGGATGAGATCAAAGGCCAACGGATCCCCGAGGCATTAAAGAAACTCGCCAACCAAAGAATGAAGGATGCGCGCTTGGTGACGCGAGTGGTCCGGCAGGATCTACGGCACGGCGCGGCGTTCATGATGCAATTAATTAGTAGTGTTTTTGTTTGAAGCTTGAAGTGGCTTGTGTGGCTTTGTTAATACAGATGTGTCGAGACTTGAGAAGCAAACATTACATGGCTGAGAAGTTATTTGTCTTCTTAAAAGGAGCGACATGGTAGTAAAACAAATGCCGATGAGGCCGGAGAGTTCGGCAGTCGAGAGGCCGGAGGTCCGGAGTTGAAGAACCGGGGAGCGATTCGCTGTGGACAAAAACGACTCGCGAAGTTACATTCATCGACGTCATGACAACGGAAAAGACAAGGGTTGGAGAGGGACCAGTTTGACTGAAATCAAGGGACGATCGTAGGAATGCGTAGGAATGGAGCGGGTGGCCCATCATAGGGCTCTTAGTGGCCGTCCTGGTGGGCGCTGCAGCTCGGGGCGGCAGTGGGCGGCGTGACGGCGTGGCAGTGGGGAAGAGAAGTGGAGAGAGGCAGATGGGGATCAGTTCAAAGAAAGAAGCGAGGAAGAGAGTGTTTAATATTAAGTGGGTTGGCTTGACTTGGGAGTTGATGTTGTTGGTAGAAGAAGGTCCTGTACAAAGGATCAAGGGTTGATGTTTGATGCGCATGAGAGACAAGGCTCTACCGACACTGCAGCAACTCGATGCAAGCAATGAATGAAATGCCATGCATGGGAGAACAGTGTCGCTGGTGTGAACCCTGGTTCACTTTCCATTCCCTTTCCCGTCTTCGGGATGCCACAAAGGGCAAATGGGTGCATGCAGGTGCGCTGTAACGAAGCAACAGAGGGCTAACGTTAAAACGTTACGCTGCAGCGGTCCCCTGTAAAGTGTCACAGGCACAGACTTGCTCATCAATCAAAGGCATCCTTGACATGGAGTAAATTGCTCGTCTCTTTGCAGTCTTTGTCTGATTCGAGTCAATCGATTCCCTGTTGGACCTGGGGATTTTGTCTTTGTATGCAGCTTGTCAAAGTCGAGCTTGGACTTGGTTGGACTTGGACTTGGTGTTTACCGCAACGTTTAATTTGCATCGGCAACCAACCTCTCCCCACGTCAATTTCATGAATCATTCATTCTTTCATTCCTCCTCGATTGTAGATATTAACTAACTACCTCTCACCCTCTATTTATTTCCCCTATCTTATCCATAAAGAGCTCTTCCTTACCTTGCCCTTAATTCAATTAAACAATCAATCCTGATCCTAGGAAATTGCAAAGTCCATGCACGCCCGGCTCAGCTCAGCGTGACCTTTACTTCACCACGCCACGCCCAACAACATACCATAAAGTGATCGTATTGCAATTTTGACGCTCCTGCACGAGACCTGCCGTCCCGCATTGCATTCCGCATTACCCCAGCTCTTGGTTACGTGCTGCCATAGCTACCGCTACCACGTCGCATACTTGAAGTCGGATAACTGCCCTGTGGCTCTTTACACCAACATTATTACAAGCATCTCAATTGATTCCTACCACTACCTACGGATCTGCTGCTGCAGTACATGCCTACGACCACTGTCAGCAACTCAGTACCTACCTTCATCAAACAAGGTTCAAAATCAGGTTCAACACAAAACTTAATCACAACCTTGAACCCCTCTTCTATCCACTGAGATAAGGAAGCCATCGCCAACAAGTAAATCTTGAACCGCTCAGGGCTGCAGGGGGGCTACCTACCTTACCTACCTACCTAGGTAAACTATCAACTGTGACGGCCCCGCTCTTTTTCTTCACCCGCTATCGAAGCTTCAACAAACTCAAAAGGTCAGTCATCAGAAAGAAACTTTGAGTGTTTACATAGAAGAAAGAGAAGGAGAAAATTGGTTCACACGGAAACCCAGACCTAGGACTTAAGACCTCAGACCCAAACTCGGATCTGGATACGACGAGACAGGACCAGACAGGACCAGAAGGAGTCACAGAGAAAGGTTGAAAGAGGGATAGGAAAAGGAAAGGAAAGACCCGCTCCGGTCCCCGGTTCCCAAACTTCCCAATCTCTGGTGCTAGCATTTGTACTAGTACCTAGCACATGAAGCTAGTGGCAGTCACGCCCTTGCTTTCGCTTTGCTCCAGCTCTCTCGAGTCTCCATCCATTGTTACTGGCCTCCATCCCACTCACTGCAATTGAATTGAATTGCTTGCTCCTTCCCTCTCTGCCCTGCCCCCCCAACGTCAAAAGTTCAACCTGAACGGGCCTGGCCTGGTTGGACCCACGATCATTTCAACTGCCTCTACTCCGTACCTACCTTGGCTTCCATCGTCGGCGTAGATCTTGACTCCCTCCGGCTTCTTTTTCTCCTTTGCTTTCTCTCCTTCTTTCCCTTCCCTTTCCTCTCCCCTCCTGTTTCCGCTCTCTCTTGAGCGACTCTGTCGGTATTCAGCATTGTTGTCCTAAATCGGTTTCAATCGCCTCTCATGTCCGAGTTATAGAAGATAGAACCCTTGGTCCATTTCTCCTCTCCTCTCCTCCTCCGCCCTATCCCTTGGACTCCTTCAACTCGATCAACGCTTCCTCAACCACCGCCAAGCCTATTCCTTCAACCCCGTGCACCCTTGACGCATTCCCAGAGGTTCCCTTGCGCCAAGGTACGTTCCAATAGCTTTGTGGACTGCAAACACCTGAATATCAACACTCGTCACCCCACATGGAATTTGGTCACAACGGCTTAGCCAATTGTGTTTTATTCGTTCTCCTGGTAATAGGCTAACATCCAACTTCTACTAGATAGCCCAGCGATCCAAGTACACGACGATTCTTCGAATCCCCTCCTTCAAATTCGCTTGACCTTGGTTTGGTTCTAAGCGACTCCGACGACCCGACAGCGCGGAGCCATGAACAAGCCCCACGCCCCCCGAATTGCGACGGCCCTGCCCCTCGATGATAACTCCCACAACACAGCAAACAACACTTTTAGAGGCCGTGATACATCCCTTCGTTCAGCCTCTCGTCCTATACCCGTTCCCGCGCACACACCTTCCCGTGCTGCCGCCTCCCTTACACCAAACTCCCGTCGGCACGACCACGCCTATGCTACATTGTCAACCAGTCCCTTGTCGTCCTTCACGCTTCCTGATGTCTCTGTTACCACGCCGCCACTTGCCCATTTCCGTGCAGATACAATAGCACCGGCTTCCATACAAGAGGGCGAACTCCCACCTCCACAGTCCAACACACTGAGTCTTGGATCACCAGCTATCCCGAGACGCTCCATCAGTCCTGTTGGCTCTCTGAGAATCTCGACTGATTTCCCTCCACGCCCTACAACTCCGGACCGCCGCGAATCTTACAATAACGGGAATGGCATTGGCTCGTCTCGTGGCTCGTTGACGTTGAACCATCGGGCTTCGTCTAACAACTTACACCCTCTTTCAAGGACACCGAGTCTTAAAGCTGCGTTGACCAACAGTCTTGGCTCTGCCAGTGGGACCAGTAGCTTGGTCCCTAGTCCTATTATCTCTGCTATGGGAGATATGACGCCGCTCCCAAGCCCGCTCATGTCGGGAGATTCCCCAGGACCTTGGAAGAGGCTGAATGCAAGCTCCTCGTCACCTCCACAGCACCGCCTCAAAAGCGTCGGAGAAGGTTCTGTTTTGGTCACAAGCACAGGTGAATCGATTGATTCCGCATTTTCCCATGGTGCCAAACGCAAGATATACTCATCCCTTGAACCCGGCGAACCTGTGCCAATTCAATCATCTACTAATCAGCAGCCACGACAACATACACGGAATCGAAGCGTGAGCGACTACGTTCCCGATCCTATGGGTATTCCTAAGAGGCAGATATCAGTATCTGGACCGCGACCCAACGCTGAAGCTTCAACACGATCCCTCGAGCCCCAAATCCGACGGGAGCTTAACCTTTCGGAATCTCGCGGGCTTACACCTTCCGTCGTTCAACCACCGACCCCTCCCCCAAGCGAGTCATCGCGAGATTCAGCCGATGGTACTGGAAAGCCCACGGGCACGCGTTTCGAGTATTTTGAAGCGAACGGACGTGATGATAAGAAACGCCGCCGTTGGAGGGCTGTACGGTTGCTTGGTCAGGGAACTTTCAGTAGAGTCATGCTGGCGACAAGCCAGATCGAACCCGACGAAGACTCTCCTGAAGTTGATCACGGCAGACTTACACCCAAACCCGAGCAGAGTCTCGATCGCAAGACTCTGGTGGCCATTAAGGTCTGTGAGCAGGGACCCAAGGGTGGCGCTAGTGAGGAACGTGTCGAAATGAGTCTAAAACGCGAGCTGGAGATCATGCTCTCAATTCATCATCCCTCTCTGGTTGACTTAAAGGCTTGGAGCATTGAACCTACTCGAGCAATTCTTGTTCTTAGCTACTGCCCGGGAGGAGACATGTTTGATATCGCGACGGCCCATCGCACTGTACTCAAGGAGCCCCTATTGCGAAGGATATTTGCCGAGATGGTTGGTGCGGTGAGCTATCTTCATGAAAGAAGAATCGTTCACCGGGACATCAAGCTCGAGAGTAAGTCAACTAAACTCTGACATACCAGCTGACGTTAACAATATCTCAGACGTACTCGTTAATCTCAGCCCATCTGAGCTCGCGGATCCATCTATGGACTGGACAACTTACCCGTACTCCGTGGTTATCCTAAGCGATCTGGGCCTGTCAAGGCGTATAGCCGACGACGAGAAATTAGAAACCAGATGTGGATCAGAAGACTACGCAGCGCCTGAGGTGATTATGGGCCAACCCTACGACGGACGGGCAACCGACGCCTGGTCTCTAGGTGTGCTCCTTTATGCTCTTCTCGAGGCTCGACTTCCCTTCGATCCCCACCCAGGTATGAGTGATGCGCACCGTATGCGCAGTCGTACTAGCCACCGCATCGCCAGAGTCGAATGGAAATGGGTAGAATATTTTGGTGACGACACCGACCATGATGGCGACGAAGCCAAATTCAAGCAAAAGGGTCTCCTCGGTGCCATGGAGATTACAGAAGGATTGCTAAGGCGAGCCAGAGGCCGATGGACTGTCGACAAAGTATCAAAGACCCCATGGGTTCAGGGCGCGATCAATGTCGAAGGCGGACTGCGCTTCCGGGAAGAGAAGGACGGCGAAGAAGTGTCTTGACTTACACACAACCTAAATTGTTGAAGCTGGCCCATTTTCAACCTCTGAGTGGAAAGATCTACTCTCTCATATCAAGCACTGGCCATATTCGACTTGATGCTTTGAACTTTCTCGCAGGCGCTACCACCACTCGCAGAGCAGGCCTTCGCCTTACTTTACACTTACAATGGCAACATATTCCGGGCCCCTTCTATAGAAGATGAAAGCCTTGAAGACTTTTGATCCAAATTCAGCATTACGACCGTTTCGAACCACTGAGACACACAACAGGGACTGGGTTTCTTTGACAACGACTACATGACGGGACAGGGGGTTTACATGGATAACGGATTGATCAGACCAGAGAATGACGAAGCGGCAAAGGAATTAGGAACGGTGTTGGTTCATGGGTACTAGTATCATGGGGTTTGGTTCTTGCGCAGTTTTAGCATTTAGTTTTCTTGCTTTTTGTTTCCCGGTTTGGCTTTGCGTTGCTCTTCTTTCTTTTCCCTCTCATTCATCACCCCCTTTCCTCCTCACTCTTTTTTCCTTTTTGCTTTGTTTATGTCCTATTCGATTACCCACTATGTTTCTTCGTACTTACTTTATATCATACCACTCGTAGGCTTTTGGGAGTAGAAAACGGTTATACCAAAAATGGATAGAAAGGTGTTTCTAAAAACTCATCTGTATGTTTATATTATTATATGTTCAGTCTACAGAGTGACCTGTTGCGTCTACCTCTCCTCGTCCTGTTGCCCCTCTGAAGTTTATTATGTTATGAAATGTTTACTTATATCTATGATTCATTCCGACCACGGTCCAACGTTGGTACAGTTACCGGGCCGTTTAAATAGAAAGGCTGATCCCACTTAGAGTTATTACGGTGCATTTTACACCGAGTGGACTTCAGTTTTGATGTCTTGTACTCCCGCGTCAACGTGCGGATGCTTATCTTGATTTCTAGTTCGGGATTGGACATTTGGTTATATTGTCCAGGACTAGCCTTGGGGTCTTGAATACGGATCGAGCCTCTCTTGTTAATCGATACATACTCTATATTCGCTCACGGATCTGATCAATAATATCGCAAAGCTACCCGTGTAGTTTTATAAGTCTCAAGGATGGATTCACCACTGAACTATAAAATCGTGAGTTGGGTAAGAGCTGGCCAATGGAATGCGAATCCAATATCTACTCATGTGTTCAGCTGTCTCGCCTTACTGCTTTGAGTTTCCCCCTTATCATTGTCGTATAGAAGGAAGAAAAGAAGGCCGGGTAGAACACCAATTACGCTGATCGAGCTTCCTGTATCCGTGGGGGCTGTCAGACGTGATGCCCGCATCAAGGAGTCTGCACCGGCTGAGGTACATAGCCCACACTGACTGTGTCTCGGAGCATTTACGTAGTAGCTCAGCACGCAACGGATACGGAGCAAATTGCCGCGAATGTGGCTTGTACTGCTGGCTGCTGCTGATCTCAGCCTTGGCGGCTACTTTCTCCAAATCGACTTACTTGGGGCTGGACCCTTATGAAGATCCCACTCGGCAAGTCTCATTTATTATCACGACATCTAATGAACTGAACTCATTTGCAAACTGTAGTGGGTGCTTTCAGGGACCTAATGACGAGCTCGCTCGATCGCGCCAGATAAGATGGAGTTGCGGCATGATCTCCATGGTTGAGACAGGCGACAGGGCAGAACAGGGAAGGAGGCAGGGATTGTCGGCATCGAGCGAAACACATGCAAGAATGGGGCTCGGTTATGCTATACTGTCTTGGATCATGTCCGCAGGGCTCTTAAGCCCAGAGACGGACGCTATCAACACGTCTCGAGTTAGAACTTGCAGAGGTTTGCTTCTCCCCCTTTGTCGTTAACCTTCGGCCAAGCCCGAGTCAAAGCTGGAGAGGTTATGGCATATGGAATAAAGCAATTCGTTATCTTTTTCAAATCACAACTCGATTCAATGTGACTCGGCCGCTCTCTCGGCCGAGTCCAGCTTGACTTATGGGAATCGTTGCCGGACCGGGCCAGGGGCTGTGTGGCATGTCATGGCTCCAGCGAGCATGGAACGTTCCATCTCAGCACGCCCCAACCGAGAGATTCCAATGGCTGGCTCGGTTGTTGTGTTTGCGTCGCTGGCTCAATAGAAAGAAACAGCGAGACTTCAATGGTTGATCTTGTATCATTTGAGTTTGGTATTGTCTCAAGAGTTTAAATCAAGACCCTCCGAGTCAGGCACGTTGTGAGAAAACAAACTTAGACAACGGCACCATGTGGACGAGAGGAACCACTCGTTCGTAGGCTATCGGCGGGAGCCGGCTTGGCTTTAGAGTCAGTAAGAACCGCGACTCTCCCCCCTACTCCGTACATGACTGTGATTTCTCGCTCTGCGATAGCGACTATCCAAAGTCAGTCGATGACAGAACCTGATTGGAACAGACCCGAAAAGGCTGAGAGAGCTGAGACGCGTCAATGCACAGGATCGCGCAGTAAAGGAAGGTGTCTTGATGCCCTGATTCGCGCCCGAACGGCAATCCTGACAGAGTGAGAGCGTCCAGCAATGTTGGTAATTAGCCACTAAGACCAGCTCAAGGCATGGCCTCAGAAGAGCAGGTCGACAAGCATGGCGCCGCCACGGCCGAAGCCATCGGACATTCAGTCGACAGTACCGGAGTGTCCAAGCCCCCCCGAAATTGACACGCTTGATGACCGATATTGCCTATTATGCCGCTTCCCATGCCATCCGACAGCACATCAAGAGCGCGTACAGTAATAATCAATTCTTAAATCTTGTGGTTCTTCGAGCCAAGGCAATGAAGCCTTCTGGAATATCTTGAAGCTCAGCATCCGTATCGTCGTCGGTTCATATCTCAGTGCAGCGCAGTAACAGAAGGCTAGCCGGAGTGCTCATCCCCTCGGCAGATTTCCCTGTCGGGACGAGGCCCCAGGGTCGTATCGAGCCAATATGATTGGTGCTCTTAAGTTGGGGTGGTGCCTCCGTCTTGTTCACCTTCTGCTTTCAGGCAGCATGGTCGCATGCTCTCACAAGCCCACCCCTGGAAACTCCTCGCTCAGTGGTCGAGTCTCATCGACCCCAGGGATGGCGTTGTCGTTTTAGTGCAGCCTCATCGGCCCTTCTCTTTGTGTGGCCGCTGTGGTGCTTGATCTCAAATCCATAACTCGTCCTATTGAGTACTTCTCTCCAGCCTCTCTTGACAAGTTGCCTCTGCACAGCCCATCAATAAGTCGAGTCGTCGTTGCAGTTATCTGAGGGTCATGGCCGATTTCAAGTCTGTGCCAAATTGTCTTGGTCTGCGCACAGTTTTAACCATAAACCCCCCCTGGTCTGCTTGACCGAGGATGTCCTCTTATCTCCCTCAAGACCTTAGAGCCCACTCCAGCCTCCTCTAGACACCAGATTGGGTTGCCTTTCTGGGAAACTTTGGCGAGGGAACTTTTGCTGGCGCTCTCTCACGCGCATTACTTGGCGTTCTGGCTCCCCGTCTTTTTCTGGCTCTCATCGCCTTGACGTCCTATCACAACACCGCCCATATCTTGACTAGCTGGTGCGTCAAGTCTGGGGAACGATAACGTTAGCAAGCCCTGGCCGTTGCTTTTGTGCTACTCTCTGGTACCGTCCTACAGCGGCAGACACCCCAGTCCTGGTAGTGCCCGCTGAACTGTCGTTTCTGGCTCACGCTTTGTTCTGTTCTGCTCTGCCCTGCCTGGACCGTTTGGGTGCTCTTCCTCTTATTATACGTACCGAACTGATAGTCATGGGCGCTTCTGCCCGCCAATTCATCCTCCTGCTCTTGAATCTACATCTGAGCTCTCCCGCTCGCCACATTGACGAGTGATGAATCCTCGCATTGGCGACTGAGGACACAGCCGAGGCTTTCGACTCGCCTCAGTCCGTCATTGACTGCCTTCCAGCCAGTAGACCGGACTTCTCACGTCCGGCCTGGGCACCACCGGCGACAATGTTTAACCATACAGCAGGCGGACCTCGCCCTTCCAGCAACAACAACGAGGACCCGTCATATGGCTTCGCCGACCAAGCCTGGCAGCGGTTCAGCATGAACAATAACACAAACAGTTTCTCGACGGTCCATTCACAACCATATCATGACTCTGGCGCATCCTACGGCGATTCGTCCGGTATGGACTGGGCGCCAACTCCGACGGCGGACTATCAAATGCGATTCGACCAGCAGGACGATATGTCTCAAGATGTTGAGCTCGACAGTATGAGCTCTTCTCACGGAGCGGGAGGTGGTGTTGGACGTTTGGTCGCGCATTTCGAAAACAAGACCTTTGCGCCACCACTTCCCCCAAGACCATCCAACGCTGTAACGAGCCCAGTGCATCAAGACCCTCCAGCTTCCTCGCCCTTTGGCAACTTCAGTGTGACCTCGCCTATCGTTACGAGTCCTCTTGCTAGTCCTTCAGAGCCCAACTATGGACTCTTGGGTGGCCATTCAAGGGTCACCAGTCCGATCGTTAGCCCGCCGCCCGCCCTCGCTTTTGGTGGATTCCACGATATGCCAGTTCACAATTCAACCGTTAATTCATCATCTGCACCCTTTGGAAGTATGAACAGCTTCATGGTCAACAATAATAGAATGACGACACCGATGGAGACAAATTCTATGACTGGGTCGTCGATGATGCCGAATTCTGGGATGAATACCAAGATAACTTCTCCCAACCCGACTACTTCAACCGTACCAGGTACACCTGGATTTGCCATATGGCGACCGCCCGTACCAATGACCTCTAAGCCTTCCCTGGATCAGTCGCAAGGCAGCAGTAATCCATCAAACCCAGGTGTTTATTTCACGAAACCCCCCATTCCCTCTACACCTAAACCCGTGATGAACGCTGGAAGCCAGCTGGTCTTGGATTTCAATACCAATTCCAGCTTCAATGCGAAAGGCAAAGCTCCTGCCAAACCACCCGCAAAACCGCCCAGACCAGCTCGGCAACCCTCTCGTTCATCAATATCTACACCAGGACCTTTCAGCCCTCCTATCAAACGTGAGCCTTCTACGCCACAATTGTCTCAAGCCTCTGCTTCATCTTTTCTGCCGCCGGTATGTTTCAGTAGCTCAGGATAAGACCGATGTTTCTAACACCTTTTTAGAATGAACGGAGAAGTTCAGTATCTCAACGATCTCAGGCGGGAAGCCGCCCTTCAAGAGAGCAAGTTCCTGCAGAAGCCTGGGAATCATTTAAGAACACGATTCGAACGCTGTATCTTGAAGAGAGAAAACCGTTGAAAGAGGTCATGTCAGTCATGGCCGACAAGTACGGCTTCCAGGCAACGTAAGTTTTCCCCCATGACCATCCCAGGACCATAACTTAACCCATCTCAGGCCAAAAATGTACAAAACTCGATTCTCACAGTGGGGGTTTGTCAAGAACAACACCGAGGAGGAAGTCAAACGTCTGCTGTCTATGAAATTTCAACGCGACGCTGAAGGAAAGGTGTCTGAATTCGTTCGCAACGGCAAAGTTGTTAACCTGGGAACGTATTTGAAGAGAAAAGGCGTAACCGAGTACGACTTGGTTGACTTCGAGCTCCCTGCTGATCTACCAGCACACATCCGATGCCGAACTCCAACTCCACCCCCCGTACCTGGCTATCTCCAGTCGCCAGATCTTCTCCGAGCACAGGAGACAATTGTTGGCAATATGAGAAAAGCGTTCTTGCAATGTCGACAATTTGAAGTGGAAACCGATGCCCAAGTCGGATGGCAAAGTATTATGGTGTGGGGAGCTGATTCGAGCGATCTTCTTCTCGAAGCTAACCACTATTTCGAAATGAAGGACCATGATCAAGGTGGTCATTTCCTGATGAAGGCTTTCCAGCAGCTCGAGTCGGATTTGAAAAAGCTTTCTCCCCAAGGAATTATAGAGTTGCTTTTGGGCATGGTTCATCGTGACCCAGGCATGATGACGGCGCTTTGCAAGTACCTGGCAGCTTACTCGACCACCAACTTTGAACGATCGCATCCCCTGCGGCAAATATTTTCTTGCTTATACGAGGTTCAACAAAAACATGGCCCAGGGACACTTTCTGAGCTACTCTGGGGTAGTACACCTACCATTGCCGAAGAGTTGGAAGCCATCTACGGGCGAAAGCATCCTTATGTAGCACGAACGTGGGTTGACCTGGCCATGTTTTACAACCACGTGAACCAAGAACGAGCCGAGAAGCTGGTTGGAGAACTTCGACTTCTGCAGCGACAGATGGAACAAGCACTCGGCCTTGAAAGTGTCGACGTTCTTGTACTGCGGTATACCGTCGTCCAATTGATGTTTGCGGCACATCCCCAGTCCGACGCGACGAAACAGGCAACTATCGATCTTTGGCACCACATGAGAGGGATGAATCTTGTTTTCCCCGTTCGCAGTCAACAGCCAAATGTGTTCTGCTACCACAGCCCAGTCAAAGTTGATCCTTGGACAAAACGGTGCCGACGCCGGTACGACTCGGGTGCTCAATTCTTCGAGGAACATGTTGGTGTGCGCGTCATCATGTACTTTGAGGAAGACTTCCATACGACTGAGCACGCGCCAGACCATATGCTGCAACAGCAACAACACCAGCATCAGCGTCAACACCAGCATCAACACAACCAGCAATACCAGCATCGACAGCAGTCGCAGCAGCAACGCCCACAACAACTGCAGGCACAGGATTCGTGGGCCGCTGCAATGGAGCAACACATGTCGAGCTCGAAATATTCGTTTATCTGAGCAGGATCTCGGGTTGCTTATTATTCTTGTTCTTGATCCTGATTTCAACGAACCAGGATCCGACGTACGTAATTCGATGAAGCCGATGTTTTCAACAAGTATGGGTGACGAACCGCGGCTTCAACGACTGCACGATATGACCGTGCGCTATGCTATGTACATGACATAAGCACACTGCAATTTTCAATTCAATGATGATACCATTGATAGTACACAGCCTGGAGCCTGGTACCGAGCATATTTTTCTTTGTGGGTTTAACGTCTCATGGACCGGCGTTTATTTTGGAATTGGCGGGACAGCGACCGGCATGGTGTTGAACATTTTGGTTTCCCTGGTTGATTATGATATGACAACCTCACTGTATAATAGTAACTGATGCGCGCTGGGTATTTGACGAGGCGAGATAAGAGATGAGTGACATGAGACGGTGTTGGGAGATTGCGGAGTTTGGAAAATCTTCGAGATGGCGGCTTATCTCAAGGCAAAGGTATGAAGAAGGAGGAAGGAGGGATGAGACAGACAGTAGGTGTCCGACATTCACCCTGAGGGAGGAACCACTTCTATTCGGATGGTTTGTGAGGCAGGCGCGAAGGTATGGACGGAAGGAAGGAAGGACATCATAAATTAACTCCTCCAAAATGAGGGGAGGCGATACCCCGGGCCAAAATCACATAACTGTCGATAGTGACGCATGGTAATTACAATTAGACTATCTATTTTACTCAAAAAAGAGACGACTTCTCATAACAAGTACCTTGCCGAGCACTTAGACTGTGACATATGCAAAAATACTTTTGACTTTGATACAATTAGTTCCTTCGCCATGTGGTGATCTCCAAACACGGCACATATATTATTCCCGAGCCATCTCCGTCGCAAAATCAGAACCTCCCAAATTATCATCATGACAACCTCTCCACCACCCTCAACCCTGCATCATGCGCCTCTCCCGCCTCCCAGCTCTCTCAGGCTGCTCCTCCACTCTTTCAAGACGTCTTTACTCTTCATCGCGTACCATACAAAGTCAGTATATCTCTTCATTGGCGCCTTTTCTACTCATCATGCTGACCCCACGATTGACTAGAAAACGACGTTCTCTTTCTACGCCAACAGGGCCTCAGAGCTCCGAAATGGCACCTTACGTCCCCTCTTCGCGCCGACAACCGTATACGCCTTGCATATGGCGCATCTATTAATTCCTCTGAGCTAATAGGCCGTCGTGTGCTCGATTCTCTGACTGATAGTTCTGGACGCTCTCTCACTATACATGAGCCGACTTTGGCTTCTTACATCATTAATAGCCCACGACAAGCTACACCGGTACAATACCATGCCAATTGACTTCGGAGAACTGAAGCTAATACAGGGCTATCCTTAGATCTACCCCCATCATGCCAATACTATCGTGTCACTACTCGACTTGAACCTTTCCCGACCTGGTGAGGAAGAATACGACTTAGACACCGACCAAACCCCTTCGCAGTTCGAAATATTTGAAGCTGGTACAGGTATGGGGAGCTTGACGCTGCATCTCGCTCGTGCCCTTCATGCAGCCAACACAGCTGTGCCTCCAAGCCTACGTGATTCTCTTTGCACTGCGCGCTACAAGACCGACGAATTTGGCCTTGAACTTTCCGAGGAAGATCAAGCTGCCTATGACTCCTACCGCTCTAGTCGCCGAGCTGTACTACACACTCTAGACCGCAATCACAAGCACTCGCGTGCTGCACACAAACTAGTACGGCAATTTCGCCGTTCGCTTTACTTCCCCACCATCGACTTCCATGTCGGCTCCATTGACGAGTATATCTCGTCCCGTCTGGCAGAGACGGATAACCAACCTTTCCTCTCCCACGCTATTCTTGACCTTCCATCCGCCCACGATCATGCTTCTCATGTCATTCAGGCTCTCCATCCCAACGGCCTTCTTATCATATTCACACCCTCAATCAGTCAGATTGCCGACTTTCAAACCTGGGTTCTCCGAACACGTCAGCCAATGCGCCCCGAAAGAGTCATCGAGCTTGAGGTATCGACGACAGCGGACGGTGTCCTCGATACTGGCGGTGGTAAGGAGTGGGATGTTAAGACTGTCATCCCTAAAGAAACCCCCGACGGCGCCCCCGTGCAAGTAATGCGACCCAAGGTGGGTGATCGCGTTTCTGGCGGTGGGTTTGTAGCTGTCATGAGGCGATGGCCTGTCAGTCAGATGTCCTCTCAGGTTGAGTCTGCAGCCCAAGAAGAGGGGAACACTGATCCAAAAGAAGCGCTTATGTCTGATGATACGGTTGATACTGAGCCAGATAAAAGTGCATCAAGTTTATAGACGCTGTAGCATTCTGTATAGATGTTGTACGACAAACTTTTGTATAGTAGATATTCAAAACCATAAAAGAGGTTAGACATGTAAAGAAACAATATATAAACATCGATGGGAATAAAATCAGGGTGGAAGAACAGTAATGTGCCGCTTGTTATTTCATTCTGGCTCCCAAAGCATGAATGGGTATCTCTATGCAACATGCTCAAATATCAAGTCATTTCCTCCACACGTTCAATCGTCAAGATTTCATAGTCTCATCCCATCTTCTTTCCTCCATTTACACTGCATCTCCCCAAATCACGCGGAGTGCAATGTCCAGCATTTTCCCCATATTAAAAAGACAAAAGTCCTGCCCCAAGTAAATACCAATGCATCCAGTGCGTGGTCTAACCCGACCTGCGGCACCGAAGATTAAATCAAACAGGTAAAAAGAAGTAAATAAGCATGCAGTGCAGAGGCCAGAAAAGAAAGAAAAAGAAATTGTTTCGCCAAGTCGGAGCTGTGGCCTTTGAAACCTTGTTGTATACCCTCTTGTGAGGAAATGGGCTTGCGCCGCATGGAGTCTTCCAACCTTTAATGCTTTCCAATAATATTTGCGCAACTTGCGCATTTTTGTAACCGATAAGGAAAAGTAGGGGAAGAAAAGTAAATGTTGTGTTTAGACACTGGTGATGCGCTCAAGGGGAGCTCGAGCGCAACAAACCATGAGCTTCAAGCTTGTACCAAGCTCTTCAGACTCAGAAAGCAGCGACTTGTCGCTCCAGATGCTCTTTCCGGACGGGTTCTCTGCCGCGTTTTCGTAGCATCGAGTATACCACCATCGGCCAACGCGGCTGACCATCTTGGTGATGCCCTCGTCAGCCAAGGGACTGTTGTCGCTCATCATTTCGGAAAGACTTGGCTGGTCCTTCTTCTTCTCGACAGGGGCCTTGCCCTTGCTGTCCGAGCGAGTAACAGAGCTTGCGACGGGTACGCCGACACGCGCTGCCTTGATGGTGGTGAAGCCAACCTTGCCGAGCAGACGCACAATGAGATCCGCAGTCGATCCAAGACTAGTATCGGGTGTCTTCTCGTTGATTCTCTCCTTGAGTCGGCGAACTGTACGTCGACCACGGTTGCCCATATTGTTCAAATCAACATCGAGGATGGAGAGCTCGATGAAGCCTCCAGGTTTCAGCACACGCCGAGCTTCCGTGAGGATGCTGCGGTAATAAGCTTCTGGTGCTGCGACAGGGAATCGGTACACAACAGCCGTGAAGCTTTGAGGAGCGAAGGGGAACTTGTCGAGATGAGAGACATATTGAATCTGATGATGGTTCGGGGGGCTGAGAGGGAAGCTCGACGATGAGCTCTTCAGTTCTTCAGGAAGGGGAGCACGAGGGGACAAATTGAAGAAAGTGGCGGCTGGGTACGTTTCGGCAGCATAGAATGACCAGTCATCATTGCCGAGACCGTCAATCACCAAGATTGAGTGCCGCTTCAAAGATCCCTCAACCGGAACCAATTCGTGACGAACATCACTGAAAAGGACATGTCCGAAAGTGAGCCACTTACTTACTGTCATCGAGCCAACCCTGAGGTTGACCTGTGCGAGTGGTGATCCATCTTCCGAAGAGGAGCTGGCGTCAGATCGTCTTGTCTTGCGAGAAGAGCGGCTACTCCTTCGTGACACCTCACCAACTGCGGGAGTCTCGGTGTTTGTATCGCGATCTTCTTGGCCTGATACAAGATCTGATACCGGGAAGGGAGTGGTAGGGCTAGGATGAGGCTGGAAAGCCGCTCGCAGACGCTCAGTCATATCAGCGCTGCAAGTGCTAGAGATAGTCGTTGCCTTAGATTGACGGATTGCCTTCTTATCGAAGACAATGGTAGGAGACTCCAAAGGCTTCTCCTTGCTTGCCAGCTTGGACTCATAGGTCTCAAGGTGGAATGGCGTACCCCTCGATGATGTTGCTGAGGGAAGTGGCTTGGCAGCATCATCTTCAAGGAGATCGTCGTACTCATCCCACACTTCATCCTCTACAGGTGGGTCGTAAGGCTGTGGTATAACAGCAGTAGAACCAGAAAACGCGAGGATACCAGAGCAGCTTGAGCTAGATGTGCCAATGGTTCCTTCAGAGTCCTTGCGAGGTGAGAATGCCAGGAATTCCTTATCCGCTCGGCCCAATGCAAGAGGATTTGAGTCTCTGGATGAGAGGTTGTTGGTGCTATCTGCTGTTGAGCCATCGGTGGTGAGATCTGGCACAGGAGTGGTAGGCCTGGAAGGCTCGGGTTCTTTGTTGATTGGCTCGGGGGTAAAGACTTCAAGGGTCTCGGGCGCCAATTGCATGCTAGGTCTGAAGGGTCGAGAGAAGCTCATGGGAGAAACATGTTCAGTACGGTTGCTCACGACTTTAGGAATCCTTCCAACTTGAGGAAGTCTGCTTCGTCGACCAGCACTGGTGCCAGTTGAAGGAAGCTGCAGAGTAGGTTGGAGAGTGAGCTTCTTCAATCCCGTGGTCTTTTGAGGAGCAGCTAAGCGAGACTTGATCTTGATCTCAATACTCTCCCTTCTGCGGACTTGGGCTGGTTCCGCAGGTTGTGCTGGAGAGTTGGTAGAGGATCGCATCTCTGGTGTGCCCTGTGACAGCTCAGGAGTACCACCGACACTAGGTGACTTTCCATAAACCTCGGCAAACCTCAAGACATCTTGAATGTCCATTGGCTCACTGTCTTCTTGTTCCGAAGAGTCCATCATGGTATAGAAGGCAAGAGGCTTCTTCTCGACCACCTTGACGGTAGCCGAAACCTTCTCACCCTGCTTAGACGATTGCTGAGTCTGTGTTGATCGTCCGAACAGGTTCCATTTTCGAGGCGAGCGCGACCTTTTGACCAGCTTCTTCGGCGCTGGGTGGGAGGACTTTGCCTCGTGTGACATCTCCCGTTGCAGATCAAAATGAGACTCATCAGACATAACACTGGTATCGAAACTTGTCATCGGCGAGGAAGCATAGCCTGAAGTGTTGATAGGCTGGGGTAGCTTAAGTGGGTCATCTGGGGAAGATCGAAGACGTTGGACAGATCTTCGAAAGGCCAGTGTCGACTTCATCGTGGGACCCTCAGAATCGCTGCTTTCGGAGGGTCGGCGAGAGCCAAAAGCTGGGTGTTGAGTGCGAGACATGGGTGATGGCCATAGAGTATTTCGAGACTTCTGTTGGGTAGGAGCCTGCATGCTGCCCAGCTTAGATTCGTCATTCGCTAAACTCTGGGAGCTTGCACTGCGAGACATTTCGGAGCTCGCGTTTCGGTTCTCAATGATCTCACCTCCAGCGATAACCACTGGGTTGACACGGTCCGTCAAGAAGGAATCGTTGCTGGAACGAGGCTCTTGGGATGACGGGTTAGGCGAGTTGCGAGTCACATTGCTGATACTGCCACTGCGTCTCTTCGCAGCACCGAGTCGTCCGTAACCTTCATGACCTGTACCAGCTGCAGGGCCCTTTCGAATAAGTTTCTTGTCCTTGTCGCTCTTCTCAGGCTGCACTACATTGGTGTTCTTCTTGCGACCAAAGAATGCGAACCGCGAGAAAGACGAGCTTGAAACGTTGGGACTCGGTGTGCGGGTCATTCGAGGAGGCTCGGGAGCCTTGACCCTATTTGCTTCGGCAGACAGCTTAACTACAGGTTGAGAATAAACCTCACCTTTGATGGGAAGCTGAGATGTCGATGCTGTCCGGCCTCCATGGGTGTACTGAGGCTTAGGGGGCGAGAGAGCTCCCGAAGCAGCAGACTCACTTCCACGTCTTTCGGTTGGGAGGGATTGTGTTGAAAGGTTGCTGTGAATGACTGGCATGGGGTTGAACAACTGGGACTGCATGTCGGGGGTGCCATCTCTGCTGGGCCGTGAAGGGGGAACAGCTCTGGGCGAGGCGGATGTCTGAGTGCTTCTATCTGGGGAGGGAGATTGAAGAACAGGTCTCGATACCTTGCGCACCGACTTGGGTGACGAAGTCTCCTCTCTGAAGGACTGTGACGACTTGCGTGGCGGGGGACTTGGTGGTGGAGGAGGAAGATTCTTGGTCTTCTTCTTGATGGTGGCCTCACGAACAGTCGAGTTTGATGATGAGGAAGTAAGGGATTCTCTGACGGCTGCCAGGCCATGGGGATCGACAGTGATTACATCGTATTCGTTAGAGAAACTTCCAGCCGCCCGTCGGGTTACGGGAGGTCTGTTAAGAACGGGACTTTGTAGTCGATTCTTGTTCTGGTTGCTGCGAAGAGGCGCAAGGAGACCTGGGGATTGAGATGCAATCGATGTTGGCGTAGTGTCACGGCTGTAAGACCATGGCCCAGGCGACTCAGAGAACCTAGTGGAAGGGCTCCCACTAGTCCCAGAGAACAGTAGACTGGCTGGAGTTGGAGGAGGCAAATCGTGTGTCGCTAACCGAAACGGAACCTCGATACGGTGGTCCGAGCTGTCTGACGGGCGGCGAACGTTACGGTAACGGTCCAGCTCGGGGTAGATTACTGGCGACTTGGAGGGCTTCTTTACCTCGACAACTTCAGCAATTTGAATTTCAGCAGGGCTACTAGTAAGTTCTCTATCCAGATGGAAGCCGAATGCAGGATCCAGTGAGCCCTGTCGTTTGTGTTGAGACGATACAGAGGAAGAATTCGTGCGGGATGAGCCATTCCGTGCAGTGGTGACATCGCCAGAGAGTGAAGACTTCTTTCTGCGCAAAACATTTGGGTTTGGGCTAGGTCTGGTGTTGTCCATGGATTGGGCTGATGATGATGACCCGGAACCTCCGCCGCGATGGTTGGAAGCTGGTTTCGTGGATGTTGAAGTAGAAGAAGAGCCCCATGATTGTGCCTGATGGTTCAAGGCAGGGCGTGGCACAGGCTGAGGGATCGAAGGACGCCGAGTAGTAGAGGGTTGGGGGATCCTTACGGCTGGGCGTGAGATAGATGAGGGCTTCGGTAATGATCGTGGAATCTCTTCCCTCCTTCCGGGTCTGTTGAGTGGTTTTGGAGCATTCGAGCTGACTCCAAGTTCAGATCCAGGTCCAGGTCTAGGTCCATATCCAGGTGTAGGCGCTGGTGCTGGTCGTCTGATACGAGACGGTTCCGAGGGCCTGGTTGGGAGACCAGACCCCAATCTGTAAGATTCCATCTTCCGACCTTCAATATCGAGTTCGTACACACAATCCCATGTTTCATAGGCGAGGGCGTTGAATAGGTGTACCGGTATATATGAAAGTCAAAGGGTAATTGAGGCCGTGAATCGGAAAAGCGAGCAGAGAGTCGTCGTTATTAGTGTGGAGGGACTCGGGGACTGTAAGAATGGTGTGGGTATCAACTCGAAGAGGTCTAGTTCGATGGGTGATGGTGTGAGCCCGCGTCTAAAAGCCGTAGAGTTGGCGCTTCGGTTGATGTGATGAGTGTTTGGGCGAGTACAGTAGTGTCCCTTAGGGGTTGGAGTGTAAGTGGAGGAGGACGGCAAAGGGTAAATTAGTATTTAGAGATGGAGAGATGAGAGACAAAAGAGAAGATCAAGACAGTGGCGAAAAGAGAGCGAATATACAGATGTAAGTAAGAAGAAGTTGGGAAGATGGGATGGTGGTAAGGTAATAGCGGGGAGGGCCGAGACGGACGGGAGCAGGTGTAGGTGTAGGTATAGGTAGTATTCAGGCATAATCACCGAGTACATGAATACACGGAAAGACGAGAGATGGTACTTGAGGGCTCTGACTGTGGCGTTTTCCCCGTTTTCCGTTTTCCACTCCCCCTGGTCGAGGTGTAGGGACTTGCAGTTGTAGTTGCAGGCATTGCCCTGGCATCGCATCGCATCGCGAAGGGACCTGGCAGCCTGGGCGTGGAGTCGCCGATGTCGACAACCAGTGGTCGAATGCGCTGCAATGCGATGCGATGCGAGAAAACCTATGCTCGAGCTTGACTCATCCGTTTGGCCAGCAAAGACAGTAGCAGCAGCAGCAGCGGAACCCACTCCCAACTGCGCCGCGTTTCCTCCTTCGGGGTGCGTATGGTGCATATCGATATTATCCTATGAGAAAGCCCTCATGCCATCTTGGCCACATGATTGGGCATCACACCCTGGTAGCGATTTGCACGCAAAATCCCAAATCCTGGTCACTTTGCAGGACCCTTGGATAAGGTGGGCTCCCTGTGTAGCGGGGCAGTCTTTTTCGGTCTTAAAAAAAAAACAGACACCTCTATTGTTCTAAAGACGGGGAGTAAAAGAGAGAAACACGGATATCTAGAAGCGACTGGACAACCTCGTTGGGCTGGACCGTTAGGGAGAGTGGACCTAAGAGGGATGGGCCGAAGGCTTAGTTGATATGCTCAACCAATGTCGAATCTTATGATACTGTGCCTTAGAGACCTATGTAGTGGGTGGTGGGTAAATAACAAGAAGGAGTGGACAGATATGGATAGATAGAAAGCCAACAGCAGAACGAAAACATCGAATCAAAGTCTAATATCTCAACCTGAGAAAAAAAAAGCCTGACCAAGAAACGATGCGGGTGCAGGGAACAGACCCAAGTTTTGGTGGGTGTCGATGTTGGCTGTGTATGTTTTTGGAGGTGATGCAGCTGGACGAAGGGGGAGCAGAGAATGGTATTCGGAACTGACTGATTATCTTTTCTCTCTGATGTCTCAAATTTGCATAGTCAGGGGTTGATGAAGCTATGTCCGGATCCGAACGAGAAAACCGTTGTTGTGTATGTGCCTCTGTGTGTGTGTGTGTGTGTGTGTGTGTGTGTGTGTGTGTGTGTGTGTGCAGATGTACAACCTGGGGATAAAGATCTCAAAGACCAACACAACTAACTCAAAAGGTGGCCGTACTGAGGATTCCCATGCCTGTCTGTGTCTGTGACTGTGACTGCCTGTCACGGCGCTTCATTCTTCAGCACAACATGCGACGTCGTTGTGGCCGTATGCATGTCTAAGACATGCATACCAAATGTCTCACTTTGATGCTCTCCCACAGGCCGATCTGAACTGCATGTCTTGACCCTCAATAACAGCCTCACCTTCCACATCGGCTGGTGTTTGTTTATGATAAGCGTAGAGTAAGCAATACACCAGGCACCCACAAGATGTGATTTGATCGCCAGTTGAAAGTAGGTTCCTCAAGATTCCGAATATCGAAACCTACACTTTTTGATAGCGCTGTACTCTCTGCATGGATCTTTCGGGTCCAGTGGTGAGTGGATCTGCCCTGTATCCGTAGGACGTTGAGCTTTCTTTGACGGATAGCATTTGTTAAACCGTTTAACGGCCCCGCATTGGGGGAAAAGTCTATTCACGTTGAATCCTTTGTGGGATGAGCTGACAGCCATCATCTCAATCTGGATATCGCTTCCTTCTCTCAAAATATGACGAGAGAGTCCAAATCTCGAAAAACCTCGAATCAACTCTCTCAATGACACAGTGTAGTTGCTGTTGGTCGTGATCATGACCAGGGTGAGATCCTGGGGGCGAGATAGCTGCTGGCCTGCTGCTCTCCCCTGCTCCAGTCAACACACCCAAGCCCCAGAATAACCAGACCCAGACTACCAGACTACCCAGACCAAGCTGCATGAGTTGCATCTGCATCTGCAGCCAGCGGCGGCCCATGTTGAGACAAGAATAGCATCATTCGAGGGCCGTCCGTGTCACCGGATTCATCGTTGGCGTCGAACGGCGTCTATCTACACGCCAAAACATCGGGATCTCGTCCACGACACTTTGATACAGTGCTCATGATGCTGCGGCGTTATTGTCAACAGAGTCTCAACTCGACTCAAAAGCAGAATGTTGGATTCAACGGTCAGCCATCCCGTCTTAGCCTACTCTACAAGATTTGCTTTGTCCCGCGCCGACACAGACACAGACATCTTGTATCCCGTCCTCCCTCCCATTCGTTAAAAATCACTTCGCGAAGCGCCTGGGAGTGGCCATCGTCAGAGGGACTTGATCATACCATTGGTCCTCGTTCAGGGATTTTCTACCAATGATAAATATGCAACTGACAATCTACGGTTTCACTCCACAAGCCGTCAGAATGCACTCCAGGATAAGGAGAACCCTTTCTCCTGCATGTGCTTTTTTCTCGCAAAGACTACGTGCGAACGATTGATCCATGATGTGTCCCATCCGCAGCAAGATGCAGCTCGCTTGTCCCCTTGTATTTTAGCTATTGACAAGGGTACTATATTTCGGCAAAGGCGTAGAGGCGAGGCAATGGATAGCAAGAGGGAGCACGCACAGCACATCTCGGTATTCAGCAAAACTTGTTTGTTAGTCGGCGGATCATTCAGAGAAGCGGATAGCGAATTCTGCGCATGAGCGGTTATGCGATATCGATCTACGTACTACATACTACGTATTGGCTGGGGCATTGGAAGTTCACCGCCATCCGATGTTAGTCCCGTGATGTGCACTTTTAGAGACAAGACACCACGAGACCAAAGAAGCAAGCCTGCATGAAACGGTCGGCAGTCCAGGAAAAAAAACACAATCCTGGCTTCACGACGTCATGTTCAAGACACAAGGCATTCTCCAGAGGTCTCATAATGAGTGCCATATTGTACCCTGGTAACCTTCTCACGAGATCAGGACCCAGACGCTCGGTGAGAGTTTGAGCCTCCAAATGGCCCAGAATCGGTGTGTGCAACTAGACGACTAGGCCCTGGCCCCAGAGCAAGCTTGGCTAGCTGAAAATTTTACAGCTTGAATAGTGGCAAGGCGAGTGCGCTGGCAGGGCGGCAAATGCGTCTTGACGTCGGTATTCCCCCCGATAAACCAGATGATGGCAATCTCGAATCTCGAAATAGAGACAATGCCTGTCGTACCTGGATCAGTCTTAGATCTTGCTGCACGACCGGCATGCTTTGGGAACCTGTTCCCATAAAGTGGCTCCTCAAGAGGCATCCCATATGCAAGATGCAAGCTCCGCCACAGGCCACAGGCCACAGCAAAAAACCGCATACCGCCACAGGTTCCTGGTCGCATTTTGAGGTTCTTGAGGCTGGAGAAGCAGAGAAGCAGAGAAGCTTCACTGACGTGGCAGAAGGCTCGTGGCTGGCCACTCCGGCAGACGTCAAGCCTCGCCAGGCTATGATCCTTGTCGGTGTGGCTTGTTAGTCGATCCAGCGAATGAGGTGCAAGTTGAATGCTCGGCTTCCATGTGCCCCCTTGCAAAGTCACTCGATTTCAATCTCAAAGTACTCTGTACTTTGGGCAGCGGTGAATGCAATGCAGATGCAAATGGCGTCTCTTTGCAGTTTTGCCTCGTTGCCAACTCATCAACTGCGATGTTTCCAGCCGGTCCTGCGCAAGCCCAAGTAACTTCGGTTGCGAAGCCTTTACTTCGCTTGGGGTGATGGAGCGGGCCACCAGCAAGACTTCAAGGCCATGACGGGCTCTGAGCGTCCAACGGCATCTGGAGACACTGGAGACGCTGGGGTTATCGAGTGGTCCAATTGCCTAGCCGCCTCTACCAACCATAGCCGCCAGACGGCTCGGCGACCAGGGCTACTCTATCGCCTGCGCAGGGGTTTTGCCATCGCCATTGGCTTGTTGTCTGAGACTTGACTAGAGCTTAGCGTATGATAACATGTCAACCAGAAGGACCAGGCTGTTGGTGATAATGGTTTGATCTCGCTTTATAGTGCCTGCTTTCCCACTTATCAAATTACACTGTCAACACTGGCCATTGGGGGCCTCTCCTCCCAGGCACGTTTGTCGAGAAGCCTTTTTAAATACCGCGAGATCGTCCGAGGACGGAGATTGTGGCTTGCGTCCTGAAGAGACTATCAAACCCATTTAGGATTGCGGGATTAGCGCAGCCGCGGGTCTATGTTTCTCGTTGGTTCCAGACGTCTTCGAGCTACTCATCATGTGAAGATTAAACCAAACATGACACCCATCCCATCAGGGTGTATCCCTTCCCCTATGTCCATCGTCGATGTCGATCTGCTAATGGTTGCAAGTTCTGTGAATCGGACGGACTTGGATCATCCCTGTGTGCTGCCAGGGCTGATACTCAGATTCTTCGGTGCAGTTTTGAAGATATGACGTTTAGAATTGGCTGTTCAATGTGATGTCTCGACCTCGAAGTGAGCTGAATGGCTTTTACTACATCAGCCTCAGCTGACTTCTGGTAATACAACTTTCACTTAGGTATAGACGAAACAAAATATTCTCCCAGTTCAGATGCTCCATCGAGATCCCCTTGCTCGATCACGACCCGCCATCCGTCAGGAGGCAAGCGTCCGATACTCCAGGCGGCCCTCAAAGAAAGGGGGTATTGTAACACCAGGCCCGCGGCACCGGCAGTCGTGCCATAACACACAAATATCTCGGGAACTAAAGCTGAGGGAAGACCTCCCCGTCATGGAAGCTCGATCCTGTCGTATATGTGGTGGGACCTGAGCAAGGACATGGTGTTGAGCCTTGGTGGATATATCTCTCAAACTCAACTCAGCTTGGCTAGACAAAAAGGAGTAAGTTCAGAAGAGAATAAGCTTGAACTTTACTCTACAGCACAAGTCTGGAGTACAGCAAGAACAATATTTATGTGATGAAAAAGGTAAAGAGTTCTATTCTCAGACCAATCGAACCTCCTACGAGTGAGGTCTGCAAGTGATATTGGTTATCTCTGCACTTGTGTATTATACAATTGACCTTGGGTCCTTCTTTCCCCTGATTAAACTTTCTCTTGATAAGCAGACCCCATTCACGGCTCGTATCCGAAAAGCCCTTCCTATTCCCCGGCACAGAGACTAGAGGAAAAAAGCCAGGCTGATGGAGCCCCATAGCGTCTGTCAAAATGCAGGACCATGGAGACTGGTAGCTCCTTAGGTGTAAAAATGCAACCATTCGGAACGTACGGCTTCTTGTGACCTCGAAGGATGATCCCAGTATCACTCTCCTGTTCGCAAGGCCACCGTGTTTGATCAACGTCAAGGAGGCTCGAGGTTGTGCCTCGTCCCCCGACATATTTCGGAGTATAGGGTGGGCTTGCGCGTAACTCGGAAATGCTGATATATGTATGATGGATTGCGCAAAGAATACCTGGCTATTCGATCGCACTGATAGTTGCGAACGCCGCTTGGAATGACCATCATAGCGTCGTCTGATATCATCGCTTTGATAACCAACCATTCGCGAAAGGAACCCCTGGATCTGGATGTGAACAAAGATTGACCGAAGACGCCGATTTCCTGTTTATTCATTTGTCCTTGATAGTCTGCGCCTGGAAACGAAAAACGATAATGTTGTACAACTAGAAAATGTCCATTTACGTAAATAAGTTTTGCCCTGTTCGCCTGTTCCAATCTGTCCTTGAAGCTGTCGTGTTTGCTGCTGCATCATTCTTCAGACTAGTTTGTAGCGAACCTGGCAGCACGCTTCTCCGCCTTGGCCTTCTCTGTCGGGTCGTTAAAAATGCCGCTCTTGGCTGTCTCTCTTCGAGCGCCATTCTCGCGACCGCCTTCACGGTTACCATCACGGCCACCATCGCGGCCGCCACGGCCTCCTCGTCGTCGACCTCCGCCGTTTCTTCGATCAAGACTCTGTCGCTTGCTGGTGCGGTTGCCCTCACTCTCAGTGTTGCGCTCTCGGCCTCGCTTTCGAGATCGCTCTGGGAGGGCGGAATCGAGGGTAGTTGCCAGTTCCTTCTCGTCGATGCCGAATCGAGAAGCACGGTCGGCACGCTTCTTCGCGTCGTCATCCTCCTCAATGCCAAATCGTTTGGCGCGTTCAGCACGCTTCTTTGTCTCCTCATCAGCAGCGGTAGACGAAAGACCGATGGCGTAGGACTTTTCGGGCTCAGCAGGTGCCTCTGCTGTCTCAGCGGGCTTCTCTTCTGTAGACTCTTCAGCCTTTGCGGCCTCAACAGGTGCTGCTTCGGCGGCGGAGGCCTCAGCAACGGGCTCAAGGGCAGCAGTAGCGGTGGCTGGGGCGGGAACGGTAGCAGGTGCAGCAGGAGCTTCGTCGTCGCTGTAACTGATCTCGTCTTCCTTGTTCTCAGCTAAAGGATAAGATTAGTCGATGTTTTTTTTTCCTATGCGATAAAATTTGCGCGCGAGGTGAAGCTCGTTTCTAGGGGCGGGCTCGGGGTTTGGTGGACGTACCGGGCTTCTCTTCAGCTTCGGGTTGCTTTTCGTTCTCCTGGAGCCTTGCGATGAGATCTGCCTTGTTGCCAGTCTGCGGCAGACCCTTCTCGGCCAGCAGTTTCTTAAGCTCGGGCACCTTCAGCGAGGAGTATTCGGCCATGATGCGCGAATTGAGATAAAAGCGTGTTTAGGTTGTGTGTTTGAAGTAGAACGGAGATGGGTCGTGATACTGCTGTTGCGACTGTGATTGCGATTGCGATTCCCGTCGTGATATTTGATGCGCGTGGGTATGAAAGAGGACAGGAAAGCTACGCGATTTGGATTGGGGGATGACGCCTGTATGGAAGAAATAGTGGGTCCAGCTCTTTGTTTGGGACGCAGTATCCGTAAAATTGACACTAAAGGGGCTGATAGAATTATTCGGTCTTTGAGACACAACAAAGGATGTGTATACTTTCTAACGACGCCGAGGAAGAGGGTTTTGCGTTGATATGATACTTGTAGCATACGACAAGAACTGAACTATAGTGCCCAATGGTTTTGTTTTGTTCCTCAAGTTCGTCAGAAACTTCCTTTGAATGGAAGTACCTATCTCGCTATTTGCAGACTTTATTGTCAACTATGGATGGAATACCTGGGCCTACCTACAGGTATTTCTGTTCGCAGGGAGATGTGCACGGACCATTGAGCTCTCACAGGAGCTTGATAAAGCTTCTTGCTTTTATGTAGGGCCTCAATCCTACTGCAAGCTAAAGCTACCTGCTTTGGAGTACAGAGAAAGCAACCCCAACACTATCGCGCATATGCAGAGAGCCTCACATTTAGTATCAGACTGCGAATCAGTTGGCAAGGCGAATCAGACAAGACATGATCATAGGAACAAGAAGGTATGGTACCTAAAGAGACGCCGCCACCACCACCACATGACCTCAGTATGGGATGGGCAACGAGGGCCTCACGTGGCCATATCGAGAATGCCATTGTTGGATGTAACCCCAAGATGGCCTGCACAGCTGAGTACTGAGTAACAATTTATTTCCATGTACGGGCATAGGGCGTGCAAAAGTCCAAGTCGCAATGTGTTTGTAAGTAATCAGAGTGAGTGTTGTGATCCGCAGATAATAGAAGAAGAGCAATGAATAATTAAATATCAAGTTGATTAGTTTAACAGGTTCCCCGGATTTCCTAGAGGTTACAGAAAAGGCTCTATACAAAATCTCCCCTAGACCGATAATAGGTAGTCCCTTGTTCCATGCTCCACACTTGATGCTCTTTTTTGATAGTTCTCCAGGGGAGGGAGGCCCTGAAGGCGGACCAGAGGCCAGACTTCAAGTATCACAATTGAAATGATTTCTTGGCTCTGGTCCTCTTTTTACGGTCAGGAAGGTGCGGAATGATCCTCCGTTCCCCTGTTTCCCGTCCACTTCCATCATCAGATTGATCCGCACTGCATTGAATTGCATGTCAGGTGTTTTGTTTTCTCTGGGTGCTTGACTTCTACAACGTGCACAAGTAGCTCGCCGCTTGTTTTACCTTTTACTTTACCACCCAGCTTAACTTCCAACACGGACTTGTCTCGTCTCGTCCCCTCTTCCCGTCCCCACGATTTGTCGATCGCCTCATCATCACTTCTCAACCACTGTCGACATTTGCGACTACCGCCTTATAGCTTGTAGAGGCAACCCCCTTCGCCGTTAAGATAGCTTCAACTCGACCAGACGCACTTATCCCATTCTACATCTCCCTCTTCGCCCCTCCGAATCATGCAATAGCACCCGACCGTTGGAAGATGCGAAAAGTTCAGCCCGCCATTCAGCTTGCGAATGCCCGTTTCCCTCGCCCTTGCCTGGCCGTTGCTACTTAAAGTAGCCTGCAATTTATACTTAAATTTCCCCTGAGCAATTCTCCCTAAGAATTCGACCTCTATATACAATCCATCATCATATCATGACTCGACGAATCGTATGTCTATTCAAAGCTCTTCATGGTTCCTTGCCGACCTCGGTGCATAGAACGCTGTTTACTGACCACATCCCTGCTAACAGGTTCGAACAGCCGCTCAGCTCGCTGGCGCTGCTATCTTTACCTTTCTCGTTATCGCTTTCCTCGACCGCAATTATCGTGTCCTCCCGAATTCGATACATGGCTACATGCCATCACACCACCCCGGACTCCTCGTCACTGATGTCTCAATAGTCACATGCTCGAGTGTCAATCCCTTCTCTTCATGCGATCTCGACAAAGAATGGCACCGAGTCGATAAGGATCTCTACCTCGGAAGAACATGGACCACGAGCGCCTACTTGTATGTCATGCGCAAACACGAGGAAGACCTTACTGAGGAGGACCGTGTCGTGGTGGATGTCGCAGTTGGCAGATTACAACCACAGCCTAAGGGAGAAAAAGACGATCCGTGGGAAGCCCGATCTGCGGGCATTTGGATCAAGCGTTCGGCCAAGAGGAAGGCCAGCGATTCGAAACAGGCCGTGACTGATCTTGATGTCCTCTTCGGAGACGATGCTGTCGAAGCAAGGGATGGCTACACTATTACAGGAACACCGTTGCTTTTGAACACGGGCGGCAACCTGCTCAGCGTTCAACTGACGGTGCGCAGGGGTGCTCCCCGAGAACCGAAGAAACCCACGCCAAGGATCCGCGACGATGGCCGATACAAGATCATGCAGATTGGTGATCTACATCTCAGTACTGGTGTTGGTACATGTCGTGAGGCCGTTCCCGATTCTTACAACGGCGGAAAATGCGAAGCAGATCCCAGGACACTTGACTTTGTCACTCGGATCCTGGATGACGAGA